>CM033621.1:29456935-30074470 GCA_019453435.1 Rhinogobius similis
CATTGTTAAAAGACAAGCCAGCTGTAGTTATGAAACGTTAACTGTTCCTTATCTATTGTTTACAAATTGCAAAAGCGATCTATGTAATGAGTTAAATAAAGACATGATATATATTTATAGTTTATTAATAAATACTACAAAACTCCTTATAAGGCTTCTTTAAGGACTTCTGTATCCAAGTGCGGTCTACTGCACGGACAAAGCATTCAAGTCACAAAGATTTTTATTATCTTTCAGGGATGTGGAAAATAGAAATGTTAATCAAGTTATGAACAATTTGAAACACGTTGCCATTACAGAGTTTTACCTGAAGGCAGTCACTGTACTTGTATATATTGTACTGAGTTTAAAAGTGGAATTCATATTTAGTGCCAGTGGTGTCATAAATAAAGGTCACAAATTGTACTTAGTATTTTAGTATGCCATTTTATCATTAGATTATTCCCTCAAGGTAAAATTAAACGCTAATAATTGCTGACAAATTTCTTAAAGCTGTTGGAATCATTAATTACAACAAAACATCACTGACTTTTAACATTCAACACTTTCCCTTTTCTACAAAAACGTTGGAACCCAGGGAATAATACAGGCCATGATTGAAATGTACAAGGATAAAAATAATATGAATTTGTCTTGTAAAGTCCGACAAGTCAACAACTTACGAGCATATTCAGAAAATGTTTTGTTTTTAACTCCAGAGTCAAGTTTGTCAAAGGGGGAGCTTTAAAGGTGCACTGTGTAACCTTGTCTTCATTGGGAGGTCATTGCTTTGACTGGAATGTTCCACAGTATGGCATTAAACAAGCAGGTGACGCTGGAGGCCAGTTACAGCTCAGATCTGTGAAGAAGCAAGCCCACTCACAGTAAGACTAGCAATAAAACCATGTGTAATTGAATAAATAAATGCTAGACACAAGTTTAATGCCATACTGTGAGGCATTCAAGACAAGGCATTAACATCTCCATGGAGACAAGTGGAAGAGTTACACAGTGCACCTTGAGATGAAATAAAGAATATACTCTGCTAAGAAAAAATGATAAAACGCAGTTGGGGTTTGAAAAATCAACAGAAAACACACTGCAAACCAAAACACAACTTTGCAAACTCTAGATTAAGGTAAAGAAGTCCATTTGAGCGTCATACAAAATATACTATACACATCAGGAAATGTCAGCCAGGATGTCCGCCTGTGTCCCACAACAAATGTAGAGACAAATCATCTTATCTCTCTCCGTAAAATCTGCTTCAGTCGACTTGTCGCTTTTTAAAAGAGATTCCAGTCAGTAATCTTTAAAACTTCAGATGGTTTGATATCCTGCGTGACTCCTCTTTCGGCCGATCAGATAAGCGATGAGGACGATGAGGACCAGCCCGGCCAAAGCTGCTCCCACTATTATCGGGATGAGCATCTGATCCTGGTCAATCTGACACTCCTCCGCTGCAAGAGAATGAGAAAAGAATTAATTAAGAAGAAAATCGACTTCATTTATACAGAACATTTTATTTAAAAAAAAACGTGCTGCACAGACATAAAACATCAACGACAAAATTTATTATAACTGCTCAATTTGATCTTAACATTTAATAAAAACAAATCCAAGCAAAATCATAAAATCATAGAATATAAATAAATAAGTAAAATAACTAAAAGACGCAGGGGAAACACAACTCGTGCGATAAGATAAAAATCTAATCTAGTAAAACAGAAAAGCTGAAGAGGTTAAGATTCTTTTGGGACTGACGAGTATTTGGTACAAGGTATGGTTTACTTATTTGTCCCTCGTGAGAGAAATACAGACAAGCAAACTCTAGGTCCAGGAGTTGAGTCTGCGACTTTCTTGCTGTGCAGTGTGCTAGAAGGTTTTTTTCTTTTTTTTTGTGAAGATTAAGTCAGAGAGGCAGATGTTTTCATAAGTCTAAGTTAGGGCTACAATGACTAATCACATTAACTATAATTATATGGACACTGTAATAATTGACTTAACTTTAGCAAATGATCTGGAGTACATCTGAACTATGAACAGACCAATACATGTATTCAATGACTAAATCAAAATATCCAGTGCGTCAAAATGGCACAAGAACAAATATTTGGATATATTGATGAAATAGCCTCTATTTATAAATATTCTTTATCAGCATATATTCAACCAGTCTATATTTTGTATCTTTGTTGTCTTTAAATGTGAGTAAAATCTTTGAATGCACAACGGAAATAATCTCTTGACTACTAAAACAACACCTACTAAATTAAACTAATCATTGACTTGATAGTTACAATCCTTATGAATATAAGAATGCACAGAACTGAGTTTCCAAGAAGCCAAATTATGAGGTTAGATGGTGTTACTAATAAATAAAGACATTTAAATTTAGTTTGTGTACAGTTTTTAGTGTGTCCAGTACAATGACAACTGTAAATTACCGGAAGCAAATTGTGTAGTTGTGACTCCAAAAGGCTGGACCTGCAGCTTGAACGTATTTATTGAAAATGTTGGTACGATGACCAGTGTCTGCTCGGCGTTGCACATGTACGAGTGTCCGAACGAGCTCCGCAGGTAGTTCAGACTGGCGTTCACAGCTGAGAAGTTTGCTGAGGACAAAGAAGAGAGGTGGAGTTTAGGTTTATTTTAACAGCAGAGATAACAGACCCATTGAGTTTGTAAGAGTTCATACCAGGCATATCAGGCCAGTTAGCCACAAGACTCACTCCACTGAGGTGGTACCTGCTGGAAGTCGAGTTCTGTGGAAGAGAAAAGATACATATTTTTTAACAATAAGGTACTAAAACAGAAACAGTTTATACCTTATATATTGCCCAGAAATATAAACAATGTGTTCAGACTTGTCCTTGTTGAGTCATGGTTAATTCCCAATGTTGACTTAGTTTGGTCCTGTTCTGGTCCTGCTTCAGTCATGATCTATTTTAAAGTGCTATATATTGTTACATAAAATGTCCAGATAAATGATAATATCGAAGACCCCTTTATGCTACTGGAACAATAATCCTAAACCTGTAAAAAACAAAACCACACAGAAGTGTATCTACTATGAGTCAAACACATGTTTTTATCCTTTACAGCTCAAATATTATAATACTGCAAAAAATGAGGGGAAAAAAGAAGAGTTCCTGCTAAAAATGCAAAGAAAACACAATAAATTTGAGCTTGAAAAGATATTCTTCAATCTTTAATTTATTGAACAATGAAGACATTTTTGTGACGGGCTAAGGTTAGTTCTGTTCTAGTCCTGTTCTTGTCCTGTTCTAGTCCCGATTTAGTCCTGTTCTAGTCTTGGTTTAGTTCTGTTCTAGTCTTGGTTTAGTTCTGTTCTAGTTGAGTGACTGCCTATGCCTGCATAGGCAGTCACTATTTGTTCTTGTATTTTCCGGTTTTTCGGCACGTTTCACAGGCCAAAGTTTTTAAATTCTTTTAAATTTTTTTGCATTTTTCAATACTTCCTAGCCTTCTAATGTCTGCTATTACTTTTGGTACATGTACCTTTTGTAGTTTTTTCATAATTTGCCGAGCAATTTTTCCCTATCTTTTACAGTGGGAGCCTTTCTGTTGGTCCTCTACAGGAAAGTTTGCTGTTTAAACTGTTTTTGGCGGGAGCACGGTGGCAGAGCGGCTAGAGCTTCTGCCTCCCAATAAGGAGGTCGTGGGTTTGAATCCCGGACCAGACCAACATCACACGAATTCAATTGCGCAGTCACTCGCAATAGCTTCAGCTATTGCAACAGCATCTAGTCCTGTTCTTGTTCTGTTCTAGTCCTGTTCTTGTTCTGTTCTAGTCCTGTTATAGTCTTGGTTTAGTCCTGTTATAGTCATGTTCTAGTCGTGGTCTAGTCCTGGTTAAGGCCTAGTCCTGGTTAAGTCCTGCTTTAGTCCCAACTTTGTTGTATGAACGCAGCTAAACAGGACAATGGATGGAAATAACCCACTATATAATATCCTGTGTTTAATCAGGAATGTTTATTTAAATACACCGTGTTCATAAATAAAGCACATTTAATTAACATTTAACATTTAACACAACATTTAAATTAAGACACACTATTTATTTAAAAGAGGACTGACCAGAGTGAAGCTGAACGTCAGTGTGGTGCTCTGCTCTTGAGTGAGGACCAGAGTTGCGCTGTTGGCTTCACAGGTTCCAGATGAACTGGTCAAGTCTGGGTTCACATTCACCACTTGCTGAATCGTCTGAAGAAAGAAACAATAAGAACATTTGTGTTGTGTTTTTACTTTAAGGTGCAGGTACACAGAATTTATCTATTGGAACCCATTTAGTATCTTAATGATGCATTTTTATCCACAATATGTTTGAGTTTAGGGGCAAATGCATGTCTTTAAAGAGGCCTTAATATATATTGATTTAGATATGTTTTTATGTTTTAAATGATAAATCAACCATACATTTTGAGTAGACATGCATGTGAGTTATGTACAGTCAACATTTATGTGATATGTGACAATGCTAAATAACTAATAACATTTATACGCAAAAATAGCTGTAAACTGTGGATACTAGGACTGAAACTAATCTATTAATCGTAAACTAATTTAGTAATTGGTTAATCATTATCTTCAAGAAATGTGCTGAGAGAAGTTTTTTCTGACTAGAGCAGAGCATACTCGAAGTGACACAGGAAACTTGTAAATTTAGTGTTAAGATAAAAACCCAATTTCGTCTGTAAGTGTACTCTATCAATATGTATTAAAGGAGAATTAAGCTTTTTTACTTTAGTAAATAATAGCTTGATAAATCAACTAAATAATTGAACCATTGAAAATATAGCTTATAAATGGATGACACAAACTGTACCAACAAGTAAGATCTGGACTGAAATGGGGTCTGAGCTTGGAACTTCAGAAGCACTTCTTGTCCAATGCTATCACTATGGACTTTTTGCAGAGTCACACTAAAAATAGTAAATATAAATACTGACAGCATGTTAAAGACTTCACAAATGAGATGAAAACCTCCCTGACGACACTTCTGTGTTGATAAATGAAGATGATTAAAAAAACAGCAACAATTTTAACTGGTTGTTTCTTTATATTTTCCGTTTTAATGAGAGTTAGCATTAGCTGTGAGAAATGGTTAGCTGAGCCAACTGCTGCAGTGCACAGAGCCCAATAATAACATACAGAAAATGAGGGGGAAATCTGACAGACTTTGGACAAAATGAGACATTTACTTTGGACTGCATGTGCCTTAATTTTATTTGGATGTCTTTTATGTTTTTGTTTTTTTTCTCTCTCTTTTGCCGTGTTCTGTTCCCTGTGTTTTTAAAATTGTTTTAAAAAAAGATTGCTCTGAATTGTTAATTGTTAATGGACATATGTTTTGGCCTCACCTTATTCTGAGCGTCTGTGTAGGTCACGTTGAGCTGCAGCCCCATGTGCGCCAGCAGACAGACCGTGCTGTTCTGGGTGACGTTGTAGTTGCCGCGCTCTGGGGGCCCCGCTGGGGTCGGGACGGGCACCGGGGCTGTGGAGGTCGGCCGCGGCGGCGGCACTGGAGTCGTCGCCTGATCCGCCAAGCACACACTCTCTGACAAGAACAGAAAAAGAGATTAATATTGAAGGGGAATTTTGGTTTCTTCTCTGTGTAACACTTTGCTTGAAATGTCAATTGCATTCAAATTCAATCGAGAATATAATTATGGGACAACATATGGTATAACAATTTTGAAAAAATGTTATCCATTTATAATTCCTTAAGGGTTGGGTTAAACTTGACTTTACAACTGACAACAACTGCACCACTGTTATTGAATAAGTCAACAATTTTTTTTACACTATTTTGAGATAGAAGTTTTCATTTACTTATTAACCTTTATTTAACCAGGTAAGAACCCATTGAGATCTAATCCTCTTTTTCAAGGGAGACCTGGGATGTTGAACTTTGTTTTTGTTTCTTGTGGATAGGCTCTGTTAATAGAAATATAAAACCATAAAGGGGAGTTGACAGGAGGATAAAGGGGTCAATTGTACTTTTCTCTGGCTTCTCAACAAGAAATGACTCATATAGATTTTACCTTTATATGTTTTATTATATTTCAAATGGCTTTTTGGACACAACTTATCCACTATCAAAGTTTGGAACAAGGGATGTCAAGATTAATAATAGTAACAACTATATAATCTGCACTACTTTGTGCACTACTAAGTGGATGAAGTTTTCACTGTTGTTTGGTCACGGAGTCATGATAACTAAATAATCGTACAATTGTGATGTTTCTAATATTAAAATTTGATATTATGTTATCCAGACTAGGAACTAGCATTTGTAACCTCTAATTTTCAAACTAGCCTATAGTATATATAACGTAATGACCGCTAACTTGCTCACTTTTTTTGTACCTTACACATGGGTTTTAAGCACAAGTTGCTTTCCTGAACTGAAGAAGTTTGTGCTGCCGTAGCTTGAAACGCATGAACAGACTCTGCTTTCCTTGAGCGGTTTGTTAAAATGCCTCTTGTGTACCGTTTGGACTGAGGTCGATGCCGCTCATGTAGGCCTGCAGCCTCATGTCGGAGAAGGTCAGGGTCGCAGTGTCGAGTCTGAACGTGGCGCTGCTCAAACATCGATACGTCGTGTTCACTGGAGCCCAGATCCCGACTGAGGCTGACACCACCGTCACAATGTCTGAAACAAAACAAAAATAAGAGTCAGAATAAAAAAATACTATCAACACAAGATACTGGCCTGAGCAGGAATCAACTCAATCAAAACACAACAGGGACTTTTTTTTAAACCTGAATAGTGTTTGAATGGTTTTGATAATACTACATAATTTTGTTTTTAAAAGGTTTTATTACCACAGGAGTATTGAAGTCAAGTATTAAGCCTTTACCTTAATCAAATATTTTAGTATCATAACTTCTTGACACCATTTTATTTACACTGTATTTTGTTTTGTAAATGTCATTAAAGAAGAACTTGGAGTAAGATCACTGAACAAGACTTGATCACTGCCCACAGAGACAGAATTAAGGTGGTTTCCTCAAATAGAAAATGAAAAACAAACAAACAGCAAAAGCAACAAATAATCTAATTTAACAAACCAACAGTAATTTAATAAAAATAAAAGTGTAATAAAAACAGTAGACATTGCTGATCGTTTGGAACTGGAGAGAAACGTAATTGTAACTTAATAGTCAAGGTTATTTTGGAATATTAACAATAACATATTCAACTTTTTATAGTTTTGCACGATAAGTATACAGATTCTGCAGAAACACATTATCCTTTGACACATGTCCATGAGAATGTATTCAGTGGTATTTAAAATAGTTGGTCAATTACTTATAAGGCAAACGTGTTAGTTTTGGTTTAAGGCAAGATACTCCATGCGAAACTCTTTCCATTTTTTGTTTTGTTTTAACATGCACACAACTACATCTACATCCCAATCTGCACCTAAAGATGTTTTATTAATTAATTAAATCCACTTGCATCCATGGGGTTCTATGGGACATTGTAACTTCAATGGCATTTTTTTCAAAATGCATTTTTCTCACATAGGGACATGAAGATCTCCACTTCAAGTAGCACCTACACACACCAAACTGTACAGTCTTGGACTGAACAAGTTTTTGACGGAAGGTCCAGAAGATTTGTTGATATCTGATTCACAGTCTGAAATGGGTTGTGCCAGATGTAGATGTCCCAAATATGTGCGATTTTGACCATCTTTAAACATAAAATCGCTTATTTTCAAAAACATTATATGATTAAAAAAAACTACACAAAAAGTTTTACAATGATATCTCTAAATTTAAGATTTTTTCCCATTCCCCTTTCCCATTGTCTTGCCTTAATAACCGAGAGTAGTGTAAATAACTGCAGTTACACAACACCTCCACTGACCACAGCCTTGTAAATGTCACAGTGTGTCGTTTGCTCCTCTCACCTGAGCTGTTGGCCTCGGGGAAGACCGTGGTGTCACTGAGGTTGTACTGAAGAGTGAGGTTTGTGACGCTGTACATGCTGCCGTTTGAGGAGAAGCTGAGGCCCAGAGCGTGGCCCGACCCGAACACCGCCACGAGCCACGGCGAGCTGCCTACCGACCCACACGAGCTGCTGCCGGGGTCCACTGAGGCCGAGTCAGGGAGCGCCACCACTGCTGTCCGCTGTGGGGGAAAGGACTCTGTTTATCAGGTCATCAACGCTTTCAATTGTTATATTTATGCTCAGTTTTATGTGTTACTCTTACTGTCACAATAACACTTTACCCGTGGCAAATACAACAGGAAAAGTTATGTTTTTAAATCCAATCAAACTTTATTGATTGGATTTAAGGTTGTAAAAATGATCAAAAGTCAGAGATTAATTTATACAAAACCAAGTACTGAAACTAGATACTCACTTGAGGAAGTATTGATATAATTTTTTTTACATAAATAGATCAAAAATAAACCTCAGAACTAATAAAAGACCACGAGGAAACACAAAGAAAGAGCAATTATTTTGTGTTGGAAATTACAGTCTGTTGTAGAAAAGAGCATTTTTTATTATTGTTGTGGTATCTAAATTGGCATTGACTATTCAAGATGATTGCTTAGCATGGAAGATGGAAATTTTTGTACAAATAATGTGTCAATCTTTAAGACCTCAAGAGAGAACCCCACATAAATCGCAGACAATCGGACTTGGGACTCTCTTGTGAAGTAAGACCATTTCAATCGGCAGTGGTCATTATTCTTTTGTTCAACTGATATTTTGAATTAGTACCTCTTAAATCTTGACCTGAATGACATACCGTGCTGCTGGATGTGTTGTAGGAGATGGAGAAAAGTGCAGAAAGCTCGGCCTTGATACATGTGGAGTTTCCTTCTCTCACTTCAAGAGTCACCGCCTGAATTTCACCTGTGAAAACGAGACAGAAAAAAGTTATCTCAAGGGAAACATTTTAAAAGAACTAGCTCACCTGCATTTAACAACTAAATAAGCATACTACACTGCAAAACTGTACTTCACTATATCAACGTGTGGAGTAAATACAGTTTGTTTTCCCATAAGACGGCAGACAATTAATTATGACCCAGTTGAAGTTGTAACATTATTGTTCTACATTTTGTACAAAAACAGCAGGTCAAAACGTTCCCACAAGAGGTCTCCAGTTTGCTTTACGAAGTTTCATCATGAGTGCTGCTAAATGAAACTATTAAAACTACATAGTGAAGTTTAAAATGAGATACAACTTCACACGTATCAAATGGATAAGTAATAATTAAAGTGACATGCAAACTAGATTGGAAGGTTAAAAGAGACACTAAAACAGACTTGACTGAGGCTGCATTACAACTTACAATTATTTAGCTAATTAAATGTTTAGATTGTGAAAGGCCTATGAATTACAAAAACATCTCTCTGCACATGCCATATTCTAGAGTCTGTGTATGATCCAGATTATATTATATAAAAACTATAAATTATTCGATTACTACATTAGTCAACACTTATTTCAAAAATGTATTTGTTGTTTTCAACTAGTGATGGGGAAAAAGTGACAAAAATAAATCTGTGAAATGTGTTAAAACAATTCTTTACACATTAGTTGAGGTTTAATTATTAGACAAATATGAAATGTCTGTAAAATGAATCAAATGAGTGCGGAATTTACTTTTTAAATTTATACGCAGCTCTTTTTGTAACATTTTTACCATAAACAAATGAAATATTCAAATCTTGCATTAATCTCAATATATTACCCACTTCTTCTTTCAGTCTACCTCGTTTCAGCCCTTATTTCATGACCCTGTAAGTTCCAAGCTTTCAAATGGTCACAATGACTTCTCTTTAGTAGTTTCAATATTTATTTCATCTATTGATTGCAAAGGAAAATCTGCACCACTTCCTCTTCTGTGGTGAAACTTGTCCACAGCGTCACCTCAAGTCCAGAGTCATAGAAAACGTACTCTACTCTGCAGAACGTTCACCAGAATTTTACATAAAGACTGGTGCTGCACATTAACAAAGCAAGACAGGGTTCACTTCGCACAACTCTGACAGATAAAATTAAAGCAGAACTTTGAATGGGCTTGGGCTGCAACTAATGATTATTTAGGATTAGGATTTTAATCAAAAACACACAATTTACAAGTTTCCTGTATGTTTTTTGTGTCATTCCTCCTCTGTCTGAGTCATAAAACCTCTTCTCTCGGGACACAGAAAGCTATAGAGTTTGTGTATCGACCAATTAACTATTACTTGACTAGTTGACACCCTTTCTATAATCAATTAGTTGCGATTAATCAATTAACTTGTTGCAGCCCTAATTTGGTCAATCATTAGGACAAAATATCATCACAAAAACATTCCATTTTGAGGATGTAACGCGGTATTACAATGGCAATTTAACACACTTTAACACACAATTTAACACTTTAACGATTTAAACACAACGTTATTTACAAAAAAATACAAGGCTTTGGACTCAAAACATATTAACTTACAAATTTAGAATTAAAAGTTTGGCTTTTAAATAAACAGATACTTTTATTTTTTTTATCATCTTTTCTTCATAATTCAGCCAACATGTTAAAATAGCTTAAAGTGTATATGACAAGTTGAACTACTCATTTCACTAAAATGCAATTAAGATAAATATATTTAAAATTTTGCTCAAATCTTTACAAATTTTACCCTAGTTTACCAATTTTTACACTTTTAATTTTACTTCCTGGTTGTAAATGATGACATCACACTAGGAAATTATCAAAACACCATCCTCCACACTAGGCCAAAACTCACCTAATGTCACCGGTTTTATCATTTTACAAAGAAAAATACATGTGAACACCTTTATTTTAATGATTTAAGTTTTAAAGTGTCAAAAAAATAAGTTTATTTGAGTAAATTATACATAACCTCGGTCTCCCTAGCGTGATGTCATCAATTTGTTTACTTCCTGTAATTTTCAACTTTTTTTTTTACTTTTCCATCTATCAGCGACCTGATGGATGTAAAACTGTAATTTTATCTTTACATTAGGTATTAATACATGGAAAGTCAAAATTAGAACATCATAAAAACCTGTCATACGCACTTTAACATCCCATTACATGATCTAGTCTATATTTAAACCCAACAAAGGATTAAAACGGCTTAATGTTTGTTTTATATTTATCACTAGAAAGGAAATATTGCACACACACCACAAGAGCTGTGTTTTCTAGTTTTCGCACTAATGCCACGCAGTTTGAAGCCTAAATTAAACTACTTTAATGTATTCCTTTGGTTTTAGGAAATTAACTATATTCTGAAAATCACTAAATGAAAGAGGAACTGTACCAGAATACTGTTTCTCAAAATAAATAACTTCCGAACACTATGTATAATAAATGTATGATCATATACTTATTTCTTGATACATTTAGAACTACTGTTTTGACTTTGATCATGATTCAACAAATACAGTTTTTTCAAGTTTATTTAAACCTGATGCAACATTTCCTGCTCGTCCACAGGGGGACAGATGAAGTATTGCAGCCCTAAAAAACATGTAAATAAATCAAATTAAGTTAAGTCTATTTATTGGGTGAAATGTGACGTAGTAGGGCTTTAATGTGAAAATGTAATCTGTTTGATACTTTGCCAGCTCTGACCTACAGAGTGTGAGAGCAGCAGCGTTTGACCAGAGCCAAAGGTCCTTTTGTGAAGTCCACACAAAGCAGTCGAACAAAGGACGAGGCCAAACTGCTGCTCATTCAACAACATTAATAATGTTAATATTCAATAGGCTTAAACTGGACTAAAAACACATTCTACAGCACGTATGTCTGTGACCTTATGACTGTCATGTGAAACTTTACAACTGGTTCGACACAGAATATTATAGAACAAGGTAAACAGGGTGTCCACTCAGCTGCACTTATGACTGGGCATCCTGTATAAATAATGGAAAAAAGCAAAAATACTCCCAAAGTTTAAGGAACTATTTGATATTTAATTTATTCTTTAAATCTGTTTTTTCAGTTTAATGAAACTTGTACAAATGGTATAGCAGGAAGTAACTAAATATGTTTCCTAAATTCGTATTCAGAAATAATATAGTTTTAATTTTATTGTGATACAGTTCAGCTTTGATTTGGTGGTTTTCAGAAGATCAAAGGAATACATTGCACTACTGGAATTGTGTAATTTTGAATATTTTAAAATATGAAAAATAGAAAACACTCCTCTAGTCTAAATGCATAACAAACAATGAAAAAAAAAAGTGGTTTAAATCCGATGTCTTATTTTTCTAACTATAATATAATGCAACCACATGTTAAATTATTCTAGTATTCAGTATACACTACTCTTACTGGACCAAGTAACAGAATATGACACAATTGAAAAATTAAATGCAGGTATTCAGTAATCTGTAACTAAATAATTTGCAAAGTGTTTTTGCCAACACCTCATAGATGTTCATTGTTCTTGCAAGCGCAAGAATTCTAAGATAATTTTATTTATTTAGCCTTTAAGGTAGAGTCCTTTTGTTTGTTTTATCCCTCTTCCAGCATCTTTTTTTTTGTTTTGTTACATACAACACCTGTAATCTATGTGCAAAATGAATAAATCAATAAAAATAAATGGGAATATTGAAAAAGTTGTTCAATCCACAGTTTTGTGTCCTACATTTAAAGCACACGCAGCAGGATGTACAGATAAAACCAGCAGGAAGATATGATGGCCTTCAGAGTCTTATCCAAGTTAAATTCAGACTGGATACTGAGGCTTTTATTAGACAGTCAACTACAGCGAATAATACTGTTATAACAGTTTTCTAGGAAAGGGATTATATTACACCATTTAATGACAATAAAGAATCTAAACTGCTGTGTTGACAGTGCAAGTTAAATGGACCAGGACAGTTTTTGGCTTCTAGAAACCTCTAGAACTTCTGATAGCAATACAACAATAAAAACTCAAATAAAGCATCACACAATGATAACAAAAGCAAGAATAAAAAAATGAAATATTGCTTAAAAAAATAGTAATTAGGCATAGTTTTGTGGATAATTAAACGACCTAAAAATTATAAACAAGATTGTGCGATTTGTTTTTCATCTCTTATATTTTTTATTGGCTTACACTTGAGTTGATTTGAATTAAATTAATTGGTGGGATTTTCTAAATGGCTGTATGTCTTAATGTTATTTATGGGGATTGTGTGAATGGCGATATTTTTCTGGAAAAGTTATATACAATAAAACCTATTATGATTGTTATATTTTTGTATTTCTTATGCAAACAAGAAAGAGCACATTTAACTACATTGTGCAATATAGCTAAAAATAAACTGAAAACATATTTTATTGGCCGTGACACAGTTATTTCGCACTGCGCAGTAAACAGGACACGCTCCACGGTTCATCTCGATGCAGGACATGACAACACAGAATAACAAAAAAATACTCACCAAACACCGCGAGCAAGACGACGACAAGCGTAGCCAAAGCGTGAACGATCTTCATGGTGAAATTAAAACAGTATCTTTGTTTATTTGCGGTGTTGTTTTGCGCAGCTTGAGGCGCAGGTGGGACCAGAAACGCACTTGACTTTATATCACAAAACTACGGCTAGCACATCGCTCCAATTACGCACCGCGCTGTTGTTTACGCTCCCGTTGCGGTGAAAATATCGAGTTTACGTGCTTTGTTGAGGTAATATGACGAGGCCAGACGCGCTTAAAGGCGTTTTTGTCCAATTTTTTGTCGCGGGCAGCTTCGGTGAGTTAAGCCATGTATATGATCATGTGAACGAGACGAGCGGAGCGGCGCTGTCACGTGACTCCGCCCCCTCCACGCGCCCCTGATGTCTGCACACTGCAATCGGCTTGTGTCACATTTTTCTACATTCTTCTGAACTGCACCAAAACCGCACATCTTAAAAATGACACTTCTGCACAAGAATGAAAGTTAAAGTCTCAGGTGTCGAAACAATCCACTTACTGTTCTGTGTTATGCTGTTCAAAAGTTATTGATCAATAGAAATGTTTCACTCGTGACAACCAACCCAATGTTATGTTAATGAGAAAACGTGACGTATGTGATTTGATTTTTTAAATGTTTTATTTTATTTGTATTCCGCAGTGCAATAAATTTCCTGATGAGGGGAATTTAAATGGCAAGAAAAAGGCGTTTCATTAAGATTTTTAAAACGTTTGTAAAGTTTTATTTTTAAGTTTATTATTTTGTTACCAGAGACTTTAGGCTTCTTTCCAGCTCTAAAATGAAATATTTAAAATACAAACCCAACTGTACTTTTTTAAAATTTGCTTTCCCATTTGCAAACATTATAATCAAGTTAAGAAAATAATGTACTAATTGTTTTTTATAACTTTTCCATTTAGGCTATATACATATTATTTTTTGATAAATATTTCCTAAACATCTGAAAACTTACTTTTTAATATATTTTTAATGTCCTCTCACAATAATACTCAACTATTTTCTACAAAAAAAAACAAAAACATTTTAAAAGTATTTTTTATCCCCCCCCAAATGTACCTTTACAAACTGTGATATGTTGAGCGTGACAATCAATTCTGCTCTCTCACACATCCGTGTCCTGCATAAATTACTCATGAACAAACACATTCAAGGCACAAATGTCCGTATAAACAAAGTGTAGGCTAAAGTTGGGTTTACTGAGCTCAAATGTTGGTCACTGACAGAAATGTGTCTGCACAATCTGATAATGCGGTGATAAAATTGTCAACTCGTTTCTGCAAAGCCACTGTGAAAGTAAATAGATCTTCGCGGACTTTATGTAACTTGCTCAAGCCATTTGGAGGATTTAATTTCATTAGTCTGGCAAAGTGAATAATAGCTTCTAACAGTAATAGGCCAACTGTAGTAAGCAGATAATAATTAGCCGCATTTACAAGATGATTGTTGCCATGGTAATAGTATTAGTACAACCTTCTCTTTTTGACTTTTTAAACGCAATAAATGATATTCTTTTGAGTCAATAGGTATTTTGTGTTCTTCCTCGTATAGGTTGTTCGTCTCTATGTTGTTAAATTGTCTTAAAAACATAATTGTGGATATATTCTCCTGTTATTATGTTCAGAACTTGAGAGAGCTTCGATTTGGCAACAAGGCGCTAATAGACCTGTGGACTTCCTTGAACATAAGTGTGATTTTCTTTTCAAGGAAGCTACAAGTGTTCTGCATGACTTCTTGTTTTTGACTTGAAGATAAGTTGGTGTTATTAACCACAAAATACTCACAAGTCAATGATAAATAAGGAACAAAATGAAAAAGCAATAATTTAACAAAATAAACAGTGCATTCTTGAGAAATATACCTGTGTGAATGTAGTTTTATCAAATTTCAAAAGGTGCACTTTGTGACTTTTCTGGTGGAGTGTCGAGCGAAATGTTTATCTCCATGGAAATGCTGTTGTGCCTGGAATGTTCCACAGTATGGCAGTAAACAAACACCACCAGGCGAAGTTACAGGTCGGTCGGGTCTGTGGAAAGGTGACTCCGCTCACGGTAAAAAGGAATTTTTGAGCAATAAATAAAAATAAAATAAAATAAATACAAGATGAACAAGTTTAATGCCATTAGGTAAAGTTACACAGTGCACCTTTAAAAAGCAATGACAGTAAATGCATTTTATTAGTTTAGCCACATGCGAGTAGGGATGTCAAGATTATCTGGTTAATTGATAATCATAATTATTCTAGTCACAATATAATCATAGGATCTAAGACATAATAATCGTAACAATTTTAGAAGCAAAACGTTGTCTTTTTAAGTCAATCTATAGTCCAAAAATACTGTAGTACTAAAATGTAAACAACTATTATTTGTCAGTTTTTTTGGCATTCAGAAAGTTTGTTAAATTGTGATGTTTTTTCTCACAATGATCTTACAACAAAAAAAATTATATTGCATCCTAAATTCAAAGTCATTTCCCTCAAGAAGCTCGCTGCAAGACCAGACTACATGAGAATATCTACTTAAAGCAAAAGCCCCGTTGTGAGAGTCTGGACGATTAAAGGCACTGGCCCCACATGACGGGCCCCGCTCTCTGTGCTACAAACGCATGTGTTGTGGTGGAGTCAGCTGACACTTTTCCTGCGTTCACGAGGGAGTGCAAACCCTCGAAGGAACGCGGAGCAGCTCTAAAGCGGCTGTCCAAGTTTCATCGATGCCCCGAGACATTCTGCTGCCACAATCTAACACTGTTACTCACACGCGGCAATTTATGTGGATCCATAAAGTTATTTTAATTGAGAGATCGTTTGGATTAAATAGTTTCATCTGTTTTGTTTATTTCGAGGGGCTTTTGACATCTAGCTTTTGTATTTTTTTATTTTATTCATCATGTTCTTATTGTCCTATGTGAAGTACTGATGTTGTAAAGGCACAATACCAAAAATATTGATTAATTGATTATGTGTCACTATTTTTTCCATTTTTAAAGGTGAATGAATGAATATTTAATAAAGAGTTCTATTGCAAAAACAGATCTCAGTTTTGCAATTTTTTAATCAGCATGTTTTATGTTCTACAGATATCATCAAATAAGTTCTTGCAGATTTTATCAAGGAGGGATGGAATAATATTTTTATTACAGTAAAATACTTCTGGCTTTTGAAAACATCACTATACAAGGAGTAAACTGCAAGCCTCCGATTACTTTTTAAAATGTTTTTGCAAATACATTCTTACAGTGTGCCAAGTCTGTTACATGGTGCACCTTTAGTCAGGGGTGGACATTATATCGAATTTTAGATAACGTTCTGACTGTTGTTTTGAAGATATTAAATAATTTAAATATCAAGCACAGGGTTTATGCAGGTTTTAGCAACTTATATTTAATGCTTTTTAATTCCACATTTCAAGATTTTTAATGCCATAATCAAAGTCAAAACAAGACATTTAGCAAAGCCTTTAAACCATGCAAATGTATGTCTGAGTATATTTCAATGTTAAATTTCAATGGATCATGAGTACAGCTCGAGACATATATATTGTAATGATGGATACATCTTTTTGTCAAAATGATTTTAAGATTTAAGGCCTGTAGGGATTGAATTGAATGCTTTTTAATACATTTTAACACCTTATTTTTGCTTAAATTCATTTAATGACTTTTCATGTTTTTCAGTGCCCCGTGGAAACCCTGGAGTGTATTGTTTATAGGAAATAAGTTACAAAAAGAGATTAGTAAAATTTTAAATGTTATGTTGTAAACTTGATATTTAAAAGGTAATAGGTGATATTTCTGAACTTTTCTGATTATTTTTACAGACATTTCTCATTTGTCTGATAATCAAAGCTAAACTAAGTAGTTTAAAGATATGTTTTAACACACTTCTGTAAGACTGACTTAATATCATCTGAGTATTGTTATTGGGAAAATATTTTTATATCGCTCACCCCCATCTTCAATATTTGTGGCATTTTTAATTGAAACTATAATTTTCTTTGTAACAGTGTTTACCATGTTGAGTCCTGGGTGTCGTTTTAACATCTATATAGTATAAAAATATGTATTTTAAAAAACAATGTATTTATAAGTAATGAATAAAGGGGACCAAATTGAGCTTCCTAAAAGACCTGCCTAAAATAATTCATATCTGCCTCCAACACAGGAGCACATACCAATCAAGAGGCCCTCAAAATGCAATCTTCTCCAATTCATACATACTTTTGTGCATTTTATAGTGAAATCACATTTAAGAAAATATAAAGGGAGACTGCATTGCATGATCTCTGTGGTTGAGTTCTCTATTTTAGTCGCTCAATTTGAGATGAAAATGGAACAAACAAATCAACAAGCAATAAACCACACATCCAGAATGAACTCTTGACTATGATAGGTCTGCTGTACGTCTTTCGCATCTTCCTCTCCAAAATTAGTGAATGAATGAGAGGCCTTACATAAAAGAAGGATTAAGTATTTTGTATTATTAAATATTTATTCAGCTTTACTTCTCTCACTCCATACAATCTCTTATACAAAACGCTGGGTGGTGACATTGAACATTTTGGTCAAAAACAACAAAGAAATCCAAAGAAGAAGTGGCTTACCTGAATAAAAATTTAGAATTTTTTCAGACACAAAACATCTAACCCTCAATTCATTTTTGTTTTGTCCCTAACAACGCCAAACAAGCATTCAAAACTCAGCAGTTAATGCAATCATCCAAAACGAGAACTCTTGAACATAAATTAAAACTAAATGTGTAGCTAATGACAAACCAACTATAGTAGAAAACATTTGATAAGTCGGACATGATAATGAAAATCCTAATACAGAGGAAATGAGAGAAAAAAAGGAAAAGTGCTATTTTAATTGAGCTTTGCATTAGCAGAAAGTCTTTGTGGAGCAACCATTATCAGCGATGTAGACCACTTCCACAGCAGAAGTGCATTAGAACTTACTCTGATCCCACTTAAAGTTAACACACTGTGGGAGAATGCAGCGTCAAGTCCTGGTTAAGTCTGGTGTTCGATGGCTGAGGGGCTGTGGTGGTTTTGGAGGCTACTTGCTGTGATTGAACTATAACGGTGAAGCTCCATCAGGCAACGTAGTGGTACTGGTTTGGAGTCTCTTTGTCTCGCTCCATGTAGTCTCTGTCGATGAGGGACTCGATCCTCTTCTTCAGATCGCCCGGCTGAAGAAGCGGAAGGAAGAGGATAAGTATGTGCAACATATAATGGCTGCCAATCATCAGCATATTACCAAGTCATGTTTTACTGTAAAGACTATCTGTAGCGGTTATGCACCGGCATTCTTTTGTTTAAAAAATGCTCCTCAACAAGTGAGTGGCAGAAATATGGGCAGCACAACTGATAAAATGTGTTTCTTTCTTCTTCTTAGATCTTATTTTTGTCCGTGAAGCTATTGTTTTGCTCATGTTATTTTTAAACGGCAAACTAGAGACCGAAAGAAGTTTCTCTGTTGTTGCTCTGTTTTATCACTGCATCAGTGGTAAATGTGAGCGTAGCTGCAGTGTTCATGTTGTTTATCTGGTTTTCTATGACTTTTTACTTTATTTTCTCTTTTTAGATGTCAGATTTGAACAAAATATTTTGAGTTTTGTTACTAGACTGTAGCATCTTTTACACATTTTAGTTGTGTTTGGAGCTTTTACAGGAAGTTTCATTGTCAACATTGATTTTAAAAATAAAACCTGCCATTTTGATGTTTGAAGGACATGGAAACGAATTGTTGTTTATGTGTCATATTTGTCATATTTGAAATCCAAACTTCCAGTTCAATTTAAGCAGGATTTGTGGTGCTTGATGAAATAAAATTTAAAAAATCCTTGTCAAACTGCAATTTAGCCAGAAAATAATGTGGCTGTAAGCTTCTTTAATGCCATTTCAGATCTAATCGCTACTTCACTGAACAACCACTACACTTGGTAATGATTTCTATCGAGGCTCTGGTGTTACTCGTGTGGTTAAACGGTTATTAGTTTCCAAAACAGCCCTGGTTTTTCATAGTCTGCAATGTTTGGTGGATAACACTAACTATACAATTGAAAATGCCAAACAATTGGAATGATACCAGTCTTTAAATACAGGTGCTCTGTTTACAAACACTGGAATGGTGTACCATTTCATTTGAAAATCAACTTTTAAAAGACCATCCAAATAAATGAGTCAAAACAGGGATTGCAACATTAAGTCTTAGAAGTAAACCGTGCTATTCTACAATTGACACCATGACACCACCTTGAACTCCTTTATTCCCTTCACAAATTACCAACCATACAGTATAATAAAAAGAGACTGTAAGTTAACCTTGATATTTTAAATTAAATTGTGCGATAAAGTAAATTCAATCGACCAGTTCAACACACATTAAAAGATATATTTTTCCTTTGGCTTTTTTTGTATGGACCAGTAGTAGAAGAATAAGACTGAGTGACCAAAAATACACAGATTAAATATTCAATTGTAACTCTGTGGTGCTTTAAAAAGTCTGCATGACCATAGGACATTGTCATGATGTGAAACTGACTTTAGGTTTAGAGGTGTTACCTTGACAGGAAACTTGAGCTGGTTGTAGAGCTCAGAGACGAGGAGGTTGTGGCTCAGGGTTTTTCTCATCTTCATGATACGAACCACAGCTGCATCGATCTGATACTGTCTGTCTTGAAACACGCGCTCTGTGGTGCTCACCTGCTCTTCCACCTAAAGGTCAAACACAGTAAAATCATTGAACTAAGGCTGTTAACTTTATGACTCGGTAAAATTACATCAAGGTTGTAACTTTGACAATAACAAAACATTGAATTGTTAACTTTTATTTATAAAATGCATTGTTTTGTTGCAGTGATGTGCTAAGAAGGCAGAGAGACCAACATCCAGTGCTACCAAATGAAAGATAATACTGCACTGACTACTTCTCTTAGTGTACGGTGTAGTCACGTAGACAGTGATCTTGAAAACGTGACGCTTCAATTACCGTTCTTCAAGTAATTTTAAATTTTAGGGTACTGGTCTGAGGAGCTAGATCAATGGATAGAGAATAGATCACCATTTCTACTCAAAAAACAAACAAAACCACAACAAACAAAAATTGCCCATTTAATCCTAAGCAGAGCAGTTTCAGTGTAGGGTTAGGGTTAGAGTTAGACCAGGACAAATCTAGCTCAGACCTGTATCTACATGTTGATAGATTTAAAAAACTTTGTCCAGCATTAAAAACTCTCTCACAATGGACCTGTATGAATAAGAGATTACACCCACTCTTTTTTTTTTGTCTTGTCTAAGTCACATTAAATGACCTGGGCTAAACAGGCTTTTCGTACCGTTTCTTTCATCTGAATCTGGTTGATCTTGATACGGAAGAGTTTATGTTTAAAATCATTGTTGAAGTTAAATCGATCTCCGTCTTCTACGTCTTTCCCTCGGGGCATTTTGTTGAGGACTCGTGCTTTCCCACAGGCCAAAGACTGCAGCGTGCGCCTGAGCTCGCCCTCCTCTGAGACAAACAGGACACATATTTATGTTAATATCAGACCTACACTTCTAATAACGCGCTACATAAATTAGATAATGAAACTCTAACCTATGCCTGTAGCTGTGCGTATTTCCTCAATGCTGAATTCTTCTCCCTCGTTGAACATCAGCAGCACCAGCGTTTGGAACAGAGACACTTGGACCTCCTTCTTCCCCTAAAGTTAAATATAAACATTAAAATCATGTCCATAATACAATGCATTTGTTTCAGTACATTTTACTGATGTAAATACCTCTTTAAACTCTGCCTTGAGCACAGCATGGCCCAGTGTTGGCTGCCATTGCAGTTTCCTCCCACTGTGTTTGCCCAGATAAAAGAGCTTAAACACCTCCTGGAGTTTCACCATCTACAGGTAAAACACACAATCCTTTATACTCTATTTTAGAGTTCCATAAGGTACATTTTCTAGATCATATTCTATTAACCCTTGTGGGCTCCTTAATCTTAATCAGAGTTACACTTGTTGTCTTGGGGTAATTTCAGATCCCATTTTTGCTTCTCTTATAACTCAGCAGGTAAAAAAAACATTCTTATCATTTTGGGTTCTATCTTCAGTGTGACTTCAGACTGATACCACATTTTTGGTTTGCAAAACTCTGCTGTAACCACTCTATTTAATCAATTACCAAGTGAGATTTGACAACATTTTGAGCAAATGCTAATTAGAATTTTGTTTTGTTGAATGTTTTTGAATGCAAGCAAAAACTTACACTTGTTGCCCTTTGGGGTCATTTCTGACCCCATTTTGTTTCTCTTATAACTCAGCCACAAAATAACATTTTCTTATAATTATTATTGTTGGCTTGACTTCAGACTAATGCACGAATACCAAATTAACCTCTCATTTGGTGACATTTGGGGTCAATAGGCCTGGATAATATGAAAAAGATGCATTTTTTTTACATTTTAAAGCCCTGTAACTATGAAAATACATGATCAACAGGAGGAGCGTACCTCAGTGGGCAGGTGCACGTCCATGGGGGTGTATGAGGGCCAATAGCCCATAGTGAGGATGTTCACAGTAAGCTCTATGTTACTGGGTTCACTCTGGTTCTGTATATACTGTAACAAAAAGTACACTGTTTCTGTAGTTCACCATTACTTACCATACTATATGATTTAGTAAGCTAATCATTACCTGTTTGAATTGAATCATTATATCTTTGGACAGCTCCATGTCTTTGAACATGCCCTCCAATTTACTTGTGAAAGCTGCTCCACACTCTGGAAAAAAAAACAGCACAACATGTACCCTTGCCAAAAAGTCCAAACTTTTTTATATTTCAACAAGGAACACATTGTAATAATATTTACCATGTTTAAGTTTGGAGAGCATGGACTTCTCTGCATCTACAGACGCACTCTTGCCAACCAGCAGTCGCTTTGCAAGGTCTTTCTTGTAAAAAGCCTCAAACACATCTTTTCCTGTAGATCAAAAGATAATGGGCAAATGACATAGTTTTTACAATAAGAAGAAACCGTAAACTGTAATTTTACACCAATATGAAAATTTGCCTTTGAAGCTTAATTTTTCACATTTAAGCATAATTTACAGTCCAAGTAGTGTGTAACTAACCATGAATGAAGCGAAATATTATCATTATTTTGTCCAGGATTCGCTCCAGCTCTTCTTCTGTAGCCTCTTTGTTTCCTGCTCTTAGCTTTGAATCTACATATTTAGCTGAAAAGAGGACACCAACATATCAAATAATGCTTACAGAAACAAAATAAAAGAAAGCCAACTACAGGATAATGTCTCACCGATGAGTTCAGCAGGTTTGTTGGGCCTTTTGTTGATGAAAGTTTCAAAGGCTTCCTTCATTGCATTGATGAAACCCTCGTTGCGAGAAAAACAATTGTGAGCCACATTGTCCATTTTGTCTTTAAAGTCCAGCAGCTCCTGCACCATATCCTTGTCTTTCTCTGGAGTACATACAATCTCACTTCCAAAAGCCTATACCAAAAAATGGAAATATATTTTCAAAACACAACATTTGAATCACAAATCAAATGATATGACTTTGAGGCGTTACTTTGATATATTCTCGCCAAAACTGAAGCAGAGTGGGAAGTCCTCCTTTGACTTTACTGAAGAGCTGGTACAAAAGACCCAGCTCAGTGACCCGGTTCTCATCTAACAATGTGCTTAAGCCTGAAAAACACAAATTCAAAGTTAAAAATCATATACACAGCATGTACAGCATGTAATTTTTGTGGAAAAACTTTTACCTTTGTGAAGTATAGGGGTCATATGTTCTCCTAGTAGTTGTTTTTCAACACAGCTAATGAGTGGTTTTCTGCAAAAAGAACATTAAAATAATGTTTTAATCTATTAGTTATTTATAATAAAAGCAAAAATAAATGTCGAACAGTAACTTACTGGGTGCTTTGGTCGAGGTAGCTCACAATACGATCATTCTCTTCTTCAAGTCGTCGAGCCACGTGGTGCAAATATTCAGGCACCTGGCCACATTCAACACAGTGAATGTAATTACATAAATCAGTGAAATCAGTGCTGCTGCTTTGGGCCTGTCAGTTGAGATTAAGGGTAACAAAATCAGAAGTTAACTCACATCTCTTTCCTGCATCAGTCGCTGTCCCTCTGCTGCATACAAACGGTTGGTCTCAGTCAAAAACTGCTCCTCAAATGCTTCCTTATAAACCTGAGAGAGATCACAGGCTCAGATGAATCACAGGTTCATGATACATTATTCTGATGGTCATACATATGACCTAACAACATTTACCTGCAGGTCAGACAGCATGCCCAGCAGACTCCTGAGGAGACTGCGATCTATTGTCTCTCCATTTCGCTCGAGCTCAATTTGCTCCAAAATACCATCCACTGTACGTTTCTGAACGCCTGTATCGCTCACAATGTGTGTGCGAAACAACTCTAGGCCAGTATCCCTGAAAAAACACAACACTTCATTTAAGGAATAACAGTAAGATATAACATGAAAAATAAAAAGGCCAATACCAAATTGAAGGGAGGAGAGAATTCTGGAGAACATAGGTCCGATCAAGGAACAGAAAAATACTCCGGATCATTATCTACAGGAAGCAGAGATATATAATGTTAGTGAAACTACCCTGATGTGTGAATCAAATGCTAAACCTTACAGTTTGCCTGCAGTGGTCCTGCCAACAGCGATTCATCCGCTTGAGGAAGGAGAGGTTGTCTAAAGACTCTGTGAGCTCATTGTTAAGGCAAATACATTTCTTAAATAAGAATTCTTATTACTGTACTTCTATGATGGACAATATTATTATTTTTTTTTTAATCTTGCATCACTATTAAAAAAGGATATTCCCTGAATTGCTGGATCTGAGCCTGAACATGGTCTTCACAGACCTGTCGAAGCTGTTTGTACAGTGTTGGAGACACTTTGTAGGAACACAGGTTTTCCACTGCCTAAAGAAAAAAAAAACAGATGACAAACAAAGACAAACTTAATGTACACTTATTGTTATTAATACTATAAAATGTAATTTTGCGAAGATTTAATTATTAATCAAGCATAAATTATTATAATTAATGTCACACCTGATAGAGCTCCTCAAGATTGTACTTGATTGAAGTGCTGTTTTGGATTGCATTCACTGCTTCTCGTAGTTTCAGCCATGTGTCTTCTGTGTAGTTTTCTGCTAGTTTAGGTCGATCTAACCCCAATTAGAAAAAAAAGATGTATTAATGGTGGAGGAATGAGGTAATCTAATGTAACATTTATTATGAAAAGAATGTTATTAAAAGACAAGCACCAGAAGCAGAAGTTGCAGTGAAATATTTCACGAAGCTGGGAGACACATAACTAGATAATGAACTTATATGTACGAACAGGGGTAGCACAAATAAATCAAATATAAGAAACAGGAGAAATGACAGCAGAATACCTGGGTGAGGGAGTTACACAAGCACTCGTGGGAATAAAAATAGAAAAGTAGTACCTTTGAAATTTTTAATGACTAGTTTCTTGGAGGCTCCTGCTTTGCCTGAGGCCACAGAGGTCCGGGGCATCATCCCGTTGGAGAAGCTGCCTCTCTTTTCCTGTCGGGTGTCTTCTGCCATTATCAGATTAGCGCTTGGACTTAACACTGTGCTGTTGTATTTGTATTGCTAAGTTCAGTTTGTTTAGTCGTTTGTTTAAACTCACAATTCCCGCCACTTGTCTTTGGATCAGAGAATAAAGTGTCTGATTAAAAACAAGTAAAAGTAACGTTATTTAACATGAAAACATTACTGCTGACAGCTAGGTAAACAGATAGCTACTGCAGCACACTTTAGCACTGGCTACCACTTTGCGTGTTTTCATAGCACTTTAGCAATAGCCTTCAAAGCTAGTCCATACCTTTTCCGGCTAGTAAAGCCTAATAAACAGTTGGGTTTTGGGGTGTTTAGACAGTAGATAAATGCGTAAAGGCGACATTGTTGGCGCAAGTGTAACAAACGCTTGTTACTAGAGTCTTTCTTTACCCGACATGGCTAGGCTAATGCTAACAAAATGGCTTTTCAGCTCTGCTGCTGGACAGGTGCATCCTGGGTGAAAGTGCTGCGTTCACGGACACTGTGTAATTTGGCCGGCGCTTTAATAACTCAGTGTGTGTGTATATATCACAGACCGTGCGGTCTGTGATATATATATATATATATATATATATATATATATATATATATGGGCATATATATATATATATATATATATATATATATGTCTATATATATATATATATATATATATATATATATATATATATATATATATATTTTTTGACAACCCCTTACATTATGATTTTATTTACGTTATGATTTATTTATCTATTTTCTTCGTTTCTTCATATTTTGTTATTTCTCATGCACGACTCTGCTTGCTTGAGAAGAAAATATTTTTGATATTAATTCTTTAAAAATGAAATGTTGTCTCAGTGTGTCATTTGGTGAAATATATATTTTAGATAACGTTTTAGCCCATATCAACTTGAGACGACATTGTGTTTGTTTAATATTCTTTTTTCCTGCTATTTTAAATGCACCACAGAATCACCTGCGTTCATTGGAGTTAACGAAAGGGTGGCACTGGGCTTCTGGGCTGTGAGCAAACCCTACTAAACCACACTTTTCTGCTGTCAATGCGGTCCTTTCCCGGTGTCTTTGCTTCTCACTCCCGGACAGCGGCATGGATAAGCCTTGGCTGCGAGCGGTGAAGTAGGTTTGGCGGTGTCTGAGCCTCCGGGAGCTGCTGCCTGTAGCGGGAGGGAGAGGTATGTCTGCGGCTAATGCTTCAGCAGGAAAAGACTAGCAGTAGGCTCAGGGTGGGAGACTGGGAGTGGGTGCAGAAAGCATCATGCAAAGGGAGGATAGCGAGACGTAAACTCGGGCAAACTGTGCTAAAGTGGATGAAACACAGTTGCATCTTAAGTAATGCGTTATTACTCTGTAAAAGTGATTAGCAGCAGGCTAGCACAGAGCTCACAGCTGACTGATCATGTCAGCTTGTTCAATGTGCCAGTAATCTATATCTACAGTGTCACACCGCCCTGGGAACCATGTAAGAATAACATCGTAATTTATAAACGCCAAACCAGATTTACCTAGATAGAAGGATGTTGCTTGTTTTTATGGCCAAGTTGGTTTTAAGCTAGCTTGCTAGTTAGCAACTTCATTAGCATATTGAAAGTCTTCCCATCTGGATTTCTGGATACGTGTTTGTTTGAGGGTATTTCAAATCCTGTTGATACAGAGGAGACTGTCATGTGATGAAATGAAAGACCGGGTTGTTTTAGATTCTACAATTCTAACTTTCACAAAATAAATCTTAAGGAAATTTTGAGTAATGTATTACTCTCTGTTAATAGAATGTAATAGGAATGATATAAAGATAGTTTTAATGTTGATGAACTTATTAAATTGCACAGCTTTACACTAATGACAAATGACACAAAATCAATTTGATAATGAACATTTGAACTCCATCTTCTTCCACTTATCTGGGCCCGGGTTGTGAGGGCAGCAGTCTGATTTCCCTCACCCCAGACACTCCCACAAGCTCCTCCAGGGGGGATCCCGAGGCGTTTCCAGGCTCGCCTAGAGACTTAGTCCCTCCAGTGTGTCCTGGGTCTTCCTCAGAGGGCGAAATTTTAACTCTATTTTCTTCATTGTTTTGTTATTGTAGTAGATGCTGCTGTCGGGATGAGTGTGAAGGCCTTTGAGCTGGTCCCCGCTGTGGAGCGAGAGCTCCTCATGGGAGACAAGGCTCGAATCAACATTGAATGCATTGAAAGCTGTGGAAAGCACCTGTACATAGGCACCAACGACTGCTTCATCCACCATTTCCTCCTGGAAGAGGTCACTTCCTCAAAGGGAAAACTCACTTTCTTAGCTCAAAAGCTTCTTCACAAATATCTGGGACTCAAAAAGCCAGTTGCTGAGCTGCGAGCTGCGTCAGCTTTGGAGCGATTGATAGTACTGTGTGATGGACTGCTGTTTCTTGTTGACATGTTGACTCTAGAAACTCCCTCTGGAGCTGGAGGCGCCAAAATCAGAGGCGTCACTTCGTTCTGCATTAATGAGAACCCAGTCAATGGAGATCCATTCTGTGTGGAGATGGGGATACTTTCCTCCAAACGGCGGACAGTGCAGATTTTTATGGTTTATGAGGACCGAGTGCAGCTTGTGAAAGAGGTGAACACACCAGAGCAGCC
This sequence comes from Rhinogobius similis, assembly GCA_019453435.1. NCBI lineage: Eukaryota > Metazoa > Chordata > Actinopteri > Gobiiformes > Gobiidae > Rhinogobius > Rhinogobius similis. Next base: position 29,484,638 of record CM033621.1, read on the forward strand.
TTGTGCTGTGTCTCTTGATGGATACTTTCTGTGTTTGGCTCTCACAACACAATACATGATCCTGAACTACAACACTGGATCCAACCAGGACTTGTTTCCCTACAACAGCGAGGAGAGGAAGCCTATAGTAAAGAGGATTGGCCGAGAGGAGTTTCTGCTGGCAGCACCAGGTGGTCTTGGTAAGATAAAAATAATAATTTCTACTACTAATTATTAGTAATATTTGTAATGTAATGTAATGCTTAATATTTGTAATGCTTTTGTATGTCCACATGATTTGCCCCTGCAGGTATGTTTGCTAATGCAGAAGGGGTTTCCCAGCGTGCTCCGGTGAACTGGTCTGAGAGCGTGATCGGTGCTGCGGTTTGCTTTCCTTATGTTGTGGCCTTAGACGAAAGCTTCATCACTGTCCACAGCATGCTCGACCAACAACTCAAACAAACTCTGCCTTTCAGGGATGGAAACGTTCTCCAAGACTTTGAAGGTACTAACAAAATTTGTCTACAGCAACTTACAATATTTGATTTAATTTATGTGTTTTGTAGGAAAAGTCATTCTAGCCTCCACTAAAGCCGTGTACATATTAGTGCCGTTGCCTCTTGAGAGACAGATCCAGGATTTATTGGCCAGTCACAGAGTGGAGGAAGCCCTGATTCTCACTGAAGGAGCCCAGAGGAATATTCCCAAAGAAAAGTTTCAGGTAAATTTTCAATAGTAAATGGCATGCGCTGACATATCTATTCAAAATAGGTTACTTAATTTGCTTATGATTGTTTCCTCACAGATTTTGCACAAAAGGATCCTTCAGCAGGCAGGTTTCATACAGTTTGGTCAGCTGCAATTTCTAGAAGCAAAAGAACATTTTAGGTAAGTTCTCCGCTATATACCTATACTTTTTCCATCTTATTGGCACTGTATGTCACAACAAAAGGCATGTTTTTTGCTGTGCCTTTTGCATCGCACAAGCCGTGGTTTTTAGTTCATTTAAGACCGTCTCTTTGTGTAACACCTCTATTGACCTTATTCTGCCCCGCCCACTTTTGTCTCTTTTTGCCATGATCGCAGTCCTGTTGTAAACACACTTACGGTTTGACGAAAACCCCGATCACGCAAATGGCGAACGAGGGAAAAGTCTCGCCGCTAAAACATTATATTAAGTAGACTGATTTGTGTAAATGTTTAATGTACATGTAACAACAAGTCAGCAATGCACCAATTTCCTGGGCGGCCTGAAAACTGCTTTTTAGTTCGTGTAGAATTTATTTTCCGTTGAGCTCAACTGCCCTATGTAAACTAATTCAACGTGAAAAAGATGGCGCCGCCCACAGAATAAGGTGGATATGGAAGGATTACTTTTACAGTTTTTTAGTTGTAATTTCTATACTTTCTATAATCAAACTACAGAATGAATAGGAAGGAACTGTTAAGTAAGAAATGAATGTAGGGAACACCAGTCAGAAGCAGGCCTGGATTATGAGACTCTGAGACTCATGAGACTTGAATCATATACAGTACAGGGGAAAAAAACGTATAAAAGTGGAGGCAGCGTTCTCCGGCTTAGTTATGGTCAGAAATTTGTATAAATCCGATGTTTGTATTTATCTTTCTACCTATCTTTCTTACAGTGAGTTAAAAGTGTTTTAAGTTGTCTTCACAAAGTTTCCAAACAATCTGATCTGTTTTGTGACTTAAAAATGTGTAAAAGATATCTCAAGTGACAATCTTATGAAAATGAACCAAAGAGATTGAAAAAAAACAACTATAATTTCATTTCGATATTGACAAAGGCGTCTTTTGTTATATTTTAGAAAAGGACAGCTGGACGTCCGGGAACTCATCTCCCTTTACCCGCTGCTGCTGCCTTCCTCGTCTGCCTTCACTCGCTGCCATCCTCCTCTTCACGAGTTTGCTGATCTAAACCACTTGGCTCAGGGCGACCAGGAAAAGGTCCAGAGGTGTAAGAAGTTCCTCATCAGTTACTTGGGAGAGGTAAATCTTTATTAATTGTAAATGATATTTGGTAAATGTTTAATGTTAAACTCTTGTCCTACCCTCAGGTGCGAAGTACAGAAGTGGCCAATGGCTGCAGAGAGGACGTGGACACTGCACTGATGAAACTCTACGCTGAACAGGACCATGAAAGCCTCTTAGATCTGCTCGCTTCTGAAAACTTCTGTGTGTTAGCCGACTGTGTCCCATGGCTGGAGAAGTATCACAAGTGAGTATTAACTAAAAGTTTATGTTGTTAGGAGCAGAATTCAGACTTTGGAATGAAAAATGTTACAAAGTTTTGTTGTAAATTGCAGTTATTAAAGGTTTATGTTCAGGAAATTAATATTGAAAGACAGTTGTTTTTAATCAGACAAAATAAAGTTGAATTGAATATTTTGATCAGTCAATATGAGGAAAAGCATTGTGATTATGTCATTTTGCCCAGCACTAATTTAAAATGCATTTGTTCTGTTAATTCATTCCAATCCAACTTTATTTGTAACTTCTTCCTGCTCTCAGACAAGGCGGACGTGTCTCTGCTCCTCTGTGCGATCTATTTGTTTTGCGTCGTGTCTCGCCTCCGTGTCTCGTCATACTTTTATTCTTTTTTGATTCACTGTTTGCTGGACTCCTAAAAATTGGAAATGGATCTGATTACCTGGTCTCTGAGCGCGACTGACACAATTTTTTCCCATAAGAAGGGTGCACCGGGAGAACCCACTTGCCCTGACGGAACTTTTGGGGCAGCTACACACGGGACGCCTGGAACAACTGGCAGGTTCTGTGTCTGGAAGTTCTGTCTGTGGAAGACGTTGAGGACTTAATTATTTTTGGACTCTTGATAGTGGTTGTCCTGCTTATTGTACAGTGTACTGCCTTAAACTATCGCAAAATTTCTAAGACAGCTGCCTTCAAAGCAACCCAGCCGCTGTCTGGTGAAATTAAAGAGCGCTTCTGTGACATGAGTAGCAGGCTGAAGGGTTTAGAACAGAGAGAGGCAAACACCGGAGAGCTGATTCACAACATCTCAGCACGGACGGTGGACATGCAAGAACATGTGGATAACATCGAGTCCCAGGGCAGTGAACTTATGTGAACTGATGTGAAAGGGTTCAACAAAGAGACACACAGATTGAGGAGCTGATTCGCAACATCTCAGCCCGGTCTGAAGACGTACAGAAACGAGTGGATAACATTGAGAGGGGGACCAGTGAGCTGCTACGGGGTCTTACGAGTCTGACCACAAGAATGGAGGAACTATCAAGGCTACTACAAGAAATGGAGGCTCGAAAGTGACGCTGAGAACCAGAACTGATTGATTACGATTCGGACAAATTGCCGAAGATCAAAAATGGATTATTAGAAATTATTAGAAATTCTCTCCCCCTCCCGACAAAGAAGTCTTGCAGCAGCTGTGCCCTTATCTTAGTCTCACTCCCTGCCCCCAAGGACAAGGCCACGGAACTCATAAACATCAGCAACAGTTTCGCCAAAACATCCTAAGACGCCTTTCCTATCCCAACCCCCCGTCTGCCATTTTTAACATCAGTCTGAACTCTTTTCCTCCTTATCATTTCTAAAACAGCTACTTGCATCTTTTGTATGGATTACTTACAGAATAAAGCTACCTGCTATGTCTTGTTTATTGTATGTTTTGTTGTGACCGCAACTGTAGTTACAACTGTATGTTGTGTCTGCTCATTGTTTATTGTCTATAAATGTAATTGTATATGTTATGTTGTAACGGCAACTGTAGTTTCAACGGTTTGTAAAGCGCTTTGGGTGCCTGTTAGGTGGAAAAGCGCTCTATAAATAAAAATCATCATCATTTGTATAGCACATTTTAGAGACAAGATACTTTCCAAATTGCTGCACTTACATTTAAGTCAGCAGAAATACATTTTAAACAAAAGGAACTAGGTTGAATAAAGTCAATTAAATCACACTTTTTCTTTCTTCCTTCAGATATTTTGCACTAGGGTTACTTTACCAGTATCACGGCCAGGATTCAGCCGCTCTTCAGGTATATTTTCCTTTTATCATTAAATAATAATTCAACATTACTGAAGATGCACGCACTTCTCTTCTCTTATTTTTAGCTCTGGATCCGTGTGGCAGATGGAGATTTGCAGGATGCTACGAGATCTGATCTGTTTGAATACATAGTAGACTTTCTCTGCTCCTGCTCCAATCTGGATCTTGTGTGGAAGTACGCAGACTGGGCCTTACGGAAAAGCCCCACGGTGAGTTACTGCAATCAGTGTTCTCTGACAAGAAGAAGTTAAATAAGAATGTTGTGTAACGTTTACATTCTAAAGAATATTTTGAAGGATTTTGGACATCAATATCCTTAAAACAATTTATTGACTTCCTGTTTTATGCAATATTTTGATCTTATATATATATATATATATATATTTACTTCATTTGAAAATAGTGGACACAATATAATAGTTGAAATTGACAACATACTACAATAGTAAACAGATTTACTTTATTTGCTAAGTACCAGTGTGTAAAAATTGGAAACTATTATTTTATTTGAAGTAATGGTGCATAGTTTTTGCAGTATTACTACATTGCTTTACTTTGAATATTCATACAATTAAATGATGAATGTTTTGAGACAAATACAGCTGGACGTAAATATTCATACAATACAACTTAGTGACAGTGTTGCCAAATTGTTGTATTTCATGTTTCAGATGTTGATGTAACGTGTTAATATTAGAATTTCATACTTTAAGTTCACCAAAAGTGACCATTAAATAATAAAACACACATCCTATAATTTGATGTTTTAAAATTAAACAGAATTTTTTATCTTCTTTTTAGATAGGTGTTCAAATATTCACTAAAAGAATTGCCACTAAAAACCAGCCGGAGCTGAGGCCTGACGATGTTGTGACGTATTTAACGAAGCATCGTGAGGCTCTGCTGCTTTACCTGGAGCACCTGGTCCTGGAGCGGCAGATTCAGGTCAGTATTCACTGAGATAAAACATAACTTCAGCACATCTTAGTCGCTGTTCAGAAGTAAAACGTGGCAATATTTAGCGGCATTTAAATTATGTGCACACGTTTTGGACAGAAAAGGAGATCGCTTGCTTTAGCTGTTATTTTGACACGGTTGTGTGTGTTTATTTGCAGAAGGAGACGTTCCACACTCACCTTGCCGTGTTGTACCTGGAGAGGGTCCTGGCGTTACTATCGGAAACGCCGTCAGACGAAGCGCAGCTGTTGAAGGCACGAGACCGACTCCAGGCCATGCTGCGAGAGTCCAACCTTTATCGTGTTCAGTATCTTTTAGGTAAGAAACTATAATATCTCTACAATAGTCTTAGTTTTAAATGTAGAGTACGTTGTGGCTTGAGTCTTTTATTGAGTCATTGTTTATTTAATTTTTGCAGCAATATATTAATGTTTCACACTTTTTTCACACTTTTTTTTCTGATCCTTTTAAATGCATTTCACTGTTAGTTTAGTAAAATTAAATAAACATAACTAACTACAACATTAAGGCCTTGAACAAGATGAACAAGCTGCAAGTTTACTGTAAATACATGACTGGATGTTTGGGCTGGGGTGTTGTGACAAATAAAAAAACCCACACAATTTCTTTTCTCTTATTGATCGATCAAGATTTTTGGTCAAATGTATTTTTCAGGTCTTATTAAAAAACACAGCGCACATGGCTTTCATTGTTCATTTTTCAGGAAAAATATTAGCTTAGCTATATTATCTCTTTAAGAGAATGTGCTATTCGTAATTATCAAGCTAGTATCGTGTTTAGAGGGAAGAACTGCTCGAACGAGTCTGGCGATGATTTAAGGACTTAAAACAGCAGAAGATTCTCAGATAAGTGACGTATATAATCTGATAATACGTCCCAGAACAAGGAAGTTCAGCAGCTGTTTTTGATGCTCTGAGGGGGGAGTTTTTTTTTTTTAATGAACGTTCCTCAAAACAGTGTGAATGCAACTTCAGATATGTTTTTTTTTAATGACAGAACATTGTTAGAACATGGTAAAAAGCTCAAAAAAGTCACTGCAGAATATGTTTCCTTTAACTTAAACAACATAGATGGATACATTTAAACTCCACTCCAAACCATATCATTAGATTATTAGAAATGACTGAATCTCAATCTCTCTCTTATATATATTGTGATCCTTTTATTTGTTTTTTATAGGTAAGCTAGAGAAATGTGAAAACCTGCTGCTTGAGCAAGCAACACTACACGGCAAACTGGAGGAGCACGACAAGGCGCTGCACATTTTAGTTCATGAACTCAAGAATTTCCCATCCGCCGAGGCTTACTGTATATGGGCCTCCGAGTGCCGGGACTCTGCTTACAGACAGAAACTCTTCCACCTCTTATTAGGGGTGTATTTAGACCCACAGTCCCAGGGTGCGTCTGCAGGGGGCGGTGGTGAGCTGGAGATGGCGGCTGTGGACCTTCTGAATCGACACGGAGAGGTGTTTGATGCTGTCCAAGTGCTGAACCTGCTCCCTGAAGGATGGTCTCTGCAGCTGCTGAGGCCGTTCCTGGGGCGAGCCATCCGGGCCAGTGTGCACGCCTGCCGGACTTCCCAGATTGCACTGGGGCTTGCGCGCTCTGAGCATGTACAGCTGCTGCATGACAGGGTAAGAGGCTAATCTGATTTATTTGCATACTGGAATTCTCTAAAGAATAAGTAATAAGGCAACATGCTTGGCTTCTTTGTCAGCTGTCATGAATCTCCTGACACTCTGAACCAGTTGTGACTCTTGCATTATTATTGTTAGTCCATTCTCCAATTCTGTAGTATTTTTAAAGACATGTACAAGACAGTGCATAAGTAGAAGCAGGCTCTTCAAAGACGCACAGGTGTAAATGACGAATAACACAGAAAAACTGTTTTTTCTACTCTTGATTATGCACCATGACATAGAATAAACGGTCCACAGTAGTGTCAGGCAGCTGTTTTCTCTTGCTTCCTTGTAAACAATGTTCTTGATTGGAGAAAAGCTGGCAGTAGGATCTTTATTAGTTTATCAGGTATTACCCAACAAAATGTACAAGTAAAAAGAATGTATTAACTACACTTTGATTAAGGTTTATTAACTATTTAATTAATGTTCTAACCCTAGTAAGTATTAAGTACTAAGTATTTTATAAGCCTGACTCATTCTTAATTCAACATTTGTTCATGCTTCATTAAAGGCTATAAGGTTAATTAAGGTGTAGTTGTCATAAAGTGATACATACTTAAATGAGCTGTGCCTGTTTTTTATTTTTTGTAAGAAAGTCTGATCTCTTGTATTCCAGTGCAAATATATAATGTAAAAGCAGCTCTTGGAGTGCACTGTCTGCATCTAATTATCAAGACTTTTTTTATCCTCCTCAAACCAGGAAGTGCTCTGTTAGCATGCTAGTGGTTGTTAGCATTACCGCGATGGCAAAAGCTTTTAAACTCATTGCAGTGAATAAATTCTTGGAAGTGAATAATCCTTGGAATGCGTTAGAAAATTGAAGAATATTGTGCCTTTTAATAATTGATCAACCCAACCTCATTAACCTGACTTCTTCTCTGTGTCCTGCAGTTAAAGGAGAGGAAGAAACCCATCTTGGTGTCTGACAAGAAGGGCTGTTTTATGTGCCACAATACGTTCAGTGAACCGGAGGTGGTGTGCCTGCCCGGGGGAGTGCCTGTCCATACGCACTGTGTCGCCGACCGAATCCAGAACTCGCCCTCCAAAAAACATTTAACTAATAGCAGCAACCACACGTGAGACCGTCAAATCGGACATTGTTTAAGAAGCACTAACTTAAGTCTTACGAGCGGTTTTCAGAACAAGAAGCACAGAAAAGTCGGTGCAGAGTTACAAAAATCGAGTCAAGATTGACTGACAAACATCTGAGTAACCAGAAGGAGAAGATTTGAAAGCTATTTTACTTGCCTTGAAAATAGCCGTGTGATCCATCCATTATGTAAAACAGGTCAATTTGTGCTCAAACAAGTTGCAAAATGATGTAATGCACCATATTTGTTCTACTGTGGGGCGACTAATATTGCATGGACTTAACAACATACTTTTACGGTTTTCGGTTTAATCAAATACAAATACAAATTTTAACTTGTCAGACCGATTATGAGTTTACTGTGAAAATCAAGGCACTCTTTGCTGCTTCTGCTTTGTATTTTCTATCATTCACACTAATTTTATTCATGATTTTCCGGAAGACACTTTTAAATCTCATGTTTCTGAAGACGTGTGCAATAATTAAACAAAAGTCCTAATATTACAAATGTGTGCAAATTAGTGCATCTGAAAAGGCAATTGATATGTTGCATCGTTAAAGGTGCACTATGTTATTTTTCTGAAAAGGGGGTCACCAGTTTGTCTCCATGGAGACGTTATTATTCCTTTGGCTGGAATGTTTCACAGTAAGGCGTTCAATGCATCTATCTATCTTCCATTTATTCAATTAAAAGTGTTTTTAAAGTCTAAAATATCTTGGCACATGCATTCTTACTGTGAGCGTGGTTGCCTCTGCACAGATCTGACCTGTAGCTTTAGCTGCTTGTCTCCATGGAAATAGATAAGTTAAATACTCTGGAATAGAGATGCAAGATTAACCACAATTGAACAGAAATCACAATTTGAATGACAGCTGCAATTTCTGAAGTACTGTAACTTCCTTCTGCGTAAAATATGCTAACCCTGTCATTTAGATCGGTACAAACATGCAATGCTGCAATTCTGATTATTTAAGTTTTTCAGTTCATACGCCTGTGAAGTCTTTTTGTCAGTTCTCCTGGATACGTTAAAATGTGAACTTTTAGCAGAATCTTTAAAAAAATCTCTAAAACATACATTGCAAATCTAAGCGCACTTAGATATTCTTCCTGATTCGTGCGGCCCGACTGTGGAACATCCCAGGCATTGCAAAAACATCTGTGTGGAAAACTTACATAGTGCACCTTAGAGACCAGATTCTGTGTTGTTAAATTCTCCTGAAGTATTATCTTAAAATCTGCTGAAGATGATGTGAAATGGCTTCAGGTCTTTTAACTTAAACTGCTAAAAGTAAAACTGGTTCAAAGTTCACGTTTTCTCTTGTCAGCACTAATTAACTAAGATGAAATGATGAAAGACTGATTGTGAGTTTGTGGATTCTGTCATGGACTAATTATAAAATCTGTTGATGTTCTGTTTGGATATGCTTCATGACGTAGTCTCTAACACAATTAAGTTTACCATCCATCCACGAGTATGACACAACATTTAAGCGTGAACGACCTGTATCCGTCTCAGTGCTCGTCCCAGTTAATTAACCTTGAACAGAAAGTCACTTTGACCTCTTAAAGCTCCACTTGACACTGTTTGAATTCAGCCAATGTAACAGCACAGTTGTATGTGATGTTTTATCTGTAACGCTTTTGTCTGACTTTTAACTACTGCGAATCAACTTGGATCTTTCTTGCTCTAAATCATTATGTTCATTATAATCTCATGGTAAAATTTAAAGGATATTGGGATATTTTCCAAATAAACCTTTTACAGGAAAAGAATTGCCCTGTCCCATTATTTTTCTATGTTTTATGTATTTTTAATCTGTAGTAATTGGGTTTTTTGAAATCCGCTGTATAATTATTAACAACGGAAAACATTAAATTAATATATCCCCAGATAACACCGTTTTATCCTTCGTAGACCATGTTTACGTGCTATTCTTCAAATAAGAATGGAAACATAGATCAATTACACATTTTTATTTGAATGGAAAAGTCTCCTACAGGTTTGAGGTACGTTACATCTTGTTTTGTTACGTCACATTTGTTACATTACTTTTTGTTCTTGTTTTCAATCTTTAGCTGAACAGCTTCTGAAACTTGGGCTTCATCATCTCCAGAGCCGTTTTATCGATGTTCTGCGGCAGATCGCTGACCTTCATAATGACCTCGTTTGCCTCTTTAAACAGTTCCTCCCCCAGATGAGCTTTGACCCGGTCTCTCCAGGCGCACAGCTTTGGGCGTCCTGCGAACACATCCACACCCGCCCCAACAGGCTGCGAGGAAAATAACAGAGGAGAGGTAAACGAACAATTCGCAAACACAATTCAATTCAAGAAACACAATTCAAAATAATAAAAACATAAATATTTATATTAAAATCAGTTTTGAAAATATAAAATATATATCAGATTCTCTCAGTCTTTTCTTATGCCTGGTCAAACAGAACTGTCTTTAGCCTAGACTTGAAAACTGCCAGTCTGATGACATCAGGACTATCATCCCAGATCCTGGCTGCATAAACCTGAAATGCTGATTCCTCATGTTAATTAAAGCCTGGCTAAATAAATGGCCCCAAGACAATGCTGTACCCTTGTAAAAGGGCTCTTTTTTTTTTTTGGCCAAAAAAGAGCTAAAAAATATAACACTTATTAGATTAAGCAAATTACTGATTGTTTCCAGGTGTCGGGAAGTTTAAACCAAGTGAATGAAACCAAGTATAAACACATTACACCAGTGTTTTTCTATCTTTTTTGAGTTACGGCACACTTTCACCATCAGGGAAAAAAGTGGTACTAAATATTTCTCAAGCCTGTACCATTGTTTCTGGTCCTCTAAATTTGGCAAAGTGAATTGTTTTTCTTTCTTTATTGATAAAGAAGTTGCTCAGGACACTCCAAAATGGTAAATTATTCGATTAAATCTATGAATGTCACATTTTTAGTTTTAGTATTTTATTTTTAGTATTTTAGTCTTAAGGCACACCAGTGTTCCCCGACACATGGTTGAAAATCAAGGCATTAATAGTAGATATAATAATACAAATATCTTTATTGCAGTCTTATGGTCCATAGTTATAGAAGTATATATCTTAATCAGTTTTACATAACATAGCTTAAAATGTCCACATCCAGTCTGAATGTCGCTCCAAACACTGTTTGTCTCTCCACAGATCTGAACTGTAACTAGCCTGGTGGCGTCACCTGCTTGTTTCCATGGAGCTAGATGTATAGTGGAACAATTCTTCGTGGGGCATTACCTGCATGATCTCTGCTATAGCCACAATGTCGGCCACAGAAATCTTGTCTGCGATGATGTAAGGCTTGTCTTTGAGGAAGTAGTTTTCGAGCAGAGTTAGGGACGTGTTCAGTTCGTCCATCGCAGCGTCCATCTTCTCCTTCGGCGCCTCAGAGCCCATCATCATCGGGAACACTATCTGGACGGCAAAGATATTTACATTTAAGATTTGAAGAGTGTGCTACAAGATTGTTAAATTATATAAACAGTACATAAATGAAGTTGAAGTAAAAAAGAATGTTAAAGCGTGCTTCGTCTTAACATGAGGACAAGCAGGCACAAAATACATATAGGCTATATAAGATCCAGAAATCTAAGAAATGTAATCTGGATTTGTTAGTTGTAGTAACAGTAAAGGTTTTACTAATTATTTTATTACTAGTAGTTGTTGTTCTATTAAGTGTCACTTTACTGTAGCAAGTTTTTCTAGTGGGAAGAAAATTTACCATTTAAGATTTTATTAGTCACGATTATTGATGACAAATCCTTAATTCACATTCTACAGTAGAGTAGACTCCCTCTCCAGTGTGTGAGCAGCTTGATAATGCATGATAAAGTAGAGAAACTGATATTACACTGAATTGAAATGACTTATTTTTGCTACAAAAATGTCCTTGATAATTATTTTTCTTAGATTGTATGATGGTATTGTGACGTTAACTTGAAATCCCAGCTACTGTGGAAGTGTCTGAGTACAGAACTGCAATGGAGCTGGTAGTAGTAGACTAGTAGTTAATGCTGTAATGAGAGTAAACCATGTTGTACCCTGAGCAGGAAGACCTTGGACCCATTGGCGCGGAGGTTGGTGTGTTGCCAGGACAGATACTCGTTGACTCGGGCTCTGGACTCAAGATCTGAGGGAAACCAGTGATCGGGGCCTTTGTGTTTCTGCACCATGTAGTCCAGGATGGCAGTGCTGGGAAATGACAGGATTGTGTGATTTCTGTCCTGTATTGCAATTATAAGATCTGTGTTTTATATAAGAGTTAGAATTCATTTTGTAGTGCACCTTTAAAGACGTCAAGGAGCAGTAACATTTGAGAAAAGAGTGAGGTACACACTTATACGAGAAACCCCAACATTCCAGAACATGTTTAGAGGTTAAAACTACAGGATAGGTAGGTTTTATATTGGACATTTTGTTATGTACTTATTTTCAACACAAAATAATAGAACCTCTGGTATTATACTAGTTCTGATAAAGTTCAATATCATTTTAAAACTGTACAGAAAAGGGAAAATACAGTCTTATTTGTGATTTTTGTGTTTATACCATATATTACACATGTAGCCTATTGTTAATTAATTTCTATCTAGTAAGTTTAGAATAGAATAGAGTTGAATGGAAAAGAGTTAAAAAGATAGAAGGAATAGAATTGAAACATCCTCGAAAGGCAATTTGTCTTGGGCAGAGTGCTATATTGTTGCTGTAGACAAACATTAAAGACACACACTGGACATAATTAAAACATGTACCATTTAAGAGAGAACATTTCATGTGAGTAAAGAGAGAGAGTTTGATCGAGGCTGGGACAAATGACAGCATCAGTCTGCTCCGGCGCTGAGGCATTGTTCCTGATGGCAGCAGATCATATTCACTGACCCTAAACACCTCGTCGTTTAGGATCAATGTTCATTAAACACTCTACAAGCAATGAGTGACCAACAAGCTACAACAAGATAACAGATATAATCTAATCATGCCCAAGAAACAAATTCACAGAGCAAATGAAGGTGCTCTTTAAATACAAACAATTGAACAAACACATTAAACTCTACCTCTCAGTGAGAATAAAGTCTCCATCTTTCATGACCGGGACTTTCCTCATCACGCTGATTTTCCCAAACTCCTCGCTGTAATGTTGCCCTGAAACGAACCGAAACAGATAACACAGCTGCAGAGGAAGTATGTGCTCAAGAGAATAACATTTGTAGGAATTCTTAACTTGATACTGAAACAATGCAACCAAATCTCTTGACACAGGCTGAATGTTTGTTTTGTACTTCTTATCCTAATAGCAGTTAACCATTAAACAAACTGAGCACATGTATCTAACCAATGTCACCAATTCTCTCTTGAGTTTAAAAACAAAATAACTTCTACTACTTATATTAAATGATAACTACATGATAATTACTTAACTTTGAATTAAAAATAATCCTTTTTAGTGTCATAAACATTGCACTATTTGTGTATTAGTAATAGTGATAGTCTGACACAGTGTGATACTTAATATTTGATTGATAAAACGTTCTTTTTTTGTTCAAACGTAGTAGTACGTTTGTTGTCACAGCGTCCATTCTTACCACTCATAGTGCACAAAGGAGCAGGAAAAATGGCTCACATGAACCTAAAAATATATATTTTTAAAAACCAGTAAAGGTATCCAGTAAAAAAATGTGAATAACTTGACAATTTAGACAAAAAAGTCCCCTACAGCCTAATTCTAAGGGGACAAACACGTATGCAGATTAATCTTGTGATAATTGTGGAACCAAAAAAGACATATATTGTGTAAGAAATGGTTTAAAAGATATATGTGGACAAGGTACAAACGACAACACAAAACTATTCCATTTCAATTACTAAGGATAAGGCTCAATACTACTAATAAAAACACTACTTTTCTTGCCAATAGGATGACGTTTTGAACCAAACATTTAGTAGTTCGGATATAGATCAAAACCATTCTAAACCTAAAGGTCCGATCTTGTCCTTTTTCATCATTTTTCCACTATTATCATTTGTTCATGTGAGTTAGTTTCAGTATCGACCTGTATCTGTGATTATTTCGACAGTCCTCCTTTGAAACATTCAATATACTGTGATGATATCAGTCCTGTGAGTGATTCCCAGGCTGAATGCACATGTTTTGTCTGCTGCTGTCCTGATTTTGTTCCTCCCGCTGCGTCTCTCATGTGTCACCTCAGAAGGACAGGGCGGTTTTGTCTGAGCGTTTTTGACCCTTGAACTCGTGCTTCCCATCCTCTGTTTGTTTTTGTATCTGTGTTATCGGGAGGTAAAGTAACTCCAACCGTTGACCCCATGGGAAGCTCCAATTTCTGTGTGAAAAATGAAAAAGCTCCTGGATGCGACACTCATGATTGAAACGCTTAAAACTGATAAAGTCTAACAGACGCGGGGGAGTCATTTTTAAAGGAATTCTTTTTAAAACTACCCTATTTATCAATGGTGTGTTGTAAAGCACATTTCTTATCAAGCACAAGTATAAGACAGAAAAAACTTCTATGGAGAATTCTGTCAAGTGAATAAAAGTTTTAAGAGTGAAGAAGTTTTGCCGCTCATCAAAGTAGATTCTTCAGTTCTAGAAAAAGAGTTTATCCCAGTTGCCTCCCATTACTTGAAAGATTGAATTGACATTATTGTATACAGGCTAGGCTATATATGTTTTGTTTTTGTTTTTTTTTTTTACTTTTTTGAGTAAACAAATTATGCTTTGCTGCATTATTTTCTTGTTTTTGAAGAAAATGTGTTCATTACACAGGAAAAATGTACCCTATAAAATAAGATAATAAGTTGAAACGTGATTGGATTAAGTAGTATTTCTTTCCAATATAGCAAGTAAGTTTTGTTCTTATTTCAAGTGCAGTATCATTTCTTTTCTAATTTTCAGTTAGAAAATGCTCATTTTTTCTTATTTGAAGTAAAACAAAAGATAGCTTGTTTTTTTGGCCTTTATTTTACAATACATTTTCCTTATTTCAAACACTCATTAACTTTTAGATGGTAATTTTTTGAGTGATAAGCCAAGACACTGAGAGTCAAAGTAGGCTATGTACAAGTAGAAATCATAAGTTATACATTTAAGTTGAGTTCAATACTTTAGCAGCTGTTACTACAACTTTTATTGCCTCTTATGTAAACTAAAAAAACAAGGTCAAGACGAATAGCAGATACTAAGAAGTCTATGCTTTGACTATAAGAAAGTTATCGGAATAAAGGACACATTTTAACCAGCAAACCCTGTAGAAAAATAGATTACAGACTACATGGGGCAAAGATATAATGTTTTACCTGCAGCTAAGTCCACATGTTTGAAGTCAAAGGGGATCTTGAGGGCTTTGGCCACGAGGAACACCGACCTACAAGGCTGAGAGCACAGGTCCAGGTACAGCTCCATCAGGTCCACCGTCCGCCGCAGAGAGACGACTGTCCACTACAGAGACAGAGGTGCTGCTGTTTTATGAATGGCCCCGCCTCCGCCTGGATCACAGCCTCTGCCTGATAAACGCTGCTGACAGATCAAAGCCAGCGCCGCGTTGTGGTTGAGCAGTTCCACCTTTGACCCCAACCAGGCTCAATATTTTGTAAACACTTCTGAGATAATCACACATCTGTATCTACTTGTGATTAAGTGCCCGACTAAATGCTGTGGGAAAAGTTACTCCCAAGAACTTGAAAAGCAGAATCTCCATCTAAAACATTCTGTAACAGGCTGTATGGTCCTGGAGAAAAATTAAGAGTCATATTGTGGATTGTGGATATCATATCCCATGTGATACCTTTCTTTGTTCTTTTTTAAATCCTAGTTACAAGTGCAATTTATTATTCTCAAAATACACAGTCCATGGCAGTCTGTTGGTGACATCTATACCAACATCCATACTCATTATCACTGTCTATGGCCAACCACATTTATTTTATATTATTTTACTGCCAATGATAGTCCCTGATGCATAGAGACAGATATTGAATGTTTAAGATGTAAAATAGGCCCCAGCAGACAATCTAAATGTGTAGTTGTAATTGTAGTTAATTGTAGCCAATAAAAACAAAGAAACCTGACATACCACCCTCATAAAAAGTGAGATTGGAAATTAGTGATTGTAATTAAGTTTGAAGAGGCTATTCTTTTCATTTTTGTTGTGTTCCTGAGTTTGTCCTCCTGCAGAGGTGGTTACATTTCATTTACATTTACTTGAGAGTAACTTTTAATACAATTGTATTTCTTGTAGTAGTTTTTAGGCTGCACAATTTTACTCCTACAAGAGTGATTTTGTTTGATGTAACAATAAGCTACTCTTACTAGTGTAAAGTTGTGGTTACTCTTCCCACTGTGAGTAAGTTTGTAAGTGACAAACATTTATATTGACAATATTTCTGTTTCTTGCACCGCTCCTTCAGAAATGATTTACCTTTCTCATCTATCTTTTGAAGATCAGACAGTTACTCTTTCTTGAGATGTAGTTTATCCAAATACTTTTTACACTTGAGCCACTACCTTGTACTTTTACTTGAGCAATATTATTTTGAAGTTAGTTTTAGTTTACTGTTACATCTGTCCTCCAGCTGCTTTCGTTGTGTGGCGCAAATTGTTCTTATTTCAAAAGCAGTGACAATGCTTGCCTTTCTCTTAAATAGTAAAAGTAAAGATAGTAAAGATATTTTATGACTTTTCCATTGGCAAACTTAGACAGTCAAAATATACTCAAAACAAGATAAATACCGTTAAGCACTTATAATTACCTTGTTATTGTATTTATGATTGTAATTTGTTCCTGTACATTGTGATTTTAATGCAGTTAATCCCTGTTCCGTACAGCCCTTTTACTTAATTGTACTCTACAAACGAGCCTCGTGTCTGTTGCGGGTGTTTGGCGGCCTCTAGTGGCGTCTCCGCGTCACTGCAGCGCTCTGACCGCTCTCTCGACACAACAACATGCGCCATCTTTAGCTGACAGCAAACTACTGAAGCAGAGTTGTGAAGGGAAACTAGGTCAGGCGCTGCAGGACGAAAACCAGCCGTAAAATCCACATTTACAGGGCGTTTTTGTTGAATTTGCCACCTCCCGGACACACGGAGAAGTTGTATGGCCCAATGAGTGAGACTGGTGCGCCAGCTTTTACGCAGTTTTCGTGTGTGGGTCCTGGTTGAAAGCCGAGTGATCAATTGCATTTTCTTCACAAATCGCTGACGAAGACATTAAACCAGGTGAGGGGAGATATCCATTATTTATCTATGCGCGGTGCCAATTTAGCTTTGGATTGGGCGCAATTTACGCACAGACGAGAATAGCTTGTGTTGTTTGTCCTCGAAAAGTGTAGGCCACGTTCAAAATCTATCAAAACTTAATTGATAAAATGTCATGGCTGTGTTTGGATTGCATTTAGAACGATTTTTGTGCACTTAAACGTGTTATTTATAGTTTATAAAGCTGCCTGGTGCGACTTGTTGTTGGAAAAAGGAGGTGTGTCCACTGACAGATCTCCATTGAACTGTGCAGGCAAAGACACCATTGTCGTTTTGTGACAGGCAAGAATTCCTCATGTGAACAGGATTTAATACGGTTTAGTTGGTGTATTTAGGCCTTAACAAACATCCTTTCAGCATCCACCAGTGCTTCTCACAGTTTTATTCTGAGACTTTAATGGCACAGGCAATCCTTATTTGTTTTGAACACTATTTTTGGTATAAATATGTCACCTGTTGCCTCTACTTCAAATCAAATCAAAAATAGGCCCGCTTAAAGGTTACATCTATGTATTTATGACAATACAACAAGCAGAAAGTATAATTTTTAATTCAAATGTATTGCTCAGCTTGTTTTAGACAATTGGAGAATAAATTAGACAATGGGGGCCTAGTATATTCTTTTAATGAACAGAAACACTGCCCACTGTTCAGAATAAGCGGCATGTGCTTATAAAGTTGCCTTAATTCAGAACAATTTTTATGAGATCTTGTTCAACTATCATTATAAAGATGCATAGCTAGTGCATATAGTGTGTATTATTGAAGTAATACATGTATCGTTGATTATAATGGATTGCATTTTAAAATAGTATAGATGTGGCACAATAACTGTCAATCACTGTAATATTAAACTACTAAATGCCTCTGAAACAAAAAGTCTGAAGGAGTAAGAAATATGTAATAATGTAAAATATTGTTGAAATTGACCCTCTACAGCGTTTAGGGTGACCACCAATAATATCGATATATTTCGTTATTTATTGATCAGTAAGTAGTTAGTCATCTTGGTAAATTAGGTGACATAAAATGTAGCAATAAGTATGTAACACCTAATATACAAATAGATTTGGTCCTACTTTTTTATTTGGGCATAGAATAATTTGGTTTACAGTTTAGAAATAATTTGACAGGGAATTTCTTTCAAATGGACAACTATGAATGCTGGAAAATGCAAAATTTGAAATACTTTCTGCAGCTTCTTCTTTAAATAAATTCTGTTTTATATACAATGAAGAAATCTGCAAATGGCCACTGCAATTTACTTTTTGGAAAACAAGAATAGAGGTCATATGAAATATATATCCAATGTTTTTAGATAATTCGATGCGTCTTCTTGTAAACACCATTATGGACCAACATGAGTTCTGCTTCTGTCTTCCAGAATGAAGCGTGGTCTGGAGCCGAGTGAGCAGCAGGACGGGGGCGGTACCAGCGGCTCAGTGAAGAAGAAAAGCCTGAAAAAGTCCCAAAAACTGAGGCGGGACAAACATTCGGAGGAGGAGGGAGGATTGCACTGGGAGCATCTGCCTCAGGAGATCTTACTACACATCTTTCAGTATTTACCGCTCCTGGACCGCGCATATGCCTCTCAGGTATCTCACTGTGAGCCCAGGACCTTATGGAGCGGCTAAAAATACATGTTTAGATAGTGGCTGCTATAATCGCTGCTCTAAAGGCCATACAGTTTAAACACATGGTACAATTAATGGTTTGATGCCTATAAAGTCGAAAAGAAAGTACACAAACACTGTAATCCAAATTAAGCATAATGTAAAAATGTTTATATCGCACTTTTGATTTGAATCTGTTTTGTTAGTCGCTTGCAAATTTTGACAGTCATGTTTTGTTTTTTTTAATTGAGCTTGCTCCTATTTTCACGTCACAACAGAGATGATTATTAGGCTTTATCCATGTCTGTTTCACAATAATAGACCCAGCAATCACTAAATTACAGGTTATTAACAGTTAATTAACATTTTCAAGCTGTTATTAATGTTAAATATGCTATTATAACTAGGTGCATCTCATTGGCGCTCATTAAGCAGCGACACACAACACTTAACTAGTTGCTTCCTTTTTTTTGTTATTTTTGTGGAGCTCGGGTTGCTTGTTTTGGATTTTTTCTTTTTTTTAAAGGGCTTGGTCACTTGTTGCTCTCTGAAAATCTGGTAACTCTTCTCTCCTACTGCTTGTCTCCATGCAGATGTTTTGGGTTTCTTTTTATTACGCACATATGGTATTAAACATCTAGCATTTACAACAGGTGATTTATTGTTAAAATACTTTGATAAACATGCATTTTTACTCTGAGTGGACTTGCTTCTCCACAGATCTGACCTGTAATTTGGTTTTGCAATGTCACCTACTTGTCTCCATAGAGATAGATTATATTTTATACTATACAATTTATCAGACAAACCATCACACATCTCTAGAACAAACAGGTGACGGACCCAGAAAGAATGATCCACAATCCACAAATGTTGAATGTACCATCCACGCACCACTTTTAGTTCAAAATAAAATCTAGACCAGAGCTTCTCAAACTGTGGCATGTGTAGCACTGGTGGTACACAGGCTCTTATTCATTGGTGGTTGCCTAATTTTCTGTATGTATTATCCACATTTTTATCCTTCTTTGGGTTAGTCCTTATTTATAATTGCACCTCGTTTAGCCCTGGTTTAGACCTATAGTTCAGAACTAGTTAAAACCTTAAATAGTTGTATTTTAAAGCTAGTTTAGACTTGCTTTAGTCCTGTTTGAGACCTGATTCATCCCTAGTTTAGACCTGCTGTAGTCCTGTTTTAGACTGGGTTTAGCCATTGCTTAGACCTGAAATACTCCTGTTTTAGACGTGGTTTAACCCATGCTTAGACCTGAAATACTCCTGTTTTAGATGTGGATTAGTACTATTTTAGGCCTAGTTTAGCCTCAGTTTAGATCTTAAATAGTCCTGCTTTATACCTAGTTTAGTCCTATTTTAGACTGGATTCAGCCCAAGTTTAGACGTGAAATAGTTCTGTTTTAGACCTTGTTTAGCCCTTGCTTAGACCTGAAAGAGTCCTCGTTTAGACCTTGGATAGCTATAGTTTAGACCTGAAATAGTTCTGTTTTAGACCTTGTTTAGCCCTTGCTTAGACCTGAAAGAGTCCTAGTTTAGACCTTGAATAGCTATAGTTTAGACCTAAAATAGTCCTGTTTTAGACCTGATTTAGCCATAGTTTAGACCTGAAATAGTCCTGTTTTAAATCAGTTGAGAACCACTGACCTAGATCATATCATTGTGTATTATAATCATTATTTTTCTTTCTGTTTGTTTTCCCAAAGGTGTGCCGTGGGTGGAACCAAGCCTTCCACATGCCGGAGCTGTGGCGGTGCTTCGAGTTTGAGTTGAACCAGCCGGCAAGCTCGTACCTGAAGGCCACACACCCAGAGCTCATCAAACAAATCATTAAACGCCACTCCAATCACCTGCAGTACGTCAGCTTCAAGGTATGAGCCTGAAACGTGACACAAACTGAACCATGCTAGGAATGCACTTGGAGTCACGAGAGGAAACGTGGTTGTAGTAGTAACTCGACAAAAACGAAACAAAATAGTGGCATTAAAAGACAAAAATGTTGGGCAAGGTTGACTAACAGCATGTAGGAGTGAGCAATATTGACAAAAATTAATATATTGATTGTTTTCTGCTTAATATTGATAACGATAATCAATTTTAGATGCCTTTTCTTAGATTTCCAGCACTTCGTTGTCTAAATAAGTACAAAACAAAATAGCATACTTCTTTATCAGTCTATTTCTGTGTTATTCAGGTGGACAGCAGTCGGGAGTCGGCAGAAGCGGCCTGTGATATTCTCTCTCAGCTCGTGAACTGTTCTTTGAAAACTCTGGGACTCATCTCCACGGCTCGACCAAGCTTCATGGAGCTGCCCAAGGTAAGGTTTTTCCATTGTAAACTTATTTATGATTTATATATTTTATGATGTTTGATTATGATAGTTGTAATTTAGAAACACCAATGTCCAAACGTGAATGTTGAAGTTGTTCTGTGTCATGTTCATAGAGAAACATTGCTGAACAGGTTAAAGTCAAAGTTTATTTTGTGTTAAATATTCATCGAGTTATTGTTTGTTTTCCGAGCTGTTATTTTCAAAGTAACAAAAATAAAATACAGGCCAAAATTGTAAATCAGAATTTGTTCTCATTGTTTTGCTTTGTAAAGTAATGGTTTGATAAAATAAACAATATTTATTTACCATTATTATTTTTATCAGCATATTTCAGAGTTACCCTTTACTATTTCTTATAAAAACTATTCTGCTAGTCTGCTAGTCTCCCTTTGTCTTTGTCTTTGTCTTTATCTTTATCTTTAGTCTCCCTTTGACTTCAGTAACAAGTTTCTTCTCTCTTTTTGACCAGTCTCATTTCATCTCGGCGCTGACGGTGGTTTTCGTGAACTCCAAGTCTCTCTCCTCTCTGAAGATCGATGACACTCCAGTGGACGATCCCTCGCTCAAGGTCTTGGTGGCGAACAACAGCGACACGCTCAAACTGCTGAAGATGAGCAGCTGTCCTCACGTTTCGCCTGCAGGTCAGTCACTCACAGGCACAGGGCACACAGGACTAGACTGTTCCAAACTCTAATCCAACCCGAGTAACATAAGAAGAGGTCAGAGTTGTCAAATTCAGCAGAGATACTACCGAGGTTCAAAATTAACTCCACTCTACAGCAGAAAAAACTGCTCTAGATCAAGTTTATGAAGGTTCAACCAGGAGTGGAAAGTAACAAATTACACATTTACTCACATTTCTGTAATTGAATAGATTTTTGTGCAATTGTTCTATTTTTCAGTAGATTTTTAAATGTATACTTTTACTTGTTATCAATTAAAGTTCCAGTTGTCCCAAAGCATAGTTGTCTCAGCTCTGTCTCTGCTCCTTTCTAAACCCACAAACTCACAGCATCTGTTGTCTGCTCTGATTGGACAGAGCTCAAACAATATGCAAATTGCTGTTTAAAACAAATTCATTAATTCATTTAATTAATCTTTAAACTGTTTAAATATGTTAAAACTGTTTACTTTTTATTGCACATTTGTTAATTTTATGTACAATTTTGGCTGCAGTAATTGTAATTGAGGACATGTTTAACCATGTAACTGTAACTTTACTTAAATACGAACTCTCTGTGCTTTTTCCACCACTACATGCAGTTATGTGTAAACAAAGTACCACACTGACACGTGTATATATAAAATGGTTACTACAATCTGCAACTCTGCAACAGTGGGCATTAGTTTTGTCACATTGTTTGATCAAATGTATTGTGGTACGAACGAAAGCTCAGTTGAGACATAAAAGAAGGTTTGCTGATGCTGTTGTTGAGATAGACATTTCACTTTACTCTTCTCGTCTTTTATCTAACACAGAGTTTATCTATTTAGGGCAAGTTGATATGATTGAATGTTGTCTATTGTATGTCTAACATGCACCTTAACTTAACTTTACATGGCGTTAAATTTATTCATAAATATGTAAATTGCCCAGGTAGTTTTAAATAGATCTTTTCACAGTTTTCTTGATGTATTTCCTGTGAATCATAGGCATCTTGTGTGTGGCCGACCAGTGCCACGGCCTGCGAGAGCTGGCTCTAAACTACCACCTGTTGAGCGATGAGCTGCTCATCGCTCTTTCCTCTGAGAAACACGTCCATCTGGAGCACCTCCGCATCGACGTCGTGAGCGAAAACCCTGGGCAGCAGTTTCACACCATCAAGAAGAGCAGCTGGGACGCCATGGTGCGCCACTCCCCGAAATTCAACCTGGTAATGTACTTTTTCCTCTACGAAGATGAGTTTGGGCCCTTCTTTCGCGACGAGATCCCGGTCACGCACCTGTATTTCGGCCGCTCTGTCAGCAAAGACGTCCTGGGCAGGGTGGGACTCACTTGCCCGCGCCTGGTGGAGCTGGTGGTGTGCGCCAACGGCTTGAGACCCCTGGATGAGGAGCTGATCCGCATTGCTCAGCGCTGCACCCAGTTGTCGGCGATCGGACTGGGCGAGTGCGAAGTGTCCTGTAGTGCGTTTGTTGAATTTGTGAAGATGTGTGGAGACAGACTGACGCAGCTGTCCATCATGGAGGAGGTGCTGGTGCCCGATCATCGCTACGGCCTCGACGACATTCACTGGGAAGTGTCGAAGCATTTGGGACGCGTGTGGTTCCCCGACATGATGCCCACCTGGTAAAGCCACAGTGCAACATTATTCATACCCTGGCCATACGTTCAGCTTAAGGCGAGACACTGCAGGTGGAGAAGAAATAATATTTAGAGCTATCAGTCTGAAATATCTTCTGGAATTTACTTTCATAAAGTAATAACAAAAACGTTTTCCTATAAAAATTAGGCATTTTATGTGTAAAAATTACCAAATTGCATGTAGTTGGGAGATTTAAATCTGAAAAAATAGATACAGCCACGTTTAAATTTCTTTTTCTCATTTTGTTGTCATATTCAGTTTTAAAAGAAAATATAGAAAATACAACATTTTGGATATTTTAGTTGATGTTTTACAGAAAATTGTTTTTAAATTCAAATTAGCCTAATTTGGAGTTAAAACTGTAAGAAATAATGCTTATCCAAAAATCCTTCTGTATGATTTGCCAAAATCTGGTTGAATACTGGATTGTAAAGTTTGGTGTGTGTAGGTGTTACGTTCAGGAGTGATCTAGATCTTTCTATGGGAGAAAAATGAAAACTTAGATGTCTAGGGAGCAAAATGATCCAAACAAAAACAATTGGAAAAAAGAATTACTTTTAACTGGTTTATCTTAAATTAATTTCTACTTTATTTACCAGTTCATTCTATATTAGATTATATTCTTCTCTAACCATTTTCAATACTAGTTGTAAGGCTTTATTTTTCCATTATATTTGGAAATCAGAGCCCTCTTGTGTTGCTTGTTCTTTTTCTTGTTGAAAAAAAAATATTATTCAAATAATCAAATTCACAATCAAATAATGCAAGCCAATCATTACAGTTATAATCCTTTTCCCCGCTCAAATATTGCGTTACCACAGAAGCGTGTGCTCTCTGTCGTTAAATAGAGCCAGGGTATGAATACATTTACATCGTGTGTGGAAGGTTCAAATTCAGGGTGTGTTGGGGCTCCAATCATCTCCAGTATGTATAAAGTCCTGGCTAAGCGTCATTTTAGTGTTGATTTCTGCTTTAACAGAGTGCTTTGTGTAAATAATTTATGAATCTAATCTAATTTTGATTTGTTTTATCACTACTCATAGAATTCAGCACTTTTTCTACGCTTTCTCAACAATGTGTTTGTCTCTTTTGCTTTAGAAGTGACTTTCAGCATTTTGTGCATTTAAATAGTCTGTAATTTAGTGTTGTCTTTGATCATATCATGTGCAGGGATTTATGAACCGAACCTAACACCACAACAATAGCCATCCTGTCATGAGTTGAAAGAAAAGAGAATTTCTTTGCGACATACGATCAAGAATATGCACAAACTCAATGTCCTCGAGTTCCGTTACAGGGGCGCGATCACCGTAATAAGCTAGTATGTTTGTTTTTAATTTGTATAAATCAGAAACCATTTATTTACCCTATTTATTTGCCACACCCCCAGGAGGGCGTGTAAGCTCAGCAGTGTCCACTCACCATTCACTTCATCTGTTATTATAGAAACTGTCTATCTAACCGTCCACTGCAAAAAAATCTATTTCTTCCCCCATGCATTGATTGATCATGATTTTCTATTCAATTTTATTTATTCCTATTGAAATATGCACATGGCTTTTAATCTTAATTTGATGACAGACTTTTATTCAGTGCAATTGAAAACAAAATTTGAACTTTACTGACTTTAGACCTCTCGATTCAAAAGCCCCAAACTGATCACTGAAGATTTGAAATGATTGGATCGCGATTCCAATAAAATTCAAATAATTTTCTAGTTGCTAATTATTGATATTCAAACAAAACAAAAATTGGACAAATTAAATGGTGGTGTGTAGTAGTTACATTTTTGTTTGTTGTGAATTTACCAAATAACTCCATATAACAATAGAGAGTGCAAAATCATTACTCTGCATTTGCTGATTACATTTCAGATTAAAAAACTGCTTTGCGTGAGTTTCTTTTCCATTTTGACATCTTTATCTAAACGTGTATAATTTCTTGTCCTAAGTCCGTTTATTGTAATCGCAATATTACTTTAAGTGACTTTGACCATAATCACTGTTGTGTAATAATAAATAATGCTTCTTTAGTATATTTAATACATATATTGTGTATTATATATATAGCTGCTCTCTGCTTGGTGTGGCCCTTGTTTTAGTCGTAAAGAAACACGGGAGAATCATGTTTTGGAGGCTTTTGTTTTTACTGATGCACTTTGTTTCATGTTGAAGGATTGTGAGCTGCATTGTTCATTTGAGATCAAGATTTTCTTACATTGTTAATGTTTGTTTAATCATTAAATACGTCTCCCATGAGCACAAGTCAAAATGGCTTATATAATCATGAAATTAGTTTTCTAACAGATTGACTAATGTCCATTTTTACTGCGAAAAGACAGCTCAATAGACCAAAGCTGCTGTACATATGGACAAATGAATAAAAACAGAAAATGTACAATATGAAATTGTCTAGTCTTTTTTTTTTCTTTTTTAAACCACTGATATTTCACTTTTATGTTGAAAAAGTTCAAAAATATATTGGTTGACTGTATTGTAACTCTTTTTGTCTATTGTTTTAAGTGTCACAAATTCACAAAAGTTCACATTGTTCAAATATTAAGTTGTACAGAAATCTTTCGTCATTTGCAAGACAATGATTTATTTTCAAATGTATAATTTTAATTTTGTAATCAAAGGTTATGATGTTATGTAGTAAGGGCAAGGAGAGCGCGGCAGCTGAATTTTGATCCAATTGAATGTGTAACGCATGAAATATTTACCTTATGTTATTACTTTGGACCTGAGAAATGTTTGGATTAAGGTGGACTTTTGAGGACGTTGTTCAAAGTTTCCCCTGTTTGTGCAATGAGAGCTCTATATATAAACTGTAAAATGGAAAAGTCAAAATTATATAAGATTGACAATCACCCGTTTAATGCAGATATTAAAATGTTACTTTTATTAATACCCACAATGTCTTATATATCCCTTCAGAAAACGCCTGGAAATTATTATTATGATATGTATATTTATGAATTAAGTTCTTCATATAATCACATCTGTACTTACTTGCTTATAGGTGGTGATAATGATAGACAATAGGCAAAGAAAGCGCCGTCACAATGTTAATAAATGTTGTTAAACTATAGGCAGAGTTTTGGTGAGTAAATTTTACGCTTTTTTCTGATGTTGAGTTGATTTTATTCAAAAAGCCTGGTGTTTTCCTTGCTCATATGTCTCAAATAAAAACTAAACCTGTTGAGATAAATGTGTCAGTGTGGGTCAAATTTTTGTTTATTTAAAATACAATAAACTAGAGGAATAACTTTTTTCACAGACACATTTATGTATAAGGTTAACAGCACTAAAGCCTGTAAAATAGATATATAGATAATAAAATAGATATATAGATAATAGATCTATATAAACTTTTTGGGTGGTGAGTTGATTTTATTGCTTTTTGTGGAATGTTCTACAATATGGCATTAAACTTATGCATCAATTATGTAAATAATTTAGTATTTTAATATTGCTTTTTTCATTTAGTATATTCACTGGGGCTTGAGGAACATTTTTTGTTTAGTTGTGTTATTTTATGTTGAAATAATAAATAAATTAACCTTATTGTTGCTAAAAAAAAAAAAAAAAAAATTGTGTTGAAAGACACCAGAAAAGTTATAAAGCACACCTTTAAATAGCCTTTTTTATTCTGGAGTTTGAATGACAAACATTACCTTGCGTCCACACCGTGTAACTGACAACAAATGCCAGTAATTAGATTTCATTTTATGTTACACTTTCGATTCAAAACAGCTTAATTAATTCACTCAGGACAGAACATCAAAAACAGTCGTTACCATGGAAATCCGCTATGTTTGCTGTTGGTGTGCTAAACCTAAATAGAAAAACATGAGCCAAAACAATATTAAAAGTGAACTAAAATCCATGGAAGAACTTGATAGACTGTTGAGTCACTTCTGGTAAATACATATATCAACTGGTAAATACATATATCAACTTATAGTGTTAGAATACTTTTGAATAAACGCTAAATTTAGCATTTAGCATCTTAAAATCACCACCTCAAAATACAGCCGTTACCATGGAAATCCGCCATGTTTGCTGCTGGTGTGCTAAACGTACATGTAAAACATTAGCCAAAATAAATCGGTTGAGCACAGCACCACCTTCTGGACAGTTGAAGAAAATAAGTAATTTCAAGGAAACTTGGTGAAAGGTAACTCTCCAAGTCAAAGCAATTTAAACAATTACACAAATCTCGATTGTTTACATATTTCAAAACTTGCAAGATAAGGCTAATTACATGTGATTCTGTTACATGGATGCTGGTGATGCCCGTGGAGAGGACATCTTGGAAGCCGGGAGTAAGAAGAGCCCAGTATTCTGTCGTTGTCTTGTTGGTGGGAATGGGACCGTGAACTTAAAAAATGCATCTTAAATCTTGCCCACTCTCCAAACGTCATGTCCAGTAGTCGCTTGAGGTCCTCGGTGTCTCCAAAAATCAGCACAAAGCCACTCAAGTCATTGCCCTTCACTTTTTCAACGTGTTTAGTTGAGAAATCCATCTTCTCCAGCTGAAAAGAAAATCAACATTTTAGATTTAGTTGAATGTCTTTCTTCTAGATACAAATAGCAGTAGTGTATACACTGAATGTTTTTGAAGGACTAACATGAAAAGACAGGATTTGTTTCTAACAGTATATAAGCTTTATCTTTAGCCTCATCTGAGCAAAAACATTGAATACATATTTGCTCTGTTCATATAGCAAATAGTTCACTGTGGATTTTTATTATTTATGGTTTTATACATTGTGGGGACTAAAGCCCGTATACAAACTCAGCTCATGGGGACCTTTATGTCTTTATCTAAAGTAAGGTCACTTTGAAATAAATACTTTATTAGATCAATAGCATGATTTGAAGATCAGATATGGTGGAAGGAAATGAATGAAAGGATGCATTCACAACATTAAAACTGGGACTAAACCAGGATTAAGCCCAAACCTAAACCTGGACTAGATCAAGACCAAACAACGAGTAGAACAGGACCAAAATAAATCTACATCGGACTAAAATTGACTCACTTTAGGAACAAGTGTGCCTTAAAGTTACTACTCATTTAACTAAAATGCAGTTAAGATAAATATATTTCAAATTCTGCTGAAATCTTTACAAATTTTACCCTAGTTTAGCTATTATTTAGTTTTTTAATTTTACTTCCTGGTTGTAAATGATGACATCACACTAGGAATAGCAATAGCAATAGCATCCATCCTCCACACTGGGCCAAAACTCCTCTAATGTCACAGATTTTTTAATTTGACAAAGAAAAATACATGTGAACACCTTTATTTTGTTGAATCAATGTTTAAAGGGTAAAAAAAAGTTGTTTATTTAGTGTAAATTATGCATACCCTTTGTCTCCCTAGTGTGATCATCAGTTTGTTTACTTCCTGCAATTTTCAACATATTTTTCAACATTTCTCCACAAATAGCGACCTGATTGGTGTAAAATGATCATTTATATTTACAAGAGGTATTAATACACAGAATAACGTCAAAAGTAGAAAATCATAAAGACATGTCATACGCACTTCAGGAATTAGGTGTGCCATTCACATACAAGTTTAACTGTATGATTTAACGTTGTTGAGTGTCATGGTCAAACTTCAGATAAAAAAAAAAACTGTAAAATATTACTTACCAAAACATATTCAATATTAAATGCTTTTTTAACTAGAATCACAGAATCATTCCAAACTAAAAAAGGTTGACCACAACTCCAAATAGGTTGAAAAACACTGCCCTTAGTCAATGTAATGTTCCCAAAAGCCGTGTTAGAATAGAAAAGAAGGACAAGGCTACTTTTGAGATTAACTCCACTTTCAGGAAAAACAAAGATTATGACACATTTCTTACCTCTTTACACACATCTTCTGTCTTCATGTTGATTATTGTGATGAGTGGCAGAGGAGCAAGGTTTCTCATCCAGCCACTTTCACACAGACTAGACGTCCCTTTGATCTTCGCCAGCTCCTTTTTGATCGTATGGTCAAGATTAACCGTGGCTGTCTCAAATGTCTCCAAGTCTTTTATCGTGTACTTAAAATCCTCTTTGAGAAACCTTTCAAACATTTCGGGGTCGTCATCTTGGTCTAGCAACTCTTCAATCTCTGCACTTATGATATACAACTCTGCTTTGGACTCACTGAAGACCCATAACGTTGTGGAGTTGTTTGTGTCCTTTTGTGCTTTCTGCTTGGCGTCTTCTACACATTGCATTATCCAGCTTAAGCGACAAGGCCAGAGATTTGCAAAAACCACCCAAGCTGCAATATTTTCGCTTGAGGGAAGCTCCGTCTTTAAAGCTTTCATAATAATCACAGCCATTCGAAATGAGTTGATCACCCTCCTTAAAGACATGCAATCATCCAAAATGTACTTGTTAAGCTTTGAATTGTTGTTTGTCAGAACTTGTTCGACCATCACTGCAACTTCTCCCTCGTCGACATCTATAACTTTGTCAACAAGTGGGTTTCTGTCATTTCTATCTAAAGTCATCTCTGCTAAAGATAAATCTGAGGTGCAAATCTTTTCTATTCTCTCTTTTTCAAGACCAAAATCGCTTGTATTCTTGATTTTTGCATTACTTGCTAAACTGTGAAACAAAGTAGGTCTTGAATCGTTGCACAGTGGTGGGACGGTGAAGGTCAAAGTTACAATTCGATTCAACAACGCGTGTGCACGATCGTCTTTGCTGAAACATCCATCTGCAAAGTTGACTTTCTGCACAAGCACTTCAGGATTGACGGCTAGTATTGAAATAAATGGGCTCTCTTCATCTGATAACAGGATATTTATAGCATCAAGCACTGCTACTATCTTCATGGGTGAGCAGCGGTCCAGATTGGTAATTTGAAGCACTACTCGAATCCTCCGTCTCTCAAAAACCTCCATAAATTGCACAAATTGAGTCAAAAACCACATTTCTTTGCGCACCTCGTTCATGAATCCCAGTTTGTTGCTGACTTTTTCATTGTCCATGCCTCGTCTGATTTTGAGATCGTGGGTGAAGATGAAGTTTTTGCACATTTTGAACAGAAATCTCAAAGTGGTCACAGCAGGGACCCCTAGCGCTGCCATGGCGATGCCCTCCACGACATGAGTGTGGCCTGTTGTGCCGTTGACAGGTGCTTTTGGATCAGAGAAGCCAAATAGGACGAGAGGTATGAGTATTGTCACTGGTATCACAACAGCACAGAGCAAAAGGAGCCAGAGGGGGCACCCCAACAGTTTATTAGATCGCCAGTTGCTCCGGGAATCCTCCAGTTTCTAGAAAAACAACAAAAACCTGAAATAGATATACATTCATTTCATACCTGCAAGGCAAGGCAAGACCCTAACCCTAACACAAAAAAGAAAGTTTTACATGTATATATTTTGTGATTCTTCTGGTGTCTTGCTCAATGACAAACCTTTAATTCCATTCATTTGTTTTATATATATATATATATATATATAAATTAAATTCCCTGCTCACCCTCCACGGGTGGTCACATCCATCTCTGAGCTCGGGTCCTCTACCAGAGGCCAGGGAGCTTGAGGGTTCCGGGCGCAGTATCTTAGCTGTTCCTAGCACTGCGCTCTTCTGGACTGAGATGTCTGATGTTCCTCCAGGGATCTGTTGTAACCACTCCTCCAGTTTGGGGGTCACTGCCCCAAGTGCTCCGATCACCACGGGCACCACCTTGGCCTTCACCTTCCAGGCCTTTTCCAGCTCTTCTCTGAGCCCTTGGTATTTCTCCAGTTTCTCATGTTCCTTTCTCCTGATGTTGCCATCACTTGGTATCGTCACATCAACCACAACGGCCTTCCTCTGCTCTTTATCCACCACCACGATGTCTGGTTGGTTTGCCATTACCATTCTGTCAGTCTGTATCTGGAAGTCCCACAGGATCTTCGCTCGGTCATTCTCTACCACCTTTGGAGGTGTTTCCCACTTTGACCTTGGGGATTCCAGTCCGTACTCCGCACAGATGTTTCTGTACACTATACCAGCCACTTGGTTGTGGCGTTCCATGTATGCTTTCCCTGCCAGCATCTTACACCCTGCAGTTATGTGTTGGACTGTCTCAGGAGCTTCTTTGCACAGCCTACACCGTGGGTCTTGTCTGGTGTGGTAGATCTGGGCCTCTATCGCTCTGGTGCTCAGGGCCTGTTCCTGTGCAGCCATGATGAGTGCCTCTGTGCTGTCCTTTAGTCCGGCCCGCTCTAGCCACTGGTAGGATTTCTTGATATCAGCCACTTCAGTTATGTTCCGGTGGTACATCCCATGTAGGGGCTTGTCCTCCCATGATGGTCCCTCCTCCGGCACCTCACCTTCTGTTCCCCATTGCCTGAGACATTCACTGAGCACATCATCATCTGGGGCCTTATCCTTGATGTACTTGTGGATCTTGGATGTTTCATCCTGGATAGTGGCTCTCACGCTCACTAGTCCACGGCCTCCTTCCCTACGGCTAGTGTACAGTCTCAGGGTGCTGGATTTGGGATGGAACCCTCCATGCATGGTCAGGAGCTTTCGTGTCTTAACTTCTCGCATCTCGCCCATCTGTGTCTTGTTCCAGTAGCCCATTTGTCATCAAGGTGCACTGGTTCCCCTGCACCTGACGCAGACCTTGTTTGGCCGGGCGACGTCTGAGCCGGCATCTCATGCGTTTCATGCGTTTCATTGTCACTCATCATTGTATGAGGTAGGCAGTAGCGTTAAGGGTCTTGCCTAAGGACCCACACTGGATGATGGTAATTGCCCATTGTACCGTTCGTTCCCTGGGGGATTCGAACCCGGGTCCCCCGTGTGCAAGTCAGTTGACTTACCATCTGAGCTATCCAGTCGCTCTCTCTCTATATATATATATATATATATATATATATATATATATATATATATATATATATATATATATATATATATATATATATATATATATATATATATATATATATATATATATATATATATATATAGATAGATAGATAGATAGATAGATAGATAGATAGATAGTTTTTAAAGTAGTAAAAGATGTGAAATTTGTAAAGTGCGACATGGTTAACCTCTGGAAAAATTAATAAATACTTAACAAAAAACAAAAAAAACTAGAGGAATACACTGTGGTAGTTTATCATGAAATTCAAAATTCAAAGTCAAAATTCAAAAGTCACTGAATTAATGAAGAAAATGCAAAAGACAGCTCTTATAGTATGCGCATGTCATTATTTTCCTTCTCTA
This sequence comes from Rhinogobius similis, assembly GCA_019453435.1. Classification (NCBI taxonomy): domain Eukaryota; kingdom Metazoa; phylum Chordata; class Actinopteri; order Gobiiformes; family Gobiidae; genus Rhinogobius; species Rhinogobius similis. Next base: position 29,517,214 of record CM033621.1, read on the forward strand.
ATTTGTGATAAAGTTGTAAATGCGGAACAAACAGTGAAACAAAATGCTGTTTCAATCCTGTCATCTTTTCACGCTATAATATACTGCATGCATCTGGATACATTTACCAGATACTGATATTGATTTTTTTTTTTTTTTCACTCTCTGGTCTTGTTCTTTGTGTGTATTTATCCATTGAAAAAATAAACAAACAAAATAAACAAAATGACAATAATTTTTTGTTGAAAATTAAAATTAAGTTTTCTGTAACTACATACAGTCATGGCTGAAAGCCTCTCAACAGCACCCTTCCTTTGCAAACTGCTCCAGGTTTCTCATATTGGAAGGGCCTCTTTTCCCAACAGCAATTTTAAACTCTCTCCACAGGGATTCAATGGGATTGAGGTCTGGACTCACTGCTGGCCACTTCAGAACTCTCCAGCGCTTTGTTGCCATCCATTTCTAGGTTTTTGAAGTATGTTTGGCGTCATTATCCTGCTGAGAGACCCATGATCTCTGATGCAAACCCACTCTGACACTGGGCTCTACATTGCGACACAAAATCCTCAGATTTCACGATGCCTTGCACACAGTCAAGGCACCCAGTGCCAGAGGCAGCTAAACAACCCCAAAACATATTTGAACCTCCACCATATTTGACCATATTTGTAGGCACTGTTTTCTTTTCTTTGTAGGCCTCATTTCCATTTTCCATAAACAGTAGAAGGATGTGCTTTACCAAAAAGTTCTATCTTGGTCTCATCTGTCCACAAGACATTTTCCCAGAAAAAAATTGGCTTACTCATACATTTGGCACACTGCAGTCTTGTTTTTTTATGTCTTGGTGTCAGTAATGGGATCCACTGGGGTGTCCTGCCATAGCATTTCATTTATATTTCAACTATTAGTTGGCGCTGACACTTGCACCCTGAGCCTGCAGGACAGCTTGAATTTCTTAGGATTATGCTTATCCACCATCTGGACTATCCTGCACTGCAACCTTTCATCAGTTCTTCTTTTCCATCCACATCCAGGGAGATAAGCTGCAGTGCCATGGGTTGCAAACTTATTATGTTGCACACTGTGGACAAAGGGAACATCAAGATCTCTGAAGATGGACTACTTGAGATTGTTGATATTTTCCCACAATTTTGGTTCTCCAGTCATCAGACAGTTCTCTTCTCCTCTTCCTGTTCTCCATGTTTAGTGACAAACACAGACACACAATGTGAAGAAGCTTCTCTCCTTTTTATCTTAATTTTGTTTTGTTTGTAATTTTGTTTTGTGTGAGATTATGTCAAAATTGCTTTTTTTATTGTTCAAATACACACAAAAGAAATAAACACATGTATAGCTTTTTTGGGGAGAAATACTTGTGTGTGAAGACTTTCGGCCATGACTGTATATTTTCAGTACTCTTCCTAACACTAACCATAAAATAATCACATTCCTTCCTCCAAAGTCTAACGCCTAGTGTACACTGAGTCCAGTCCGGTCGCGGTCCGGGACCCGTGCGGGTCTCTTGCAGACGCCTGTCACACCAGCTCCGGTTAACTGCGGTCCGTTTTTGACGAAAGCCACGTAGATTCACGTGGTTTCGCGCGAGAGCACTCGTCAAATGACATGAAAGCCGCACTAGACCGCTGCGGTGTCCGGCAAAAATAGACTTCTTGCGGATTCTTTCCGGAGACCCGCGCGGCTGCCGGACCCGCGGCCGCAGAGCTCCGAGGTCGGTGTGACAGGGCGCATTGATTCTAAGCACTTTCTAAGTCTTGCGGGACCCGCACGGGACCCGCACGGGACCCGCACGGGACCCGCGCGGGTCCCGAACCGGAGCCGGACCGGAGTCGGTGTGCATAAGGTGTAAATTCAGCCCCAAACCGCCTGTTTTTACTCTGGATTAACAGTGTGGACCTCCCAATTAAAACGACTCAACCATCTCAATAATGACTTAACCTCTGAAATCTCAATTCAAATTTAAATAATTGTACAACCACAAACCTTTCTCTCGACCTCGTCCTCCTCATCGTGTCGCGTCACATGGTACAGCACCAGCTTCACTTTGTCAAAGCTCCTCTGCGCGGCCTGGAACAGTCGCATGGCCAGTCCAGCCCACAACATGTCGCTGCCCGCAAAGTGCCAGGCGCTAAAATGCACAAAGAGGAACCTGATGTTGTGATGCTGCTGGTTCTGCTCAGTCCAAACGGGTTCAAAGAAGATCATTCGACCAATCAGAGCCAAGAAGCCGGTGACTGATAGCGGCGAGGCGCGAGGCTTGGGTTTGGCATTGTATTCTTTCTCAATCCTGGCTGCTTCATTGGACGTGTGGACTTTAGGATGGAGAATAATGAATTGTTAGGTGTCTATTAAGTGGTAATGATGGTAATTTTAGTCATCCTACCCTCCATTTGTCTGAGGATCATGGTAAGTCTGTCCTGACAGGAGGAGTACAGCCCCACTGTGGCCGGAGAAGACACTTTGGTGAGAGTCTTGGACAGAGCATAAGCGTAAACATCATCTGAAACAGAAAATACATAAAGCCCCCAATAAACATGACTTGGTGTTATTTTTGACAATGGATTTGCTTTATGTGAGTGTGCAGATTGTAAATGGAATGATTATTTTATTGTTTAAGTACAATGCATATTTTATTTTTTTTGCTTCACGGTGTCACAAAAGCAAAAATCATTGTACTTACTTACATTTTGACTTGCAACAGGAATATTTACTTTTAATAGGTGTTACAGTGTGCATCATGTTACCTTTTGTGTGAATATCCATGACGGTTTTATTATTTTCAAGAGCTGTAAAATTAAAACAAGTTTTTAAAATCAGACATTCACACACCAAATAAAAACACAGCAGTTTAGACATTGAGAGAGGAAAATCTCACAAATTAGTTGCTCAACTAATATAAATTAGCCTTGTTTGTTGATCCTGTAAGACAGTGTTTCCCAACCAGGGGTACGAGGACCCCAAGGGGTACGTGAGGAATTACCAGGGGGTACTTGGAATGGTTTCAGGTTTTTTAAATGAAGATGGAATATACTTTTATCTGAATAAAAAAGTGCCATTAATTGTAAACTTAGCATCTTTTGGGAGTATCTTGGAACACAAATATAATAAAAACAAAAATATAATAGTAATAACTGATATGCGACTAGTAAAGCCATTTATTTGCTCGAAACTCAAGTTAAAGGGTACTCCGAGTGTGAAACAAAACTTGGGGGGTACTCGAGACAAAAAAGGTTGGGAACCACTGCTGTAAGACCTGACAGCTTTGTACAATCCTGTGAGCTTCTGCTTTAAATCAGAAATGTGGTCTGGTTTTACAGAGAACCTGTCTGATCCACATACTGACAATTCTTGACAGTGCTGAATAATATATAGGTCACAAACTGTTATATTTTTAAAGTAAAGCAAGAATGCTCTAATTGTTTTTATTTATTTTATGATTTTGTGGCCTAAATATCAGTAAAAAGTCGTTGCTTGCAATAAAGTGTTATAATTTAATTGCTACTTAAAATGTATAACAACAACAACTATACACTTTTTTTTTTATTAACTTGATGAAAATACACTTAAACAGATTACACAGTCAATTGCCCATATATAGCCTAATAATTTAATCCTTGCAGGCGGGTAAAAAGCTAAATGACCCAATTGTAATAAACTCAAAAGTATCTAGTTAGACCTAAAGCTTGTACAGTAACACTAACATATTTATTTTGACTGAATAGTAAAATGGTAGATAAGAAAATGTACAAACTCACCTCAGTCTTCACAGTAGATTTAACAACATAGCAGCCTCACAACCGAGTGACAAGGGAAACCAATAGCTCAGGAAAACCTGCCAAACTACTTTAAATTGTAGGCAATTTGTCCGGAAATGATGTCACACACTAAATCTATTAATGTTCCCATCTATGATCCATACATTAACACACTGAAGAAATAAAGAACTATTTATTTCTTCAACATTTTTGTCTGCTCCTGGACCATCACAATAATCATTTCACGTAATCAATGTTTTTGAACAGTAGATGGCGACACAAAACTTGTACTGCACCTGCTCCAGGCAGACCCAATAAAACGTGTCGTTTTCCATTACTTATGTAAATTATTTCGGCTTTATTGAGAGCTGTAGAAATTATGCGTATTTATCTTGTTTCTAACTCACATAACCATTTGAATAGTTTTAGCACCGTAAAACATTGCTTTCAACAGTCTATGTTGCTGCAGACAGTTTGGAATGGATTACATTTCAAAATAAAGCTTTAATTGGTGCAGTACACGAAAATGGGCTACCAAGTGGATTACTGTAGAAAATATTCAGTGTAAAACCCCTGTTCAATAAGAAATCACTGGGGTCAGTAACAGAGGAGCAGGTGAGACAGAGGTGAGTAGTGTAGCCAAAATTGTGTAACTAAGTAAGTGTAATTAAGTAACTGGACATAAAATCTGATCTAACTTTGTTACCCTATAATTTTAAATCGATTTAAGTGTAAGCGCAAAACCATGGTCATGGTAATGAGAAAAAACAAAACCTTTTGCCTTACAGTGGAAAAACGTTAAACTGGAACATGTTACTCAAATAGGCCTAGTAACTCTAAATGTTTGGTGTATTTAAACTGCACTTAAAATTTTTCTTTAAAACGTTCCTCAAGTAGGCCTAAAACTGGCACCGCTGATAATAGTTAAACGGATTTTTTTCCCGCGACAATTTGTGGTGCATTTACTTTGAAAAGACAAACCGGAAGTGACTCATCCTCCTCTAAACTTGACGCGACTCTTGTGTCCCGTTATCCGAGACGTGCGCGGACGGTGATGAGACGAAGGAGAAAACTTCACGATCAGCTCCGGGAAACTTCATCAAAACTTGAATGGTGCAAGTGGGAAATGTTTTTGATACCGCGGTGGTGGATTTTAGCCGTTTATTTGTCAGGTAAGTCACAGAAATTCACGATGTAATGGTTAAATTATCGCGGCAACAGGTTGTTTTGCGCAGATTAGAGAGAGCGGCACTGATTTGCAAAATTAGATGCTTTGTTTCTCATCGTAAATTCAGATTTTAATCACACTAATTTAGGCTGGTGTTCTGTTTCAAACTTTAAATAGCCACATTACTGTGTTGAATGTTTATTATAATTAAAATATTCGCTCATCTTTTGTGCTTCTGCAGTAAATCATGTGTGAAACTACGAAATTCGTTGGATTCAGCCTTAAATATTAAAACATTAACTTTAATAATTAAAGTATGTTAATAAAATCCAGTAAAGTTAGATTAGTACACAGTTCTCGCCTTCAACCGTCAGTATATTAAAGGTACACTGTGTAACTTTTCTGGTGGAGGGCCTAGCTGCTTGTCCATGATGCCTTGTTTGGAATATTCCACAATATGGCACTAAACGTATTTATCTCCATGGAGAAAAGCACCAGGCAAAGTTACAAGACAGATCTGTGGACAGGTGACCCCACTAACAGTAAGAATGTATGTTTTTCAAGGTGTTGTTCAGCAACAACTCTTCCGTGGAGAGTTAAAGTAAGAACAGTCTACAAGAAAAGTTACATATTGCACCTTTAAGCAGTTCAACAACAAAAATTCTCTTCATTTTGCTGAGTTGTAACTAGAGGTGGAAGTAATGATGTATAAAAAGGGCTGAACCTGAGAAAAAATTTAAGGTATCTGTACTTTACTTGTAGTAATTTGCAGTGGTTACTCGTTACTTTTACTTCACACACAATCAAGAGTCTGTACTTTATACTCCACTACATTTTTTAGTATAAGTAAAAAGTATGAAGTACTTTGCTTTGGTGTTTGAGACCTTCTGGAATAGTTGATCATGTTCATAATTTGAGTTCATGTCTCAGCTTTGTGTAAACACAAATACAAATAACTTTATTGATGTCTGAAATACTGATACTGTACTCTAACAGTAATTTTTTATTCAGGACAGGTACTTTAAAACTTTCTTACGTAGATTTTTTTCATGTCATACTTGCTTGGGTAACTATTTGCTTCTTAAATTGAACTTTTACATAAGTAGCTAAATTGAGTCGTCCACCTCTGTTTCTAAGTGGTCCTCTTCCTCTCTCACGTTTTCATTTCTTTGGTGGGGGTTTGTCAGAAAACTAATAAAGTCTGGATTCCTCCTCCTCGGACTGTAAAGCCCCAGACCTGCTGCTGCTGCTGGCTTTGTCCTGGAAAGTCATTTCTTTAACCCACAAAACCCTCCTAAACCCCAATATAAAACAGTTAAAAAATACATCACTAAATTGTATTGTATCTCTTTACATCTGTTATGTTTCTACCTGTTTATTTCTGTTATAAGAGAACAGCAACCTTTTCATTTACTAGATTTTGTATTTTGTCAGTGGTGCAAACATGAAACAAACAGACTTAAACAATAACAAGAGTACAATGCAAATTAAAGTGCGTATGACAGGTTTTCATCATTTTCTAATTTTGACTTTATTTGGTGTATTAATATCTGTTGTACGTTTACATTTTAGTTTTACACCAATCAAGTAACCATTTGTGGAAAAAAGTTGAAAAATATGTTGAAAATAACAGGAAGTAAACAGACTGATGACATCACACTAGGGAGCAAAGGTTATGCATAATTCACATAAAAGAAACAACTTTTTTTGATCCTTTAAACATTGTTTCAACAAAATAAAGGCTTTCACATATATTTTTATTTGTAAAATAAAAAAGTCTGTAACATTGAATGAGTTTTGGCCCCTTGTACAGGATGGTTGCTAGGTAATTTCCTAGTGTGATGTCATCATTTACAACTAGGAAGTCAAACTAAAAACGAAAAAATTGCTAAACAGTGATAAAATTTGTAAAGTACTTTAACAAAATTTGAAATATATTTATCTTAACTGCATTTTTGTCGTGGGCACTTTAAGTAACATCATTTAAGTGTTTATATAGCCCTCTGTATTTGTATTTATTATATACAATACAATGTTATGTACTAGTAATAGGTTTATATGTTGTTTAGGGCTGAAACAATCAATTAATCGCAACTAATTGATTATAGAAATGGTTGTCAACTAATTAAATAATTGAGTAATCGCTAACTGGTGTATATACAGACTCCAAAACATTCTCTGCAATGAAAGAAGAAGAAGTTTAATTTCTCAGACAGATCAGGAATGACACAAAAAGCACACAGGAAACATGTAAATTGTGTGTTATTGATTAAAATACTTCTTCATCTATAAACATTCTTCCCCACAATGTCATTTAATGGCTTTATCTGGGTAAAATTCTCATATTCAAGGGTCTTTCACGTTCTAAACAACTAATAGATTAATCAAAGTAATAATCGCTAGACTAATTGATTACCAAAATAATCGTTAGTTGCAGCCCAAATGGTGACATTTTTGTCTTTCTCCATAATTCCCTCGAAATGTATCAGCAAATCTGTAGCATCTTGGGCCACATTGAAAGTACTTTATTTCTGGTGTATTTGCTTTGGTCCCTCCTTCACACGAAAAACAAACATCTAAAATCCAGAGTTGTTATCATTAGTGTGCCAAGCCCCTCTCCTCACATGTTCTTGATTCAGGTTAAACTCCCGTCTTTAGTCCTGACCCACGCAGACAGATGTTTCTGGGTGTGTTTGAAAGTGTTGTCTTAACTTAACTGTATCACTGTGAGACACTGTTGAACTGAACTCCTGTTTGCGCTTAGTTTTTCTGCAAGAATGGCCTTATCTTATGAATGTTTACAGTTTTACTTACTTTGTTACAGTCAGTGTGTACTTGGGTTGATAATTTTTGAACTTTTCACACCAAGAGTAATGTAGCAAGTGTATGAGGCAGGTACGAGTTGATATATTGTGTAAAATCAACTTTTTTGAGCTAACTGTGTTCCCTCATTGTTAGCTTATTCTTATTTTGATTGATTCTTCATGCATCTTTGAGTAATCCTGTATTGTCCTTCAACTTCTGTTTTCATCTAAGCCTTGTCTCCGCCCACTTGTACTTTGTACTTAGTTGTGATTAGGGATGTCACGATATAGAAAATTAATGTTACAACTATTGTGAGAAGAATCATCCAGATTTTGCGATCATAATTGTTGGCACTATGATTAAACAACAGTGAAATACTTAGAACACTTTCCTTCACAAGTTTAATGGATCACCATTCCTCACTAATATTATGAAATCAAACTTTCTGAATGAAAACGTGATTAAACTGGCATAAATGGCCTGGTATAGATTGAACTGAAATTAATTTAATTAATTATTTTTTAGTTCTTATGATTATATTGTGACCAGAATAGTCATGATTACTGATTAACTGAATAATTTTGACATAAAATTCAAACTCGAGTCATACATGAATGGTTCAAAACAAAACAAAACAAAACAATAACAACACTCTGAAAAGGTGTTTTTAACAGGAACTCTGTTGACCCATTATTAAGCGATTTAGATCAATATTGCCGTTTACAATTATCAAAACATAAAATAATGATAGATAAATACCCTTAAAGCACATGTTCTTAAAACATATTTGCTTAATGCTTGAACTGTTCAGTCTCCAAAAGAGTCCTCTTTGGATCCATGTTGTATTTAGCACCAAACATAGTTTCATTGGGGCTCAAAATAGCCGCTGATCACAATAACTGAAAGGAACTTCTAATCTATATCTTAGTAGTTGTTGAAGTTGTAGTAGCAGCTAATTTGTAGAACGTGGTGTAGTTGCTTTTAAATTGAGAATAAAATGTGTCTAATGGGTTCTATTGTTTTCCATCTCAGAGCTAACAACTACAGTAAGCTGTTGAATCTTTTATTCTGTTCTAGTTCTAGTGTACAACAGATGGCGTTTAAGTATTTTCCCCTGCTGCCTACTAAAAGGTTTACCCAAAAATCCGCTGACTAGTCCTTGCAGGGTTGGTTTAATTATCACCTACTTTATCCTCCTGTTTTGGTGTAATCTCCGTCTCACTTCCCTGCCTTCACTAATGGCCTTTCCTCCTTCGCAGCTGTCCTCCCTTGCTGCTCATCGGTCCATGTTTTGGTGCGGGACGAGAAGAGATATGCCGTCCTGTTCCAGTCCGTGGTGTTGCCCTGCCAGTACACCAGCGTCTCCACACAGACCCCCGTGGTGCAGTGGGTCTACAAGTCCTACTGCCGCGACCGCACTCGAGACTCCTTCAGCTTCTCTGACTCTTTAGGAGGAGGAGGGGTCGCCAGTGCTGGGACGGGGTACAATAGTCATGGAGGATACAGGACACAGGGGGGCTACGGTGGGACATATGAGACGGGGACGGCTAGTTACCTGGACTGTGCCGACAGCAGCAGGACGGTGCGCACTGTGGCGTCTGTGTCTGGATCGTCCATTACTCTGTCTGAGTACTACAAGAACAGAGACATCTCCGTCATCAACAGTAAGTTTAAATGGACACCTTCGACTGGTACTTACTAAAGAGCTCGGGGTCGAACATAAAAAGTACTTTAATTCAATTCAGTTTGTTTTTGTAGCGCCCAAAATCACAACAACAGTTGCCTCGATGGGCCACATGTAGAAAGCAGTTTAAATAAACAATGTTCAAGAGAATTTAGCCAATGGGTAACTGTCCCAGAGAATCCCTTGTCCTTGACCCTTCTTCTTGGTAAGGAAAAACTTTTAAAAAAAATCCAGAAGGTGGCTCATCTAGTGCAGAGAGAATTCCTCTGGGCAGATGAAGAATAATATCCAAAACAATATTAAACGTAAACAAAAGAGCAGTAGAACATTGTGATGCTGGGTCACTGAAAACCATTTATTACACCAGTGATACATGGTTAGAGTGTTAGAATACTTTACATTTAATATTCAGCATCTTAAAGTCTCCATTGGTTTCATTTTAGTATCTTCAAATTCTACAAGGTGTTATGACACAGCCCCAAGCTCTATATCGACTTTTAGTTCAACATATTAAAGAGCAAAAATTATTTTTGGCCTCAAAAAAACTGTATGTGCCTTTATTTGCTCTAGGGCCAGTGGTTCGCAAACCGAAAATGATTATTTTGTCTTCCTCTGGGTTAATCTTTGTTTATAATTTACGTGATTCTTTATACTTTACTTTAAATTACTTTATTCATGGTTTAGTCTAATTTTAGCCCTAATTTATGCCTGATATAGTCTGGATTTGATTCATGGAAAGCCAATCGTTATTTTAGGAGGTACTTGGTGTGAAATGTTTGAAAACTACTGATTGATGACATCTTATTTCTATTCATCAAATTAAGATATTATGACAGGCCTGCCCTGCACAGTTTTCCAATTTAGTTTTTAAAATTTTTGAATATACATTAGCCTTGACCATTTTTTTTTTAATTACATGTCCTAGTTACTTCATGCTTATTGTTGCTGTTTTAAATAATATACAGAATTTATATTGTTTGACATATACTGTAGGACAAATGACCACCTGTCGATTGTCAGTGTGTGCCATGTGCAACTAAGTCAACTTCTATGCTGGATGAACATGTTTTTATAACTAGACCATTTACCGGTAAATGTTTAGTAAATTATGCTGCAGTGCTTTCTGCCATGTGTTATTTAATCCACATGTGACTGGCCCCACTTCTGCCAACATCTCTCAAATTCCTCAGTGGTAAACTTGAAAGTCCACATAAAACAGAGAGGAAACCCTAAAACACCAAAGACTTGACATACACATAGTTTTCCGGGGAAAGCGAGGGAGCATCAGAAGGACACGGTGCATGAATGTGGCCCTGTTCTTGGCTGCAGGATTTATGTGGCTTTAAGGCGAAGTGTCCTCTTCTCAGGAACAAGGACAAAAGACCCCTCACTCTCTCTGATGTACTTCAATGTGTCTCTTTTACTTTCCCTCAAACGTTTGGTCCGTGTCGCAGCAAAACACATTTTTCCTTCTGTTTGGAGCTCCTTCCCCCGTCTTCCCTCTCGTCGTCCCTCTCCACCTTTGGCTCAGAAACAGTGCAGTGATGGTGTGAATGCACAAAACCAAAGCATTGAGCATGTTTCTCCTTTGAGACGCCCAGTCATCCATACTCATGTAATCCTATTCAGGGTCACGGGGAGGCTGGCGTCTGTGCCAGCAGGCAACATCAAGTCTGCCCCATTTAAAAACTTCTGGATTGTTACTTCCCCACTGTATGTTGCTTTAGGTCTACGCTTAGGTAGTTAAATAAACCTCAAGTAAAATATTATAGCTTTCACTTTATAGTCTTTATATCACCCCTTTTATGTTTCATTATCTTTTTCTTTTATAGTATTCAATAGCTAACACTCAGATGAAGGCAGCAAAACTAATCACAATTGTTTTGAAAATGTAATTTCAATGGAAAATGAGATTTCCACAGGCCTAGAGGTGAGCAACATATCGACATTTAGAAAAAGTCTTTAATGTTGTTTTGAAGATATAAAAAAAAGAGCTGATTAAAACTAAAGGTGAAAAAGTTATGTTATAAACAAGTAAACGTATAAGGTGATATTTCTGCACTTTTGTGATCAATGTTACCGACATTTCACTTTTGCCTGATAATAAAGCCTCAACTAATATGTTTAAAGATATATTTTTAACACATTTCTGTTGGATTGACATAATGTTGTCTTACTATCAAGACCAAGATACTCCAAAAAAGTTTGAAATATACATTTGTGCCAATATTGCCCACCTCCACACAGGCTGCCACTACTACTAAACCATGTTGTGCAACTGAGCAATTTCCTGTCTCCATGGGGTCCTGTCTATTACCTGCTTACGCTGTTTATTCTTCTTAAAACATGCTCTGAAATGTATGGGATTCTTGTTATAGTTTAGTAGTTAATATTTTCATCATCTGTCAAATGTTAATACTCCTGGACAAAACAAATCCAGAATTTATTGCTGGATGTCATGGCTGCAGTCGGCTGCTTAGAGCGTCCCGGTCTGGAGCTTTCCTTCTTCCATTGAAAATCGGAAAAGGAAGTGAATTACTCTGTACAACCCATTTCCTGTCTGCTCCATGTTCAGTGAGTCTAAGCCCCACTAAGTCATGCAAAACTCTTACATAATTCATGTGCAAATGTATCTTGTTACAGCACTTTCTGAGTATGTTTCTTTGGCATTGCACAGATGTATTTATAGTCAAAATGTCAAGCTATTTTATTTATTTTATATGTAACTGTTTTTTTTGTTTGTTTGTTTTTTCAGAGGCAGACCTGCGCATTGGAGAGGTGCAGTGGGGAGACAGTGGGGTGTATACCTGTAAAGTGATTATTTCGGATGATCTGGAGGGACAAAATGAAGCTTCTGTGGAGCTGCTCGTGCTTGGTAAGTTTTCGATACTGCTACTATATTCGCAATGTTGTGAAAAAAGAACATACATCCTTCCAATAATAGATGTGTCTTTGGTGGCCCCACATAGTGTAAAATGTGGTAAATACACTGACTGATTGACAATGACTTCTGGATAGAAGTCGAAACGTCTCGATCTTCAAATCGATGACAACCCCTGTAACCACTTCTATGATAAATACACTGACATAACAAATTATTACCTTTGCAACTTGTATTAACATAAACATATAAGAATGTGTCATGAGAGTGAGATATAAGTTTAGAATGCTGTGTGCTTCAAATACGGATCACTTGCTCCTCAAAAGTCTGAATAGAATTTCATGGGAAATACTGCTCTTTTCATCATATTTTTTCCATTCAAGATCCTTATCTAGTTTTGATGGTTTGCTGTGGTTTTGGTGAGTTAAATGTCTCACTTTGTACTCGGAGCATCAATGACACGAAGCATGTATTAAAGCTTGGGTACATTCACACTTTGAACTTTGCCATAAACGACCAGGGCTAAACCAGGACTAGAACAAGGCCAAACCAGATCTATGTCAGGAGTGTGGGAGAAAAAAAATGGCCCAAACAATGACAAGTTTGAACGCACTGTTGTTTCTGATACCCAAAATACTTTGAATTGATTGTTGAAGTTGTGTGTCACACCGGTTTGAAAATGTTAACAGTTTTTCTTATTGTAGTAATGAGAGTAATCAGAATACTTTATTGATCCTCAAAGTAGATAAATCATTTGCTGCAGCTCCAATAAAAATCCAAGACACATTAAAAACACAATCCCGACCATACAAAAGCCATAATAAAAGTGAAACTGTCAATGGTTGTGTTGTCATTTAAAGTCTGGTCATGTTTTTATTGTAAGAAGTATAATAACCAGGGCAGATACAGCTGTCTTGAAAGAAATCCTTGGCACAATAGTGCGATTTCCCAATCAGTTATCTGTAGTTTTTTTGATTTGTCTGGTGTGTTTGTAAACTCTATTGCGCTCCAGCTTTTGTTCAGGAGGAGAGCCTTGCAGTCGGAGCCTACTGTGCATGTTTTAGAAAAAAACTCATTCAGGCGTAGTTCCCATTTAAAATCCCCCTTACGGAGAACTCTGGCTGTGATGGGTTAAAGTTCACTACTGTTACCTTTGATTTACTGTATAAAGCCTTTTTTAGCTTTTTTTATGTTTCTTTGGCTCAGTGTATTTATCACATGTCCAACGAGGCAGGCCCCTCAATGGTCAGATTTACTACTGGAGTGGCATTTCTCGGAGCCGCTGTGCCCCAGGTAACCATGGAAACCTGATCTTTTCTACTGTGTATGTGCTGCAGTTTGTATCGGAGCTGACGGCGCAGAATCAGAGCCAGACCTTTCAGCGTTTTCATATAAGTGCTGTTTTCATATGAGTGCTATGTTTACAATGAGATTCAAAGATATTTAGTCGCAACAAACTTATCTTTTTGAGTTAACATGTTGCTATGGAAACGGCTATGGGACTGACTGGCTCCTATGATGTAACTCACTGTGAGAATAACATGATTGGTTTGGATTTGTGTGTTGCCTTTGTTTATTGCAAGACTGTAAACTTTTATTGTTAAATGAGAGTGATCTAGACATATTTGGTACATTTGTCTACTGTAAAGATTTGTGATTAATGATGAAATTAATTATATATATAGTTTATTCATATATTATTTATATAAAAACAAAAAAGCTCAGTGTGCACAAGAACGCATAAAAGCACATAAACAAACCACAAATGTTTGACCAGATAGAGGTTCAACTGGACACACAATACAGAGGTGGGCAAAGACGTGTGAGCTGTGAGCAAACAGATCACCACATCCCCTCCCTCTGCCACTGTAGACTGAACTAAATTATCAGCATTTGTTCCCATCTTGTTTCGTAACACTGATTCACTGCTGCTGTGGCAAAAGGCTCAGACACATTCTTGAACCAGTTCATAGCACTGTTTCCCATCTGTCAAAGTCTTGGTTAGATATCTCCAGAGGCTGGAAAAGTAGCATTGGAAACTGAAAACAAATGCATATACAAAAAATACATATTTTGTACAATTTTGTATATCAATGTCACCCAAACTGATTTATTTCTGTAAAAAAGTATGTAGCACTTCGAAATGTATTATCATGACAGGCCTAAACCTCTACAAAAAATAATATCATCATCATATTTAAGTAAGTTGTATGTCCACAGGGGGGTAGATTGAACACCTGCAGTTTTTCCCTCTGAATGTGAGTAACAGTTTACAGAGAATTGGGCGGACACTCACACATTTCTCTGTGGCTTATAGTTTGCTGACTGGGCACGCTCTCGCTTCATGCAGCTGGTGATTTGGGGATTTGCTGCATGTGCCTCTGCTTTCACCTGTTTGACAATCATCCTGAAATGATTCATGTTCCAGTTTGTCTTCATAGACCTAACTTTACTTTTTAATGTAATCTTAATGAGGATGATCTGGAACTTGTTTATTTATGACGTAGCCGCTTTGCATGCCGCTATGAACCTTTCCTCTGCGCTCTATTAACCCCTTCATTTCTGCTGTCTTCTTCACCTTCTGTGCTCTGTCTGTTTTCCAGGTCTCTCAGCTGTACCTGAAGATCTTCTGCCAGGCTTTGATTTGAAGATAATGCCAGGTAGGGAACAAGGGCTTTAGTTTGTCCTTACCTGGCTGCTTCCCTCGCGCTAACACTGCTGTCGCAAACACAACAAAAATAGTTCTAACCGTAGTAAAAAGGGCTGTGCAACGAATTTTAATCAAGATTGAGATTCGGTTATTTCTAATTGTCAGTGATCATCTTGGGTCTTTTTAATCGAGAGGTCCTCTTCTTCTGTCTGTGGTTTGGAGACTTTGAGGAAAGAATTTTGACTATTTCTTGTTTGTTTTTGTTTTTAATGTAAATGAGTAAAAGTCTGTCTTGCTTACTGTATGTTCAAGGAATTGTTACTGAAGGACATTTTTGCTTGAGGGCTGCAGCGATTAATCAGAATAACTGTGACTAGTCGACTATTAAAATAATTGCTATCATATTTTGATAATCATAATCGTTATCTGGACTATACAGACTGAAAAACGCATGCAAAACAACCTTGTATAATGAAGACAACAATATTATTAAATCAATATATCAGAAGAAAAAACTTTATTCACTTAATTTGTTAATATCCTCTATTTTGAAGCCTTCTCACAACATTTTTCAACCTTTATTTGTTTAAAAATTGATGTAAAATATAATCATTCACTCGCTGACCTCTAAAATAATCCGTAGTTGCAGCCTCAGTTTGCTCATCAATATAAATCTCCAAAACTCTCCATGCTCATTTTTAGGCTCTTCATACCAAGCTCAAGCTGATTATGGCATTTGTGTAAGACAGTATTTCCAGTGCACATTTTCAACTCATAACAATGATGTGTTCCTTTTGGTAGGTCTTACTAAAAACACTCCCACATTTCCTGACTGGTGTTTATTGCACTGAATGTTTTTGACTGGAAGCCTTCACAATCTCAGGAACTCACTCCTGACTTAATAAGCTGCCTCTTGCTCACTGGGATGAGCCGCTCTGGTAAACAGCTATTATGGTCATTATAGTTATTTATGGCAGTGATTAGCACATAGCTCTGAGTCTTTGGACACTGCCCCATCATAGACTCCACTCAAAAGTGAGGAGTTTTAGTTTGTATGTTCTAATCTCATTTTAACCACCAAAGAGTAAAGTTATTAAAAGATTGTCTGGAATCCAAACAATGAGTAACGCATCATTCACATCCTGAAAGATTGTTGACTTATGTTGTTTCCAAAAAGTAAAAAACATTGTTGCTGATTTCGGACAGTGGTTTGCATACTCAGATATTTTTCAGCAATGATTCACAAACAACTGCATTTATTCTGGCTAGTGCCAAGATTTAGGGAGGGTGACAAAAAGCAGCGCATCAGAAATGTGCATAAACATGCCCTGTCCATGTCTTTGCTGAGGTTCAAGTATTGCACAAAAAGTAAATGGACTGTAGGGTAGTGCTGTGCAATTAATTCTATATATAATCATGATTTCAGTTATTACTCTATTCAGTTACAAAAATGTTGTAATCGTAAATACTATTATGGTGATTGCCTTGTGTTCTTGAATGTGCACTCCTTTTGCCTCAACCTGGAGCAAAGGCACTTTTCTAAAACATTACAAATAAAATATATTCAGTCCATACTTTCTCTATATAATAATGTAGACAATATAGGAGCAATTGTTTGAAATAATTGTGTTTTCTATTATGATCCAAATAATCAAAAATAACGATGTTCAGATGACATTATGTCAGTCCAACGAAAATGTGGTGAAACAAGTCTGCAGATTTAAAGCTGGGGTAAACCAAACTTTATGATGGTTAACTTGATATTCTCGTTTTGCATACTTTTTTGTGCATACCATTTTGATTCATTTTGTAGATCATTTATTGCCCACCTCTTTTGACCTACACGCAGGCTGTGTTCACATTTATAATCCTGGGTTGGACCTGGTTTGATCCTAGTTTAGTCTTTGTTTGTTCTGGTCTAGTTTTAGCTTAATCCAGGTTTAGTTTCCGTTTAGTCCCAGTTTTGATGTGGTGTGTACGAATATGTGAACACAGCCATATTTTGAAAAGAAGTTTGGGTGTCGGTTATATTTGTTGTGACATGTGAAATCCGGGGTATCTTTCCGAGCCACATAAACTGTCCTTTCCTTCCTGAAGCGAGGACCAGTTTCCTGTAGATCTCTGTGTGTAAGCAGTGAAAAGATTGTGTGGAGTTTTTACATTGTGAAACATTTCCTCTTTGGCCTGCTCCTTCCTCTACCCGCTGTGTCCTTAAAGACTGATGCATCTGTTTATCTGCGGCTGTAGCTGCATTATTTAACATGACGTATAGATACCATTATCTTTTAATCTGACCCCAATTCCGGGTAATAACAGATAAAATGTTAGTCATCATGAAATCAGTAAACAGTTGAAAGATATGTAGTTAAGTATGGTTAAATGTTACTCATGAATTCCTAGTCAATGTTGTTGTTATCATGTGGGGTCTTTGAATTAAAAAAAAATACTAGAATAATAATAATATAACTCAATATATAACAAAATATACAAGGTTTTAGTGAAATCTAACAATAAAAAAATAACACCAGGTAACATATTTCTGTTAATCAATGAATTTTAAAGTAGCTGTTGTATGTGGAAGACAAAGGCTAGTGCAGAAAGCTTTCACAAAGTACAAGTTTTGGGTTAAAGCCATTTGGTTTTGTCCCTCATCCTTGTTTGATCATCATTGTTTAATTTATAGGCATTATTCAGTATTTCTTTTTTATTAAGTTAATAAACATTTTACATATTTGAACATGATACTCCAAACCTTACTCTAAGTTCTTTTTAAGGATTTCTAAATAGAACACACTGAATGATTTACAATGTGTGTATTAACTGTGTGAATTTGAGATTAGAGTGTTTCCAATGAATAAAGGAGATTAACACGGGCCCCAATAGTCAAAAATATCTAAAAGCAACCTAGACTTAACATTGCCTTTACAAAATCACACTTTGTTACTCAATGTATTGTCCTAAACATCTACTGTTCAAAAAAGACTGCTTAGTGTATGAGGAATAAAAATGCAATATTAAAAAATTGTGCCACCAGGAAAATATATGGGTAATTTTATTATTAGCTCATTCAGGGCTGCACTTGGCAACAGGGTTTTGTCACGGCTCTGTACCAGCCTCAGCGAGATTTATTTCCGGTGTTCTGTAAATTGCTGATTGTGTCTCCCGACCATTTACACCGATTTAACATTGTTTACTGCAACCACAACAACAACGAAAAACAATGAGCCAAGCAAGTGGCTTCAAATGTAGGATATTCTTTTATAATGACTGCTCTACATGTTTTAATTTTCATGTTTTGTGTGTTCTGTGTGCAGAGTGGGTGTTTGTTGGCGCCGTGGCCCTGGGCTCTGTGCTCTTCTTGTTGCTGGTGGGGATCTGTTGGTGCCAGTGCTGCCCTCACTCGTGCTGCTGCTACGTCAGCTGCTGGTGCTGCCCGGACACATGCTGCTGCCCCCGACACTGTAAGACCCCACACAGACCAAGACCAAGTCACTGTTTAAACCTGACAGAATAATGTAACTGTCAGTCTGTTGAGTGTCTTTTCAGTCCATATAATCTCAAATAATTATGTTTTAATATGTTGTTTTCTATTCTATTCTATTCTATTATATTGTATTCCCACCTACCAACCTACCAATCCTTTAGGGTATGTACTGCAAACCAAAAAGAGACGAAATGTTTATGTTTCAAATAGATTGAACAGTTTGAAATAGATTGAACATGAAAACTATGGGTGCGTTCACACTTGCACACTTGACCACCTCAAATAAAAGTAAAAAACTAAACTGGACTCTATATTCTTTGTATTCAACAGCAACATTCACTTTGGTACTTTTGGTAACCACTTATTTACCATTGTACTTTATTAACTACATTTTCCTCATAGTTTAGATTTTTAGAGGTGGATTTTCACTTCACTCTGAAATATGCTTTTTTGTTGCACTTTTTTGCTTTTTAGTGTATGAAGCAGGTAAAGGCATAAAGACAGGTCCCTCCACGCCAGTCTACCCTCCATATTTTGTCTCTGGGGTCCCAGCCATGGTCCCCATCGCTCCCCCTTCTCTGGTCGATAAGTCGTCTGTGTCTGTTCCTCCGTCAGATGCCACTCTCGTTACAGGTAAATAACATTTCTTCTTCTTGTTTTTTATGTATATTTTTTCTACATTTGAAGTTTTGCATTGTTGAATAAAACATTTAACCTGAACCATAAACAATGGTCAAATCACCTGCTTGTTCCTAATGGTAAGAATGTATGTCCAGTGCCAGTTCATGCGATGAGCACCTCGTACCGCGTGCCTTCAGAGCAGGATCAGAACTCTCTCAGGGTGCTGCAGTATGTAGAGAAACAACTGGCTCATTTCAACCCCGCCATATCCACGAGCCACCACTGTAAGCCTGAAACCTCGCTCTGTGGCTCTGTCCTCTGGATCAATATCTATGTCAACCTACTGCAGCATGCCCTTTCAATCTGTCAAACTTCTGATCTGATGCTATCTTACAAATAGACCTGTCACGATAACAAACTTTGAAGTACGATATGTTGCTTCTGAAGATATCTCGATAAATGATAAAATGGACTTTTATTTTATGCCACTGACACAATAACACAAAAGCATGAGCATTCCTTTTCCTGTATAATATTGTTAAAAACATCACCTGCAATAAATAAATAAATAGCATGAATAGAATTAGTAAATAGATAGTAACTAATGTGTTTCATTCTATTTATTATCACGAGTCACAGAAGTTACTTATTTGACACTTGTACAGCATTTATACTGCAAGTATAGTTCCATCTATCATTTATCGAATTATAAGTCAATGTGGTTTTAATCGTGGCAGGCCTAATTACAAATAGTCTTTGCATGTCTCTCCCAAATTCCTGTGGTTGAACTGTGTGACAAGCATGGACATCAACTTGGACAAATATGTAACATCTTTTATGACTTTAATTTTCTTACAGACTTAACACATAAATAAGCCTAAAGATCTTCATACTGAGACGTGTAATGTTTTTACTTCATTGATACATGTGTTGTTCCTTGTCCAGCGAGCAGCGCCTCTGAGCTCAGTTCTCTTCATGAGGGAGAAAACAACTTCAGAAAAACCTTCAGAAATGTTCAGAAGAAAGCGTTACCTGCCATCATTGACGTAGACTTCAAACCTGAACCTGAACCACAACGTCCTCATGACAACCTGCCCTCACCTCAACGCCACCACGACAACCCCACCTCACCCCGACGTCACCATGACAACCCACCATCACCACCACGTCGTCGGGACAGTCCCTCCTCGCCCCAACGTGACCAAAACAAACCCTCGTCTCCTCAGCACTATCGCCACAGGCCACCGTCGCCACAGCGTTACCGTAACAACCCGCCTTCACCTGAGCGCCACCGCGACAGTCCTGCCTCTTCGCACCGTTTCCAAGACAACCCGCCACGGCATTACCAAAACAACCCGCCATCACCACAGCGGTATCGAAAAGACCCACCTTCACCGCAACGGTACAGGAACGACCCGCCGTCTCCAAAACGACACAGGGACGAACAGGACTCTGAGTCATTCTTCAGACACAACAAACCTCTGCTCCAGCGACGGTTCAGCGACGAGCCTCCTGCCCCAACTCAGAGCCGAAGACCGGGAGCCAAACAACAACCAAACCACAGAGAACCGGACCAACACAGGTACAGACGTCACAATGTCGAGATTTACATTAAAAAGTGACTCTTTATTCACAAATATCAATCATTTTTTATTCATATGTTATTGTTCCATCCATCCATCCATCTTCTTCCGTTTATCCGGGGCCGGGTCGCGGGGGCAGCAGCCTGAGCAGGGACTCCTGTGACTTCCTCACCCCGACACTTCCTCCAGCTCTCCGGGGATCTCGAAGCTCCCAGGCCAGCCGAGAGACATAGTCCCTCCAGCGTGTCCTGGGTCTACTCCTGGCCGCCCCGTGGGACATGCCCAGAACACCTCCCGAGGAAGGCGCCCAGGAGGCATCCGAACAGATGCCCGAGCCACCTCAGCTGGCTCTTCTCGACGTGGGATGAGCAGCGCTCTACTCTGAGCTCCTCCCGTGACTGAGCTCCTCACCCTATCTCTAAGGGAGCTCAGCCACCCGGCGGAGGAAGCTCATTTCGACCGCTGTATCCGCGATTCGCCCTTCGGTCATTACCCAGAGCTCATGACCATAGGTGAGGGTAGGAACGTAGATTGACCGGTAATCGAGAGCTTCGCCTTTCGACCAGCTCTCTCTTCACCACAACGGGTCCGATACAGCGCTCGTGATCACTGCAGACGCTGCACCGATGCGCGCCTGTCAATCTCACGCCCATTCTTCCCCTCACCGTGAACAAGACCCCGAGATACTTGAACTCCTCCACTTGAGGCAAGGACTCCACCCACCCGGAGAGTGCAAGCCACCTTTTTCCGGTCGAGAACCATGGCTTCGAATTTGGAGGAGCTGATCCTCATCCCAGCCGCCACACACGGCTGCAAACCGCCCCAGTGCATGTGCTGCAGGTCCTGGTTTGAGTGAAGCCATCAGGACGACATCGCCTGCAAACAGCAGAGATGCGATCCTGTGGTTCCCAAACCAGACGCCCCACGCCCTGACTGCGCTAGAAATTCTGTCCATAAAAACTATGAACAGAACCGGTGATAAAGGGCAGTTCTGGCGGAGTCCAACATGCACTGGGAACAGGTCTGACTTACTGTCGGCAATGCGAACACAGCTCCTGCTCCGGTCATAGGCAGGGACCGGACAGCTCCCAACAAAGGGCCCCGACCCCATACTTCCGGAGCACTCTCACAAGGCGCCCGGGGCACACGGTCGGAATGCCTTCTCCAGGTCCACAAAGCACATGTGGACTGGTTGGGCAAACTCCCATGAACCCTCGAGCACCCGATGGAGAGTATAGAGCTGGTCCAGTGTTCCACGACTGACGAAAACCACACTGCTCCTCCTGAACTGAGGTTCGACTATCGGTCGGATTCTCCTCTCCAGTACCCTGGAATAGACCTTACCGGGGAGGCTGAGGAGTGTGATCCCCTGTGGTTGGAACACACCCTCCGGTCCCCCTTCTTATACAGAGGGACCACCACCCCGGTCTGCCAGTCCAGAGGTACCGTCTCCAGACTGCCACGCGATGTTGCAGAGACGTGTCAGCCAAGACAGTCCACAACATCCAGAGACTTAAGATACCAGGGCGGATCTCATCCACTCCCCGGAGCCTTGCCACCAAGGAGCTTGCCAACCACCTCAGTGACTTCAGCCAGGGTGATGGATGAGTCCGCCTCCAAGACCTCAGCCTCTGCTTCCTCCTCGAAGACGTGACAGTGGGATTGAGGAGGTCCTCAAAGTATTCCTTCCACCGCCCAACCACCTCCCCCAGTCGAGTGTCAACAGTTTCTCCACCCGCACCGCAAACGGTGTTGGTGAAGCACTGCTTCCCCTCCTGAGGCGCCGGACGGTTTGCCAGAATTTCTTGAGGCCAACCGATAGTCCTCCTCCATGGCCTCCCGAACTCCTCCCAATCCCGAAGTTTTTGCCTCTGCAACCGCACGGCTGCAGCACGCTTGGCCTGCCGGTACCTGTCAGCTGCTTCAGGAGTCCCATTGCCAGCAAGGCCCGGTAGGCCTCCCTCTTCAGCCTGACGGGCATCTCTTTACTTCGGTGTCCACCACCGGTTCGGGATTGCCGCGACAGGCACCAGAGACCTTATGCCACAGCTACGAAGCTGTCAGACGACAATGGAGGTGTGGAGAACATGGTCCACTCGACTCCATGTCCCCAGCCTCCCCGGGATCTGGGAGAAGCTCTCCGGAGGTGCGAGTTGAAACCCTGCTGACAGAGGGCTCTGCCAGACGCTCCCAGCAGACCCTCACGATGCGCTTGGGCCTACCAAGTCGTTTCTGGCTTCCTCCCGCCAGCGATCCAACTCACCACCAGGTGGTGATCGGTTGACAGCTCGCCTTCCTCTTCACACCCGAAGTGTCAAGACACGCGGCTGGGTCAGATGACACAACAACAAAGTCGCATCATCGACTCGCCTAGGGGTGTCCTGGTGCCACGTGCACTGGTGGACACCCTGTGTTGAACATGGTGTTCGCAGGACAAACTGTGGCTAGCACAGAAGTCCAATAACTGAACACCACTGGTTCAGATCGGGGCCGCTCTCCCGACACCCCTCTCCAGGTGTCACTGTCGCGCCTACATGGGCGCGAAGTCCCCAGTAGAACAACGAGTCCCCGGGCGGTGCACTGTCCAGTACCCTCCAGAGACTCAAGAAGGCCGGGAGATTGCTGCACCGCTGTTCGCCCGTAGGCCGACAATAACGGTGAGACCTGTCCCCCCACCCGGCGGAGGGATGCGACTCTCGCTCACCGGGTGAACTCCAACACGTGACGGCTGAGCTGTGGGGCTATGAGCAAGCTCCACACCAGCCCGCGCTTCCCCGCTGGGCAACGCCAGAGAAATGGAGCGGCCCAGCCCCTCTCGAGGAGACGGGTTCCAGAGCCCAGGCTGTGCGTGGAGGTGAGGCCGACTATATCAGTCGGAAGCGCCGACCTCCCGCAACGCAGCTCAGGCTCCTTCCCCCCCAGCGAGGTGACATTCCATGTCCCCAGAGCTAGTTTCTGCGCCCGGAGATCCGGTCGTCGAGGCCCCTGCCTTCGACTGCCACCCAGATCTCTTTGCACCGGCCCCTTATGGATCCTCCTGCAGGTGGTGGGCCCACGGGAGGGATATGTTATTGTTATCATATCTTAATCTTCTAGGTTTGTCAAAATGAACAGTCTGATGTAAAAACAATAATAAAGTTGGTGCGTGATTAAACTAAAAGTTGTCTACAATAGTATACAGTTACCTGACTGTGATTACAATGAATAAATGTAAACTTGATGAATTTTAACATCCCTAGTAGACGTGGCAGATTATCAAAATAGTGATGATGTTGTGAATGTTGCTTTGAAAATATGCAAGTATTTAATTTATATTAAAAAATCCTTAAAAATTAAAATAGAAAAAAAGTCAAATAAGGAGGGGAAAAGGGAATATTTCCACACTTTTTAAGGTAATTTTATTTCCTCATTTAATATGTATTAAGACATGTTTTAAAAGCATTAAGTTGGATTGACATAATATGGTCAGAATATTTTTACTAGGACACTCCTAAAAATATTGAGATATTCATTTTTGTCAATATCACCCTCCTTTAATTCCTATGTATGTTTTAAAACATTACTAGATGATGCACGAGTAAGGTGACAGTTTGTTTTGAATTTAAGTTTCTTTCCGTCTTGTTTTGTAGGTGGAACCCGCGTTCGGAGCATCTCCAGAGAAAGGCGTATCGTTCTGGTGAACGGACTGTGTCTCTGGACGAGCTGGAGGAGTTTGCTTTTTCCTATTCACAGAGACGAGGTCGAGGGACGGAGAGGGGAGCAGAGGAGAGGTCAAACTACGAGCTCCAGGGGTTTAGTCAACATGATACTTACGATAACGGACTTACACAGCATTATTACACCAACAACAACCATATGGAACATGCCAGTGACCTTGACGACTATCCCAGGAGAAAAAACAGACACGACATTAGCCCTCTAGCATCACCCAAAATGAGAAAGGGAACTTGGGATACCGATCGCCCCGTACCGCCTCCTCCAAAAGTCAGCCCTCCGTCGTCATCCTCTCAAGACAAAGACTACGATCCAACATTTCTGAACAGCCTTCTGGATCGCAAGGCTAAACTACGAGGAGTTAGCCAAGAGAAGGGGACGTCAAGAGGCGATGGAGGGTCAGACACGCCCTCCAAGAGCAGTTGTAACCAGGGCAGCGGGGAATCGCACAGACACTCTCCGAACAATAGACCTGACGGAGACTCGTTACTTTACTCAGATACAGAAAGAAACAGGAATCAAAGTCCATCTTGGAGACCTGTCCCGGGAAACAGCGGGTCCTCTCAGTCGTCTGCTCTGGCCCAGCCTGGACGCAGAGAGGAGGCGAGGGAAAAGCCAAGAAAAATGGTTAGTTAGTTAGATAGTATCACTCAGAATGTTTCGAGAAATTGGTTTATGCATCTTACTTTCTCATATTGATAAAATATGTCAAATAAAGTTAAGTCAATTGGTTGTTGTTGCTGTACTTTTGACAGGTTAGGTTCAGAAGCTATGAGGATGAAATCTTTGACCTCTAGGTAGACTGCTGTGTTGTGTCACCCGCCACCTTTTAACAATTATAACTGTTACGCCCATTGTCTGCCACACCACCCCATAATCTGGGACAAAATGTGTAATAACTTAACAGCATTGGAATTTAAAGAAAAAGAGAGGCATCTTGTTCCAGATTTTATTGAGTAACATCGTTTTTTTAATGTTTTTTTGTTTTTTGTTTTTTTTAAGCACTTTGTGACCAAATTATGTTCCACATTTGATCTATAACAAGTGATTGTGTGATCCTTATACCAAAACAAAACTATTATACATCTGTACTGATCAGTTTACTTTTTTCCCGCACAGAACACCCTCCTCAGCCGGGACTCACTCATCGTCTGAAGGGCCTCAAACTGCTGGAGCAAGCACTGCCTTGACAATGACACTTGTGAATAAGGCTTTATCCATTGACACTGTAAAGATGAAGTCATCAGGGGTCCACTCTCGCCTCGCCCCGTCTCGTGTCTCTCTGGGCTGGACCAGGACTTAAGTGGACTCGGTGTGTGACCTGGACTGTCCCTTCAGCCGGACGGAGCTGAGAGCAGCAGGAAAACGGGACAATGAGTGGTTTCATGTGAAGACGCTTCTCCACAGTGATGGAAATATAATAAAGACATTACAGTTTTTGTTGTAGACCACTTCAAGTCTGGATTTCAAGTTACTCTAAGCAGCTAAATGAAATTTTAATGGCTGACTTTGTATGCAAATTGTACTTATATTTTTTTGCATTTTGTATTAGTTTTTGTTTGTTATACTATATATTTGTTACTAACTATAATGATCAATGGTTTGCACTAAAGATTTAAAACTACATCAGTAGATCTGGGAAATATTAAATATGTTGAACAATGTTACAGCTATCATAATAATAATTTAGTAATAATAATACATTTTCTGTTCCATTCCTAAAGTTAAAGCATACCTTTTTAGAAACATTATTTGTCTTAAAAGTACTGTTCAAGTGTTGCGTTTACAGCTCAGTTTGCTGCCTCCTGCTGGCCACAGAAATAATACGATATTGTTTGTTAATATAACGTAGGCCAGGCTTGTTAAAAAATGCAGCACAACCAAAATATCTTAGATCTTGCCACAGTTATGCAGTAGAGCTATAAATATTAAGGTTTCTATTTTGAAACAAAAATAAAAAAATGTTGTCTGTGTGTATTTATACTTTTTTTAAATAGAAAGTTAACCTATTTATGTTTGTTCCAAATATGGTGTGAATTATGGCATTGTTTTATTCCCTTTTAATGTTTGTATTTTTAATTTAATCATTACAGCACTGTGCACACAGAGTCTTTTTTGTTTCTTATCACCACATTTCCCTTATCTTTTATATAAACAGTCTGTCAGTAACAACATGTTTGTTTTAGAGATTGAGTGTGTGTTTTTTGTGTGATATGTTTTGATAAAGTTCATTACACTTGTTCATTACAATGACAGTATTATTACACAGCATTGTGTGAATTATGAGAAGATCTAAAATGCATGTACAATATCTCTGTGTGTCATCTCTAACTCCTCCACAAACTGCACTTGTCTCTTTACATCTGTCTTTTGTCATTTCAAATGTATTTACTTAATTGTGCATTCAATTATCTTATATTTGACATAAATCCATGTCACACAGACTCATGACTTCAAAGCTGGACCTTTTATATTCCACTTCCTCTTGACTCACTTTCGTGTCCCTGGCCCACCATTTGAGAACCATAGTCTTAACACACTTAAGCTGGTCCTTTATTTCCATACGAGCGCTTCATATCGGTGTTTTGTTTCACTCGTGTTTCGCTGCGTTCAGGCTGAGTGAGACTCACTCGAGGCGTCCTGTAAATGACCCTCTGTGTCAGGCCTGTGACTCATGCAGTGTCTTTGTCATTTGTTTTCACAGACTGGATTTGAGTCTTTACTGTGCAACTGTGTTAAACCTTCTCTTTTCTGTTTTTGATTTCTATTTTCTTCTGTTTTTAATACATGGATAAATGATTTGCTCGAATTGTGCTGTCCTACTTTTCTCATTTGATTTTGTGAATATATTTGGTCACTATTTTCATCAATATACTGTTTTGGCTGACAAAGGGAGACAAAATCAAAACAAAATGTGTAATATGGCTGATGAAAACTAAAACTACCACTATAAATGTACTGTTATTTTGTTGACTTATGGAAACAAAAATGAACAAACAGGATTAATAAGAACAAACTCACAATGAAAGTGTTTTGTTTTGGCCAAGTCAAGTATAGTTACAGTGTGCATTAAAAAAATAACCATCTTGTTATATTATTAAATAAAATCAGACAAGACACACTTAAATACTAGACTCTTTCACAGTGGCTTAAAAAAATCTCCAAAGATCTTCAGGGGGAGGAATGAGTTGAGACAGGGTCCTCTCAGCCCCAGAGAATCTCAGGAATGTTGTTGAGCAATTTCCTCATCAGGTTCATGTGAAACATGACATCATCACACTGGATATAAATAATACTCAAAGAGCATATATTTGGCAGCTTGTTGAATTGTAGAACCCAATGGTTGGTTATTATTAACTAAATGTAACATGGTGTTTTTCCTCAAAAACGTTATTTTACTAAAAACTGTATAAATACTGTTTCCATTTTAAATTAACCACATCAAAAAGATTACATTATGCAGTCATGAGCACATTGTTTTGTATAATTGACACAGCCTCGATTCATAGGCTTTAATAATAATAATAATAATAATAATAATAATAATAATAATAATAATAATAATCTTTATTTATAGAGCACTTTTAAAAACAAGGTTTACAAAGTGCTGGTTAGTTGATTGTTGTTTATTTACTATTTTAAAAAAGAAAGAAAAAATTAATAACAACTAAGAATTCAACCACAACTCATATAAGTCTATAAGCACACAGGTTTGGCTTTGTAGAATCAGGAGTAAATGTTTTCCACTTGTCTGGGATGTGTTACTGTTAGTTACTTGTTCCTCTTGGCCACTGAGCTTCATGATCTAAAGCAGCACCAGAAGGAAATGAGATTTGTCCCGAGTTTTGGGAGAAAACATCCAGTTCTGCAGGTGTGGAGTTGGTGTGCTTGAAGACAAAACAACCCTGGAATCCAAAGAAGCAGGACATTGAGCTTAGGCCTATATTATAAAATAGAAACTATGTAAATACCCAGGCCTAAAAATACAAAACAGTAACGATTCAAGTAAATAGTTGTAAATAGTGAGGTTAGCTATCTTGGATGAAGAAAATGGTAACGTAGTTATTATTATAATCTCTACTGAGGATGTGGAGGGGGACTTGTGGAGTTGTGGAGGCCTCTAGTGGACGTTTGGACTAGTGCATAATGTCATTGTGTCCTTGGGCAAGACACTTTCCATCTTTATATGAATGTTGTGTGATTGAGTAATTGGTGATGGTGCAGACTGGCAGCCTCGTTTCCGTGAGTCTGGTGCATAATTGTGTGTATCCTATAGTGAAAGAATAGCAAGTGATAGTATAGAACTGAGAGGCATGTGAAGTGTAATAAATGGGAGACTCTGTTATTACACTTCAAATATTCCAAAATCAACTGCATTAATTTTGGAGTTTCACAAACACACACACAATCACTTTATAATAGACCAGACCTATATTTATCTGGCGTTTTATGTTAATAATAACATGTAAATAACTGTGGGTTGTTATTTTTTGTCAACAATAGGATGTGTAATGTACGAAATGTGTGCTTATGTAAAATCTCTATGTTTTTGTCAGATTGTAACACAGCCTAGAGAAACATGACCCAATCATTTTCAAATTATTAAAGTGAGGAAATTCAACGAAGATTATGCATTAAGAAACATAAAGACTAACAAACACTATTGGCTAGTCTACTTGTAGAATGAGTTCTGAAAGGTGCACTACGTATATTTTCTTTTCTTTTTTTTACCTTGAAAAACACATTCTGTAACTTGCCTTGCACTTTCGTCTCATGGAGAGAGGAAAGGTTAATACCATACTGTGGAACATTCAATTCAAGACAAATAATATCTCTGCATGCAAACAACCTGATGCCGGCGGACCATTCACCGGAAAAGTTATAGCGCACCTTTAATGCAAATAGCCCAGATCATTTGGTCACTGCTGAAAGATTAGCCAATTAGGCGTCTTTACATCATTTTGCCAATTACTTTTTCTTAAGGGCCGATCACTCAGCCTGTTCTTACAGTGTGTCGTTATAAGAGGCTTCTTCTAGTTCACTGGTTGACGGGGGTTTCTGAGCGTCACGCGGTGGGTTCACCTGCGCCGCGGTGCGTCGCTGTTTCGGGGCGTGGCCTTCGCTCTCAAACAGAGACTCTTCAGGGAAAGACACACGGGCCAAACAATGAGCAGCACGGCTTGATTCACCTGCCTCGCACTTTGTTCCGGAAAACCAGCTTCTTTTGTGTATTTACTTTTCCCAGGACGTTTGGATTTGTGAATTCAACAATTGTTACTATCTCTGTGTCTGTGTCTGTGTCACCATCATGCGGACTGTAGCTGCTGCGGTTCTGCTTCTGTCGCTGATAAAAGGTAAATTTAGACTCATAATAGGCCTACACCTTCACAGGTTAGTTATGGAGATGACTTTACTTAAGCAGTTCGTTGACTGAATAAAACACATACACACCTTTTACACTGATGCGACTCAGCTGCTAGTATCGATCACGTGATACTTAATCTTGACTAATAAAGCCCTGCACTCAGTTGAATCCATACATTTGGTCAATAATCAACTTGGCCTATTGGCAGATTCTAATTTTGATTTTCAATTTGAGACGCCTGTGTTGTAAATGCTTTCATTTTCTATTCTTACAAATTCTGTTTTAATTGGAAATCAATTTAACAAAAATAGGGCAAAATACAGTCCCTACCCAACTATTGTGCTCCTTGGCAAAGATTTAAACACTATTTAAGTCTATTTCTATCACTTTCCGTCCTTGTTTAGAGTTTGAGTTTCACTGTGAGACTTCCTGTGTCTTTTGTCAGTGCCAGTTTTTCTGGTTTGTCCACTTTGACATGAGCTTCTCAAACACCAGTTTCATTCAAGGCCTGCTGCTTCTTTAGGCCACACACGGGTTTGCAGAGGCCTTCTGTAAATAGAAAGATTTTCACAATTCACAAGCTTATTATCACAAACTTTTAACAGTTGAGTCCACTATTATTAAAACAAACTCAACCCTCATCCCCCTTTTCAAATGTAAGACAATTTTTTTATCCTTCTAGAAAGGTTAGTTCTTTTACAAATGTACAAAGTGCATCATAAATTAAAGCATGGAATGGAAGGAGTTGTTAAGTGTTTGTGCTTTGGCAGAGGCAGACTTGCAGACCACTGGACAGATTTAATATGTCCAGTGGTTATTTTTAATGTTTAGTTGTTTTAATTGATGCCTACATTTTAATTTAAAATGTGCAGCAAAATGCTTCAATGGATCAAAGTAAGTAATGTTTTTCATTCCTTCATTATTACCTGCCTCTGACCGGAGCACACATAGTACAGACAAAGTAGAGACAGAACGGCAGTTTGTCCAGGGCGAGACTTTCATTTCCCAGACAAATGTAGACTTTTTAAATAAATACTTACACTTGTATTCAGATGCACTGTTTCTCTTCCACAGTGTCGGTGAGTATCCAGGTGATCGTCCCAGAGGTGCAGCAGTCCACAGCCCTTTTTGCCTCCGTAACTCTGCGCTGTGACTACTCCACTTCCTCCAGTATTCAGGAAACCCTGGTCACATGGAAGTACAAATCCTTCTGCAAAGACCCTGTCCTCGAATTCTCCTCCACAGGTTAATGACATTATTTATCATTGAGGAATTAACATTTAATTAACTTATTGTGCCAAAATGATATATTAAAATGAAGCATAAATAGGCCTGTTGTTATTACAGTATTCAAGCTAGTGTGCATGCTTTCTCATTTTGTGCCTCTTCATTTTATACTCAATTGGTTGATGCTGCACTAAGTATTGTATTGAGGTTAAAATGGTGTAATTTCATCATGTCTCAAAAAACATGTTGATGTCAATAGAGAATATCACTTGTTTTGTGCAGCCTACCAGTCTGCTCTGCAGCTGGGCCAGGATCCCTCCAATGACTGTCCTGACAGCCAGCGCACCGTGCGCACCGTCATCCAGAAACGAGGAAGCAATGAACCCACTCTGGGGGTAGAATACCGCAACCGTAAAATCAGCATTCTAAACAGTAAGTAGGGCATAGGCAATGGAAATGGTTTATTGTAGCTAAAGCGCTTCATCCCAGACACACACAACACAAGAGGTATATAAACTTAGTAAATATTACCTATTTCTCAAGTCATATAAAGAAGTTTTACTCAATGTAACAAAAGAGTGGCCTCCTCACTTAAGACATTTTATTGATATATTTTTAATATTCTTAAATTCTTAAAGCTTTATTTGACTGGACATATAGCGTGAAATAGGGAGAGAGAGAGGGGCTATAGACATTCTGCAGACGGTCGAGGCTGGGAATCAAATTCTTGACACCAAGGTGGTAGCACATTTTCAACATCTTAAACCACTACACCACCGGCGTGCACACATGATTTTAATGGTTAAATGCAGGAGTTGTTAAGTGTTTGTGCTTTGGCAGAGGCAGACTTGCAGATCACAGAGGTGATGTGGTGGGACAACGGAGTGTACTTCTGTCAAGTGGATGCACCGGGAGACACCACTGGGGACAACGACAAGGAAATCAAACTCATTGTTTATCGTAAGTTACTTGTTTGTTGTATCAGCATGTTTTGTTACATTGTTATTTGAGGCAGCATCATTTTTTTTACCATATGGATTCTGAACTGTTCTAAGAATAGTAAGTACAGTGGTTTGTCTGAGATCTGCCGATCGCTGAATTCATCAATATTAAGTAAACTAATGAGGAAAGGAACCCATTATAACATGGTTCAAAGCTCCTGAATGTTCATTTTGCATAACATGCCTCTACTTCTCTTGTCTCTGCCTCAGACTGGCTCACAGTGTTGTTCATCATCATTGGGGCGCTGTTTCTGCTGTTCCTCTGCTGCATCTGCTGCTGTCAGTGCTGTCCACAGGCCTGCTGCTGCTACGTCCGCTGCCCCTGCTGCCCACAGCAATGCTGCTGCCCCGAGAAACGTACGGACACCTGTTCACTATTGCCAGTCTCCTTATGAAAAATATTTTAACTACATCTAGGATAAAGTAGTCCTTTTATATAATATGTTTTTAAAGTGTTAATCTTGTTGCATTTCAGTGGTGATGCAGCATCGTATGATGAAGGAGGCGCAGAGGGCCATGGCTCCATGGATGGGAGGACAGCCGGTCTATGCTCCAATGAGCCAAATGTCGTCTCAGATGAACCCTGCTCTTTATGCAGGTGCATAAACAGTTAATAATGCTGACGATAATAATAACAATAACAATAACAATGATGATGATGATAATAATTCATTGCTCAATCATATGTATGTATCTTTGGTTCTAGTTGATTCTTTATATATATTTGTTTTTTTGTAGGATCGGTTTCAGGGAAGAGTATCCCACTGAAGCCCATGCCCCTTCCCCCTCCGCAGTCCTCGGCCTACAGCATGCCCCCGCCTAGTGCTCGCAGCAACAACACAAACCACATGCTGGACTATTTGGAGAGCCAGGTGAGGGGGATGGACGTGAACACCCCTCTGATGCAGGTGAGCCTCTGTCTACTCTTGTTTATTTAAACATGCATTTGTTTTGACAGATCACTTCACAAAGAGGCTTCAATCAGTCGTCTTTACTAGTGCTGTCAAACGATTAAAAAAATCAATCTGATTAATCATAATAATCGCATCACATGCTTTTTCAAGTGTCATAGTTTACATGTCTATTTTAAAGTATTTTTGCACATTTTCTTCTGAAAATTAAATTTTATTAAGTCACAAATTTAAATACATTATTTAGATCTGTCTAGACTTAATTCAAGTCTACACATTTCATATTGAGTCTGTGGCTTCATGTTTCAGGTAAATCTAGGCCACATGACCATAGGTAGATGGGTTTAATGGATAAGGGCCCTTCATACACACTCAGACCTATAGTTACACAGAGGTAACTGACATTCATGGAGACAGATAAAGCTGTTGGCATTGGTCTGGCATCTCTACAAGTGCTCTGTAATAGTTTGGTGACATGTTTGGTCCAGTTAACTTGTTTTAGCCCTCACACACAAGTTTTGTTTCGTTCATGGAGCACATGCGGTTCTCCGTCGCGTGTTTGCTTTGTTCTGCAGCACAAAACAAAGCCGCACCACTCTCCACAGCTCCGCGTTCGTAAACATCAGCCACTGAGATTTCTGTGCCCGTCACTGTGAGGATTTATGTATTATATGTGTAAAATGAACTGCGTGACTACAGCGCTTCCCCTGTACCTTGCTCTTTCATCCTCAGGTAAAGCCTCCTGCGTGATCTAAAAGAGCGTGTTTCATTGTATCAACCCGTGTGATTAATCCGTTTCAATTTGTGATTAATGTGTCAATTTTTTTATGATTAATCGCATGAGTTAACACGTTAACTTTGACAGCCCTACTAAATACACATTAACATATGTTCAGACAGCCGCACACATGTTGAAGTTTGGCAAATCTTGCTATTTAAAGTTTTTTTGTTGTGGTAAACAGAATGTAACTTGCCTGTCCTTGTCCCATCAGGCACAGCCAGGGCCCCCTCACCACATGCAGCAGATGCACCCTCACCACATGCAGCAGATGCCCCCTCCTCACATGCAGCAGATGCCCCCTCCTCCACAGCACATGCCCAACCACATCCCTTTCTCTCCAGGACCTCCCAGCATGCTCTCTGCTCTGGATGATGTCCCAAATGAGCGCAGAGTAATCACGCTCCCACCGATCAGAGAGCCAGGCCGGGCCCCGCCATCAGCACCCAAAACGCGCCCGCCGAGCTCCAGCGAAAGCAGTCGTAGTGGGTTTGGACGTCAGGATGCCCGTGGGTCTGGGGGCAGACGATACCCTTCACCAACTCATTCCAGGGGCATGCCCAGGAGTTACAGCCAAGATTCCCTAGACGGGAGGAGCCGCTCGGGGGCCAGAGAGGGCTTGGACCGCCCGCGTTCCAGATCCAGAGATGACCTGTTCGACGCCAGGTCCCGCAGTAACTTCTCCCCTCCTGCGGCTCAAAGGTCCCGAGGGTCCTGGAGCTCTGACGAGGACAGTCGCAGAGGAGGGCGAAAGGGCGGAGCCTATGGCGACAAACCGCCCAGCTACACGGAGTTTGAGCCGGGACAGAAACCAGGGGCACGAAGGAACGGCCACTATAATGTAAGACAATCACTCCTTTAGGCTACCTTCACAATACCCATAAAGTGAGCTATTGCACCTCATCTTATCTGATTTTTTTTTTTTTTTTATTGTCATTATAATATGAGCAAATGACTTTTATAGCTGGTTTTGAGTCTGATAACCTCTACACACCAAGCATCCCCAACAGATGCCACTTAAGACTACCTACTTATTGTCATTTTAAAGATGTGAAAAAAACCTATTTTAGGTTTAAATGATCAATGTTTTATAAAATTTTACTGCTGTTAAGACAGTTTAGGCCTTGGCATTAAAACGTAGAAGTGAAGTATAATCATGTTATCTTTTTGGTTTCTTCTTTTAAGTACAGTATCTTTAAAAAAGGAAAAAAAAAAACAGTGTCACTTTCAGGAAAGTGATATTATAGAAAATGTATGCTCTATATATATATATATATATATATATATATATATATATATTTTTTTTTTTTTTTCTAAAGCTTAATTGGAAGAAAATGATTGCACTAATTGTATAATAACATATGATGGTTGGCTTTTTGAACGTCCTTATTGAACTATTATAAGTTATTAAAGTTAGTCTATTTTTCTTAGGACAACCGCTCTCGAACTGGCACCAGTATCGTCATCTGAGTCTTCGAGCTGTGAATCTGTGAAGGTTTTTGTTACAGAGCGTCCACACCTCAAAATGAACTGGGAGCTGTGATGGTTTGTAATTAAGTATGTACAATAGTGAATAGTGAATATCTTTTTAAATATGTAGCTGAAATTAAATATTGAAGCTTTTTGTTTGTAGTTGTCAGTACCTCAGTGTGAAGGGACTTTTCTCTGGTCAATTTTATAGCCAATTAAAGATAAATAGTACAAATAAGTTTCCTGCCTCATTAGGTACATTTAAAGTGTGTTGTTCTGTAAATAATGTTTAAATGAATGTTTAATACTTGCACATTAATTGAATACGTGATATGTATTGTAATACTCCATCTCTTTTTGGAAGCTCTTGGAAGAGAAATGTTATGAATTACACTGTTCCACAATGTTTGTAAGTTATTTGAGCTAAAAGGCAAGATATTTGTGAAGACGATTTAAGAAACATGTTATTTAATTTGTTTGTGCATTGTTATATAATTTTACTCAGCAATAACGATTTGCACTGTAAATTGTGTTTGAATAAATGTTTTTTAAAATGTTTTATTTGTTCAGCACTACATTCTTAGAGCCTGTTCTACAATTTTGTAAAGTCCCAACTCCTTTGTCTTCCCTGTTTCTCTGTATATATAAAATTGAAATTGTCTTTGATTATGAGTTTAACATTTTTGAGTTTTTTTTTTTTTTTTTTACTCACAAACGTTATAATACAAATATTTTGGCAAACATCAAGTTGCCCACCCTATTTGAGCATGACAAATATAAACCTGACAGGAGAAGCCTAGTGGAGTCATAGAATAAGTATATAATGTATGTAATGTATATAATATACGTCTAAATACAGAGGCGAGGGGTTAGACAGGATATCTGCATTCTTGCTTTCCATCAATTTAGGTGAGGCAAATGCAGTTTAAATTATTTTGATGAATGTGTGAAATGTGATGTTTATTTAGTGGATTATTATTAGTGAATAGTGATTAGTATTGCCTAAAATGTCCTTAGAATGGCTAGCAAGGTTGGTTGATTTTTAAATGGACATATAATTAAACACTCTGGAGCTGAAAGTGAAAACAATGGAGTTTAAATAAACTTCTCAATTTGCAATACATTTTTTTTTTTTTTTTTTAAACTGCCAAAACAAAACTGCGACTGTGCGGACCGGGAGTCGCACACAGATGACGTCAGGGGCAGAGGAGGTGCGCGTTTGCCACGTCGGTCTCTGTGCAGCGCATTTACACTGTTGCTTCTCCAGCTCTGGGCTAACTTTTCCTGCCCCATTTGTACATTTAGCTGAACGGCGAAGAAACTTGCAGTGAAGCCGGTGCCGTGGGAGCCGTTTTGTTGAGCAGAAGCGCTGAATTTGAAGCGAAAGAGGCGGAAAAATGCACGGGGTTGCTGTTGCTGGTACTGGAAGCCACACGACAGACTGATGCATCCTCGTTTAGTTCACCTCCCGTATGTGATGTGAGTAAACCGCTTTCTAAACTGTTTACATTCGTATCTTAAAGCCTGAACTTGTTGTCGTTTCGTCAAAAAATGCATCATAGCGCCTACATTTAAAGTTGAGATCTCAAGTTTCCGTGGTTTTGCACAAAAGACTACGCTCCCTGATGGCTTCCCTCTTTGCATGTCATAGCAAGTCTGTGCAATAACCTCTCACTGTGTTCCCCAAACATAACTGCAAAGTCAGGCCAACAATCGAGCTCGGGATAGAACATCAAAATAACAGCTGTTACCATGGAAATCTGCCATGTTTGCTGTTCGTGTGCTAAATTTACATAGAAAAACATTAGCCAAAACAATGTTAAAAAAGTGAACTAAAAATCCACTTTTTCACTTCTAGAAAATACATTTCAGTATATAAAGTTAGTGTTAGAATACTTTTGAATTAATCCTACGTTTAGTATTTAGCATCTTAAAATCTCCATTGATTTAACACTGTGCTAACTGAAAATTCTGTGATCGCCAGCTCAGTAAACTTGATATGTCCATTGCCTTCGAGCTTTTATTGCACTTCCACAATATCATCCCTAAACCCTATGACAAAATACTGCTTTCTCTGCATGTTAGTTCCTGTTTTCACGTTTTACTACTAACTTTACTGCAGTTTTGTCCCATAAGCACTCCCAACCTTTTATTTTTGTCTCAAGTAACTCCCAAGTTTTGTCTCACACTTCAGAGTATCCCCTAACTTGTGTTAATATTGTATTAATGGTGATTCTTCTGTAAGTTTGACTATATTTACTAGTGGTATATCATCAGTTATTGCAGTTACATTTTTGTGTTTTTTAAAAATATTGTCGTACAAATCATCCTACAAACATTCATAATAATATAGGCCTAAATAAATCCTTTAAAGTAACGTTACATTTTATATTCAAGTACTATTCAACTCCACCTTCTTTCAAAATCCTCAGGTTGCTTATAATTAGGATTGCTTATAATTAGTAATAATTAGTTAACTTTTTCGGTTCAAACCACCGTGTTGATGATATACAGATTACTTGACATGATTCATTCATATTCAGTTTGAGTAACTGTAAGTTGTACCAATGGAAACTGATTACTATTGATTATTTGCCCTTTTATGTAGTAAACATAGAGTACTTTATTAGTCACTATCTTCCATTTGTCTGCTGACTCAATAAACACCTCCAACATATGGTTTTCCAGACTGGCCTGTAGCAAAATCAACGTAATAGAACAATACAGTAAACAGAAATGAGTTAGGAAACTGCTTTGACTTGACGATTTGTAGGTCTTTTATGTTACGGGACTAAAACAGGTCACTGTTGTTGACATGTGAGGAAACTGTGCCATGCCACCTGTGCCATATGAGTTCCTGGGGCAAACCCTGGCAGCTTCATGGGGTTTGATGTGACACGGTTATGTCAAGATAAACGTATTTCAAAATCATGTCATGTTTGGTCTGATAAAAGTTCCTGCTGAGGTCAAACAGATTAGAAAAAATATCCAATTGAGTTTTTATTTTCCTCTGATATTTTACAGTTAGTTTCTCAAGGCTCTGACGTTACAGCTGACGTTTTGAACATGTCCCGGAGCATTACCTTTGAGAGAATACTGATATGTGAACTGCTAAACTTAACAATTGCTGTGTTTGTGGCGTCTGAACTACCTGTTTTATACAATAAGACTCCATGGAGATTAAATAAGCACAGTATTATATTCATCAATTTTTTTAAGATGATGAAAAAGTCTGTTCCATGAAAGTGTGAGTATTTTATATAAACATTATTTGGAGTCAAGCTCTCACTCAATCGTGTCTTATCTACGGGCAATTTAGATGCAATTTACCTTGACACACAAAAAAACTTGCTGGACGTGAATGCCAATTATATTTGTAGTCTTTGGAGAATATTGTATTAAAACGCTCTGAACCTCCAGAATTACCTGAGCTGCAGAGGCTGTACTAGCGCTGGATCATGATTGGTGCACGTGCGGGGCATTATCAAACTGGATTTATGTGTTGACACTGGCAACCCAAAGTGTAGGGCTCATTTGAGGCTCCTTCTGCTTTCTTATTAGATCTTGAGAACCAAAAGACCAAATTATTGATGAATACAGACCCTTTACTGCTCCTCTTGATTTGTGACACATTTTGATATGTTTCTATTCATCTGTTTCTTTTTGCAGTGTTTATGGTGACTCAGTGAGGACAGAGGGGCGTGTCCCAGAGGCTGTGTGGGTGGGCGTGGTTGCCGCGGTAACTGGCGACTATGCCCGGGGGTCGCAGGGGTCCCAGCAGACAGCAGCTCAGCCGCTCTGCCCTGCCCTCTCTGCAGACTCTGGTCGGGGGCAACTTGGGCAATGGCACTGGCATCCGGAACAGGTACAACATCTTTTATCAACATGGATCACAGACAGATTATAGAAAGAGCTGAAATGTCACAAATCTCAGGATTGTCATTGAAACTATGAAAATCTTTGGCTTCAAGATGTCAAAGTGGTTATGATCACACATATGTGTGTAAAAGTGCTCAATGAAAACAATAGTTCTGCCTGGAAATGTGCCATCTGCTGCAGCATGTTTTATGCATCACAGCTTCTCCTTACAAACATGTTGTTTAGAACTTTGCCGTAATGTCTAAACCAGTGCTTCTCAATTTTTTTCTGTTGCGCCCCCCTAACGGAGAAGACAATATTTCGCGCCCCCACTCTCCACTGCGACTGTAAATATCGTATCCTTGTTAATGTTAAAGGAAACAAAAAAGAAAAGAACTTACAATAAAGAATAACTCTATGAACATTGTTTTTTAGTCTGTAACAGAAAAGATTTAAAATGCATCAATTTGCCTGAAATTGAATAAAAATATCCTAAGTATCCTTAGTTAAACTAGGATTCTTCGAGCGAGCCGCACAGGTCTCCGCGTCCCTGGGACGAGTGGCGCAGGGTACTGCATCCCCCTCGCAATCAGCTTTATTCACACGCGGTCTAACCTAACATTATTAGAGCTAAATGCCCAATACAGAAAGCACTATATTTAATTTTCATTCAAGGAAGTTTCTATGATGATTCTACATGAACTTCTATGACAAGTACATGACACTGCTGTCTGCTTTCTTAACATAGTACAACATTTTAGGTGACAAAAGGAAATGAATAGCTCCTTTTTTTTCCATCAGAACTACTTTTTATCTCTTTAAGTGTTGTTGCCACTGCCTACACAATAGGGATGGCTGATATTGACAAAAATGAATATTTCAATATTTTCCCCAACAATTCAGACAAGTCGATACAACTTTAAACATATTTGTCAAATGTGCAATGTCTGTAAAAATGAATCACAAAAGTGTAGAAATATCATATTATACGCTTATTTCAAAGTTGTGATTTTTGTAGCATTTGTTACTATAAACAATAAACAGAATATTAAAATGTTGCCTATCTTCAAAACAACATTCTGCAATTCGATATATTGCCCACCTCTACTATGTGAGCATATTAAGTCTCTGTTTCTCGACGATATACTGTGACTTGTGCTCTTGAGCTGATCTGCTTTTGATTGCTGCTGGTTCTGTCTCTCTAGGAGCAGTAACGCTCTGGGGCTGTCAGCGCCGCCCCTCTCGGCCCTGATCACTCCGGAGCCGGTGCGACACTCAAGGATCCCAGACCTTCCTTTGGACAGCAGCCTTTTGTTTGAGTTTCTTCTGTTCCTGTATCTGCTCGTGGCTCTGTTTGTTCAATACATCAACATCTACAGGACAGTGTGGTGGTACCCCTACAGCCACCCTGCGGCTTCTACCTCACTGGTAAGAATAGATGTACAAGAATATTATTGCATTAGATAAATCTGGGCCATTTCCCATTTCGGAACAGGTTCTCCCATTTTCCACTTACAAATGTTAAACTGGTTCTGAGTCGGCACCACCTGGGCCAGAAATGAGAACTTATTTGAAAACCGAGCTGACACAGCCCTGAATCAGTGCAGCATGCTGGGTTTGTTGTAAGCATTTACGAAGTACGCAATATCCTGGTTCATTGCTGGGCATGTAATGGGTTACTTTTAGGTTATTGTTACAGTTAGTATGTGATGCCTAAATCTAGATCATGTATTATTCTAATACATGTTTCCCATAGAACTTCCATTTGATGGATTACCACCTGGCCATCTTCATCACGGTTATGCTGGCCCGCAGACTGGTGTGGACCATAGTGTCAGAGGTGAGTGTCTTATCTCCACCTGTCACACTTCACATTACGTATTTTTTCTCCCACACTTTCTATTTTTCTTTTTTATCATTTGTTTTTAATAAGACAAAATAAACATTAACCAAAACCCACAAACCTAAAGGTTGTGTTTTTGAGAAAGACATTTATTAATTCAATATTAATTCAATGTTTCCACAGAGATTATCCTGGCACAAATTATTGTTTTTTGGGGCTGGGCGATCACACTTTTTAACCTCCAATTGAAATTTTTTAAATCAGATTTTTATCTTGTCTTATTAAAAACTTTTAAAAACAGTCTTTTTTTTAACCCGAAACCCCTCATGTTTAAAAGACCTGGACATATAATTGACAATTAGAAATTACTGAATGTCACTCTCAGCCATATTTTATTTAAAACAATTCATAGTTGTGTATAGATGTGACCTTTTGCTTCAACAGATCAAAAAGCACTGTTTACAGATTAAATATAGTTCCTTCTATTCACAAGTTTCAAGTTCCTGTTTATGTACGACGTTTTGGGGACTTTTTCTTATTCAAAATAGTTTTGGTTTGTCAACCTCTGTGGAAACGGTTGTAATTTTTTGATAATACTGCAACAAATTTAGTTTTACCAATTTTGTGTTCAGCTTGTTTAGAATATGGTAGTAAAATTAGACAATGGAGGGTCACCATAGTTTCCTTTGATAATGAGAAACTGCATTATTATTATTTTTTACGCTCCTGTCCTTTCCCAGGTGTCCCAGAGTATCAGAGGGTCCCTGGTTCGCTACATGGTCCTGATCACCGCTCGTCTCAGCCTCCTGACCCTGTGCGGCTGTGTGCTGTGCTGGACCCTCGTCAACCTCTGCAGAAATTACTCTGTCCTCAACCTGCTCTTCCTGGGATATCCGTGAGTCCAGTCCTTGTTTCTACAGTACAGGAACAAGGCTCATACAACATATGATCTTTATAGTTTTCATCAGTAAAATATTTTAATTCTGAGGTGCACATACAGCAGTCTAGATGTAGTTTGATTTGTTACTGCACTGACATAATTACTACAGAAAAACACTTTTATGAGCTTTTAAATAAATAAAACATAAAAGTCTTTATGGTTTTTGTTGTTAATTTTATGGCTCATTCATGTTTTGTGTGATACTTGAACCTCAGCCACATTTGCTGGCACACATCAGTACATTAATGATCTGTTGTTAAAAATTGTCTGAATATCAGTATTGGGATAATGCAAGAAAAGTAGCTGGTGGTATGAAAGTAATCTAGACTTTAATGTTAGTTTTGTTTGAACTTAATCCAATCATAATGAACTGAGTTAGCTGGAACTACAACAGGCAAACTGGTTTCAGTTAGTCACACTCTCTGTTGTAGTGAAACTCAAACACTTAACGGACCGTGAACGCTCATGTTCATCACAGGCTCCTGAAAATCAGCTGTTTAAAGGGCCTATGACAGGTTAAAATACACATTTAGCTAAAATGCAGTTAAGATAAATATATTCAAAATTCTACTAAAATCTTGACAAATTTTACCCCAGTTTAGCAATTTTTTTAAGGTTTTAAATTTTACTTCCTGGTTGTAAAGTATGACATCAGACTAGGAAATTACCATAGCAACCACACTGTACATTGGCCAAAACTCATCTAATGTCACAGATTCTGTTCATTTGACAAAGAGAAACACACATGAACACCTTTATTTTGTTGAATTAATGGTTAAAGGGTCAAAGTAGTTTATTTTGTGTAAATTATGCATAACCTTTGTCTCCCCAGTGTGATGTCATCAGTTTGTTTACTTCCTGTAATTTTCAACAGATTTTTTTCTCAACAAACAGCGACCTGATTGGTCTGAAACTACAATTTATATTTACAAGAGGTATTAATACACTGAATGAAGTCAAAATTAGAAAATCCTAAAAACCCATCATACGTACTTTAATTCTATTTTGTGATTTTTCTTCCATTAACCTTATTCTTACCTTAACTATTTAACACAGGTGGGAGGGCACCTGTGTTAAATATTTATCATGACGTTTGTGAAGTAGCAGTTCATGAAGAAAAT
Source organism: Rhinogobius similis (assembly GCA_019453435.1). Classification (NCBI taxonomy): domain Eukaryota; kingdom Metazoa; phylum Chordata; class Actinopteri; order Gobiiformes; family Gobiidae; genus Rhinogobius; species Rhinogobius similis. The sequence continues at coordinate 29,560,070 of CM033621.1, forward strand.
TTGAAAAATAAGTTTAAAATGACAGGCGGCAGTGCTTAGTTCTGAAATGGAATCCCTCCACCTGTGTGTCATCAAAAAGTGACGTACAGTTGAAAATAAATAAACAGCCAACTGAAATATTTTTCTGACAGTTTCAATGGTCATTCAACAAATAAAGGTGTTATCAGGGATTATAATTTGTCAAATCAGAACTATTGTGTACATTATATGGATTTTGGCCCTTGTTTTCAAAATGGTTGCTAGGAAACGGTCACCTCTGTCATATTTGCATATTTGCCAACCAGGAAGTAACATGATAAACTTAATGAAAATAGTCAAACGGAAAAATGCTTAGTAAAAGCTTCACTACATTTTATTGAAAGGTGAAACCTGTCATATAGACTTTAAGTTAATAAGAATATGTAAAGGATGGAAATAACGAAATATGGGATTAAAAACCTCCACATTATATACAGAGTGAAGTTTGTAGGGGACATAAATGAAACAGCCTCTGACTCAATTATATATTTATCAGTTGATAAAGTTTGGCAAAAATATATCAAAACTATACGTGTTTCCATGTATCTAGCCAAACCTGCACTCAAAAGACCACAACTGCACAAAACATCATGCAAAAACAACTATCCAGAAAAGTACTAGTAAACATTGTATTTATTTGTTAGATGTATATGTAAATTGGACTAAACTCACGATTCACTCCAACATCTTCAGCATATCTACTTGTTTTTGCTGTTTTTGCCATATAATCCTTCAAATCTAAATCAAATAATTAGTCAACTAACAAAAATGTTGGTCAACTAAGACACCATCAATCGATGGTGATCGACCTTACAACCCTAAAGGCCATGTTGTTCTTTCATTGTATTCACTGTATTCTTTCCTCAGGTTTGGCGTGTACGTCCCACTCTGCTGTTTCCACCAGGAGGGCCCCAAAGCGCAGTCGCCCTCCTCAGACTGCGAGTACTCAGAGGATCATCCGCAGACCGACCTGGCCGAATCGGCGTTCTTTAGGCCACGGGACTTTCTCTTTTTGTTGCGTGAAAACCTCCGCGAGCAGTTCTCCAGCCCCCCGCTCATGCCCACCCACAAATGCCCACCCCCTATGCACTCACACACCCCCGACATGATCCGCGCCGAGGTAGAGGAGCTCAAGAGCGACTTCAACAGGCGGATCAAGGAAGTGCTGTTCAACTCGCTCTTCAGTGCCTACTACGTGGCCTTCCTCCCTCTCTGCTTTGTCAAGGTGTGTACGTGAGAACTCTACATTTATAGTGTCATTCATGCAGGTTGCCAATAGTTCATTCTGATCACTAATGTTAGTAGTTTTTTTAGCAAGATATTGGCAAGTTATATTTATTTGAAAATGTATTAACGTCAAATAGTTGATTCAGTATAAGTTTGCAATTAATCCTTTAATGTGATCTCATTAACATGTTATTATAATTCAAACCACTAGAGGGCACTGGGTTGAGTGCCTGCCTGGCTTGTAATTTGTTCGAGAATAGCTTTTATCAATAGCAAATACATGTCATTTACTTGTGCTGGGTTCATTATGTAATGTAGTCTAGGTTAATAAGCCAAATGCATTTTTAACTAGTTGTTTTTATTTGTGCTGAGTTTTTAATTTGAAATCAATACTTTCTGAAGCCAATGTTATCATTACCTCAGGGGTATCATTGTTATATTAATGCAATATATATCAATAATTAAAGCTAGCATCTTGTACCTGTAACTATGGCTTCATTCTTTACCCCCTCTCTTCTCCAGAGTACCCAGTACTACGACATGCGCTGGTCGTGTGAGCACCTCATCATGGTGTGGATCAATGCGTTTGTGATGCTGATGAGTCAGTTACTCCCTCCGAGTTACTGCGACCTGCTCCACCGCTCGGCCGCTCATCTGGGACGATGGCAAAAACTAGAGCACGGCTCGTACAGCAACGCGCCTCAGCACATGTGAGTGACCACCAACAAACACTGTAATCAATAAGAAAACTCAAATGTAAGTGCACTTTGTTCTAAATGCACTTTGAATTAGGATGGAAGTTACCATAAAACTGTCTTTAAAATACACCTACTCTAGTATGTAATAAGATATTTGCTTTTTGTTGTATTTTACTATAGTTCAAATCAGAAAACAGAACAGCAGCTTTTCCAGATATCATTGTTTCATTGTGAAATAATATTGTTGTGGTAAATTTGCAGATAATTGCTCCATTTTATTTACACCTTGCTTGAACTATTTAGAAATTTATTTTTTTATTTCCTTTGGTAACTAAACAATGAATCATTAGAGGCTTATTCAAATATTAGTGATATTAGTGTAAATTGTGATTACGTGGTGTTTACATATTTTGTGGTTCTCCAGGTGGTCAGACAGCACCATTTGGCCACAGGGGGTGCTGGTGCGACACAGCAGGTCTTTGTATAAAGCAGTCGGGACATACAACGTCGCTCTGCCTTCCGATGTGTCCCATTCAAGATTTTATGTGAGTGTTCTGCCATTTTAATATTTAATTAATAGTCTAATATACATAGTATTCTGAGTAAAGCTCAGTTCCCATGTTGTCATCTAGTGAAGAGTCAGTAAAAGTATAAAATCAAATTATCTCTCTAGTTCAATGTGTACACTTAATTTAGGCTTGCTATTTAATGGAATATTTATATTTCACAATATTGTTATCGTTACTGCTAAATGCTAATGTTCAAATTATATATTTTGAAATAAGAAGTAGCTCCATGCAATATTAGGTGGATCTAATTCCGGTAACTCAAAACTGTGTATCAATAAGATGCTAATGGACAATGGACAAGGCTTGCATAAGATTATATGTGTAAATTATACATTATATATTATATATTAGCTCATGGGAATAATCCTGTGCGTTTACGTGAACATGGCTCATGTGTCTTCATTAGTTGTCAATGATCCCACCAAATAAACTAAGAAAAAGTAAATTAACAAAAAATATATAATTTTAGATATAAATTTACCATGGTTTATTTTAAATCTCTTGTCTTTTCTGTATTTGCCTCTAAAACATTGAATAAACTTGAACTCCGGTGTGTCCCTCAGTTCCTTTTCCATAAGCCCTTGCGGATCCTGAACCTGCTGATCTGGATCGAGTCCACCGTGGTTCTTTACCAGCTCTACTCTTTGCTGAGGTCCGAACGCTGGAACCACACTCTGTCCCTTGGCCTCATCCTCTTCTGTAACTATTACGTCCTGTTCAAACTTCTCCGCGACAGGATCGTTTTGGGAAAGGCCTACTCTTACCCTGTGCCCCCCAGCAGCCTCGGACTCAAGTCTCAGTGAGAGTCCTCCTCTTGGACCTCTGTGCGCCCCATGTGGAGGTTAGGGACAATGTGAACTCATAATCGTGTTTTGATACGGTTATATTTTTAATGTTTATATATATAAACCTATTTAAAAGAATATTTTATTTTGTATACTGTTTCGAGTTACTCCGGGCATTTCCATGTTGATGACATGAGCATGTTCTATTATTGTGTTGGTGACAGGAACATTGGGAAATGCCAGGAGATGACTTTCACCAAAGATATTTTAAGTGCAGGTGGCCAATCAGAGAGGGTCTGGCTTTTCAGAGCAAGTGGTCCAACCTGGGCTCTCTAGTCCCCATCAGCAATTACAAACTAATTCAAATATAATTGATCGAGCTCCTTTGGTACTCCTGACATTTGCCCATGTTGGGATCACAGCATTACATTGTATCCAGTGTGTTATTGCTTACAGTGCCTGCCTATTCCACACCTGGGTTTTCAAGAGTGACAGTGACACATGTCCAATAACACAAACTGCTTCCTTGCATTGCCTTAACTTCTGTCTGATTGTTCCATTGGCTGCTGCTCTGGTCTAACCAGAAAAAATGCTTATTACTGTTTTTATTTTTGCTAAAAAGCCATTGCTTGTTTTTGTAATTTTCTATAGCCATCCAATGGTTTTTTGAAAGACACCCCTTTTATTTTTCGAAATTTGGCGAAAGATTTCTATTGTAACCAGTTTACCACTGTGAATGTTACCTATTTTATTTCTACAGTGGCGATGAAGACTGATGGTCAATAGTGATGTGCCGCGTTACCAAAATGGTGTTTTGGTGCAGATATTGCAAGTTGCTCTGCATGTTGTTGCCTTCTGTTTAACCACATTTTTATTAAGTGGTTTCCAGGGAATTCTTTCTGCTTTTTATGGATCAAACTTCTTTATTGCGTTTCCCACTGCAGTATTGTCATCAAATAAATGTCCATATTTCAGTGCATTTCATCTTTATATTGAGATGGATCTAAATTCAAACCAATTGTGTTTAAGTGAGTGCCTCATCTGTAACAGGGGTTGTTCATATACTCCATAAATGCCATAAATGTACTCATTATTCAACTGAAATAATTGCTTTTGTATTGTTTTCTATAAATTTGGTCATTTCAACTTGAATGCTGGTTTACTAATTTACAGTTAATGGTGCTGTTAACTTGGCATGTTTCTGTTTGTGTTAAACTTGAGCTGAGCGCCGTGACAAAGGTATAATTTTGAAACTGTTGTGTCGACTGTGTCCACTTCATAATAAAACTGTCAAAGTGGCTGGCAGGCTTTGTGTCCTTTGCCACGTCCCTGAATGCTCCTACATTTTTGGTCTTGCATTTTTTTTTTTTAACGAACGTATGTGATAAAAAATGCAACGCATTGGTTGATGTAGTTTATTGCATTCTCTTGTAGTGTTCAGACTTGGCCACCAGGGGGCGCCAACTGTTTATACATTCCTGTAATTGACTTCTGCCAAGCTCCTAATGAGAACGTTAGAAAGCCCACAAACATTTGAAAGGCACCTTTGGTTTCTCTCATACATTCAAATGCATCAGTAGAAAAGTATTACAGTGCATTCTCTGAATACAGTTTAAAAGTGACACAAATGTGACAGTTCAGGAAGTTAGCCTCATCTGAGGACTTCTCCTGGTCATGTTTAAGTCAGTCCATTTAATGTCTTTATAGTAGTTTGAAAAAGGTAAGAAAGCATACTCCCAAATCTATTTCTGTTTTGAACACAATTTCATAAAGAGAGTAGGGACAAAAACAATGCTGCAGAAAATCGGAAAAATTATATTCAACATTTAAAGGTGCACTGTGTAACTTTTCTAGTGGGGGATCTGCCACCTATTTGTCATCTTAAGGTGTTCCAGAGTATAGCATTAAATGAATCTATATTGCATTAAGCTATTAACTTACATGTCTTTTTTTTAAACTCTTAAACATACTTTGAAAAACATCCCTGCTCACTATGAATGGGCTCGCCTTTCCGCAGTTCTGACCAGCAACCTACTTATCTCCATAGAGATGGATAGATTTATTGACATACTATGGAACATTCTAGGCAAAGCTAGAATTGTCTCCATGGAGACAAAAAGGTGGCAGACTCTCCACTAGAAAATCTACTTCTCCCATAATAAAGTGTTATTATAAACATAACTGATCATACAATTATCCATGAGTTTCAGAATGATAAAAATTAGGATAATTGCATATAACAGGAAGCTGAAACCCATGAATTATTACAACCCCTTCCTAATTGATCTACAGTCCACATACACCAATGTCTTAACAAATCTTAACAAAAAGGGCACACCTACACTAATAAATGTGCAATGTAGTATGTTTCCATTGTTTAGTGTTGTCTCACAAACGTATCATCACTTGCGGAAATTTTAGATATAGTGTAGTGGTCTGAATTGGGACAGTGTCGCTTGTTGAGGAAGGAGTTCAGGGACTCAAAACTGAGCCATTCCCACACAGGTTTGATCATAAAATTGTGAAATTAGTGTGCATTATTGATTTACTGTTGTGTGAATAGAGCTGTATGTAATTCTCTGGAGTTTTCACCACTCCCTTAAATGAACTTCTCGCAGTCCTCTTGTTCCTCTCACCCTTCTCTACAGTCCACAAAGTTCCCCTTGATCCAGTAGCAGATTTGAGCGTATTTTAGGGGTGTAATTCTGACCGCAACATTATAATCCTGGGACGCCCCTTGTCTCTCCACCCACTGATGCCCCGAGAACACCCCTATGATTTTGCGTTCCCATCTGCGGTGGCGGGGGTCCCACATGCGGGCGTAGACCCCGGACCCGCTGGCCCCGGGTTGAGCGTCACAGTGCTGGTACAAGAGGTCGGGCGTCTCCTCCCCAGCCGGGCAGAAGCGGTACACAAGGTGCCCCGGACGGTCATTATCGAATCCAGAGAAATGCACCCTTCGTCCAGGCAGTCTCTGGGCCGGCGGGCTCACTCCCAACTTCATGTGGCGACGTTTATGGGGCTTTTTCAGTTCCAGGAGAGCATAGTCGTAGTCCATGCCAATGTCATTCGCGTTGGCTTTAATCCAGCCCTTGGGGACATGGGTGCGTCTGGCCCGAATCCATTGAAACTTCATTTTGTCATTAGTTGGCGGGGCGTAAGGTGAACCAGCTCTTTCAATGTGATTGGTCAAATTTAAGAAGAGGTTTGGTGATTGTGTGTCGCGATATTTGGGTTTTAAAAAGCCGACACGAAGTCTTTGAGCTCCTTTCACGTAGTTCTTCCCGTCGTGCACGCAGTGTGCCGCTGTGAGCACGTGCCGGTCCCCCACTAGTGTCCCAGAGCACCCTGTGGACAGTTTGACTGCCACAGAAAAAGGAAATTTGAGCAAAAAGTCTTGCCCTCCGATACTAAACCTCCCATCATGTCCAAAAATCTGTCTTTTCCTTCTTACACGAGCCTCCCTCTTCCCACGGGACCTTGCCTTGTAAACCACAGAACTATCAGAATTTGGATTGTAGCCATAAATCCCAACAGAAGTGGTGGTTAGACTCCCGTTTGAGTGAAGTGTCTCGTAGGATAAAATATCTCTGAGGTCCCAGTAGTTGGGTTTGGGGGCTTTCCTGTGGCATTCTGGGTCACAGGAGGAGCTGACGTCCAAACGAGCCTGGGACAGGAAGTGAGGGGCGGGACGGGGCGCGATCTGCTGTGGGAGGACCACCGGGACGCGCTGGAGCACCCACTGCTGACGGGACCAGCAACCGGGGAGCAGCAGGAGGAGACAGAGTGCGGGGCAGAGTGATGGAGAACTGGGGATAACATTCACAAAACATATTAGATACATGTTCTTTGTTATTCATGTTATAAAGATCGCATACTTCTTCTATTGTTCCATTGTAAGTTTAATTTTCTTACAAATGCAATGTCTATTTTATTTATGTTATGGTCTGAATTATGATTTGGCAATGTATATCTTGCTTTGTTATTTTCTAGATAAGATGTAACGTGTTTGTCTTGATCATACTGTTGACAATTCTTTGGAAATAGGCCTGTCTTATTTTATTATTTTACTATATTTTATGGTAGAGGGTGTGTTTCTTGATTATTATCTCAAATCTAGTTATTCATTAGTTTGCCGTCATATATCAACACACATTTGGTTACATTACAGCAGGGAGAGAAAGAGAGGAATTTTGCAGCTATAAACATACCCTGTTTTTAATAGTGCACTTTTGACAGACAGGGAAAAGATCGGGCTTTGTACACTGATGGAAAATTCCTGCATGGCCCCAGGGACTTTTATACTGCATCAGAGGATGAATAACACCAACTATGGCTTTAAAATGACTGCAGGGATCCCCAGCTAAAGCCAGAGGAGATTGTATGGATCACGTAATAAGCCACAATCAGAACATACCTTAAATATAACGAGACGGCTCCCCTTTGATAGACTATGCCTTAATGTTATTTGGGCGTTGAGTTGATTTTAATGAGTCTTACTCCATAACTTTATATACAGTTTTGGAGTTCACTAGCAAGGACCACAACCTCAAGCTTGGATGCAGAAGTTTATTGGCGATCAAGAACGATAAAATGCATGAGAGTAGATGATCAATGCCGTTTTGGGGCTTCTAGCGATGAGGGCAGTAGGCTCCCGGGCCTCGATACCCCCCGACTAAAGGATAAGACAGAATAATTAGAAGAGGGTGGGAGGGAGGGGCACGAAATAACGAACACTGGTGTGTGTGACCGGGAAGTTTAAATAGAGTAGTCACCGGAAGGGGCATGGATGAGGTGTGGTCCTGCTCCCGAACTTTAGATAACAGACTTATCTCCATTTAATTTGTACTTTTGTATCGATTGCTTGATTTTCATCAACACCTTGTTTTAAGAACTATACTTGGGCATCCAACCAGTAAAGTCACATAAAGCATATAACTATGAAATATGAAGTAAAGCAGAAAAACATGTAAAATTATATGTTACATGTTTCCAATTCCAAGGAGGCGACTGGACTCAACTCAATGCTAAGAGTTGTTTTTTACCATTCTTTATTTTTTTCTTTACAAGCACTAATGGGTTGATGGGATACAATGTTGTATTAGAAATGTGAATTACTTTGCTTGTCAATGCAAAGGAACCTTTTTTTCTGGCCAAAAAATTGTGTTTGACGTTCACAAAAAAAAAAAAAAAAAACTAACTATAAGTAAACTATAAAAATGTGGTAGGGTGTAACAGGCCGATATATATTGATGAAATTGCTTTGATCAAAAATGCTGTCTGCCATGATATCTTCTTAAATGAACAAACACAATCATAAATCTTTAAACTGGGTTCTGATATCAATCACGTGTATCTGAGTGATCATTATTTGCAAAACCACATCACTGTTGCCTTCTTTCCTGAATTTAGAACGTATGTTTAGAAACCTTTAAGAGTCTTATGCTGTAACTTAAGTAAAAACGTAACTTACGCAGCTGAGAAGCGCATGGCTGGCGCAGGTGATGACCCTCAGAGCAAACAGATCCTAAAAGTTTCTTGACAAATTAGATCTCTGTCTATCTTTTGTCCTTGGCGTGTTCCTTCAGATGGCAGTGTTCCGTGGCAGAGCGCAGAAGAGGAGCGCAGAGGGAAGGCGCACAGCGGAGAGGCGCAGCGCTGGTCCTGGGTCAGTCATGGCGCTCGTGTGAACTGAGAGGAAAAGATGCAACGCGCCTCAGCGAACAGAAGACAGTCACGTGACACTATTCATTCACGTTACATCTGTTTTATTTCAGCACGAGTCACGTTTTGGAGCAAAATGCTTGCGCTGCTACAATTTTGCTGATTTCCAAATGAATTGCGGTGATTGATCTAGGAATCGTGCAAACTCAGGAAAGCAATTTGCATTTGTTTCTTTCTGAATTCTTTCTGAAGAACTTAAGGAGTCAAGTCTTTTTCAACTTTCATTTACCTTCATCATGTAAGGAAAGAAAGTTGCTCAAAGCTGCATCCTGTTTTCAACTTGATCTTTACACTTTCACAGAGTTGCATGCACAGGTTTTCAGCAAGCTCATTTTTTCTGGCAGTGATGATAGGGCCTTGACTTGATGTTTTGTTATGAATGGGACAGCAGACAACAGCTGATGCGGGACTGGGCCAAAACAAGGTCCAAAACAGTACAGATGTGATGGAGGAGGGAGAGAGGGATGGATGATTCTTTGTTTGTTTGTGTTTGAGGCTTTGCCCTTGACCTGCTCTTCTGTCTCCGTGCTGACTCTCTCCCATCCTTTATGTTGGCAGCACAGTCTATTTCCCCTCTGACTACATCCATCCAGTCCACAGACACTGGTGCTGTGCCAGTGACGGCTCTGTCTCAAACACAAACACACTGGCTCTGAATGAGTGACAGGTTTTGAAATGTGAAAAACAGAACTCACTTTCCCACTGCAGTCCCAACATCCTAAATATGCAGCACAATAATTTTATAAGCACTTTTCACAGTCTCTGAGCCCAGAGCGTCAGGACCGTCACGGTACGAGCTAACAAACATTAGCATGCTAACCGCACACTTCCTGATTCTCTCCTAGAATAAAAGGCTCTATAAATAGGTGCAGAAAAAGAGCTGTGGTCTCATTTTTACCCAAACAGATGCTGGGACAGTACAGATTTTACTTTATCACATGTAAAAATCTGGTACAAGAACTAGTTCTGTTTTTCTCGTGTCCAAACAGTAAAAATAAGGTACAGTCCCTTTAATGTTTCAGGAAAAAAAAGGTTTCTTGGTTGTAAATTGTCCCTAGTGTGATGTCATCATGTTTTGGAACTCTGCCTCCTGTAAATTTCAATCTATTTTTCAACTTTTCCTCACAAACTGTCTCTTGATTGGTGTAAAACTATCATACATATTTGCAGCAGTTTTTATTCCCACCACAGAGCAGTACTGGTGCTGCTCCCAGATTGCTTTCAGTGTCTTGACAGGCACTAATTACAAACAAAACATCTACAATGTTCATGATCATTATTGATTGTCAGTCAAACATGAAGGTGGTGCTGATGTTAAAAACTATGCAACAGTCATCTAATCTGCTAAACTAAGAATTGTTAAATTAGAATCTGCAACTTACAACAATACACTTATTCAGACTTGAGATACGGATGTTTTTTCCTTGACATTTTTCTTTCGGGAGCGACCTTCTGTCCAGAGGGTTTCTGATTACAGCTTCTTCACAAATATGAATGCCTTTCACAGGGTGCGATTGAGTGGGTAAGTTTGGGACAGAGACACAAAGAGGCGAGTGAGAGAGGCAGAAGTGGTGACTCATTTGTCCTTATCCTGCAGCAATATGCTCATGGATAAATCACTCACATGATCCTCAAAGTCGTATTGAAAAGCGTTTGTTGAAGGTCTGCTGCTTCTGATTATAGACGCAGAGTTTGCCAGGATGCAGGGTGGACCCACTGGCTCATCGCACACAGCCCACACCCATCCCCGAACACACAGGAACAATTAACCCCTAAACGCTCTAAAAACATCCTCAACAATACAATAATACTTCTACCAGTCCATGAACACTTGACTCGATCTGTCAGGGAAATATGGCTCTGGTAAGTTATGTGTGCAATCTTTCGTAATCATTAAAGATGCACTATGTGACTTTTCTGCTTGTCTCCATGGAGATTTTTATTATCGCTTTGCCGTATCTGTCTTGCATTTGTCAAATTACACTTTCATTGCTAAATATATATTGAAAAATGCCACTCATTTGACAGATTTTTTTTAGTACCACAAAAGGAAACGGAACAAGTAACATAAACAAGACACAAAAACAGCACACAAACATAAAATAGAAAAGACCTGTGGAACATTCTAGACAATGCAAAAACATCCCCTTGAAGACGAGCAGACTCTCCACCAGAAGTTACATCAATAGACACTTAACAGACCGGATTCATAATTGTTCTTTGGTTAATAGTGCATAAACCTTTTTTGTTACATGGCCTTGAAATATCAGCTACACAAAAGCACTTCTCTCTATCTGTTTTGCAAAATAATGTTTGTCTTATTGATGCTTTATTCTCTTTTAAAGTGCTTTTTTGCCTGGGCTGCCAAAGTGGTCATATTTTGGGTGAATTGCTGCCAACAACAGAGGATGTATGGTCAGACTTCATGGGTCAGACTTTAGTCAAGCACCTCTCTGTGATGAGAAATATTCAGGACACAATGTGCTGGCAGAAGCTCTTCCTCCTCCGCTTTGATCAACTCTGCAATCCTGGCACCACATGTAGCTTCGAGGTTTTCTCACCATTGTAAAAACTGCTAACTAATTTCTCTCCTCCATTTAATGGGGCTAACTATGTTTCATTTATATGGCAGCCTGCAGTGCACTGGTGGTGGTGATGGTGTCCTTCTGGTGGTATTCTTCTGCAGTTCTAGTTTTAGTTTTAGCCCTTGTTTAGAACTGTATTATCAGCCTGTTTTAGTTTTTTAGTTTAGTTTATTTAATATTTGTGTGCACAAAGCTCAAAAGTGCACAGTAAAACATTAAAACAGCTACATAAACATGAGCAAATTAGCCTAAGACCTGATATAGCTATATATACCTTGTTTAGTAATGCTTCAACTTGGAAAGCTAAATATTTTCTCAATTACTTGATATGATAGGCGACATATCATGATTTTAAGTATGTTACAACAGTGTTTTCCCATTATTAGTTTACTCAAAGTTGTATATTGATTGATTCCTGCATGTTTGAGTTTATCCTGTATTGACTCACTTGTGCACAGAACATCAGTTGGGTTGTTTACTTTTAAATTGTCTTGTTTAAATAGCATTAGCGTTAGCATTGAGACACAAACACGTCCCTTTATAAACACACAAGTGCCCTTTGGTGAAGTACTCACTAGTTTTGTAAAGTCTTTAACATGTTTCAGAGACGTCCAGCACAACTCACTGTTCACTGCACGATCTGTCAGGACCTATTCATTTTAGACTGACTGGATGAAAAACCCATAGAAATTAATTAGACACGAAGTACTGAGCTAGCCATTTAAAAATAAACACACCAACTGCCACCTTGTGCACAGAGTCAATTGTCCTGCAACTGAGGCTCGAGTGCTCAGAAAATGTTCTCACCTACCGCTCACAGCTGTGTGAAACATCAGGAGTCCGAGTGCTATATATTTGCTCTAAAATGTCACAGTTTCCACTTTTCAACTATACAACATGTAAATGACAATCTGCTGGTTGCTAAGGTGCAATATCACAAAAAAGAGGCGGGGCTTATCAGTTCTGCAGTTTTGAACAGGAAGTTCATGGACCTGTTTCAGTTAAAAACCGTTTTAGCTCAGTGTTGCTGTTTGCACTGAACAAAATGTGAACTAATTATCTACTTATATTATGGATCAATACTGCACCTGAGCACCTGAAAAAGCATATGTCTCTTTAAATATTATTATTGGTTTACACTTATCATAAAGATGACTGACAGACAGTGCACGGTGGCAGAGCGGCTAGAGCGTCTGCCTCCCAATAAGGAGATCGTAGGTTCGAATCCCAGACCACCCCAACATCGTGGTATTGAATTCCGAACCACCCCAACATCACACGATCTCTCTGGGTGGAGTCTGCATGTCCTCCCCGTGTTACCGTGGGTTCTCCCCGGGTTCTCCGGCTTCCTCCCACCGTCCAAAGACATGACTGTGTAGGTTAATTGACAACTCTAAATTGTCCCTAGTGAATGAATGTGAGAGTGAATGATTGTCTGTCCTTGTCTCTGTCTCTGTGTTAGCCCTGCGACGAGTTGGCCACTGTCCAGGGTGTACCCCGCCTAAGGCCCAAAGTCACTGGGATAGGCTCCAGTCACCCGCGACCCCTAACGGGAATAAGCGGTAGAAAATGAATGAATGAATGACTGACAGACATGTTTTTTTAACTGTAAAATTCTTTCTGATTGGCCGAGGATGGAGCCAGTAATACCCATGGATGCAGCAAGCTCTGGAGAGTAGAATGAGACAAAAATGTTGGCAAAAATGACTCGTTGATGTGACATATGCATGTAAACACTGTTGCTATGGGCTAATTTACTTCCTGCATTCACACTCTCATCCACTCTATGTCTTGCCCAAGGACACAGTGACAGCAGTGTTATAAAACTGCTGCTCTTTTGCCCTGATTAATTTGAAGGTGATGCCTCTTCTTCTTTCCCCTCTGTATCCATAACTTGAGCTTGTTTAGAGTTATTTTCGATAAAAGGCTGTTTGTTTGGCTGTGCCCGCTGTTGTCTGGGAAACCCACATTCCCTGGATACTGCTCATGTTAATTGTTTTATTCCTCCCACTCTGTGCACTCTGCTTCAGCCAAAGACACAATCAAACAAGTGTGGAGCTCTTCACAAGTGCAGTTGTGTCTCCATTCCATTTTGTAGACTGATTAACAGTACAGATACAGTAGCAAACATTTTACTTACTCAAGTAGAAGTAGAGGTAACAGTAAAAGTTTTGATGTATCTATTTAAAAATACTACCACTTTAAGAGAAAAAAAAGTATTTCAAACTGATTTTGACTGTTAAAATATTAAATGTGATGATTTGTGATAAAAAATTATGTAGGCCTATATATTTTTATTTGCTTAAAGTCATCAACTCAAAAACCTTTCTGCAGAATGTCACCATCAATAAGTTAAAAATAAATAATATCATATCAATATAAAAATCATATACAACTTCCTTTTCAGTTCAGTTAAAAAACCTCAAGTACAGATACTTAAAAAAGGTTATTTAAGTACAGAAGTTCTTTTGTACGTTGTTACTTCTCACCGGCGTACATCACGCAAAAACACAAATTATAAGTTATAGGAAAATTCAATTGTTAAAGTTACCAGAATACATTCACTTCCCGTTTCCCATCTCGGACGGGTGAGTCATCTGTTCAGCTCTGGTGCTCCCTCGTGGCCCCTGAAACAGCTGTTTGGCAAAATGAGATAATCACGAGCAAAGCCATTTAAAACAAGTTATTCGCTGTGAAATCTCTCAGGGAATTTAAGCCAAGGTTAAAGCTTCAGAGCAGAGAGGAAGGTATTCTTGGCAATGAGTTTTAGATAACTATTAATGCAGCATGAATACGTTTTTGCACACAAAGTTTGAAATAAAAAAGGCAATTCCATTCAAATTACCGTATCAAGAGAGATCTAATGATTGCATGCAGATTTGTTATATTCAAATGTGATGAAATGAATTGTGACTTTGTGCACATGTGTTGATATTGTGAAATCAGTTCCATCTGTTGAGCAGCTATTTTACACAAGCAAAGCTGCAAAACTTGACTGTTTCACTTCTATCTTCTATTTTAATGGATTTGTGAATCTTTATTTTATTTACTTTAAAGTGCACATGACAATATTTTTCCAAGGTATAGTCCCTGTGATAAATATTTATCATACATAAAAAGGGTCAATTTGTCAGGAAAAATGTAAAAATAAAAGTTGAAAATCACAGGTAGTAGATCTATCTATCCACGTGCAACTTTCCATCAAAAAATGCAAACAATCTACACACATTAACACATTTAACAAAATAAGGTGTTATCAGGTATTATTATTTGTAAAACTATTGTGTAAATTTGATGTTTTTTGGTTTACAATACGGTTTCAGAGTTGCTGCTCTGGTTTAACAGGAAGTAACATTATAAAGGTCACCAGAAGTGGTAAAATCTTAAATTAAATCATATTCACTGCGTTTTAGTGAAATGTGTAGTCTAACTTGTCATATGCACTTTGACTAAATTGTATCACAACAATACTGCCAAACCCATACAGAAGTCTAAAATTAGGCCCATATTAAACATTATAGACAAGGTTTGAGGTTGAGTTTATTCGAGGTAATCATCCGTATATAGTTTTGTGCAGTTTAAATTTGAGTTTCTCTGACCAGTTCTGCAGACTGACAGTGACTTTTGGATGGACGTCGAAACATCTTGATTTTTCAGACGGTGTCTAAACGACTACCTCTCCAACGGATCACTCCTGCACGAATGAGGGATCACACCGATTTATATAAGACATTCTCCATCACGTTTTAGTTTTAGTACCACCTCCCATGAACTTAGAGTGTTTGTAGACAAGAAGATATGTCATTGCATACTTTCATTCTGTCCTTGGGCAAAACACTTCACCCACCAAGAGAAACTATTTTGGCAGTAAGTTCAGTGTTGATAACTTACCTCATATTGTTAGTTTCTTATTCTGAGCTCAACGAATCAGGACAGTCCCTTTTGATTGTTTCTGCAGAGGTTTTGTTTATGCCATGATTCATAAAAGTAAAGATAATCAGAAGCATTGAGTTTGCATTACAGGGTTCACAGTCACATGGACCAGAAACATGACTCTATAATTTATCTAAACTGTGGTGTTACTGAACTATCCACACACAGCCCAAGGACGACCCCAAATTCCTCCGAATCCAGTTCGTGTTGGAGATATTTGGATTTGTCCCAGAGAGCGTTTGATTGAGACTCGGCCAGACATTGTTTCGGTCCCAAAGCTGAGCACATTAATCTTTGCGGCTGCAGGAGTCGTGTGTGATCGGGAAATGCATTTCTCACACTCAATACAGAGAGGATTATGTGCAGCGCAGCCATTTAAGATGCATGTAAGGCTTTGAATTATAGTCGGCAAAATGTTTGTTGATGAAAGGAGTTGACTGTGGCCAAGTTCTGATTAGTTCACCCAGTTTCTTTTTAATAACTGGCAGATGACTGAATAGAAAATGTGCTCCAAAACTCACTAGGCGATGTTAGTTATGTTAGTGCGCCATCATTTGCATATGAATGAATTCAGAATTCAACAGAACCCTTATCAATTATAACTGTGCGGTACATTTTACCTTTGGCGCTCTCTGGTGGACGGTTGCAGTACCATTCGTGAAATAAAAAGTAGGAAAAAATGGTAAGGGAATGGATACATATTTAGTGAAACTATTCCACTTTTTTCTTTTTTTTTTAAGTGTCCAATCATGGTTTTGTTTGTGTTTATAATATTTTAGTTTCTCACCAAACTGCTTTATGTTTTGCAGTTGCTTGTATTTCAGAATATTTGTAGTAGTTTTATTGTAGTATTCTGTTTTGTGCTATCAGGATCAGTGGAAGAAATACTCATGTTTGTTACTGATCTGAAACAATGAAGAAATGTACTTTACTTTCAGTTTAGTAAATTGCCACATTTTTATATAGCGCTTGTTCAATATGAAGTGCTGCAAAAATGTAGTGAAGTAGAAAAATACCTGCTCAGATGTAGTGAAGTAAATGTAAAAAGCATCCAGTGTAAAAGTACAGAAAATTTTACTTAGCACAGTCCTTTAACTTTTTTACTTTGTTAATTTACATCACTGATCAGGATGAGGAAATCACTCACTGAAAGAAAAATATACAATATGAACAAAAATACTCATATTCCTTAGACAGGTGTTAGTTCTGTTTCACTTTACTATAAATGTTTTTGGGATGACATCGTTGTTGAGGTCAAAGTTTAAACTGAGCCACATGACACAGCACTTAGACTCCATTCACTGTAATCGCTGGGTCACAGATGACATCACAATAGTCACAAGATCTATGGGCAGTTTGGACAATGTACATTTTTGGTTTGACATTTTTGAGATCATGGACCTAATAGCCTATCAGTTTAATTACATATGTGTTCTCCTTTAAGATGTGTCTTTTAAAGATACAATACGTTATGCAAAAGTCTTGCCTCCATCTGAGAGCATGACATCACTTCATACAGAATAAAACGACTGTAACAAACCGACCCCAGCTGTTCTTTTGACACAGGTAATTTAAAGATGAAATTATCTCTGTCCCTCTGCTCCAAAGTCAATTACTTGTGCCTTGTGTGAACGAAGATGTTACTGATGATAACTAAAGATTCTGAGGTCTGGACACCTGCACTTTCTTACAGTGTGACAGCCATTCAACTTATGTTTTCAATTGTGTTTATTTGTTTTGTTTTTTACATCCTATATCTTCTTTTCTTGGATTTTTCTTTTAGAGCCGCCTCTCCACATATAAGCCTTTAACTGTAAATGCTTATTCCTATGACAGGCACATGTACAGGGCTTTTTCTCCTGTTTAAGGTCAAACCAACCTGGGACCCTGTCGACAACAGCTTCCCCTAGTGCTATATCTACAGTCACATCACACAGACTGGAGAAAGAAGGACCAATCTGAGAAATTGTATTCATATTAAAATAGCTGTAATATCCTTCTACTGAGGCTGTTCAAGTTATGTTATAGTTGTTAGTAGTATTTCCTTTTAAAGTCCTGGGCCCTTTTGTACATGATGATGCACACCAGTGCTTTTCTGGACACTCAAAGATGCTTCACATTGCATTATTCTGTCACTCCACACTCGATGGTGGTAAGCTTTTATTGTAGCCACAGCTGCCCAGGGCCAGACTGACAGAAGCGAGGCCGCCATGTGCCATCAGCCCCTCCGACCACCCCCACTCATTCTCGCACAGACCACTTTCATGGACAACGTGGATGAAGTATCTTGCCTCAGGACACAGCGATATTTCTTCCAGCTGCTCCACTGTGTCTTCCATCAAAATATCAACCAGGCCTCGACCTGTTTAACCCCAGATCTGACGGGACCGAGGCTCGGCAAGCAAGTCTGTACATGTTGGACCAATTACAGATTAGATTTTACCTATTGACCAATAATTTGACCAATAACCAATACCAATGGTTACCAATGACCAATAATTTTACTTTTTTGAAATATCATATGTTCTTTATATTATATAGTTGGAATTTGAAGTGTGGGGGCTGAAAAAGTGAAAGGTGATTAAGAGTTGTCTCAGGCACTTGTAAGCACCCCTTTTATTGTTTTCCACTTGTCCTCATGCCACAATATCTTCTCACCCTGACCATCCACACACACACACACACACACACACACACACACACACACACACACACACACACACACACACACACACACACACACACACACACACACACACACGCACACACTCGTCTATGGAACAGGCTTGTTTTATGTTGTCTTGAGTTTGATTATTAGTTATCTGTCACGGCCTTCTGGCTTGTGTGACAGTTATTTTTAATGTTATGTTATTGTCTATGTCAATTTGGTTAGAGGTTTCCAAGTTGTTCCCACAAGCCCAGGTAAAGATAAGTGTAGTTGGACAATTCCCACAGACATTCGAGGTGGAGATAGAATCCAAAAACTTTACTAAGGTGAGACATATTGCATAGATAAATTACATGCCACACACTTTCCCGGCTTAAATGAAGAAACTGACTTCTCAGTGTTTCTATAAATCTCTAAGGTCCTCCTGACTAAACATTCAACCATCTGAGCTTTGGCCTTATCCATTTGCTGTCCAGATAATGTGTTATTTAAAATGTGTTAAATAGGTTCAGTTGGCTGTTCCCGCACAATAGTGGTAATTATTATGTTAAAAAAAAGAAAAAGAAAACACTTTTAACAATTATTGCTTCCTATGACTTTATCTCTGGGTACCCAGTTAAAGAAGTATTTAAGCACATCATGGGTTTTCTGGTCTTAAGCTTAAGCAACTTGTTATTGTTTTGTGGTTTTCCAGCATGAGTAAAATCATTATCCCTTTTATTCATCATGACTATCTTCCTGTTTGTACATATTGTATATTTTTGTAACTCAAACCTGGTGTGTCATGTGACTGCAGCACATGACCGCCACGACTATTTAAAGTGCCTGTGCTCGTTTTGCCTTGATTGTCCTGATGAAGCGTTGGTATGTCCCTGTGTCATGAAAGGACTTTTATTGCTATCAGAGTGCCTCGGATTTTCTCTCCATTGCATTTCACCACCTTTGCTGACTTGTGACTTTTTGCATGTTTCAAACAGCACAAGAGACAAGATACATTCATATAAGAACATCAGACTGAAGAGTGCGCAACTTCAGTAAAATACATTACTAACGGTCCAAAAATATGCCCGAGTTCCACAGCGTCAGTTCAGCCACACAGAGTCACAGAAACAAGTTTGCTTTTAAAGTTGGTTGTATTGTACAGTACACGATTTGTTTTATGATGACCCTGATAAAAGTTTGAATCATTTTGGAAATTAGCTGATCCTGCCAAATGTGTTCTTTTGTTGAGCACATACTCAGTACAGCAGTGTAAGGAATCAGATTACATTCCACAATATTCTGGATACTTATCCCAGTTTCTTCTCACCAGGATACTCTCATAGCCGGGATACTGAAATCAGGAAACTGTGTTTAGTTGGACTTAAAACCAGGATACTTAAAATACCTGATAATAACCGGGTTATTCATGCGCAGGTACACTCACACACCTAGCAACCATCCATTGTTTCCTAATTTCTTGTAACACCTGTCTTTGTGAGCTGTTTCAGTAGAAGGAACTGAAGCTGTTTAGTTGAAAAGGCAACTAAGTTACTGAAAAGGCATTGTTTCAGATGAAAGGAAGGCATTTGTTGTCCTTATCTTTATATGACAGACTGAAAGTGAAGACTGACAAAAGAAACCTGTTGCATTTTGGCTTGTGCCCGTGCTGTTAATCTGTGCCTTAGTGAAATCAAAGGTAACTTTTTATCGCTGTTAAAACCAAAACTAAATGGTGACTTAAATGAAAAACTTTATGACTATCATAACTCAAACTATTTTTATGTCTAAAATGTAACCACCTAATGGAATCTAATCTAATCCATCTAATGGTTGGTCAGGTCATAATGAAGCTCAATAGTCGCTCACCTCTCAGGTTTCTGAAGAAAAATGCCCGTTCATTTTCCCCAAATAACAAAAGACATATGATGTAATTTACAGTACATTTCTGAAACATTTAACATAATGTTATTTTGGACCAAACATTATTGTGTGTCAACATTATCCCTCCTTTCTTTCTTTTTTAAAAGTCTACAGGAATAAATTACAATATTCATATTAGTCAGTTTTTTAAAAGAAAGGTCATGGTGAGTTTGGTGGCGAGAAAGTGTGCATGTCATGAATTTGGTTCGCAAACTAGACTAGATCCCATATATTTTAATTTGCCAAGGAGTCAATGTACAAAAAACTGTTTTTGCACATGTGTCACCATTATGACTGTATTTGGGAGCTTCTCCCTGTGGTTTTCCATGTTTTTATGTTTGCGAAAACATTGAGAAGGGATTCATCTCTGTTTGAACTGACGTGGGCAGTGTTGCTCCTGTGGAACATTAACAAAAGTTAAACAGAGAAGAGAAAATATGACTCAAATTCACAAGAAAAAGGAGTTTCCTACAACCCCAAATAGAGAAAAAAATCTGCCTCTTATTTTTTATAGCCTTTGTTTTGAGTTGTTAATTGTTACGGAAACTAGAGGTATTTACAACTGAAGGGCTGGGATGAGAAATTAGGACAGTTGTCATAGCTATTTAAAACCAAACAAACATTATATATTTTGAATGGAAAAAAGCCCTCAAAAGGTTGCAAATAACAGGAGGTTGGAACCCAGAGATACATGAATATCCCTAACAAATGGGCCTTAAACGTTTAGTAAATGGTTTTATTTTGCTGAGTGACAAAACATTGGAATTTGACATCAGAATACAACGGGCTCTGTGCATGGAGCGTCAGTCTGACTGTTTATTTTTAAATTGACCTGCACATTGTACACCGGAGTACTTCTACTTCTGTCAGTCTAAAATGAATAAAAGCTAAGATCAGGCAGTGAACAGTGAGTTCTGGATGTCTCTGAAACATCAAAGGACACTTGTGTGTTTATAAAGGGGCATGTTTGGGTCTCAGTGCTAACGCTAAAGAATAACAATTTTAAAAAAATAAAGAACCCAACTGAAATGCCATGCACAAAGCCTATTGATTTATGGTTAATTTCAGTTCTGCCATCTAAACCTTGCAATGCAGTATGTAGTTAGACTAAAGTGTAACTTTGTATTCATAATGAATGAACATTGTTAAAAAATGTCACATATCTCTGCATTATTATGTGCATTGCCAAAATATCTGTCACAATACTTTGCTGTATCTATTTTTTGCGGCCGCTGTTATAATTTTCATTTCTTTAAAACTGTGTATAAGTATTCTCTTGCGTACCCGCCCCTCTCCCCTGGTCTGTGGTCCTTGCTCACACCACCCCGCACAGCTCCAGAGTAATACGAGGGCATCTTAAATCTAACAGGTTATAAAAGTCACTTCC
Source organism: Rhinogobius similis (assembly GCA_019453435.1). Taxonomy (NCBI): domain Eukaryota; kingdom Metazoa; phylum Chordata; class Actinopteri; order Gobiiformes; family Gobiidae; genus Rhinogobius; species Rhinogobius similis. The sequence goes on from CM033621.1 coordinate 29,581,566, forward strand.
TCTCTCATACACTTGTCCTGTTCTTTATAGACCTCCTCCCTTCCTGTTCCTCCACTAACATAACCTTCGCTGTACACTGTATTTTAGTTTTCAAACATTCATAATCTTGTCTTGCTGCTGTGTTTGTCATTGAAAAACAACCATTATCTATGCATTGCCAATTATGAAAGATGAAGAACAATTTAATGTTGGAGGATACAGAGATGTGATACACTGCAGTCTGTGACCAGATCCTATAAAATGTTAACGTCTTGAGCTGACAATCAAATCAGTACAAACGTACAAACGTATGTACAAACAACTATTTACTTCACTCACAAGATTGGCTTCATGTAAATCCAGTCATTAAACCACCTTGAGATTGCCCAAGTCATCAGATCTTGAATGCTGAGCAGAGAGAGAGACCAGGTGCCACAGTGGAGCAGTAGTGGCTCCAATGGCGTGTCCTTAGGCAAGACACTTCTCACACCTTGCCTCAAGTGTCCATGTACACTGGTGTTTGAATGAGAGTGTGTTTGTGATGGTGAATGCTCGACAACAGATGGAAATGAGCCCATGGCAACAAGCCGACATATTTACTGCATGTATGACATAAATTTGAGTAGTTTTGACTCGATGAGATTGAATGGCTTCTGTGATGTAGAATATTTCACAGGTTTCAAGGTATTTCTGACTGATCATGTGCTAATTTATCTTAAGATTTATTTATCTAAAGAAGAATTTTTTTTTTTAATGATCTAACCCATTGGCAGATAATTTGGCTTGAAGTAATATATTGAAACAAGTGGTTTGAAACAAGTAAAATAATCTAGATCCAACAAATGCATAGTTTTAACTAATCTTAGCAAGTCAAAACGTGTGAAATTAAAATGGATATCCTGAAATCAAGAAATTTTAACTCATCTAGAAATGTTTGCAGTGACAAGCACTGTCCCCACCAAATAAACAAACAGTAATAACTTAGGTTTTTTTTCATCTTGTTTCACTTTTATTGAAGTGCATTTATTTCTTATGTTCCTCCTTCATAAAAAGCATGCACCATGCACATTGTCCTGCCATTTTGAAATATAGTTTCGTATTTTTCCTCCATAGAGACTCCCTCACTCCACAACATATTTATCCACTTCCCTCACTCTCTTTCCAGCTCGTCGCTCTACACTTCTGTTCGTGCGTTTCCTTGTACATCATCCATTTATTATCTACATTTCCTGAGCTCCCTGACACGGCCCACATGGGTCCAGTTATGACACAGATGTGGGCCGGAGCCAGGACCAGAGCAGGCCTGTCAGTGGTTTGAGGTTTTATGCTGTTGCAAACTATCCAGAACTGTACAAATAAATTATGGACTTTTGCAAATGTCTCTTTCGTCTTTTTGAGTCAGAGTTTTGTCCTGTAAACTGAATATAATCATCTAACCACTGTGCTTCTGGCTCAGTTTAATGTTGACAAAAGAATCCGAATAACTGTGCAGCAGTGAAATGAAAAGTACAGGCAGCGAAAGACAGGAATGAAGGTTCATTCTGTGTGCAGTTTTAAACTGTCGAGTAACACTTCTCTTTGGTCAGACAGCAGTTTTTGTTAATACCTGCTTTACATTTTCTAATGGCTTCCAGTAGCCTTTTTCACGTCATGTGATGCTGCAGTGGTGTATTCTGTGGACTGTCACTATAATTACAATAAATAACAGATGGAACAATAATTTTTGGGGTCAATATTTATCATCTATATATTTTCTACCCTCTGCACAGATGACTGGAGTTATTCCGGTCCATGATGAGGTTTTGTCACGTGCAATGGGCTGATATGGCTGATTTCATGTTTTCTTGCTCTGCCTTTATTCCTCCTGTTTGTCTGCTGGCCATTTCCTTGTCACATTTTTTGATGCTCTTTTTTCATGTTCCAAATGGTCTTCCAGTTTCCCCGCATATGTTTTATTGCATGACAGACATGTAATCTCATATAGAAGAAATATGAAATGCCCGTCTCATCACCGACTGAAACAAGTAAGCGGTAAGTTGTTGTGTTCCCAGAGTTTACCTGGCCCCTCCAGATGCTGACTGTGATGCAGGACACTGGAGGGACACTGTGATGTCCTGAGGGCTATTACTCTCCTCTCACACACAATTTGCTGACCATCTACCTGATGAATCCTGACAAACTGCACTGAGACTTTTGATTGAGACAAGCCCTGTCTGTCTGTCTTTCTGTCTTTCTATCTTTTGAGACCATTAGAGTGAAAAGTCAGTATTGACTAAGTTTGTATATTGTTGTTAATTCTTGGTTTAGTTCAGGTTTGATAGCATTTACTCGAGCTAAATACAGAAAAAGAAAGTTAAATTCATTGTCTGGGATTCACGCACTGTAATTTTACTATTGCACCGATAAAAACAGTTCAGACAGAATTTGTAGTACGAAGCATCTATCCCATGTCATCACCTGTTAATCGAGCCCAGTTCAGTCCTGCACTTGCTCCCAGTCGACAGCTTCAGTCCTGGTTTGATGAAGTCCACAGAGGGAAAAAGCCTGGCAGATAACACGAGGCAGAGTCAGGAGGATCCAACATATTTGAACCATAATAACCCACAGAGAAAACCCTCCAAAATGAGTTTTAAATGGCCTGCATGACATACTCCAGGAAACTATGTGCGTTAATACTGCTCTCTATTGGGTCACTGTAATGAGGAGAGAGATGATGGCTGTTAACAACTGAAGGACACAACTGAAGTGTGAATAAGTTACATGTAATGATGTAACTGAATATAATCACTAGATGGCTTGATGATTTCCCTTCATGATGCAGAAGGATAATTGTGTTTTTCTTTCCTTTTTTGTCAAACTTGTCAACTACTGCACAGTATTCCAAATGTTCACAACATCCCTTTGCTATAGCACATCAAATTATTTTATGTTTAATCTTAGATGTTCCTGAAGAGCTTCTCAGAGCTCAGACTGTGAACAGGTGTAGACATGAACTGCATTGCAGATATTACAGCTGTTCATAAATATCCTCCTTGTATCTGTTTGAAAAATATTGTCCAGAAGGATTCCACTTATTTGTCATTTTAGACACCCCTCATAACCAGCAGGGGGTGTTACACAGCAATAAGCTACGTATTCAAAATCAAAATCTGAGAGTGCTGTTGTTTAAAATGTTTTAATACACATTTAACTTAAATGTGGACGCAAACAAAGACTAAATAAAACATCGTACAGATGTTTGCTGTCAATGATTTGCTGAGCCTACACTGCACTTTTGAGTTAGATTGACAATCTGGCTGCAGTCACGGCCTCCAGCTGCGAGGTTTAGAGTCCCCACCCTCAAATACAACACATCTGACTCCAACAAACCAAGAGATGTCTCCAGGAGAGTAATTTTAAATATTTATTTGCTTTTATTTGATTACAGCATGTTTATATTACCAACTCAATTGAGTCAAAGAATAAAAAATACTATTAAAGTTCCTTTTGCAGTTATTGCTTTATCTGTAATTTTCCACAATATGGCATTAAATGTAACTATATCTTGCATCTATTAAATTACTGGAGGTTTATTGCCAAATACCTCTAAAAACGTTGATTCATACCATGAGCAGGGTCTCCCTGGCCTGGAGGCGTCAACAAATCTTCTTTAAACCATACTGTGGAGCATTGAGGCAAAGAAATAACACGTAAATAACGTAATGTAATGTATGCAGACAGATGGTGTCTCCACCAGAAAAGTTTCAAAGTGCACCTTTAAGTCAGGCAAAACATGGCAAAAACATGTATTTATTTTTTGTTTTTTTGTTTTTTGGTCTATTTTCTTAAAATGCATATTCCTCCAGAAGGGACGTAAAGATAACACAGACACATACCAAACTTTCAACAATCTTGTGCTTTTTGATGGAACGTACCAATTTATTTAAAAAAAAATGTTTTAAAAAATGAGGCAAAATTTGAACTTTCATAGTAATTTTCAGTCCAAGTTAGTTACAAAATAAGATACTCCTCTGCAAATGTTTTTGTAACTAATATGTGTACAAAGTGTGTGACTCACTCCCACCGCCCAAAATAAAAGCTTGTACCTCGTGAATTTGCACCATTGCCCTTGAGTAAATGTGAAGAAATGATCCTCGGGGTGTGACCAAAGTTACTAGAATAAACTTGTCATCATCGTTGACAGGAAAACATGGAGGCAAGATGAATAAACTAATAAGAGTGGACAGTAAACAGGGAATTCTGTTGTTGATAAAAACAAGCTTTCAAATGTAAACCTGGAATAATCATTTGACATTTGTGACTCAGATTGCAGTCACAGTCTTTAATAACATTGCATCTTGTTGCTAAATGACTCATTAACTGCATGCCATCATTGTATTTTCTTTGGTTGTGAGTCATATGATTAATAATAACTTGAAAAGCATGACAAGCATCCTTTGCATCTTTTATCTTCCCAAATATGATGTTGAGTCCAATATTTACTGCATCATTGTGAGCCCCTATTCCTTCACATTAATAACAAATACAATTATCAATTATGTTTTGCATTAATGATCCTTGTGACTTACTATGAATCTGTCTGTATGTTATAGTTTATATGTGTCTACATGTCTTTAATCAATTTACAATATTCGTTATCTATGTATTATTTAGTTTGATTTAGTTTTTTAGTTTGGTTTCATCACATTTATCTTTTTGATCAAACCAATCTGTGGAGCTCTGTGGAGGTGGCAGAATGAATTTCCCCATTGAATGACAAATAAAGGTTCTCTTTGATACACTGAATAGAAAAAGATGAATAGAGTTGCCAATAGAATACTTGCTTTTGGAAGTACAACAAAAGTATATAGTCTCCAATCTTTTCAGGTGTAACTTGATACAATGTGACTCAGTTTCAACAAAACAAAGAAAGAGAATCCTAGGGACTTCTAATAATGTAAAAAAAAAAAAGAAAGAAAAAAAAGAAAGTCCAGGCAAAATCCATTTTGACAGGAAACAAGTGGGTTACAGCTTTCTATTCATATTCAACATGTCAGCTTGATAGTTTATTTTTTCTCAAATGGTGGATAAAAAGGAATAAATTAAGAAAAATTCCAAAGTTCCACCGGATGGGACGACCGCATGGTAACAGAATGGAATGTTCCACAATGTGGCATTCAACTTTTTCAACTTCTTGGAGACGAGCAGGTTCAGCCACCAAGTCAAGCTCCAAGTCTGATCTGTGGAGAGGCGCCCACAATCTATGGTTTTCAAGGGATTCTTGGGCAGCGAAACAACTGTAATAAAAGCTATACGTTGGAACATTCCAGGCAAAGCGATAACGTCTTCACTGAGACCAGAAAAGTTATGCGCTGCACCTTTAAATGAATTAATAAATGATTAAACTCATCAGGATCATTAGAAATAGTCACAAGAAATAGAAATTGTATTAAAAATTATAATTCACGCATTGAGTTTCTGAGCCTTTTCTGACCCAATGTGACTGGAGTTGCTATATTTTTTGCCCCCTTGAAAGAAAAGCTAATAAACGTCTTGACTACATCACAGTTAAAGCTGCATCTCCTCTCGTATCATTGAGGGAGTTTATTATTTACTCAACATATGGTCTGACGCCAGAAAACACTGTCAGGATCCTCCAACACCACATCCATCATCTGCCCGTGCTCTTTCATCACTACTTTTGTCCTTTAATTAACCCATTTTCCTTTACACTGGAAATTTCCATGGCATTATTAACAAACACATAACAATCATCACATTTTTTACATTCATTCAACTTTTATTCCAGACTCAAGGTCCATAAAAAATAAAAATAAAAACACAAAACCGGTAATCTGAAGTAAAAGAAGTTTGATTTTGTTCAAAAATACATGACTAATGAACTTAAGTCATCTTAAAGTCATCTGATTGTATGGTACGGCATGACCTGACCCACTCTTTGAAGAAGTGTGTATTCTGGATCCCAGGCAATGATATTTGAGGAAAAATGTGACAAATTGACTCTTAACTTCCCCTTTAAGTGGAATTTTTAAAGTCAATACCCTTTCATAGTTAATTTTACACCACAAATGAAATAAAATAGTCATTTGCAGAAGAACACAAAATAACAGCGCAACCTTAATTTGGCATGACGTGATATTTTTCCAATACACAATGATTCGTGTATTGTTAGTACCGCAAAACATTGATCCCTCACAAATTATAATGGATAAATACCTTTGACTCAAAATGTCACTTTATTAATGATTTAAATATTATTTAGCTGCTGTATTCAAACAATCCCCCACTACTGATATTTATTACTAGTTTTTAAATCATGAACTGAGAGCCGGAGCGGTAATGCGAGTCTCTCCAGATGTTGCTCTGTCCACAGTTGGAGGTCGTCCTCTTGCACTGGGCACAGCGCCTGTACTGCACCAGTTTGTCCACCAACAGCTGACCGGCCGACCTGAGACGGATAAGAGGGGGAGACAAAAGTAAAAGCAAAAGTATTACTGAACTCACAGTGACGTGCAATGAAGTCTTAAGTAGATAAACGGTGAGGCTTAAACAGATGTCAGTGATGTGAAAAAAGAGAGTTGTGACAAATACCAGGAGATGTAGACGGTGGTGTATGATTTCATTCCTCATTTAAGAATATGTTTTTTATTTTATTTAATTTTTTTTCAGTTTTAATTATCTAAAACAGAACAAAAAACAAAACACAGCACATGACTAGAGAGAGAACAAAAAGGCAGCAAAATAAATCCAAAACGATTTAGATAAATATTATCCAAAGTAAACGTCCCAATTGTTTTTTTTTTGTTTTTTTCATTTGAATTTAAATTATAATGTTGGTCCAGTCCTTTATTGTTAGCTCGGTTTGTGTCATGCCAAAAGTATACTCTGAAGGTATCCATTTATTGTGTCCATGGCAGGAGTTTTGATGCCCAAATACGTAGTTCTGAAGTCCAGTGCAGTGGGATGCCAACATTAGAAACAGTTTTTGTTTTGTTTTTATCTCACACTAATGCTTATGAACAATTGGACAGTCCCAAACACATGATGATGATGAGCAATGAAACTGATATAGGAGGAAATGTCTAGGGAGATGGACGTTTGGGCTTCTCTGTTTAGTCTGCTGTGTAATTGTGTAGCCTAAATATCTCTGCTGTGGACCAAGGCCTTTGTGCACCACATTTAAATTTACAAAATAAGGTCAGATGTTTCTGTCACGGACCTCAAAAAGCGCCTCTCCTCTTCCTCTCGCTGTTGTTTCAGCTTCACACTTTGGCTCCAGTCATTTTCCAGGGATCGGCTCATGCCTTGCCGCTTTTCAAAGCGGTTAACTCGGTCCAAAATCAGCCTGAACAAATGAAAACAATATATCAATCATACTATTTATTATTAATATCAATCTTGACATTTTACTGACTCTATTCGGTTTTGTTTGAGGATCTCTCGCTCCTTTTCCACTTGCGCTTGATGCTGTTGCAGTCTGTCGTGCTTTCTTTGAGCAGCAGAGTTGAAATTTGCCTGGAAAAGCTACCAATGCAGAAAAAAGAATTGAGAATTTAAACTTTTTCTTAATTTCTTTTCCATATTGTGCAGATATAAAAATAGATGAGATACAAGTTTAAAGATTTCACAGTGGAAAAATGTACTTGTTATGAATGGACAATTTAGATTTATTTATACACTTATCTTTCACTGCAATTATCATCTATCCCTTGGCATAACCTTGTCTAATTCTGGTATATACAAGGAAAAGTTGATTCACAAGCAACCCAAATTGCTTCACAAAAGGACAAATATAAATACAATATAAAAATGCTGTTTAACTGGAGTCACTGGCCTTAATCACACAACCTTTAGTTTAAACTTGCTCTGGAAACATAATCAGACTCATTGCCTTCTTGGACAATCTGAATACTTTTATCACCCTCGTCTTGAATTACAGCAAGAAGGTTGTGGGTTTGAATCTCCGGCGGCTCGGGTCATTTTGTGAAGTTTCCATGTTCCTCATGTCTGGGCGGGTTTCCTCTGACCACTCTAGTTTCCCTCATCACCCAAGCACGCACACCAAAAGCAAAATCCTCCAGTTAATGTCCTGACCAAGGAAAGATCTCATTCCCAACCACATTGAAGTACTGTTTAAACGCCTGTTTCCATAATTTGCTAAATCACGATTTATTTAGGTTTTTTTTTTCACTTGTAATGTAAAGCGTCTTTCAGAGTTCAAAAAGTGTTGCACAAATTAGAGGCATTAATACACTGTCAAAAGCAGAGCAAAAACACAAGGCAGAAGCATGCAAATATTTACTCAGTTAGAACAGAAGTGAATATTGCACAGCTGACCTCTTGAGCTTGTTTGTGGCTCTCGATGACACTGTGAGGGTTTTCAGAGTACGGGAAGAGGAAGGAGTCAGACTGGCAAACAGGACGTCCAGTGCCCTTTTTGTCCACAACCTACAAAACATGTCATGACACTGTGTTCAAAAAAAAAAAAAAAAAAAAGTACAGTGCTGTTTATACTATCAGGAAGTATGGGCGTAACACTGCATATAGACCCCAGTATATGCTGCACTTTTTTTCCCCCCCAACCCACTCATGCCACAGCCACCACTTTGCACTGGTGGCTGTGCAAGCACAAGTTTGTTTTATAGAATGTGTTCTTTCACAGTTAGGGTAAGGTTAGGATTAGGTTTAGGAATAGTTCATTTGGTTAAATGTAGGTCTTTGGGGAAGGTAAGATAACAGAGTCTTGGCAGAACTGCATTGGAAAAAAAAAGGTTGTGGTTTAACATCCTAAATTACATACTATTTCAGTTACAATAATCCATAGCCACACAAGGATATATAAAAAAGAATTACACAAGCGATCAGAGCAGCAGTGGAACCAATGTGGAAGTTCTTTATGGGAATTAAAGCAATGTTATAAGTGATTTAATCAGGCGGCTCGTTCGAAAATGAGGAAGAGCAAAAGAAACCAATGATGAAAAGGGGCGGTAAGTTTGGTAAGTGGCAAATTAAATACAATTTATTGTAAGTCTCTTGACTCATTATTCCAAAAAGCACCATGGTTATGTGGAATTTGACCTGTTCACTCTCAAAAGTTACAAAATAAAATAACATTAGTTGTGTAAGTGTTTCAACAAAAGAGAAATGCCAGTAGCTCATTCAGGGGCCACACATGGTGTTTTTGGAAACGGACGAACTCCTTTACAGAAATAATTCATGTACAGTATATGCTAAACAATATAATAAGACCAATTATCCAACCATTTTAGCTAAACTATAAACGCCAAATATCTAACAAAACCAAAACACGTGGTTACAGCCATCAGATTTAGTAACTCACTCAAAGGTGCATAATGAGATGTTTTTATTTTACCTGCAACGTTATCTGGCATTAAACTTGTATCTTCCATTTATTCATGTGTTTTTACTTCTCAATGATAACTGTGATAGCTGTGAGACAGATCTGACCTGTAACTTGGAGATTTATGTTTAGTGTCATGCTCTGGACAACAATAACAGCTTCATGGCGACCAGTAAAGACAATAAAAGCTACATAGTGCACATTTAAGCTTTCTGCTATTGTATATTTTCTAGATTAATTAAACCTGAACCCTTAATCTCAAAGCTACAAGCTACCACAGTTTGGTTAACATTATGAATCCTGCATTTCTCAGTTGGAAAGCGTTTCTTTGGCAGGGTTTTTCACTGTATATCTGCATGTTCTCTGTTATGTTTATACTTTTCTGTCAAAGAGTGTTGTTAGTTTGGCCTGTAGTGCAGCAGTTACAGTAGTTACTAATCATTTGTCATCTGGTTTTCTTGCCTGAAGGTCCAAAGCCTTCTTGTAACGCTCCGTCGTCTCTTGTTTCTCTTTGAGCTGCTGAGCCTTCACTGAAGCCAACCTACAACACACATTTGCATTATTCAAGATTCAAATATGGGACTTTTTACGCATTTCAGTGTAGTTTCCTTCTACACAGATACAATAATTTTGATGCAAATACATGTCCACTCACTCTTTCAGAAGCTTTGCCTGCTCCAGACACTCAGACATCTCACTGTTTAGTTTTTCCTCTGCCTCGTGTTGCTGCTTTTGCTGGATCTGGGTTTGCAGCTCGGTCATGTATTTGCGCTGTTTGAACCTCGGAGCCGGAGTCACGGGCCGAGATGGAAAGATGAAGGAGGTCTATGTGCACAAAGATTTGATTCAGACCAAGATATTTGACTGTGCAGTGTTCAAATGCATGCCTCAATTTGTGACACAATTAACGATAAGTAACAAATGTAATCAGTTAAAACGTGCGTGTTTTAGTGAGTTGAAAAAAGTGGAAAATGCATGTAGTGTGTCTTGGATTGTCTCACTTTGGAATTTTTCCCTTTTGAAATAATAAATACTGGAATATATTGACAGCCAAAAGTACGACTAAAGCTATGTTTAACATTGAAATAGGAATTTCTGGAATTTGAAATGTCCTATCTTAATGTATGGTGAATTTTAAAGGTGCACTAACATTTTGGATTGGCAATATTACAAAAAAATAAAATAAATAAAGAATCACAAAATCACAATTTCTATTTTATCCCAATTCATGTACATTTGTATTTTTGTATTGCATCAAAGAAGTAAATAAAGTCATATTCTTCTGGTTGGTTAAATCACCTGTCACTCACTCAGAGCCTAACCAGAGCAGTGGAGAATCACGATATGACGAGATATTCAATTTATTTATCACTATTGGGCCCAACCCTAGGTCCGCCATCTGCTTTTCTTTGCAAAGAATATTCCACAGCATGGCATTAAACCTATCTATCTCCATGAAGATAAGCACCTCTAGTCCAAGCTACAGGTCAGATCTGTGAAGACCAAAGAGGCGAAGGAACAATACATGAGATAGTTTTCAATAAAAACACCTATACTTTATTAAATGCAAGATAGATACTTCACGTTTAATGCCATACAGAGGAACATTTTACATTATGCACCTCTAAGTCTTTTTTTCATTTTAAAAAGCTGGCTGGGCTTGACAAATGTATTTCTGTATTAAATGTATAAAGCTGTATTATATTTGCTCCAACACTAACATTACAAAAGAACAGATGTGATGTGTGATGTGATTGATTGTACTCACTGGACACCGAGGGGAGTACTTCTCGTTTCTCTTCGCTGTCATACTCAGATTAAAAGCTGCAACGCCCCTGGCATGTTCACGGCGTTCTGCAAGTTTAGCCTGTGCCACAAATACACATTTTCAACACAAAAGAGTTTTCATTGTACTGGCAGATTCAAGATATTGTTGCACAGACATTCATGATATCATCTCGGAGACATCGTGGTTGTTTTATTAGACCATAAAACATTTATTCGTTTCAAAAACAACTTAGGCATTTTTACAAGTTGAGACAGAAAAACAGTTCTGGCAGCTAAACTCAGAACCACCCTTTACACTTAACAACCTTTTAAATATTTTGGTTTACATTGGCACATTGTGTTGTTTGACATGATGGAAACTGCTTCTGTTACAAGAGCACATCAATCATCAAACTTGAAAGACGCAAGGACGTTATTATGAGCTCAAAACAGATAGGGAACTCTGTCAACAACAAATTTAAAGTCTTTATGACATGTTAGATGTCATGTCACGAAAACGTGCCTGTGTTGGTTTCCTCCAGGCTCTCCGGTTTCCCCCACCACGAAAAACATACAGCATGGGCTGCAAATATGACATAGAGGTAATTCCACAACTGTTGCCTAGCAACCATTTGAAAACAAAGGCCAAATTCCATATAAACTACACAATAGTCATGATTTGACAAAGAAGATAACCTCATAACATAATTTTGTTGAATGACTATTTCAAGTGTCTGAAAAATGTGTCAGTTGTGTGTTAACTGTCTCTTAACTGTTAACTGTCGGTACGTCACTTTTTGATGACATCTCAGTATCACAAGTTCACTTTTAGCATATTTCTACAAATACTTTTAGAAATTTGAGAAGTCAAGTATGTAAAAGTATTTGGAACAGTGAAATTAGATGTAGCAGTGCTAAATTAAACTGGTTAAGTGAAGCAGTAGCGATAGTAACAGTCTCCCTCATTCATCCAGGAGTGGAGCGTGGAAGAAACGCTTTTGAATGTAATCATCTGGACAATGCTTTTAAATCTATTCTAGCATCTCAGACCAGTACATTCAGATTGAAATTGACCTCTGGGTGTCAACCAAAATGTCTTGATTTCAAAAACAATGTCCAAATGACTGCATTTATATTTGAAACCTTTTCTACAGCAGTGTTGTACACAACAGTAAGGCTTCTTAGCATACTTATTTGTGGTAAGATAGTGGGCAGTGGGCAGTGGGCAGGTCCGTGAGCCAGACCAATCCACATAATTATTCTGCTACCTTTTTCTTACAATTTTTTTTTCCATTAATGTAAACCTCTGGGCATTATGAGTTCAAGTCTTAGTATCAACTCTTGGTGAGTAGCAAGTGATGCCGTAGTCACACACAGCCATTCAATCTGAAACTAAGAATTATGACTAAGATTATGATGAAGAGTACAGCAATATACCTTTATAGGTTTTTTGCACATGGGTTTCCAATGATCTGAATCTGTCTTAGAATAAAATAAAGAAATAAAAAATGCATTTTTTTTTCCAGAAATGAAATAAGACATGTCCTCATGTGTTATATATTTATATATATCTTCAATATAAACTCAAGATGAGCCCTGTGTCTCAAATGATTCACCTGAGATAATAAGAATAATTCAGTTCTGAAAATGGTTGATAGTTAAAATAATTAGACATGTACAGTATATTATACTGTATAAATCATTATTTTGTGACATTATTAAACTAAACTGCACTCAACTTTAACTTGATTGAAAAGTTGATGGAAAAGGCCATTTCCATTTTTTACAGTAACTGAGTAAGGATTCTTTCTGGTCGTGTATGTGCATATTTATACAATGATTATTATTATTTCTATGATTAAATTAAATATGCTGATGCACCTGCTCTCGCTCATAGAAGCGTCTGTCCTGGTGCAGTGCCCTGAGCAGAAGCTCCTGCTCCTGGTTCCTCTCCTCTGCCTCCTGCTGCTGCCTCAGACACACCGGGACGTTCCTCTGGGCTCGCTGCATGCACAGGTAACACAGCTCCTGATCCACACAAAACAGACACAGTCAGAGGGGCCTGAGCGGTCAGAAAATCTACTCAAGTCAGAGAGACTGTCTGGAAGTGACATCTGATTTATAATTTGAAGTTGATGTAATTGGGAGGAAAAAACCTTGATGTGCAAAATCCGATATTTTAAGGAGGGATCATAAAAATGAGAAAGTGAAAGGAAATCTGACAGAGCGGTGCAAGAATCGCAAATGTTTAAATCATTTATTAAAGTCAAACATTTTATCACTTGTAGAGTGACTACTCACAGTGGGAAGAGAAACAAAAACCTTTACTCATGTAAGTATGCAGTCTAAAAACAATCAGAAAGATAATTTCTTTACAGTAAATGTAATTGCATCCACTTGTGAATACTGTATACTGTATTCACAAGTGGGTATACAGTTATTTAGGTGTACTAGAGCTGTACTACTTAGGTACACTCACTATTTTACCCTACTTTAAGAACCCTTTTCCAATAAATTGTACTTGTAAGATTTGATTTACTGAAACGTGTTTTATTTTTTCATGACATTGTATATTTCAAAAGCTTTGGGTTATAAAAAAAGTTTGATAATTTGAGGTGTTCCTTATACTCTCTCTTGTACATTTGGGAATTCTACAACTAACACACAATTAAATATTTTGTTACTGATATTATATGGGAGTAAAACTATTATTTTAGTTGTGTTCAGAGACCTGTCCAGCTCGAGTGTGTCCGGAGCATCTCAAACGAGGATCAGCCATTTTGGGAAGTGTCTCTGCTGGTGAAGTGAGTGGCCTGCGACTTAAACAGAAGAAGTTTAGTTTGTTCATTAATTCATTCATTTTATGCACTTTTTATTTCCTATTTGCTTCATGGTCACAACACAGCATCTGCCGAAATGATAAAAGTTGAAAATGACCTCCAAAATTATGCCATCAATAAGCGCCATTCTACCCAAAACGCAACTGACTGATTTTTCTCATATTTCATATGATCATTTAACAAAATAAAGATGTTATCATATTTTGTGAAATGTGTAGTCTAACCTAGTGACAATGTAATGTCTTTGAACTTTGGCCCTTGTTTACAATTAGGTAACAGTTGTGGAATTACTTTTACCTGTGTCACATCTGCTGCTCATGTCCAATCAGGGAGTCCCATTATAAAAATCACCATTTGTCAAACATGAGAAAAATAGGCAACATTTTTAGTCAAATCTTAAATATAATTATGTTCACTACACTATATTTTGTGAAATGTGTAGTCTAACCTGTCATATGCACTTTAAAATAATGTATCTGCTGAAAGCACACATTATTTTATATCTGTGAGGCGTTTTCTCGACAGGATTTGTGTCAACACTCCATCTACTGGTAGCAGAGGGATATAAGGGGATATAAACAAATCTTGCTTGGCCCGACATGCCAGTGTAAGCACGCTCAGAACCTGTTTGGTGATGCTTTATGAGCTGAAGGACAGCGCAGGAGAGCTTCAGATTTCTTCCTTTGCCTCACAAATCTGGTAAATTTTGAACTGAGATTTTTCAGAGGCTCAGAGGGGCGAGGACTTATTAAACAGGATTCATCAAACAAGCGTGAATGAAGTTAAATACAACTCTTCATGAGAGACCAATGGTTAAAAGCTCGTGACCTCAAACACAGCATTTTGCAAAGCCCTTCAGCAAGTTATAATCTGAAAAGGGCTAGAACTGCACTGGACCCGGAAGTTGCCACAGCACATAACAGGCCTGATGAGGTTGACTACGCATCGTTGGAACTGAATAGAAAAATTAAAACCAAATGGAAATTCATGTAGGTGTTATTAGTCTATACACGCCTGCTTATACACGCCTACTGTATAAACACTGTTGTGGTATAATACAATGCAATGCAGGTTTAATGTGCACTACCCTTTTTACAACATTAAAGAGCCTACACCCATTTCTAAACCATGAGTGGAGATGTTATCCCTGAACCACTGACTGAATGTCAGTTGATTCTGTTACTGTCTGGAATTGTTACAAGTTGATTCCAGATGATTCACGTCCAACAACGTTTAATTGCATAATGTCGTCCCGGGCAGATGCATTTTTATGGTTCTCAGCCTATAAAATAAAAAAACTTTATAATGCATTGGCACCATCAAACACTCTCTTTTTTTCTCACAAAAACATTTAAATACATAAATTTATATAAACTTCTTTTACATTATATTTTGTTTCTCTACTATGTGCCCTTAACAATCAACCTTAATTTCTTTGCATCTAGCTTCATACCTTGTTCATATCTCCCTGGGACGGACAAAGTTCTCTTATTTTAATTCATGTTCGCTTGCTGTCTGTCTGTGTGACGTGTGGTCAGAGCTGCTCCTGTGAGTTAAATGGATGTGATACTTGTGCATCATTGATGTAGTTGCCAGGGGCCTGAGGGCAGTGACAAAAAAAGACCCCCACAGAGATGAGAGTACGCTGCAAACTGAGCCAGCCCAAGCCTGCGTGTGTGCGTGTGTGTGCGTGCGCGTGTGTGCGTGCGTGTGTGTGTGTATGTGTGTCTGTGTGTGTCTGTGTGTGTGTGTGTGTGTGTGTGTGTGCGTGTGTGTGTGTGCGTGCGTGCGTGTGTGTGTGTGTGATACTTGTGTGTCTCCACATGAAGTGCAGGGTCCGCTTCTCTGGTCTTGGCAGGCTGTGGGATCCAGTGGGATTTTTGCTCCAACTGTTGAGAAATATCTGTAAAGAAATGTTTTTATAATACTATTATCTATGTACTGGGACTTGTGTATGTGATGTGTTTGGCAAAACAGTCCTTTCCCCCCATTATCTTTATCAACTGCGTACACAAAAGCATGTAGCAACGTGTAAATATATCCGTAAAATTTAATGCACAGTTCAATATCGGTCCAAAATTCCATCCACTTCATATGATCCGGTATGATCTTTTTAATAGGGCCAAACTCTGGACAGAGCTCACTTAAGGTGCATTCACACGTGCAATATCAGATCAAAATTGAGACTAAACACGTCTAAACACAAAACAAGATCAGGCTGAAACATTAATTAAATCACGACCAAATCAAGTCATTAGTATTAAAATGAGCTAAATTTAGAAATACTGCATAAAAATCTGCATAATTTTGCCTGGTTCATTTGGTGGCTCAGGTTCTCTGCCGTGATCTGAGGGTTGATCCTCCAGCTCTGGAGAGTGAACTGTGGGTAGAGTGTTGAAGTTAACAGTCTGTGTCTGTTGAAACTTGGATCCAGCAGAGGTTAAAGATGCACTGCTCCCTGGTCTCTAAAAGGATAAAATACTCATTATCTTCACCTACATCCACAATGGATTTAATGTGCGGATATATTATCACAATAATCACTTTTTTGAAAGCTAAGAGAAGGCTGCCAGTCCCATCCATAGCATTTATGAATTCTTTACTGAACTTCATTTGTACCTGCAGAAGAAATGTCATTACTCTGCTCACTCTTAAATTAAACCCATGGAGGTTGGTACCTTATGGTTTTTGAAGAAGAGGACACCGATCCCCCGGAACGGAAACAGGACGTTTTGTTGAGAAGCTAAAGTCCTGACGAGCAGCAGGAGAGTTTCTCTGATACAATCCTCGACACGGTCTCGACTGAACGGCGTTTCTTTGGACACAGCCGTGTAATTCAGAGGCACCACAGGTAGATGAGTAGCTGCTCAAACACAGGTTTTACATGGATATTGGTTAATCAATAATATCACTATCTAGTTTTATTTTTTTAAATATTGCATGCATGCTTTCAAAAAAAAGAAATCAGCTCTGTCTCACTGTGAGATCAATAATATTCATCTCATCATGTTTTAAATGGTGCTACAGAAACATATAAGACTAAATGGAAAAAAAACATGAATAAATATTAAAAACAAAAGAAACAAAAAAGTAGGTTTTATATATTATTCCTCCAATGTGATTGAAATGAATACCATTGTGCTGCATGAACATGTATTCCATCTCATTATGGTTGTCAAATGTATTGATATTCCAATAGTAATCGATAAAACTAGTATTGAAACTCATTAGATGAGGTATGAGGTGTTGATACTGAAAGAAATTACATAAATGGGGCATAACTGGACCTTTGCAGAATAGTTTTAAAATGGTGCTGTCTATATAAGAGCATTATTTTGTGTTGAAAACTACACTCATAATTATTAGTTATAATTAAATGTGGTATTGAGATTGGTATTGAGTAACTTTTCCTTAGTATTAATCATTATCATCTCACCAGCAGCCAATGGTCTGGTTTGTTTTAAACCCAGTGAATGGACCAGTTTCCCAGACAAGATAAAGATGGGTCTTTGGATTGTGGTGGACTTGATTCCGAGGTCAAGCGTCTGCTGAGAAAAGGTGAAGGTTCCTAGTCCAGCCACATGCACACCCTGAACAAAAAGGTTAGGAAGCTGCATGTGATGTAAGAAAATAGAGCTGAAACATTCTGCTTCCAAAGATTTTTAAGAGTACTCTCTAGTAAATTTTTGAAATAAGAAAAACAATCATTAAACCACACTTAATCTAAAGACTTTTGCAGTTCATACCTTTTGTAATGCCATCTGACTTTCAATGTAAGCAGAAACATCAGCCCAGATGTTTTCAATGTCTGGAATGAAGAAATAACCCATATTACATGTTATATTTACTTTTTACAGTTTAAAGCAGAGACAGAACTCCACATGAACAAAAAAACAAAAACAAAGTCAAGAGATTCTGGTGAAAGTTTTCTAAAACACAAACAAATACAAACTGCAATTAAGCGACATAATTTTCAGATGTTACGTTACAGTGGAACATGAGGCCAGCCAACACATCGAAAATGCACTTTCAGTAGTAGCCCCTTGAGAACTTAGGACACCTCTTACATGAATATTAAACACAATCAGGCCAGTTTCGCACCGTTTGCCGAGAGCTGAGAGAGAGCAGGTGAAGTGCGTCTGTCCGCGAGCGTCGCCAGCCGCAGGATATCAGTCATTTTGCTGCTCTGGTTTTGGCAGAGTGGTAAATCCGGTCTATGGGTGTCGTTGGACGCGGTGCCGTTGCCCCGAGTGATCAAGCACCTGAGTGTGAGCGTGCGTGTCGTGCGTGCGTAAAGACCGGAGGCATTTTTGACACGTATCTATAACGACTCCGTGTAGATTTTCAGCAGACATAAATGGATTCAACAAAATACCAGCAAGCAAAGCCTAGATATTCTTTTACTCTACATACTTGCCCAGGCATTTCGTGGTCTGATGACACCTTCAGCTATTAATTGGCACATATATTGCTATATGGCACTCTATATTGAGGGGTTACCTGTCTGTTTGCGAAAATATATTTTAAACTGCGAATTACGCTCTGAAAACAGACCAGAACGGAGACAACAATTTGTTATTTACTAGGTGATTAAATGAGCAATCTTTGTCTTTGAAGTGATTCGCTCTATTTAAGTTATTATTACCTTAAAAAAACTTTGATCAGGGGCTTGTGGATAAGTCCCTCTGGGTGTGCAGACTGTTGCGTAGGGGGAAATGCAGACTGTTGTGGAGGGGGAAATCTTCTTGTTTATTTTGGCATCAAGCCTAGGCCTAATATTATACCTTGGCTGTTCCCTGGAATGTTTACAAGACTTGAATAGATTTTACTTTCGGTTTATTTTTCACCTCTTCTCTGCTGGCTCATACATGTCTGTGCTTGTTGCCAAAGGTCGTGACACGTGACAGCAGCTGAGAATATAAAAGAGAGACGATGTTTTCTGCGCTTTGACCATTCAAGATGATCAAGATGCGGACTTTATTGTATGTCTTTTTGCTGATGTTCCTCTCTGTTCTGTCAGGTACATGGTGAAGCTTTTACAATTTCTCTTTTATTTCACAGTTTAAATGACTCTGGAGAATCCTCTCTTATTATATTAAGTTATATATATATATATATATATATATATATTTTGCAACTTAAAAAGTTATATATATATATATATATATATATATATATATATATATATATATATATATATATATATATATATATATATATATATATATGTCTATGGCTTAAAAACTATTCAAAATCTAAAGGGGTTAATGTTTGTGTGGAACAAATTTCAACAAATTTCAATAGGCACTAGATCCTTCATTTGATAATTATATATATATATATATATATATATATATATATATATATATATATATATATATATATATATATATATATATATATATATATATAATACGCCATAATTTATTCTTTATAGTATATAAATTAACAAAAGTATAATAGGTTAGTTACTTAGGATATTATCTATTATTAAAACAACACGTGGGTGGCTTACGCAAAGCAAAAATGTAACATTTGGGGACATCTGGTGGTGAAATTTCACCAGGCATTTTCTCTTTCAAAGGAAAGCTAGAACAAGTGTATTTAAATCCAGAAATCAGGGTGGTTTAGCTTACGGAGTATATTTTTGTCCCTCAAATTGCATACTTAGAGACTCTTGTGGACTAAAAGTTTTGTGTTTTACTTATTTGTTTCTGTTTACTCAGAAGTTTGCTCTGAGGTGATATTTGTCAGGGCGGGATCCTTGGTTGCACTGCAGTGTCCCAAAACCAGAGAAATGGGTAACACAGCGACCCCACCATCCTGGACCAGTTACACGCCCCAAAAGAGCATTTTAACCAGCAACACAAACTCTACAGCACCACTTCTGATCCACAAGAGGAGCCTCGTTTTACTGAGAGTCTCTCCGAATCAACAGGGAAACTACTCCTGCTCTTTAGGGTAAAGAAAAATGCTTATAAATAGAGGCAATTTGCAAGTCATAGTGGCCCTGCACTTTTGTCTTTAATTTGTAATATAATCTATGAAGGCTAGATATTAATTCAGATATGATTTTATAACTATTCATCGACTTATTAAACTCTTAATCAATGAAAGACCCGTTAAACCTGACATACAGTATAAAACATGTATGAAATAATGATGTCTGTATGTTGTCAGGAACAACACATTCTGGTCCAAGCTGGTTGTCTTGTCTCATGGAAACCAAACGGGGGCGCAGTACACCAAAACTTGCTACACCCAGGAGAGCTGCACTTTAAGATGTCCCATCTCTAACGTCCCTGGATCGGACATACCCGACATGACCCACCACGGCATCACATGGACTAAGGTATTTAGATACGTTTTGTCCATGGGTTGCAGAGTGAAATAACAACTATTTTATCTTTTAAATGGCCAAACGTCCTCAAGACATCGCTCATGAAACCCATGAATAGAAGACAAATAAGGGAATCGTAATATTTTTAGTTTCTTGTTATTCAAATAAGTCTGAGATCGGCCTTTATAATCTTACCGTCCAGGGCTGAACTGTGGCATAAATACTCTAAGACTAACACCAAACAGGGGGCCACATGCTCTGGTAAAGACATAACAAAAAGAGTTAAAATGTGAACTTAATATCTATCATGTATATACACAAATGTGCTCCACTCTAAAGCTCTAACTTATTTAAACGTATTATTTAAATAGAATAATATTATAATAAAAATTAAAATATTGTGTGTGGTCTGTTCAGTTAGATCAAATAAAATATTGCATCTAAAATGCACCTGAATACAAGATGTGACATGTGATTTATTCATATTTTCTTGGGAGAGGACCCCTAATCCCAAATCCCCCTCTACATTTGCCTATCTCTAACTGTAAAAAGAAAAATGTAAATGCTCACGGATGTGGCATGCTCCACTAGAGATCCCAAATCACTTTTTCCCAGTCCACTCCTGATTTCCACTCCTGATTCTTGTCTTTATTTTGTATTCCATTGTTATGTCCAACTATTACAGACAAACTCTTGTTTGGAGCCTCCTAATGCATTAGGCCTCTTAAAGCCACTGTGACTCAACAGCAACTCAGCAATTTCTTCCAAGGCGTCTGGTTTTCCCCATAACAGATAAAACGCAAATGATGACACTAATTAAATTAACAATACAACTTGGATTTGCCTATCTGTATTCAAGCACCTGTATCTATATCATCCTCTCGTCTTCAGCAATGTTTTCCTGTTGTAGGACAGGAGGACGCAGGTCAAAGAGGTTTTGTTCCTCCCGAATGTTGAGGAAACAGATGGAGGGACTTACACCTGCACTCGCATCTATCACTACAAAGGTCAAACTTATAACATGACCTTCACCAACAAACTCTACGTTGAATCTCGAGGTAATTAACTTTCAATGACTCAATATTTTTACCAGATTTGTTTAAGAATCCTGTATTATAAAGATATATATATAAATCAAGACCTGATGGAATTCAGTATTAGGCTATTATATCAGCGTTTGCCTGTTCTCAAAGGTACATGTTACTTTCCGGATGATGGGGGCGTCTGCTACTTCATGATGTTATTGCCCAGAATGTTCCACAGTATCATATTATGCATATCTGTTTGTCTTACAGTTATTCAGTTACAAGTGATTTTATTTGTTGTTTTGCTAGTTTCGATATGTTTAATATGTTTAAGCAATATCCTCCAGCAAATGCTACACAGTTCATCTTTAACAGCTTTTAATAATTTAAGAATTGTATTGCATTACATTGTTTCTCTACATCTAATTTGCACAATGTATTTTTTTCCCTGTTGTTTCCTTAGAGCCACTGCCAAATGTTGAGATCATTTCACCACAGGATGACGATGTATTTAAAATTGAATTAGGTAAAATCAATGTTAACAGTCATTAAAAAACCTCATTTTAAAACTGAATTTAATGTATTTTTTTTAATTCCAGGTTCTGTTTTTGTGGTCAACTGCACAGCCACAATATCCTCAGATTTTGATGAGGTTTTTTGGATGACTGACGCGTTGTCTGTGGACACAGATACAAACTTGAGAGTTTTCTCCAACTCTACAATGTAAGCTAATAACTCCAAAAAGAGATCTGAATTGGTTTTGATTGTTCTCTTTTGATTTATTTCAGTTTTGAAAATGCCATGGGGACACACATGACCACATTGTTGATCTTCAAAGAGGTTGTAGAAGAAGATTTGTCAAAGGATTTCATCTGCAAACTTGAATCTGTGTCAGTGCCATCAAGCTTTGTGACAATCTCTTTGGAACAGAAAAAAAGTACGTTAGAGTAACAACAAAAAAAAATCAAAAAATCTTCACTGTTGTAGCATGCATGCTTTGTTTTGTGGTTTGAAATGTACTTTTTAAGGATAACCAAATTAGTGTGTTTCACTTTATATTATTATTATTTGTATGTTACAAAAATAGTTTTAACAATAGAGGTAAGCAATAAATCATCTAATCATCATCTGGTTGTTTTGAAGATTTTTTTAATATTAGAACATGAGGTATATTGTCTAGCCTATAATTTAAAAAATATATAAGGGATGCAAAAGAGGAATAGAAAATTGCAATTGCAATAATTTTCCAGACAAGGGTATATGTGAGAAATCAGCACTTTGGGGTTTAATTTTGGTTTGCTCACTTTCTGGGTATTAGCACCACATTTCCGGGAACATTTAAGCAAAACATAAATTTAAATAAATACACACACACACGCACACACACACACACACACACACACGTATATGTAAGTATGTATGTGTATATTAATATAGTGGCATTTTCCGAGCTCTCGAGCCTCAGCCTCAAACATCTATGTAGTGCATGTATCTGCATATTATCTGCTTTAAACATGACTCATTACGGTGTTTTTTTTTTTTTCCATAGAACAAGAAAGAGCACTTCTTCCTGTTCTCATTATCATGGCCACACTCCTGGTGACTGCAGTGGCTGCACTGATTTGTGTAAAGCCTAAATTGGGTATTTTACTTCGCCACATCAGATCTGTGTCACCTCTTGCTGCCCCCGCAAACCAGACCAGAGGAACCTTTTATTGAGTTTCACTGTTGAACTGGCTCTTTTATTATGAAAGTAGAGTCTTGGTGGTTTTCTAGTCATATTATTTATTTATTTATTAATTCATCATTTTGGCTTCTTGTTTATGTGTAAATGTATTTATTAAACCTATTTTCATCCATCCTCGCCTAGTGTCTTTTAATTGTACTTTTCCAAATTAAAACAAATATTCAAAGAGTTTGTCCAACAGACATATGTTATTCACCATTTGAAAGGTAAAGATTCTAGTTTCTGGTAAAATGAAAGTAATGCAAGTTGTGCACAGCCAAAATTTTCAGTTCAGTTTCCAAGCACTGAACAGAAAAATGCTGCAAAAACAATTCTGTGGTTGCATTTTAGTTGTTTAATTTTAAAACTGAATTTTAATATCTTTGTGTAATTATGGGATGTCTGGGTCATAAGAAATCCTCCATTGCATAGCCCCCTACCCGGTTTCAGTTTATTTCCGCCAAAAGTTCAGTGGGTGTTTTCCAAGAACTGACAGCTTGGCCACAGTTTCATGTAACATGTAACAGCTCAGCAAAAACAACCGTGTTGGGGAAGTCTTCAAAAGGCCTTTTCTGTGGACAGAAAGCAACATCATGGTGAATGTTCTGCTGCTTCTGCCGTTTCTCACTGTATGCAATGGTAAGTTTTTGACATTCTTTGACAAGAAACATTTATAACATCTTCAAAGGCTAAGACAAACTTATTATTTTTGTCAAAACTATATGTGTATGGTATGTAGAAAATCCTGTGAAACTTCTGAAACTCAACTCTTTCCTGTTTCACATCCATTTATCTTTTCTATTACTGCTAATAACCTTTGAGACAGAAAGTGAAAAGCATAACTGTTTTCATCTGCCATGTTGTAGCTTGAGCTACTTAACAGATACTTTGATTTGTTTAATACCTGAACTCTGTGTTAGGGCTTGAAAATAAGGACCTTGATGCAGAGTCCAGAAGCAAAAAAATATTTATTAACAAAAGGTGTTTTTGGCTTGGTCCTGTGGGTGGGCTCCGAGCAGGCAACAGTTCTAAAACCAAAAAGGACAAGATTAGAAAATGTTTGTCGATTTGCAAACAAAAGCATGAACGTTTCCAGGTTTTCACCAGCAAGGTAGAAGTACAATCTGGCGATGTGTGAAGATGAGCCCAGAGTCTTTATACTGCAGTGATGAGATGATAGAGGGCAGCTGCGTTTGCTCAGAGACCACACCCAACAGGAGCCAAACCTGGAACAAAAAACACAACAAACCAGGACCACACAAGGGTGACAAACACAAAGCCATAACACTCTGGTTCTTTTAGGAATGACTGTGGAAAGGTTATGTGCTAAATCTGGTGAGTTGGTGGCACTACAGTGTCCCCAGAGCACACGCAGTCAAAAGGCAAAGGTGATCTGGAGCACTCCTCAGAGCCGTGACATCAGGTCTGTGAACCAGACGGGTCTCCTGGTCACTGACGGAAGGCTGGTTTTACTCAGAGCTTCAGAGGACCTGCAGAAAAACTACTCCTGTTCAAATGGGTAAAAACTATGATTATTACAAACGTACGTACGTAAATCACTTCATTGTAGGCAAATACAGTCCTACGGTGCCTTTGTAAAGTATCATTGGCTCTGGGGCTAAGAGATCCTGGAAGACCCTCTTCTTCCAGTTATAGTGTTGAATTAAAAAAAAAATAATAATAATAATAATAGTAACTTCCTTGGACACTTTTGAATGATCAGAAACATCAAGGATCTTGACCACATTAGACTCTT
The DNA here is from genome assembly GCA_019453435.1 of Rhinogobius similis. NCBI lineage: Eukaryota > Metazoa > Chordata > Actinopteri > Gobiiformes > Gobiidae > Rhinogobius > Rhinogobius similis. The sequence continues at coordinate 29,606,360 of CM033621.1, forward strand.
CATCATGTGGTTTTGTGGTGAAGTGAGATTGAAGATCAGTGCAAAACAGATTAACCAAACTTTCCACTAGGGCTATACACTAAAGCAAATAAAGCACTAAATAATTACACCCACATCTCTCCTGCTTACATTTTGTTTTCTTTGTTGTCATAACAGAGTGGACAAAAAAATATTTGACTTGAGAGTCTACTCTACCCTGATCAAAGATTGTGAGAATGTTACACTGTACAAAAGACAATGCCACGCTGGACAAGCCTGTACTCTCCACTGTCCAACCGCCAACACTCCAGAGAACATCGAAGAGTTTACCAGCAAAGGTGTCACATGGCCAAAGGTATTTGTGATGTTTATTTAATTATAATGTGTGTTATTATAATAATTATAATAACACTGATCTTATTTTCCCCAAGATCAGACAGGTGTGATTGACAGATGAATTAGCAATCAGGAACAGGAAAAAATAAAAACAAAACTGTTAGCTCTGAGTTTGGCCTGAGACACAGAGGAGAGATCTTACATATAAAACAGGAGCAGCTCCTGGTGCTTGGTGTTTTCGCGCTTTTAGGAACACCTTTGGACAGAGGTCATCCCTTCACATCTGAACCAGGCTCTGGAATAATGTCATCCTCGATTTAAAGACAAGCAGCTCTGATGCCTGTTTGTGCATATGTTAGTGTTTTTGTGTTTGTCTCCTCTTGATGTTTGTTTTCTGTCCTTTGTTGCAGAACAGGAACCTGCAGAAAAACGTATTTTAAACTGAGTCAGGCCTGATTAATTTTATTTTATTATTCTTCCTTCTTCCTGGTTAAAAAATAAATTTAATGAAAATTATACAGAGTGAATCAGTTTGTCATCTCTGTAAAATGCATTTATATATTTACGTCAGTCCTTCCCTCCACCAAATGACCTTACCATTCATGGATTGTTCTAAAAAACTAAACAAATCTCTCTTTTAGGGTAACAAGACCCTGTTTAAAGAGAGTTATGACTTCTCCAGAGTGAAGGAGTCTGATCAAGGCATCTACACCTGTGTGAGGTCATTTCTGTTTCATGTTCAAGTCTACAACATGACATTCACTCTTTTACTAGATGTTGTCCCAGAAGGTACAATCTGATACACATTTCTGAAGGCCTTTGTTGTACTGTCTTGAACAATTAAACATACAACATACTTTTTTACAATTGTTTTTTCAGAAACGATTAAACATGAAGGGATCATCACACCGCATTCAGATGAAGTCTTTTCTGTGGATGTAGGTGAGAATTCATATGCCCATTTTTCAGTCTTCATGTTTTATCTAATTTAAATTGAGACACATTGTTTACAGGCTCTCCTCAGATAATCAACTGCACAGCCTGGATCTGGAACCTGGACTTTGATGAGGTTTACTGGAAAACTGGCGGGTTTTCCATAAACACATCCACCAATTCGAGGGTGTACTCTTCTAATACAAAGTAAACAACATTAGTGACTCTCTCAGTTATTCTGAAAAATGTGTTGGTAGTGATATGTCTATGTTTCAAGTGAGAACATGGATGAAGGGCAAATGATGACTGCTTCTCTCATCTTTAAAGAAGTTTCTAAAGAGGATCTGTCCACTGTTTTCACCTGTGTGCTAGAGTCAACGTTGCAGAAACCCAGCAATGTCAGTGTCACTTTGAGACAAAAAGGTTAGAATGATAATGGCGTCTTTTATAATTTCATGCACATTTGACATCAATAAACAGATGAAAATGGGTGGTGTCTTTTCCTCTCACAGAGCGCCCCTCTTATGCAGCTGTGACTGTTACTACTGTGGTCATCCCTGTAGTCATGCTCATGTGTGTTCTGATTTACATCAAATACAAGGTTCACATCACTCTGTTCCTGCGAGACACCCTTGGGTGCCACAGCAAAGTTTCAGGTATAGTTTGATGTCTTGTTTTTAGTTTGAATCTCCTGACTCCATCATTTGAGAGCAATGCAGGGTTGGCCCAAGTACAATGTGTTATATAATGTTTATTTTATTTGTTTGTTTGTAGATGGAAAGTGTTTTGATGCCCTTATAATGTACTACACGAGTGAGCAGGGACCAGGACTCAATGGAGACGACCGGAGAACTTTGCAGAGTGTGTTGGAGGATGAGTTTGGATACAGCCTCTGCCTCTTCAATCGCAATGTGTTGCCTGGAAAAGGTAAAACTTCAGTGTGTTATGTCCATTAATCTGAGGGTTGGTGGTTCAAACCCACTTTCCACTTTACCTACAAAACTATCCTTGAGCAAGGCACTTCATCTCTTCCTTAATGCGTCTGTGTACACTGGTGTATACATGCGTGAGAGTGGATTTGTGAACGGTTCATGAAGCACTATGATATAATAGATGCACAAACAGGTCAGTGCAGTGCTTTTTCCACTAAGGCAGCTATACAACACAAAAGTGAATATTTTCCTGCCAAGGGCTTTTAAAGAGTTCATTATGACATGCTTTGACTTCTGTAATCACTTTATTTTGGTCCTGACCAGACCTTTATTACATAGTTGTATTTGGTGGGAAATGGCCGCCTGCTCATCAAGACAAAACGTCACAAACACATTGCTCCAGTCCTGGAACTGCTTTGGCTTCTAGTCATACAGAAAATCATTGTTTTATTTTATACATGATTACATGTGCCTAAATATATTTGGTTGCGCTTTGGCAGGCTTGTACACTTTAGCACTTTGGGCCCCTGAAGTTGTAAGTGTGCTGGAAATAAAGATGACATTGACATAAAGACGCAACAAGCCCTATTAAATAAAGTTCTATTACAAGTGTCGAATCCCATAAGAAGCAGAGGGCTGTATGACTTTATTCACACATTGTTGTTTGTTGCAGCTGTAGCGGATGCAATGTTGGAGTGTGTGGAGCAGAGTCGTGCTGTGGTCCTGGTTCCTGCCTCTCCAGATCTCAGCTCTGAATCTGCTCTGCTCAGTGCGGTCCATGAAGCCCTCGTGGAGCGTCAGACTCGCCTGGTCTTCATTAAAAATATATCCACAAAGAAACCGAGAGCAGAGCCTCTGTCAGAGACCTTGCAGCTGCTCACGGATCTGGGACATTGCGTCACATGGCGAGGGTCACTTGCTCAATCATCTTACTTCTGGAAACAATTGCGATATTACCTGCCCCCTGTGCAAGAGCCTCACAAAATGTCATTGCTACCTCACACTGTAGTGGTAGAAGACAAACAATAGTAATTTCACAAACAACACAGAGAAAAACAAAAAAGACAACTGTTTATTTTTGTAGTGTAAAAAGTGTGTGTGTATGTGTGTGTGATCCTTCAGAGAGTAGATTGATTTGACTGATGATAATGATGATGTGATTTTGCTGCAAGTTTTATTGGGCAAAATAATATTTTCTAAATCATAGCATTACTTTATTTGCCTCTGTAACTGATTGTTGCTATAATTATTACTGTTATTTGTTAAGCATACAGCCTTAATAAATAAATATATTAATCTTACCTTTTGTGTGCATGTGCGTGCGTGTGTGTATATATGCGTGTACGTGCATGCGTGTGTATGTATGCATGTACGTGCATGCGTGTGTATGTACGTGCATGCGTGTGTATGTATGCGTGTACGTGCGTGCGTATGTATGCGTGTACGTGCATGTGTATGTATGCGTGTACGTGCGTGTGTATGTATGCGTGTACGTGCGTATGTGTATGTATGCGTGTACGTGCGTGCGTGTGTGTATGTATTCGTGTACGTGCGTGCTTATGTATGCGTGTACGTGTGTGAATTTGGTGTCAAAGTTTGTCAACACATTCAAACCCCACTCACAAATGATGAAACTGTACAAATCAATTTTGTAACCACATGAAGAACATCTTTTGACCTTGTTTTGATTCTGGGTCAAAACCTTTTGACAGATGGCTAACCAGAGTTTATTTGAAATGGTTCAAAGACTGTGTTTAAACTGCATGTAATAGTTAAAGGTCCCATATTCTGCTATTTTGCCCTTTACACAGTCTATTCTAAGGGCTTTGTTGATACATTGACAACATAACAGTTTCCAAAAAACACCCATTTCTTGGACTGGCCCCCCTCCTTGCAAAAGCAAACGTCTCACTCTGAGATCTGACCCCCCCGAACAGAGAGCAGGCTGCCTCCCCCGCCCAACCCGCGCGCCTCCCCCGCCCAACTCGTGCCGAAGCCTAGAGCGGAGATAGTGCGCATGCGCCATGTGCTCCGGTAAACAGCGATACACAAACACAGGAATAAACATTTTATCCGTCCTGACGGTGCATCGTGCTGAGTCCTACGTCCTGGATCTGACCTGGAGTTTGACGTGCTCCAGTACCGCACGTTGCCGTTTGATAAATAACAAGCTAACTCTTCTATCTGTCGTATCCATCGTGTAATTACTGTGTAGCATTAGCATTAGCTGTTTTTATTCTTGCGGCTGCGCGCTTCCTGGAGGCGTGGCTTAAACACCGCGTCATCCTTGTGAAGCGCGTCATCCTTGTGAGGAGCCCCCGTCTGCTGCTCAGCCGAGGGGGACGGAAAAGACAGTTCTCTAGCGAAAGCATGCGGGAATCAATCAAAAAACCACTTTGGGCACACATACGAGGCCCAAATAGCACTGTAGGAAGGTTAAAACCTCTGAAAAGTCGATTTTGCATGTTATGGGACCTTTAAGCCTAATGTTTCTTTCCTTGTAGAGATGGACTTCAGATCAAAAATAGCATTATTCTTTTGTGCAGGTGTAATGTGTGTCAGAGTCAAAAATAGCATGTATTGTCAGATAGGGTTGTAAATTCTAATTCTAGCCACAAGAGGACAATAACAACAAATGACTTTGTTACTGTCCAGGGGTGTCATTTATAAATCGTGTATAAAAATGTTACCTACATGGCTCTCCACTGTCGGCTCTGCGCTGTCGGAAGCGGGGGTTCGGTGGACTCGTCCCTGCGTGAACTGATCGGCTGAAGCGTGTGTTGTCACAGAACGGACACTCCACTCCCTGGTGTGGACCAGACACACAGGCACAGTGCAGTGCCACATGGTTGGTTTGGTCACAAAATAGCCCAATAACAACAGAGCTTATGATTCCCACAATCGAATCAGACGTCTCTAAAACAAGACCACATTTTGACCATAAACTCGTGAATGTAAAAAAAAAACAAGATGTGTTGTTCAGCGTCTGCCGTGGCACAATCATGCTCAGCTGATGGGTGACGGACTCATCAGCGTCTTTTGCACCTGCGTTTTAGCTCTTGGAGTGATCATCTCAGCTTGTGATTTGTGTCGTCAGGCATATGCATGCCAAGATATTAATAAAAACTTGTGCCTGACGTGATAAAAATCAATCCACTAGCAATTGAAACTAAAGTAAATGAAGGCTTAAAAGTGCACATGAGTTGCCTCATTTATAACAGCACTAAGACTGATCAACATGTCAGGAAACGTGGATGGGTCTCGAACCCACTTCACCAACATAAAAACAAAACTCTCATGCAGCGGTCTTAACCGCATCGCCACTTTCTGATGTAATTTGGTAATTTAAAACTTATACTTGTTCAACACAGCGCGCTGCCATCATTCCATTATTAATGTGGCATTAGTGCAGTTCTGTTTTTTTTTTCTTTTTTTCCTTGGTGCATGAATGCACCAGCAGACTTCTCTTCCACATCTTCTGTTGGCTACCTTGTATCTGCTCCATCCACTGTGTCCATCCATTTACTGCCATCTATTGCCATTATAAAAATCCAACACAGTGTAGATGCTACAAGATCTGGATACATCACTGCGCAACATGGCGGACTTGCTTCAGCCAATGAGAGCAGCTTGGCTTGTCACGTGACTTTTGGCAGGATTCTACCGCACTTCTACGGTTTTGCAAAGACATCGAGTGTGTTTTGCATACAAACGGAGCCTGTTTTGCAAGTGCAAAATAAGATGCGCACACAAAGGAAAAACACATTTGTACAAATGAAAAACACATTTGTACAGATGTAGATTACTATATTTGCAAATATAAACTTATTTCATTCATGAATTCATTCACTTTCTACCGCTTATTCCCGTTAGGGGTCGTGGATGACTGGAGTCTATCCCAGTGACTTTGGGCCTTAGGCGGGGTACACCCTGGACAGTGGCCAACCCGTCGCAGGGCAAACTTATTTCAAAAAATTGCATTTACAAATGAAAATATATTTGCATGCAACATTTACACAGTGGTTCATGCTAACATTTTTATATTTCAAAACCAAATTATATTTGCACAAAACTATTTGTTTATTTGTACAAATCCAAAAACTCATTTGTGCATGTTAAAGGGGCTATATTTGCGAAGCAAAACACGTTCAAATCATTTTGCGTATTTGCAAAACACAAATTATATTTGCAAATACTGTTTCGCTTGCGAAACAATGTATGACTGTTTTACAACGTTTTGGCAGGAATTTGGCCCCATACACCACATGAAGTTTTCATCTATAAAAAGACAACTGATATTGAAAATGTGCAGTCTGGTCCCAAAACTCAACCCAAAACTGAACTTTGCACGTGTGGTTTATCAGATATGAGAAAGTAGATTCAAGAGAAGAGATTTTCACTTAAGTCAGTAAGTCTAAGGAAGTTTGGGTTTTGTCTGTATGTACACTTTCAGTCAGTTTATAAATGAGACCCCGGAGCTCTTACTTCAGTCAGTTTTCTTTCATAATAATCCTTCCATTATATTATAAACCAATTGCTCATGAAGGACATTTTATTTGTTATTTCTAAATTTAAACAATTATGAAAGTCTACATTAGCAACATGGGTCAAACTCATCATTCTGGAAACTGGAAATACCAAACTGGAATAGTAAATAAAAAGTGATAGTGGTGAATCGGTGAGTCATTTTGCCCTTTCAAGTCGTTCTTTTTACAGGCAGACTGATATAAACAGAACCTGGAATTTTCACTTTTTTTTTTTTACATTTTTATTGCCGTCACCCTCTTCATTTCTGACAGTGACTGTGAAAACCACCTAATTTCAGTACTTTTTCAGGCTTAGTTGCTGCACACAGAGATGCACTTGTGTAATAGGAAGTGGTTTGAGTGTCTTTCAGACCTGTGGCTGCTGCTGCTACAGCCATGTGTATAATGTTTTATCTTTTCGAGTTGAGATTGTTATTTTGACAAGAGAGCTACTTCTGATGTAATCCAACAAAAATGAACCTAATGCTATATTTAACCTACTTCTCTTTGACAGCATGCACAGGTAAGATTTTCAACTGAACTTTGTAATTTTAAAAGTATGATTAACCATATTTTATTTCATTATCGTGCACAGATCTCTATCAGAAACCCTCACCAACAATGCACTACAGAGCTGTCACGGGAGAAGTGTTTATGATGCCGTGTCAGAGCTGGTCTAGGGTCGAAGGCCACAAAAAGGAGAGTCCTGCTGTGACCAAGAACAGCTTTGCTCAGTTCAAAGCCAAAGCAGCACACTCTGGAAATTACACATGCAATACAAGGTAAATAAAGTCAATATGAACAAACATGTATGCAATCCATAATTTCAGCATTTTCATTGTAATCATCACTCAGTTTTACAGCCTGCATTAGAAATCATGAAACAAATTCTGAAAAAAACATTACATTTATTTAAGCCTGTGAAATTACCAGTCAAGATTTTCTATAAGAAGATGTTCTGCTTTTCACCCAAGTCACTTTTATTATAGTTTATGCAGTTTATGCATTCTTTTGAAAAATGCTCAACATTTTGATTGGAAGGCACTAAGTGAAATAATTATGGGCAACACAACTGACAAATGTGTTTTTTTGCTTTTCTTTGGTCTTATTTTTGTCCGTGGAGCAGTTGTTTTGCTCAAATTAACTTTATGGGGCGGGTCCGATCGCAGTACAATACATGTGATTCGAGGTATTTTAGCATCAAAAACATCTGGAATTGAATAAATGCAATATAGATACAATATTATAGATACAATATTGTGGAACATTCAGGGTAATGATCTTAAATTGGAGACAAGCACGTGGCAGAAATGTAACAACCTCAAGCCCAATAACTGCTGACAATAACTTCAAGAGTTTATTTTATATATACAATTCTCTTTTGTGCAGTGCTGGTTTGCAGTTCCTCCATCTCCAGGTTGTTAGTAACACAACGGGATGCTCGAGCGCTGAGGAGAGCAGAGTGACACTAGAGATCGGAGCTGGAGGGCAAATCACATGTCCAGGACACAACTGCAGCAACAGCACCACCACTGTCTGGTACAAGGTAATGCAAGTGAAGTAACACTGTACTCAAGTGAGGGTAACCTTACTGTAAAACATATCACTCAAGTGCAAGTTGTGAAGGAATAAACTGAAGTTTCCCGAGAGATATTAATTTGATTTACACGCGAGGAGAGAGGACGGAGAGAAAAGCCTTCAGTAACAAATACCAGCTCTCGTGCTCCGAACCCTCTGAAGTCTCTACCGCCTCTTCTCCTCTTTTATTAAGATTAGGAACCCTAGTTACATGCCCACTGCCTTATCTCAAGGGATGGGGGGACATATTAAAAGGCAGTGGGAAACAGGATAACATTCCACATCAAAATATTCAATGTCATCGTGACATCTTTTCACTCCCATGGTGGCCACCCAACAGATGTTTCCTTGGCCGTTGATTATGGTGACCTTTTTGTACTTCTGCAAAACACGATGTTATTCTGCGAACTCAGAACACACAGATTACAAACATGTACTTGGTTTCGTATTACAATATGCATGTGAGAATATGTGAGAGTAAATAGAGTATAGTAATGAACAGTGAACATCTTACCTTTAATAATACTCAGTGAGATAAAAATACATAATGAATCCATCAAGTGTGAGGCTGGAGTTGTAACACAGGAGAGGTTTATTTCCATCAGTGCGGGACCTGCAGACATGACCCCTAAGATATTGCGATTGTATGTGTATTCCAGTCAAGTCCAGTCCACAAATAGTGGTGCCAGAAGCACACATTTTCATATAATTGTATATTGTCAGCATCAAGATTTTCTCATTTGTAGATGTATTCAGAGTGGAAGACTAGTTTTACTCAAGTAAGTACTGTTACTTCAAACATGTAACTCAAGTAGTAGTAAAAGCAGATCATAAAATTACTCTGAGAAGTACAATTTCTTTAAAAAAAATGCAGGTACAACTGAGAACCGCCTACCTAGTATTAAATCTACTTAGATGTCCATGTTGAGAAGTCATGTGTGATGAAAGGAGGGTACAAAGGTGTATGGGCCTAGACACTGGTGATATAAAAGAGGAGATGGCAGATCATTCACTGACGGGGCACAGGAGGGTTGTGGTCAATAGCTGAAAAATGAAGGCGCAAGAGAGTCCAGATATATACATAGATAAATATAGATATATATATAATGGTCGCGACTGGGAAATACTGTCTTCAATATCAACATCCTATTGGACTTGAAAACAATTATCTTGGAAACAATGGATGGATAACTGTCGTTGTACTTGAGTGCAATAAAAAAGCAATAACAAGGAGATTGACTGGGATGTGGCCAACTGTTAAGGACTGGAAAGAAATAACATTAGATTTAATAATTAAATTTGAAAATGGACAAATTTTCCGGACACTGGAACAAATGCGAAAAAACAAAAGGGGACTTTTGCTCGTTTTGTTTTTGTCAGTTTGCTTTGTGTCTTTGTCGTTTTTGTTATGTTTTCATTTTGAACAAAAACATTTGTGTGTATCTACTGTTGTTGTTACAGGGAAACAGGAGTGTATCTGAAATAAGGAGAAGAAAAGAAATGTTTAATAACGGTAGCTTGCATCTGTTCAGAGTGAGCAGACACGACAACGATGTGTATTTCTGTGATCGAGTGCTGAGCGAGCGAGGGGTTAAGTGGACCACCAGGAGGTCTGTCACTGTCAAGGCTTTAAGTGAGTCCACTGTGTGCAAATGGTTTTATATATATATATATATATATATATATATATATATATATATATATATATATATATATATATATATATATATATATATATATGGGACACAAGAATACTGTGTGTTTTGATTGTCAACCTTCAAAACCACTGACTTCCTGTTGTTGGGTTGCTGATGTGGTTATTGATGAAAATCAGAATTTGCTTATTATTTTTTGACATTTTGATTGAATAATGCCACTGTATTTGTTATTAAAAAAAAAAGGTCTTGTGTGTGTTTTAGAGTATTGCCCAGATAACAATTACAATCAAACTATAACTACAATCATTTTTTGTTGTCAACTGGTCACAATTAACGTTAGTGATTTAATGGCCCTAATATGCACAAATGCACGCCCCGATGATGCCATTCCTTGAGCTATTGTATTTTGATTTTGTTTTTATGTGACATTAGATCCTAAAAAATACGCTCCAAGAATTCTGTATCCAGCAAACAACACAGTGCAAGAGGTGGAACTGGGTATGTGTCTTCATGTTTCAAATCTCTCTTTGGAGTGATTGACAGAACAAGAAATGTATTTATTCTGTCTTGAAAAATTAGGTTTGAATCATACACTCAAATGTGAGGTGTATTTTCCTGAAGCTGATCCACCAGGAGTCGTCCAGTGGTTCATGAACGACAATGGCCATTTAGTGAACAAGACGATGGAGAAGATTGAGTAGGTCAATATAATCTCTAATATGCTTGGTATAAAGGTTTAATATAATTTTGTTTTATCCTATTCAGAGAAAAACTTAAATGGGAGCTTCGAGTCACTGGGAAAGTTATAATTAAACAAGCGACAGCCCAGGACCTAAACAAAACATACATCTGCATCGCCCAAAATACTTCGGGAAACAACAGTGTCACGATCTACCTCAAGAAAAAAAATAAATGTGAGTACGCTGTTCTAACAAAGATAAATCACTGTGTACGGTAAAGGCTAATGAAATGCTTTTTATGTTTCAGTACAATGGTCGTCCCTGATTGAGTATTCTTTGGGTCCATTACTGTTTGTCATGGGTTTGGGGCTTGTTGTGCGAGTGAAATGGATGGAGATACAGCTCATTCTGAAATCTCGCTGGACTTTTCGTGAACCAGATGTAGGTAAGAGGAAAAATGCAAAAAATATATGGAGAAAAATGCCACAAAAACATTCTTCATCACAGCACATGGTTAAGACAAATTAATGCTTTAAAGTTTAACAAAAATCCTCAAAATCAGATTTATTGATTCAAAAAATAGTTGGCTCACTTAAATTAGCTTAATATTGGCCTGGACTAATCAAGAACTAAACCAGGTTGAAATAAGCAAGGTCTAAAACTCAATTAACCTTTAACTATGGATTTGAACTGTAGGAGGCATCAGCATTTCCCTAAAGATATGAGTACCACAGTTCGAGAACATATTCTGAAAGTAAACAATACAATTTAATACTGTGCCCAAAAGGTTTATAAGGTTATATCTATTTTCTGTACTTTCCAAAGCACAGTGAGCTCTGGGCACTACAAAAACAATTCAAAAGGGCCTTAATGCATACCAGACAATCCAAATATGCCTCAATTATTTCTCAAAAAACATGCAGTTGTGGCTGATCTGTGCATTAATTCAAACACCTCTTAATCAGGGAGCAAAGACTTCGATGTGTTTTTGTCGTATGTGTGGAGAACCTCATCCATGGAGCTGGTTTCATCTTCTGTGAAACTCAACAATCATGGTCGGTTACCAGGTCAAGTACTTTGATTTTTGAATTTTGTTACATTTGCAAAAGAATAGATCTTTGGTCAACAAGGGTAAATTCGGACCCCTTAAAGTGCGTATGACGGGTTTTCGTGATTTTCTAATTTTAACTTTATTTAGTGTATTAATGCCAGTTGTAAATGTAAATTTTAGTTTTACACCAATCAAGCAGTCATTTGTGGAGAAAAGTTGAAAAATATGTTGAAAATTACAGGAAGTAAACAAACTGATGACATCACACTAGGGAGACAAAGGTTATGCATAATTTAGACAAAATAAACAACTTTTTTTGATCCTTTAAACACTGATTTAAAAAAAAAGGTGTTCACATGTATTATTATTCGGAAAATAAAACAATCTGTGACATTAGAGGAGTTTTGGCCCCGTGTACAGGATGGTTGCTTGGTAATTTCCTAGTGTGATGTCATCATTTACAACCAGGAAGTAAAACCAAAAACCTAAAAAAGAGCTAAATCGTGATAAAATTTGTAAAGCATTTTAACAAAATTTGAAATATATTTATCTTAACTGTATTTTTGACAAATGAGTAGACCAACCTGTCATAGGCACTTTAAACCCCCTTAAAACGTGATGGATCATCGCAATCTTAAACTATCCTAAAAATATGAATTATTTTTTTCTAGTGATTTAAATATGTATTTTTTTTACTTGGGTTTGAACTTAAAAACGTGTAGAATGTCACTATGAATGTGCTAAAAAAATAACCCCAAAATATGTTTTACTTTTCACTTCAGTTAAAGTGTTAGTAAAGCGCAGATACCAATTACAGTACTTTTACTTTTGTGCTTAGTTCCTTTTCAACACTGTATAATACATTAATTACAATGTACACATTACTTTTGTGAAAAAGCTGTTAAGATACAGGTGTCATTTTCAGAAGGCACATTCCCATTCAGGCTGGACCCTCTGGAGGTGGAGGTGCCCTCAGAGAGACTGGAGCTGCTTCTGCCCCACGTGTTGGAGGACCAGTGGGGCTATCGACTCTGCCTCATGGACCGGGACTTTCTACCAGGGGGAGGTAAGGTTTGCAAAGAGACACGGTTCATGGAGTTTTTTTGGTGTATTAATCTTACGTGAGGGTGATGGTGGTGCAGTTAGTGGTACAAGCAAAGGGTTAAAAGTTCAAATATCACCAAAGCATGCATTATTGTTATGTCACCTGTCACCCAGTTAATCTCTCCAATTAAAATAATATAGATTGCTGTGACAGGAAGAATATGTTTAAGGATTTCTTGAATGGGGGGGCTAATCCCCTGAGCAAGTCAAATATAAATTCATCATTATGACTAAATCTGATTTAAAGCATTACTGAGAAGAAGTCATTGGGGATTTAAGTACTTATGCCCATATTTACAGTGTATGGGCACTGGGCACGGTCCCAACACAGTATAAATAGTTACTACTTAAAGTATGTGTGTGTGTGCGTGTGTGCGCGCGTGTGTGTGTGTGTGCGCGTGTGTGTGTGTGTGTGTGTGTGTGTGTGTGTGTGTGTGTGTGTGTGTGTGTGTGTGTGTGTGTGTGTGTGCGTGCGTGCGCGCGCATTGATTTCATTAAATAGGCCAACATCAAATAAGCTAAGTCCACTGCATTGCACTTGTAATTACTGAAACTCTTTTTTTAGGACCCTCACCCGAACCACAGCTTTATAAGAACTTTCACTGGTACTTCTGGGGCTCCCTTTGGCTTTTCTAGTATGAAGGACTTCACACGGGGTTGGTTACCATGTAACCTGCACAAGTCACCAAGCTGAGTCTGCTGGGGACAAGTGCCTGAGCAAACCTGTGTTCAGAGTTTCTAAATGAAACTGTACACCAATTATGAGGCTTAACAGAGACAAATGGCTAAAACAAAGACAGGTGCAAGACTTTTATAAAGGCTAACAGGAGGGTCTACGACTCATAAGATGTGTTTGCAAATGATTGTGTGCAAAAATAAACACATTTATGGGCAAACAAACAAAGTGAAATTTGTTTAGGAAACTAATATACAATCAGTCAGACGAGTCAGAGGAAAATATTTTAGTAGGAAGCCCACCAAAAATAGTTCTAAAGACATCCCTGCATGATGCAGTGGTAAAATTATGAGTAAAAACATATTTATAACTTAATTTGTTTATTATTCTATTTCTATATTATCTGAGCACTGGTTTGTAGTTATAGGTAAGATGATCGAGTACATGATTGAGACTGTAAGTAGTGTTTGTGAATGCCTCCCAAACTTATGAAAGAACACATATTCTGCTAAAGTGACTGCTACAACCAGAAGTTGTAGCTGCAATCACGCTATCTGATTAAAAAATCCTCTCTCTTCCGACCATCAAAAGCACTTCCTGCTGAACTCCCTCGATCAGTGATGTTTCTTTTCCAGATTTTATACGTCAATATCCAAGAATCTTCTGCTGTTTTAAGTCCTTAAATCAGACTCGTTCTGAGCATTTCTGTCATCTAAACAAGTTCACTGCTACTATAGCTTGATCATTATGCTGTCATTTAAAGTGATAATATAACTAAATTGTCTAAGCGCCAGGCTCCATCAGGTGCCAGGGCAAACTGCAGAGAAACATGTTTACTACATATTTACTGCATAATTAACATTTGTTTTGTTTCAAAACATGAGATGGCAAACTTGCGTAAGATTTTTCCTTTAAATTAATTTGACACAAAACATAATACATTTTAGATTTGATAACACATTTGCCTTGTTTTGCAGCTTACACTAAAGATGTGGCGAATGCTATTCAAAGAAGCCAGATGTTGATCTTCCTTCTGTCGGATGAATACCTCTCAGACAACAATGCTGTGTTTGTCCTTGAATCAGGACTACAGGTACACAGTTTCTCAATAATCTGTAATCCTTCTACAAAAAACATAACCTACTATTTTCAAGTTTCATTTTTTGGCTAAATGTAAGATGGTACTTTCACTGGAAACCAAAAAAAAAAATCATTTTGTTTGTAACTGATTGTGGTTTTGTTTTCACACCTTTGCTAGGCGCTTCTGCAAAACACAGGTGTAAAACTACAGTTAATATGGACAAACAGGGCCCAAGATTCCCTCCCACAGTTGGACCCACCACTTCCTGTTGTCGTTCAAAAAGCCTTGAAGGTGCTACCAGCTCTCAAATGGACGTCAGCCACTAACACCAACTTTTGGAAGCATTTGAGGAAAGCCATGCCCCATCAAAAAATCTCATCTCTGCAGAAATGAATGGGACTTTACTTTTTGACAGCTCTAAATCATTCATCACAAGTCAACGAAATTCCCACAACTCGAGTGACAATTAAAACAAAAGTAAATTTTACTTTTTGTTTTATTTTATTAGAAAACATATTTCTGAGATGTTCCCATTACTAGATTTTGAATTTATATCATAAACAAGTACAAACAGACTGAAATGATTCTCCCTTATTTGAGCCTCACAGCTTTATGGCAAGTGTCTTAATGTGAATATCTTATTTTATAACCACCTGTCCAGATATGTTTGTAAGTAATAGGTAAAAGCCTTTGGGGGTTTATTGATTAGCAAACAAAAGAATAAATGCATAAGACTAATGAGACTACAACAAATCTTTAGCATAAAAATACATCAAGGGCAATGGTAAGAGAAAATAACCATATATAAATCTGAGAATGAACAGTAATAATACTGTAAAAATACTCATGTTCCATAATTGGACTTAGAAATAAAAAGTCACACTACGTAAATTTTAATGTAAATTTTCACACGTAGATTTTCTCTGGATGATCCTAATATTGGTCTAAAGACACAGAACATGGACATACATCAACTGTTGAGCCCAGGAAGGAAAGGTTACACACAATTGTATCTTCTAGATCTCACCACAAGATGTCACTACAAAATAACCTTGTTGTAGTGATTCGGTTGAAACTAGCAATTAAAAGTGACTTGTTTTTGTCCAGACAGACATAAGCTGATGACAAGTCAGTCCTATAAATCAATCACAACTTATAAAAACTACAGTTCTGTTGTGATTTAGTCTTCGTCCTCTGCGTGAGCCTTCAGCTTCCTCTCCCAAAGCTTCTGATTGTCAGAGAAACCCTGTTTGCCTTTGTTGAATGAGTTGGGCCCTGCAGATGTTGGCGTCTCTCTGAAATGAAAATGTTCAAAATTAATGCCAAAATACCGGAACATAGTATCACACTATGTTTTTTTCTGTTGAAGCTAAATCACTTTTATGGCAACTTGGTAAATGAATAAAGTCAGCAACCTGCCAATGTTTTTCATTCTCATCTTTGCTTCAGGGGGCATTTCTTCTGGTTCACTCTGCACTCAAACAGAAATAATAAGTCATGCTGATCAACACTTTAAATTACATTTCATGGAGGAAATATTTTGTGTGAACCTACATCATCATCTTCATTGAAAACTGACGCAAGCCCAGCCTTTTTAGTAGGAACTGGAGGAAGAGGTTCTTTGGGTTTCTGACATAGAGAAGAAACATAACAATTAAAAAAAACAACATAAACACAATAAACTTGGTGTCTCAGGCGTTTCCAAAGCTTACTGATGCTCCAAGTTTGATGGATATGGGGTTGTTGGATTTCTTCCCAACCTGACTGCTTAAGTTGAAACCAATTTTGGAGACTTTTGGGGGCGATGGGAGGTCGGCTGAGCCCTCCTCTTCGTCACTTGAAGAAAGATGTTGCGATGTGCGCTTGACTGCGGTCCCCACAGTGCTACAAGAGACAGGCTTAGTTTTCACTCTGTCTCCCTCCTCCTGCGGCCCTGCTTGAGGCGAGACACTCAACCAGATGAACAACTGTTTTCAGGGAGCTACAGAATAACAAGAGACTAAACTTTACCTGTGAGGCTAAATGTAATGTTGACAGTGAACCACAGAACTTAAATGTTGTGTCGAAAGTGTGTCAACTTTTTTTCATGTTCAAGTTAGCAAAATGACCTTGCCTGCATGTTGTTGTCATGCTTTGAAGGGTTACTAACAATTCCTTTCCTTGAACTGGAGCTGGCCGTAACTTGAAATGGGCTAAGACTCTACAAAGGCCACTTTACCTGTAAATTTGCAACTGACGATCATCGTAATAGTCTGACTAGTCAAACAATTATTTATTTTGCATATTAAGATACCATTATAACCAAAATATAGGTTGAATTATGGTGACTGAAGGCTTCTAGATAGAGAATATGTACAAACAAAGTGGATTCCTGATAAAAATGAAGAATAGTTTCTTCAATGCCACCATCTTTATTATATAAAAGGTATTGAATGTGTTTTAGAGTCCATAGACCAGATAATCAAACTAACACTACCAAAAAAACTCACAAATTATATATATATATATATATATATATATATATATATATATATAAAATAGTCGATTAATCATTATTGAACAAGTGAAGTTTTAATAATAAAAAAATAACAATCTGCCAAAGTCACTATACCATATTAACTGCAACTTACTGCAGTCAGTAACTACAGCACTATTAGACATTTGTATTTTCTCTAATAGCTGTTGAAATAGCATTAACCTTTTTTAGGGGAAGACCTAAATGATACCATGAAGATGCCATTTAATGACGGCGACGTACCACAGCTCCAATGCTTCTTATTTAATCTTTCAAGAGTAGGCAACCTCATCAATTTTGAAATACTAGTAACGTTATATAGTGCAAATTTTCGATGCTATCTCAATAATAAAAGTAAACTTGAAAGACTGGCGATTTCTGAATGTGTTAGCATTAGCATGTTAGCTTAGAATAATTTTAAGACGTTTTCCGGATCTATTATAGCCACGTTATATGGTTTTCACTTGGAAATTAAAACAGGTATTTATAGCAGGCATCTCTAATGCATTTAAGTAGTCAAAACAGCTTAAATATCACCTCCGTCGGCTTTGAGACCCCATCTGTTTCGTTTATGATCCGCCATAGCTTCACTTCAACAAATGCCTACTAATGCCACTGATTGTGTTCTGGCGCTGTGGAGTCGCACTCCTTTGTTTATAACCCACGATGAAGATGAGTAGCCAAGCCGCTAGTCAATGCTAACTGAGAAAACAAAGCTTCAATCATGGAAATAAGAGGTAAGATATGTATTTAAACAGACGTGGATACTTGATTTGGATTACCTTCCACTTAAGTGTGTAGTGTATTAAATCACTACGTTTAAGATGTAGTTATTTTGGCTATCTTTACCAAAATCATGTAACTCAACATTGAGCTACAACAGCTGTTTGGACAGTAGAAATCAACTTCTGAAGTAGTCTGTAAACCTTAATAATTTCAATCAAATTTCAAAAAGCGCATCTTGAATAATCAACTGTGTCAACACCAGTCAAGCTAAATTGTACTTGAAATTTTCATTGTAAAAATTGGCACATTGTTTTGAATATTTATGAACCATTTTGGTATTTTTTTAGGAAATCACCTAATTTACCTGAAATTGTGACATTTTAATGTGTATTTTACTGAGCTTTATCTTAGTAAAGATAGAAAGAAAACTGAATATATTTAGGAGCTAAACTAGTAAATGTGATGTAACTGAATGTGTAATTTAAAAAAATCTGATCATTACCTGATGCGTTATCAGATTATTGAAATTTCATTACTCTGAATGTGAGTAATCTGATTTCTTTCTGATTGTTCACACCTTTGAAGGTTATTACAAGGAAACTAAACTGATGCAAAACAAAAAAGGCCAAGCTAATGTGGCCTTAATTCATTGACATGATGATCAGATTTCTCTTGTGCATATAAGCACAACAATAATCAGATCAATCATTGAGCTTCTGGTCATGTAAATGTACCCAGATAGGAGTGCACCTGCAGATAGAAAGTAGCTAACTCTGGTGCAGATAATATTTTCTTTTTTCAGGTTAAATAATTTGTACATGGTCACCGAAAAATAAACATTAAACTTAACAAAGAAAATCTTCAAACTTAATTCTTTCTTGGCTACGTTTGTTTTATTTGATTGACCTGAAAGGACTTTTTATCAATAAGAGTACAAGATGGCATTTTGACCAAGCCCACAATTGAGTTAAATACTGTCCTCTCTTCAGGTTTTTAAAAGTTTGGTATACAGCAATGTAGTAGTCGCTATGGGGCAAACCATGTGCATATGCTCCCGTGGGTCCATTACTGTCGACAACAAGAAATACTACTTTGTTCAGAAGCTAGATGAAGGGTGAGTAAAACAGAGTTTTGTTTATTGTCTTAGAACTATGGCAGTGTTGTTTAGAACCTCCTCTTGACATTTTCTCTGTCCCATTTTCAGTGGATTCAGTTATGTGGATTTGGTGGAAGGTGTAAAAGATGGGCATTTTTATGCTCTGAAGAGGATCCTCTGTCATGATCGCGAGGGGCGGCAGGACGCACAGACCGAGATTGAAATGCATCAAATGTTTAACCATCCAAACATTTTGGGTCTGGTGGCGCACGCCTTTGTTGAACGTGCCGGTAAAACTGAAGCATGGTTACTCCTCCCTTACATGAGTGTAAGCTGTGCCCAAATCAAATGACTATGAAAAATAACAAAACATGAGCTTGAAGCTGATGTTTCCTTGTTTATCTGAACAGAAGGGAAGTTTATGGTCAGTTCTTGAGAAACTGAGAGACAAAGGAAGTTTAATGCCTGAAAAACAAATTCTACACATTTTTCGAGGCATCTGTGCTGGACTTAAGACGATTCATGAGCGGGGATATGCACACAGGTAAATGCCTCCACAAATAAATATAATTTCATCTTTTATAACATTTATATTTACAGTTAATGCTTTGCTTTGTGAAATGCCAGGGACATAAAACCTACCAATGTGCTTCTGGATGAAAATGACAAGCCAGTATTGATGGATCTGGGGTCAATGAACCGAGCCAGGATAGAGGTGAATATTGCCGTAATGTGTAAAGTGTTCAGAGCCACAACCACACTTTGAGACTAGTTTATTTTAAAGTATATTACATTTTACTTCAGTGAATGCGTAATTGTCTTTTCCAGGTCAGAGGAAGCAGGGACGCGATGAGCGTTCAGGACTGGGCTGCACAGCGGTGCACCATTTCCTACAGAGCACCTGAACTCTTCAATGTGGAGAGCCACTGCATTATTGACGAGCGCACTGATATCTGGGTAAAGCCGGGTTGACATGGCTGTAATTAGCTGTAGTCTTGTAATATGTTTCATGCGTATTTCCTCTCGTATCCCTGCAGTCGCTCGGCTGTGTGCTGTTCTGCATGATGTTGCAGGAGGGACCTTATGACCTGATCTTTCAAAAGGGCGACAGTGTGGCCCTCGCTGTGCAGAACCCAGTGACCATCCCACAGTCCTGCCGGTCAGTCACAAGAGGTTTTTTTTTTTTTTATTGTACTAATGTTATGAAGCTACTTTATCTGACAAAAATCAAATCAACGGTATTATAAATTCCCAATAGGAAAATTATCTTTGGCAAAGTGCTGAGTAGCTTACATGTGACAAAATTTCTCTTTGCCATCAAATGTCTGTTTAACAATACTGGACATGACATAACAAGCACAGAAATGCAGCATAATAAAAAGCAGAATTTAATTTAAATTTTTACTTTGTGTTTAGTTACTCTGAAGGCCTGAAAGTCTTGCTGAGCTCGATCATGGTGACAAACCCTCAGGAGAGACCAAACATCAGCTGGGTCCTGGACCAGGTACAGGACTTGCAGAGCCGCAGCCCCAACACTCAAACCAACATGGTGTGACTCAGCTCAGTCTTTGCACCTTCAAACCTCTTTTCACACAACACATTTTAACAGTTTGTACAAACAGTGCACAGGGAATGAACCAGTTTGGTCCAATTTATGATTATTGAGGCTGCTGCTGTTAATTCTAAGGACATTGACTATTATTATGGTACTCTTTTATAATGCCTTTCAATTATAGCCTTAGGTTTTTATTAGTGCTCTTTGTTTTTAAATGTTATTTTATGAAAACCTTTACCTCTTATCCTTTATTCAAGTGACCTAAACGTATACATCATTTACATTCCCTGTCAAAATTCTTATCCAAAATCAAATTTTATTTTTGGAGTTATAAAATTGTATTTATTTCTAGTGCACTTTCCATTTGCAGTGCTGCTTTTAAACACACGGTGGTGCTACATCATCACATTTGCTTGTTTGCTTTATGTATTAAAATGAAAGGCAATAGAGTTAAGAAGTTATCCAACATCTTCATGTAAAATGCATTTGATCATTTGTGTTGTTCAAATAGGAGCACTATAAATGTTGCATTGTTTCAATGACCACAAACCACACTTTGGCATTTTACACCGGCATTACAACATGACCATTAGTGAGAACCAAGCCTCAAATGCAGTGTATACTATATACTTTTAACTCTGTTATTCCTCAAGTTTAATAATTACCATCTTGTGTAAGTTTAGTTTTCTCAGGGTTCATTTAAATCTTTGTCTGTTTTTAAAATCTGTTATTTGGTTGTATGGTGATTTGGAGCATCTATTTATTTAATGGTTAAACCTTTGTATGAGAGGGATTGGACCTTGAAATAGCCTACACTTGGCTGAAAAATTGTACATTTGACTGTTGAAAGTAAAACACAACACAAACTGACATCATTTTAATTGTTTGGATATGTCACATGACTTTGTTGTGTACTTGTATGCTAATAATGGTTTCACCCTGATGATAAATTAAAGATTTGCATTCAAGTTGTGCTGATTCTGTTCATGGTTAAGACATCTAAATGTAATGGATTTTCAGATCTGATGTGACATGATTAAAAAATACATCTTCATTTGATCCCTGGTGCAATATGCCATTTGGGTGAAATTGCCATGTAATTTAGTAAATCCCTGTTTAACCCAGCTGCTCAAAGAAAGACACTTTTCTCAGCCGTTATTGGTCAGAGTCCATCATGCTTTGAGGGACAGGTGGATTTAACCTATCGTAGTGAAGTGTGAACTCTCAGAAGAAGCACATAGCTTTATTACCTCAAGCATTATCAAGATGTTACATTCATTTTAATGAGATCAAAATTGTAATCAAAGCACTAAAAAAACATGAACTTCCTACCCTGCCCATCCCTATTCAGACAACATTAAAACATTATATTTTTATTTGTGGAAGGAGGGTTAGGAAACACGCAAAAGGTCTATTGTTAAAGACTTTATGCTTTTTTCAAATATTTGGTAATATTTTGAAATGGCTTAATAATAGAAATGGGTCCAGTGACGTTAATGTTCAAACCTGCAGAACTGAGAAACCCTGTTATGGTGGCATTTCATCGTAACTAAGTACAGGAAAGGAGGCGGAGAAAGCACTCAAGCCTCAAATGCAGGACAATACAGGATTACTGAAATATGCATGAATCAATTGAAATACAACTTTGAGTAAGCGTATGGATACATTTTGGTAAATTTTACAAATAGACTATTTTTGAGACTAGACAACTACTGCCCCAGGAAATCTTTGCTGATTTAATCATAAATGCAGCCTTGCTCATTAAATCAGACCCACTGCATGAAGTGGAGGTGAAGCGTGAGGAGAGACATTCAGCAATAAGAGCCGGGGAATAATCTAACAATGCTGCGTTTGAGAGAGATATTTTCTTCTTATAATTTATGGTGACATTTTGCCTGAGTTAAAATACATGCTTTTTTATATTTTTACGAATTAAGAAATCAAATCAGTTGTTCCTGTTGACAAAGTGAACGTGTTTATAAACATCATTTGACCCTTTAATAGTGCTCAAAATCTGTGAGAAATGCTTTTACTTTTTTCTCAAAAAGTAAATTTTGAAAGGATGCTTCAAAACATTTACTTAACTTGATTTTTTTAATGCTATACTTTTGCTATTGCTTTTTTCCCCCCTTTTGGCCCTGTATCTGTACTTTGACAGTTCTTCCACCACTGTTGAATACAATGGAGTGGAATTAGCCTTTTCCTGCCTAGATACCCCAGCAACCAAGGCCCTCCTCCCATTCCCATTCTCAAATACATACAGCACACTTCAGCTCTCAACTCATAAACCATCTGGAAGTTTTATTGATTTGGCAATGAATCAATTAGTGAATTATTTAATTAGCAAGGCATTATAGGTCAGTGCAGAACTGCTGCCTTCTTGCCATGCCCTATAGGTCTTACTAAATCACTATGCGCGTTTCATGTTTGTGTAGCACTCGAAAGTTTTCAGACATGATTTGAGTTGGACCTTGTTAATGTGGCTTGTAAAGTTTCCATAGTTTGACAATAGACTCCAGAGCTTTAAAGTTTATGTGAATGGACTGAACTTTTGCTGTCCGTCAAGTCTAAATTACTCTGAGAGAAATAGGAACATTACGTCTGCCCTGTTTTGTGGATGAGTTATGACTTGAGTTTCCCAGTGGCACTTGTTAATTCATGGGAGTGTTTGGGTTAAAATGCATAATGGCTTCATTAAAGGGGATTGGCGTAATCAGTAAAGGTATTGCCTTAATTACTGGCTCTCCTCCAGACCTGTCCGTCCCGTTTTGAGATCTGCAACCCACCCTGTCCACGCGCCTCGCTAATTTAATTAAGTGTACAAAAAGCTACACCCTAACGTCACCCTTGGGGGCAATTATGGAGCGTGAGATTGAAGGATCTCCACCAGGGCTTTTTTTTACTTACTGGCAGGAGATTGCCTGTGTCAGTTAGCTGATTGCATTGATTATATTGATTTGTAACAGCTTTTCGGGTAATTTCATCTGCAAAGGTGAGAGCAACACGTTGGCCCAAAGACTTTATTATTTACTCTTTCTTTATTTAGACCTTGGACTCGATGGCCAAGTGATTAGATGAAATGGAGCTCCACAATAAGTCTTTTAAAGAGGGAGTTGGGGAGCGAGAATCGATCGTTTTTATTCGAAGTATAAGGTCACCGCAGGTTGGAAATTATTACTTTTTTTTAAAGACATCAAAACCACTTTGTTGCGACAGTTTTTGTGAAAGATTAAGTTAAAAAGATACAACTGAAACCGTAATTTTTGTCCTCTTTTCTAATATGCATTGGGTGGTTTGGTTTCAAAAGGTTAATGGACACCACTTTATAATAACAACACTTTAATTAATCTAAAGTCTTTGTTCATGGTTTATTATTCATAATGATCTTTTAGTTTATTAAGAATGATTCAGGCTGAGTAACTTCTTAATTAAAGGGTTAGGAGTTAATGTATTAAGTAGTTATAAACCTGAATGATTGTTTATAAACTATTTGTTCCTCATGAATTAAGACTTTCATGCTTTATTAAGACTATAGTCATTCTAAAGTGTTAATGCAGCCAAGTACTTTAACCAAACCTTTAGCCTTTAGTCATCTGAAGCATCCACACTGCATCAAATACCACAACAAAAATTAGAGTGAAATATATGTCAACACTTTGTTATTGATAATACAATTGATTGTTTTTCAATAGAGTGCTATCGATTACTATCTTGATGATTATGACATAATCACATAATTATGACAACTAGTTTAGTGGTTATTTTTAATATTACTTGGACATTACACTGTTAACCTTACTCTAACCCTACCCCAACCCTTTTTTTAGAAATGTAGTGGAGTAGAAAGTATAATAATAATCTCTCGTGTAGATATGTGGAGCCAATGTAACTAAAATGTAACGCAAAAATATTCCTACTTCTTCATTCTCATCTGGACATTGACAGTTGTTTTTAGTCGACATTGTACAGTCATTTACATTCTAAAAATAATAGTTTATTACATGTTTATTATTGCTTTATTATAGTTCTTATAAAGTTGCATAATACTTGATAAACCCATAAAGCATTGTTATTAATTGTGATTGGCTTTGGTCATTTGTTACGCTGTGATCCTTGACCCTGTCCCGCTTGTGGACAGAGGCAGAGGCGCTAATAGTTTGATGAGCAGTTCATCAGCACTGATTAAGAGCAGCAGATGACAAGATAATCCAGAGGTGGCACACTCATTAACGCACGCCACAGAGGAGTAAATTAGCTGATTAAACAAGTGCTGCGGCCAAAGCAGGTGTCCTCCAGGGAGGGGCACCCTGAGTTATGGGACGGGGGTGTTTGTGTCGCCTGCCAGCAGAGTTGTCAGTGAATGAGTGAAGTGTCTTCATCAATTTGGAGCCATTACCATGTCAAAAGGAGCGGCATGAGTACAAACTGGGGGAGGAGAGAGGCACACGTCCCATCTGCATACGACAAGCCTATTCATTTGGCTCAGCGCTCGGCCCCTCCTTCTGCCGTCCCGTTTACCGTAAGGCCCTTTAATTTTCCTGAAATAGGGCCGTGACAGTGGTGTCATGCTGATGAGGAGAGTGGCAGCCTGTCACATCTCATCTATCTCCGCTCTGCTCCTCCCTCCTCACGCTGTTTTTCTTTTCTTTCAGGGCTTTTTCCCCTAAATAAACACTCCGGGCCCTATCTGTCGTGCTGTTTGTTGGCACAGAGCCGTGATTGACGCTGGAAAAGGGCAAAAGTAATAAGTGGGAGATGTTTTTTATTTCACCTGCATCGGTCGTTATTGCACTCTTTATCATCTGACCCGGCTCAATTATGCCAATTGGCAAATGCGGTGACACGGTGAAGTTATGAGGACGGTAAAATGAAACGGCTACAAAATCTAAACGTGGGTCACAGCGGTGGGTTTTGTGAGCAGGAGAAATGGCTTTTCTTTAGTGGAAAACACAACATTAGGATGTATTACTGGACACAGAAAAGGACAACAATTTAAATGTTAGTGATGTCATTTCCACCTGTCACTCACGCCCCGCTGCAATAAACTGGGCCCCATTACAGAAATGAGATGTTGTTGTGACCCCCCACGTGCACATGCTGTTTGGAGCTTTATGTAAATTGGACACAAATCTAGTAAATGACACTGGGGTAAAATCTTGTATCAAAGCTTGAAATCTCCATAAAGTAAGTTTGTTAAATGAGTAAAATCAACAGTGGGGTGGATCTGTTTGTGAAGCCGTAACCTCGCTATAGTTTCACGAGATGTTCACTTTTAATTGAAGAGTTGTTGAAAGTTTTTGTGCCATGAAATAAACTCTGCAGTGCGGTCAAAACAGCCATAAACTCATCTTTTTTATAAGTTAAAGGCACACTATGTAACTTTTCTGGTGACGAATCCTCCATCGGTACAGTTGGCTGTACTTTTTCTGTATTTTCCACATACAGAATATTAAACTAAGCAAGTGACTCCACCAGGGCGAGTTACAAATCAGATACTGTGGAACATTCCAAGCAAAGCACATGGAGGAAAGCAAGTGGCAGCCCCCTCATCTAAAACGTCACATACTGAGCTTTTAATTAGGGTTGCAACTTTTCATGCAGTCACGACTCTCTTTTTGTTTCAATCCATTAAAAACTCAATCTCCATTTATTTCCAGAAAGTGTTTGGACACAAAACACTAAAGAAATGAAGTGCAACTTTGCTTTAACCATTTAATCTTCAAATCCTCATAACAAGCCACTGTAAATTGAGATATTTTTATCAGTTGTCCACTTATATGTGTAAAGTCTATACCTCAAATCTGACCACAAACACAGACTACGATTACATTTTTTCATATGTTAACAGTTTTTATTTCATTTATTTATTTATTTATTTTTCTAGACTATAAGTAACCATTTGTGGGAGCTGTTGTCCAAATCTAATCTATACTGCATCTCTCCCTGCTTTGCAAATTGAAACCCATTCTCTGAAAATGAATAAAACAGTATAAAATTGAATGGTTCGTTGTTGTGTTATTGTCCCACCAGTGTAAGGGCATGTTTGGGTGGAGCGACTTGACCTCCCCATGATTGGAGTATGTCCCGCCTCTCGCTTTCACACAGGCTGAAAAGACTTAATTTGATCCCTGAAAATCATCACCGTTCCTGGGTTTCCTTCACCCTCTCTCTTCCCTCGAAGCCTGTGCTGTCTCACTTTTATGATTCAAATATGATTTAAATGAAAAGGCCACTTGCTGGTGACACGTAAACAAGGCTCAAATGAGATTAGACTGTGCCTTTAACATCTCTCTTCACACTGTCAATGAGATAAAATATAATAAATATCTTCCAAATGTGTTTTCTCAAATAAATAGGAAGAAAAGAATAAACACTCTTTGATATTTTACTATAACATTGATATTATAGCTTTTATTTTTATACTGATACTCTATCTTCAGGTAGCCAGTGCATGCATAAAAGTAATTCTGATTTGTTAATCTCGCTACATAACATCAGCTTTTCGAAAGGACGTTTTGGATGAAAGGAATAAATCATATATCAAAGTACAGGCTTCAAGACACAACAAGATAATGCATATCCGATTCATTTTGATTTGAACAGTTTTTAGAATATTTGAACTCAAGCATTGTATTGTCTGGTCAGACATGAAGCTTCTTATCACTGGTTAACATGATTATTGCTGATCAATGACCACTACAGTCTAGGGTAAATTAACTGCAAAGCTATTTAACACTTGCCCTCTTGAACTCCTTCCTCAAACATCAAACTACTTTCGCCGGAGGAACACAATGACTTCAAACGCACCGCCGGTCCTTGTCTTTTGCAACAAAGCCCCGCTTTATCAAATGTCTGTAAAAGTGACAGCCAGCAGGAGTTTACAGAAACATTAAAGAACTTATCAGCAATTACAGGCATATTTTTCAATCATTACCACAGCACTGAGACAACGGGCTGGTCATATAACTGGCTCAGGTATGTCGTCTATGTGCATATTCAGCACAACTGGGTCACTTATCCTCTGGGTTTGTTTAGCCTGCTGATAACAGCAGTACTGTTCATAATTGATAGTAGTTCAAAATCTTTTTTGTTTTTAGGGGAATGTAAAAATCTACACTGTGGCACTTTATGGTATTAAAATACGTGCCTTGACATCTTGAACTCCAGTTCAAGTTCAAACAGTTGGTCAAATGTCTCATCTTTCTTTATCTTATTAACTTGTGAATTTCTTCTAATAAGACAGTTGTAAAAAAGCTATGAGCTCATTTACCTGACCTCATAGCTTTTTACAACTGTCTTATTAGAAGAAATTCACAAGTTAATAATTTAAAAAGACATTTCCAAATTTAACTTTATCTTACTTGTTTCTTTTGTGGTTGGAGTTGTTTGACCTTATTTCAAAATCCAGCAGAAGTAGAACTTTTGTCCAGATCTAATTCTTAAAATATATACATTTAACATTTAAAAGTAGACATATAAATTGTAGATTTTTATTATTATCATACATTTTTTTAAATATATTTATTACTCTAAGACACAGACAAATGCATAAAAAGAAAGTACCTTATTCTAGACATGCTGAGTGCAGCATATGTGGGCTCTGTGCCGGCCTCAGTGTTCAGTGAACAGTTTGATTTCCGTCTCCAGCTCTGTGCAGAAGGCTTTTGACCTTGTAATATTGATTTCAAACAGCAGCGCCTGTCTCTCTGAGTAGGAGGTTGAATTGTTTTGCATATCCTGTTTTTCCTACCTCTGATCTTTTTATTTTTTTTATTTATTTTTTAGAGTTGGACACTGATCACGTAACCTTTCGATAGTCCAGTAAAATGTAATCTTTATTGCTCCCGAATTCCATTCTTTGGACTATTTTTAACCTGTACCGTGTCCAAGGCCACCTGCTGGAGTTTTCCCACCGGATCCCATCATCAGCGCTGACCACAGATGTGATAAATGAATGGGCAGTACAATGGTCTGTCTGTACACCAAAAACATGCCCCGTGTGCCTCTGGTAATTAGACTAATTCCCACAACGCTGGCAGCGGTCAATAAATCAACCAGCTTTTCTAACAGACCTTGAGCCCAAAATGAATGTCAACTCATTACGAAGATAAAAGTAATTTTGTTTCAGTTTTACTTTTCTTCCCTGTCTTGTGCGTAGTACTGATTATTCATTAACCAGGATATAACACTGATTAAGGAAGCATGATTAAGCAACATGGGATCTACAAGCCTAAAATGTATATATTTTGCAAAAAATAACTGATCCCAGTACCATTTCCTACTTAATACAGTTAAGCTATTACTTTAACAGAGGCTGCAGGGCAAAGGCTTCAGAAACAACCCAATAGTGACAAAAAGCAACAAAAAGTATATTCGGTACCCAGAATAGAGAGGCTGCTATATACTCTCAACCTCTGTCGCTGCCTAGATGAGGTCTGACATGGAGGAGGAAGAACTTCAATTTGAGCACAAAGGAAGCAGAGAAATTGCATTGAAAATATAGAGGTTGCTGAAGAGAAACAACTGCGGAGGAAGGGGGAGTATGAGTGAGACATGCCGAAAGGATCTTATCCCTGAAGAAAGATCTGGAATAGGTCAGTCACGAGCAGGGAATGGAAAAACTTTACCTTGTCCATTCTGAAATCCATGTCGGCATATGACCAAGTATCCGCATGAGGTAAGATCTTTCTCCAAAAAACAAGACAAGCCCAGCAAGCATCAGGAGGTTTTCAACAACTGGGGCAAAAGCAATGTGGTCCAACCAGGATATGCTGCAAAGGATCAAAGACAACTGACAACTGCACAAATTTAAAAAATGAGAACGAAAAATAAGAATGAACAAGCATTGATGGAGCATGTTTCTGCACTGAAAAAACGGAAAATAGGGGGTTGCTTGTTTTGTAAATGAAAATCATGCTACCATTTCATATTTTATTTGAGATCTTCCTTGAGCATGACTTTGTCATAAAACAGCTGAATAAATCCCATCGATGCTAAACCTGCATGTTTTAATCACGACAGCTCTGCATGAAAAAGTTATGCTGCCAGTGCTGCCAGTGAAGCCACACCCCACTTTTCAAAAAACAACTCCTCCCCTTCCTGTGACCGGGAAAAACGTTTAACAGAAGAAGCTGCAGCAGCCATTTTTTCCTTCTCTTTGCTGTATTTTGGGACTTTCCGACTGGTTTAAGTTCGTTCCTGGAGTCCTCGTGATTTCTAAAGGTAAACTTGTTTTATTTGGTCCTAAGAATGCAACGTTACTACGTTAGAAAATTAAGCTGTTAACATTTGTAAGTTGAGAACTATTGGAACAAACTAAGTCAAGGTTAATGTTAACTAAACAGGTGTAATGTTAGGTGCAACAGCTCCACCTGCTACCTTTAAGTGTACAAATCAATCTTTTGAGTGTTACTAAATTTAGTAACTTAGCTGTTATGATTAATTCATTCGTTAATTTAATTTTAGAATGTATTGTGCTAACTGGACATGGACTGGATTAAAGGTGCGCACAGCAGAACTCCGTTTATGTCATGATACTGTCATTACAGTGTGGTACACCAGCTGCTGACGCTGAGCTCCATCCACGACGAGAGACGATACCGCGCTCTGCTCAGTCCAGAGGTAAAAGTTAACACTGTTCACCCAGTTCAGAAAGTTGCTTCTCTGTGTGCTAACCAAGCCTCCATTATGACTCTGGTGCTGGTGCGCTGTGTGGATTTTTGCCATCGCTCTCATGTTCGCCAAGAAATTACAACTCATAACCACAAGAAATAAAACACAAGAGTTTAGATACACGTTTAGATATGTGCTGGTGCCTCATCAATGATTGGGCCACAGAGAACACGAGATAGCGCAGACTGCTTCTCTATTATTGACAAAATTACTGTATCATTGTCAGATTTTTCTAACTTGGTTTATACAGTAATTACTATTCTATTCACCTTTATTGCAATTTTGAAAATTTTAACATTTACCATTTTTGTCTTTCCAGATAAATGCAGAGTTTAAAAAAATTACAACCCTCCCACTCCCGGTTCGTTCCACAGTTAGACTTTTTGTCTGACCAGCTCCATCAAGAGGAGAGGACTCATGGGACAAAAACTGAAAAACCTCACAGATCTGATGACAGGTAAGATGAGAGAAAGAATTTTGGATACTTTCAAATTTGCTGTCCAGAGTCTTGAGTGGTCCCCACTTTTAACTGAGCCTGAAATCTACATAGATTAGTGATATATATTTTTTGTCATTTCAAAGCTAATTTTCTTATTTATTGAGCAAAGGAGATTTGTGAATATGGTATTTATTTTCTTATTTATTGAGCAAAGGAGATTTGTGAATATGGTATTTATGGTTATTTTTTAAAGGAGGTCCCTGTGGTGACAAATGTGTCTTTTGTTCCACATTTTGAACTGAGCATGTGAGATCAAAAAACATTGACATATTTAAATTTGAGTTTTTAAATTTGAGTAGTTTCATAATGCTTTCCTGATAGTGACTTCAACACTGAGAGAAATGATCATCTTTCTTTTCATATACAGCTTTATATTTGTTGTCAAGAAATGTTTCTAATTAAGTCTTTACCACGTCACCAGAATGAAGAAGTAGACATTGGATGGGAGTTCCTTTTGAAAGGGTTATGCCTTTACCTTCATGAGGAGCCTCAAAGCATGTGGTGAGTATACTTGATGATGTTATGATAAAAGTTCTCCCCAAGCTCTCAACAACACTTTGAATTCCCCAGTTCTGTGACGTTACAGGCAATGAATTGAAGCTTTCATGTGAATTTCATTGTGCCTATATAAATTTATAGAAATCAATTAAATAATTGTGGGTTCGAATCCTGGACCACCCCAACATCACACGATCTCTCTGGGTGGAGTCTGCATGTCCTCCCCGTGTTACCGTGGGTTCTCTCCGGGTTCTCCGGCTCCTCCCACCGTCCAAAGACATGACTGTGTAGGTTAATTGAGAACTCTAAATTGTCCCTAGTGAATGAATGTGAGAGTGCATGGTTGTTGGTTGTCTGTCCGTTGTCTCTGTCTCTCTGTGTCAGCCCTGTGACCAGTTGGCCACTGTCCAGGGTGTACCCCGCCTAAGGCCCAAAGTCACTGGGATAGGCTCCAGTCACCCGCGACTCTAACTTGGGAATAAGCGGTAGAAAATGAATGAATTAAATAAACATATCAAGCACTAGGACCTCAAACACCCAACATCCGACTAAACACAAAGCAGAGCAGAGAGGCAGGCAGGGGCAGACAGGAGCCGACAGGTGCAATTCACCTGGGCAGATTAGCCAACTGCACTGCTTTTAGCTAATGGTATACAAAAGGCTCAGACATCAGTTTGTAATACACAATTCATTCATTTCTTTAAATTAAAAATCACCACATAATACTTGATGATATTTTTTGTAATGTAATAAAGTACTACAGTGCATTGTTCCAAATAAAGTTGATATTTTGCTCATAGACCTTTAAGTCCTACATTGAGTTTTGATGAGGTAGAGCAAGCATTTTAAAACTATGAGGTAAAAGGTTTTTGAGAATGTGTTTTCTTTCTAAGGAAATTCATGTTTTAAAGTCCTTTTTCAGGGAGAGTATGGACATACAAACGTAATAATTAATGATCTTTTGCCTTTTTTCTAGGGAAACGATGAAGTCCTCTTTGAGACATGTGGAAGACTGAACAGTGGGAGATTTCACCGTACGACAAAGTGAGGGTTAGAGGAGCCTGGACCAGGTCTGGACTGGGCGGAGGACCAGGTTGTCATGAAGTGGACATTGCTCTTGTGTTTGATCTCTGCATTGAATATGGACTTTCCACCACATGGACTTTGCACCAAACCGGAGGTACTTTTTGAGGTTCTTCAGAAAAGTGTTGATGGAACTTCATGGATCCACACGATCAAAAAAAAACTTAAATGCTGAAGAAGTGTTGAATAGATAGCACTGGATTGTGACATCTCACCTAGAAGTGGGTCATATAATAAAATGTAGATAATATTATAAAAGGTGTTTTTAAGATGTGCACAATTTGAATACAGAGTATATTGTTGTGCAAATGCCACAAAAATAGCTGAATAAAAAAATGAAAAAAAAAAAAAAAATTAACTTTTCAAATTAGAGGATAATGTGATATGAATTTTGAAAATTTGACAGACATTTTTTGATAATTAAATCTCAAATAATACGTTTAAAGATGTCTTAACACAATGGTTGGATGAATGTCATTATCAGGAAAAAATCATTTTGTCAACCTGTTTTGTTATATCTTTGACCTTGTTATACTTGTCTGCTGAGTTTGGTTTGTGTTTGCATGAATTTGAACACTTTTTATTGTTGACAAATGACATTTTTGTGTATTGCTGAATTTATATTTTTCAGAATAAATTAAGTAAAAACAAACATGTTGTAAATATTTGAGTTTAATGCGAAATGGTAACATACTTTTAATGGAGGTTTAGTTGTGAAAAAGTCATGCTTGAATGGCATATATTAACAACTATTTTAAACATATAAAAGTCATGCTCACATGGCATGCAATTCTATTCCCAGAGAGCATAAGTAAAATGTAAAGCAGTAGCATAATGTTTTTGAAAGTTGTGATCATTAAAAAGTCATGCTCATGTGGCATGTATTAATATACATTTTATTACTTAAATTTGTCTCTAACCAAAACATGACTTTATTGCTTGCAACCGCTTTCCATATCTTTTTTATGCAGAGCTAGTAACCTTTTTTTTTCAGTGTGAAATGAAGCTTGAAATAAAAAAAATGGTAGAACAATCTGTTAGAAACAGAAAGGCAGGGTAACTTTTATGAATACACCTTAATATACTTAAGGCCACCAAGAGAAGGAGGCCAGGCCAAGTGTCACTACATGAAGAAAGAAGTGCTCCAAAAGACCACAGCATGCCAGGTGGAGATGGACCTGAGAAGAAAACAGCAGGGAGGAGCTCTGTGGAGCGCATGGAGAAGGTCCGTCTCCTGGAGGCTGTTCAAATGGTCTACATCCAAAGTTTCATGTCAAATTATCGTTTTGTTGTTGAGTGGATGTGGATGACTGAAGCAAGAAGACATCTCACAAGTTTGGCAATCTGAGGGCCCCAAGAGGTGTCTTGCTCAGGGCCCCACAAAGCTAGAAACTATACTTTTTTAACTGGACTGGAAGGATTATTTTTAATGTGTTCTTGGTGACATTTGCCCAAGGGTTTCAAGTTCAAACCCCAACATTGAGCAAACAAAAATATACAATATGACTAATAGAAAATAATGAGATTAATTCAGCTGCTTCTGCTGATGAAAAATCAAAACTGACATGTTCAAAATGTGACTGAACAGTACAGAACAGTTGTGCTGTACAATTTGCAGTGTATCCCCTTAAACAGAACAATAGGAACAGGCAGTAAAGATGAATTAAAAGTGGGAAGACATTTGATGATTGCTTGAAAGAAATGACATGTGTTGCTATGTGTTCCAGCAATTAAATAATAATACATTTGTTGCCCTATAATCTAATGACATGTGACATGAATTGTGCCGTTATATCTCACTAATCATTGCCAGTTTAATAACACAGGGGAATTTGATAACTTCACTTGTGACAGGGCAAACAGTGCAGGTACAGAGTCTAATTTGGGGAATTCCACCTCGCACCTCGTCCCTCTTCCTCACCTGTCTCACCTGTTTATTTTTTCCACTGAGGAAACAAAAGCTTCTTTGAACACAATCTCCGGCAGCGAGAGTTTATGACTATTTAATGGGTTCTTCCATTTAACAGCCACAAGTTTTACTGTCCGATACAAGGGCTCCATTGTCAGATAGGACTGATGAAAGATAAAGGAAGCTTATCAGAAACAACAAGGATCATTACTTTCACCCGGCTATCTCTTTGTCCCGCTCTAACAAACATTATCTGACCACTTACGAGATATTTGAACCATCAAGGGCTTTGAAGAGTCCCGACATTTATAAAGCGAATCAACTCTTTGTACTGGCAGGCAACTACAGTGTGTCAAAAGGGTTTGTAACATCTTTATAGAATGGTTCTCACACAGTGTCAAGCACACTAGATCACTAGATATGACCATGAAGTAAAAACAAATTATTTGGGAATAAAAGTCAAATCTGCTATGATTATGACATTGTGATTTTAATGATCATATTATACACACACACACACACACACACACACACACACACACACACACACACACACACACACACACACACACACACACACACACACACATATACAATATGATCGTTAACAAACAATATTAGACATTGTTTGTCACTTCTTAGCTAGCTATCCATCAATCAGTAATTATTAAACAATAATGGGTCTTTCTTGCCAAATTTCTTGCTCTTATGATAGAAACTACTGGCAGTAAACACCAAACTACAAAGTTAGTCAATGACTTCAAAGAATTCAGATAATATGATAAATCAGTTAAAGTCAAGAGCGGAAGTCTCCGGGCAGCAGGGCTCCTGAGTTGTTTTCCAGATTTATTCACAAACTACAACTTGACTGGTATTTAGTAAGTATTATGATACATACATAAGTATTATAAGTATTATGATACATATTAGAGACTATCCCACCGTACAAAAAAAAACATGAAACCTGACATATGCACTTTATTGATCCCCAGAATGGAGTAAAACATATCTCTCTCCATAAGTAGCTTACAGCACAGTAAGAATGCATGTTTTCCAGGCTTAAATTAAACAACTGTGAAACGGATACATTTAATATCATAATATGTAATAAGGTTAAGGAGGTTATGGTACACTTTATTGCCTCATAGCTAAATTTGTCCTCTGCATTTGGCCCCTCCTTCAATGCTGCTGGGGCAAACTGTCAGGAGCAGTAAGCGCCGGGGACCCATCTCCACATCTTGAACTCGGCTCGGCAGGACATTACCTGGATTTTACCAATTGTGCATATTTTGGGTTGACAGGGGAAACCGGAGTGCAACAAGACCAGCTGGAGGCAGATCGCCCAATTGAAAATTACATTGCACCATTAAAATGTTACACTTTTTTAAACGTATAAAAAGGCTTGTCTTGCACTGTACATTTATATCTACGGCTTAAAGAGGCACATAATGTGCTTCAGGAGGCACATAATGATTTTCTTTTTTAGTACTATTGCATCTTCCACATTTCATTTTGTTAACTTAATTAGACATGTCACTTTGTGTTGAAAAGTGGTTAATATTTTAAGAAAATCAATCTGTTTTGTTAATGCAAATCATGAACCCTTTTTGTTAAAGAACCTGTGTCAATATCTACAAAAATTTGAATGATTCGATCCATCAATAAACTAATGCATCACGGCTGCCGTTTGTCACTCAATGAAATTTGCGGCAGAAGTAAATCACAGCCCTGTGTTGTGTTTTAATGTTCCTCAATTGATCAAAATGTCGCAGAGGTGTGACAAAGAGCGGTCACAGAGTCAAAATACCAGAACATGTCGTATGAATGAAAGAAATCAGCATACTGTGTCGACTTTTTCCACAAAAATGAGCCAATTTAGATCACTTACCATTTGTCAGTTAAATACAGTGTGGTATGTTTAGACTATTCCTTCGTATTAAATGGGAACCATATTTACTGCTCCAAGGGTAAAGGGGTCAAAAGAGTCATCCCTCTCTGCCACAGTGTTAATTGGTTTGAATTTGCAGCCACTCCTCTCAATAAACGGTGTGTGCTCAATCTTTAACAGGCCTAAATCATTTTTAGTCTACCTGTCATGAATAATTGCCAAATTTAGCAGGAGGGTAAATGTGTTGTCTCTGCAAAGAATGAGCCTCAAAGATGTCAGGATGTTAGACAAATAGAACCATTCAAAAAGCCTGGTGATTTCTCTATGATGCAAATCTTTCATTATGTTCAGTGACTTGAATTAACTTCCTGATTTCCTTTCAAGACGGCCCAAAGTATTATAATGTGAAAGACATATTTTCACTTATTAAATTCTAGTAGCATGCAGACACTTGGCAGCAGTAAATGTTAATTATTTTATTTTATTTATGCAAATTATCATGGCTAAAGATAGCTTCAGGGGTGTCCCATTTACAAAAATGTTTTATTAAAAATGTTTGTGTGTATAAGGATTTTACTGTATATATTTTGCAATTAACTTGATGATCATGATGATGATGAAAATATGAACAATTGACTGTAGCGATTTACAATTGAAAACAAAATATTATCAGTTTTGAAAGAGGGAAATGTCTTCAAAATGTTGCAAGCTAAAATAGCGAAAATACCCCACATTGTATGCAGTCTTTTAGATAGATACATCCTTTATCAATTTCAACTTTATCTTCCTTTAACTGTAAAATAATGTGTCAGATGTGAAATTATAGAGCGTAATTATGTTTTTCAATTAAAACAGTTTAATAACAGTTCAAATCGCTGCAACCTTAAATAGCGCTTGATGGTTTACTATAGATCTAAACAACTAAAGGTCACTGTTTTTTTGTTCAGTAAAAGTCAACAATAGATGCTCACATGTACTTTGATTACAATAGCAATGTAATAACTATCATCACAGCTCATTTTGGTAGAACATCACGGCTTATCTTCATTGTCAACATATTAACATCTGCACTTTTTCAGATTCAGGACTTTATACAAGGTAATATTTTGTTAGCTTTAGGTCACAGCTCCTGCGCTCAGATGCACAGGTGTGTGTCTGATCTCATTTATCAGGCCTGTTAACCCTTGGCAGGAGCAGTGCACAGAGTAATACAGAGCAGGGGCCCGGCGGGGGACACAGGCACTTGGTCTAATGAAAATCCCCCTTTCACAGCCCACCCACAACGACACAATGCCCCTCCCGCACAGACCGGGGAGAACTGACCTACCGACCCAGCAACAGTTCAACCAATGCAACCTGGGCTTTTGCATATTACGCACACACAAGCATAATTTACTGTTTATGTTTGCATCAGCCGAATATAGAGGACAGTCTAGGGTTTGCACTGATAAGAAAATCAAGATTTTAGTCTAATCATCGGAAATTGCACCAAACAAATTAAACTTCTGTAAGTTTTACAATAAAAATGTTGATAGACATTTTTCATGTTCAAGCACCAAGTTATTGGCAATGAAACAAGTTGGCCCTCCAAAGGCTTAAGTGCATCCTGTTTCAACTTTTCTAATGTTGTTTGTTAATCCAGCCTGTTTGCATTGCAGCACATGAACTCAATGCTGACTCAAAATAAATGTTTCCTTCATTGACTTGTAAGTGGCATTAATGTGAGCGTGTGTTTGTACAGTATCTAAGTACAGTTATAGTTTTGTGCGGCACTGGGGTCACTGCAGGGTTAAGAGCGACACAATCTGTCTGACTGACAGCACAGGCAAAGACCAGTCAATCAACCTTGAACTCTGGCAGGTCTGGATGGAGAGTGTGAGCAATTATTCTTCACCTTTACACCTTTGTAGGACTCATAGTGGAAGACTCAAGGAAAAAGTCTTAAAAAAGGCTGTGTTTCTTATTCGGTCATATTCTCAATGCATAATGAATTCTCAAAATTATCCTATGTTTTTTTTTTACATTTTTGCTTAAATAAATTTAGCATCAAAAGGTTTCTTAATTCAAGCCGAACCTGTTTTTTTTTTTTTTTTTTTAAACACCTACTAAAATGAGCCTCATTTCAAACTGAAGATGTTTCTGAACCCTTTGGAGCAGAAATTGGTTGGACTCTTTATGAAGCTGAGACTCTGTAGTTTTGTCCTCTGGTGTCTGATTTACTTTAATTACAAGTGTGAACAAGCTCTGCAAAGAAGAAACCAAAATTTAAAGTCCGCCTTAATTTTCTTTGTTGAATATATGAAGGAGTAAAGCTGGTGTTTGTAGGTTTTGCCTGCTTCACATTGGTTTGAGCTTTTGTTGGGTTTTGACAATTCCTCTTTCAAAGCTGAGGCAAATTTAACTAAAAATTAGTTTTAGGGACTTGTAATAAAGTTAAAAAGTCAAGGCGGAATCCATATAAAAGTCCTATGAATTTTTTTCTGAATTTTGGTGTAATTTTTTTAATTTGTGCTTTCGGTGTACAAACTGACTCTAATTCATCCCAGAATGTTTGATTTGACTGTAACTAAGAGAGTTACATCCTTCTTTTCATGTATAACATGTCCAGCAGCTTGATAGTTTCCTTTTATTATATGGTGGATAAAAAGGAATACATTAACAAAAAGTCCATAGTAACAGGTTAAAAAATTTCCACAGTTTACAAATGACACTTATTGAAAGTCAATTTCAAAATTGTCTGTCATTTAATTGTTTATTCTGAGATGAAGTTATAGCACTTTTAAAAGCTTTATTCTTCATCGTAAACATTAAATGTTTTGTTAAAACTAAGTAGCTCCAGAGTAATTTCAATTGAATTGAATTTAGACGCATTAATCACTGTTAAAGTGCACATTGCGCATTAATTGTTAGTTAAAGTGCGCATTGGAATGCGCGTGCATTTCCCCAGTAGGTTTGGGACAATGTCAGGCAGCTTTGGGTTTGTGTCTTAGTTATATTAGAATCTGGTGGTGTGATGGCTCCGGAAACATCGGGCTAATCTTCTAATGCACGGAGCTTGATGCAGCTGAAGGTGTTTGAGGCGGGACAGGGGTTGAACATTACCTCACTCATAGCTCTTTGTGCGGAGAGAAACGAGCAGGTAATTAGCTGATTAGAGGCCCGTCAGAGCAGCTCCAGAGCAGCCAATCAGCGCAGAGCAAAGCGAGGGGAAAAGGACACTGATGGAGGGACTGGAGTTAAGAAGTTGGTGCGGGACAGAGGCGTGATGCTGCTGCAGGAAGAGGCGCGTGAGGTTCTGTCCAGAGGAATGGTGGTGTTTTAGACATTGCTCTGGTTTAGATTCAGTTGTAGGATGAATGAATACTAACCAACGAGGCAAGTGAAGCTGCGCTATAACTGCTCAAAAACTTGTTTGACCTGGACAGTCTAAATGAAGTTTTGAAAACTTTCTGTTGCGTTCTGGCGCACGGCACAGATTTGGTCCATATTTTTTCTTGCAAAGCCCCAATGGAAAAGTCTAAGAACTTCTGCATCGACGCGCTCCTGGCGGACGAGGGCACGAGGGTGAGCAGAGACCTGTCCCCGGGTTTGAGCAGTGAAAGTCCGACTGGCAGCCCCGGGTCAACGCCGTCTCCACGCGCGCCTCAGCTTCAGACCGGACTTTTGTCTAAACCAGGCTTACTAAACTTACCGCACGCCGGGATGTCCCTCCCGGGCCTATATCCCGCACCCATGTACCCGCTGTCAGCCCTGAGCACGCAGCACCCTGCCTTTTACAGCGGCTTCTCGCAGCTGCAGACGTACCCCGAGCACCTGAAGGCGGCGGCGCTCGCGGGATCTCTACCGCTGGAGCACTGGATCCGCGCCGGGATCATGATGCCCCGGATCCCGGACTACGGCTGTGAGTGCAACACATTATTACCCAACAGAATGTTTTCACATGAGGGACATACGTCTCGTCTTAACTTTGTTAAGAGCATACTCTACTTTTCTGACCATCTAAATGTAGATGTGTTTTATTCATTTTGATCCAGAGATGATTAAATACTGGCCTGATGGATTCACTAGAACAACCACCTCAGTTGAAATACAACACACATATGGCCCAGTGCTCAAATTTGAGACTAAACTGATCATTGTCTGATCAGGCTAATTTGATGGTTTACCTGCCAATGAATTTTGTTCTTGTTTGGCCTTGAACTTCATAAACAAAAAATATAATTTTATTTCTAGTGATAAATCTGCAAGTATTATTATTATTATATATTTTTTAGCCTATTTCAGTCTACTTCAATCTATTTAGTTACATTGCATTTTTGATCTAAAAGCTTTATTGTTATATTAGTGTATATTTTAATTATTTTACATCAGTCCATATGTCCGTATGAGAGATTTGTTCTGTGTTGAGGCATAGTCACAGTCTCCACTAAATGAATTTGCTGCTTATTGTAATTTACAGTCTTTCTGAAAGCCTTGAGTTGTGAAGTAAATTATTCTAATCAACAGTGGCCCCTTCACATCTCCACAGCATTGTCCCACGCCAATTTTCATTTGGCCTCATTTATTTCTCTATAAACGGCTCGGCGATTGAAACTGTCTTTGTGTGACAAAGAGACGATAAACAAACACCTAAAACACTCCGTAGTTCATCAATAAAAGCCCAAAAGCATTCATTGAATTTTCATTAAGTTAATGGCACGCCTGTGTTTTTATGGCCTCTGCGCTGTGTCCCCTCGTCAACAATAAACTGGAGTAAAGCTATTACAGTTAATGATGGCCACACAGTGCAGGCATATGTCTACTGTTCCCTCCCACAAAATTATACTTCCTCTGCCCTTGGCTCTATCTATAGAACAATGGCATACAACAGGACTATGAGCACACATAAATTTATGTAATGACAAAACTTACATTTTTTTGCCAGATCCTATGTCTCTCAGGGGACTCAATCCACTGTTCTTTGCAGCGGGACACACACACACTCAGACAATCCGCTCTGGTGTCATTCAATTTGCTCTCACTCTGAGAAAATCTATTCTCCGAGCTCATAATTTTTAATATTTTTGACTACACTAATCCAGTGTACTCTTCCTCTGCAGCGGGCCCTCAGGCTGGTCTCCTGGGGAAGTGCAGGAGGCCCAGGACGGCCTTCACCAGTCAGCAGCTGCTGGAGCTGGAGAACCAGTTCAAACTCAACAAGTACTTATCCCGACCCAAGCGCTTTGAGGTGGCCACTTCACTCATGCTCACTGAGACACAGGTAAGAAAATGTTTGATATTGTAGATATGTTGTTGTGTTTTTCTTCCTCACAAAAAATACAAAGTAATTCATTTTCAAGGTTTAGTCACTTTGAATAAACTCCATGATCTCTTACCCATGACCCTTCAAATCAAAGATTATTTGGTTTAAAAAATATAAAAATGTGACACTTTAACTTTTAACAAATAGGATATTCGTCTGCTTAATCTACTTTCTAATTCACATTAGTGCAATGCTGTCTGTTTGCAGGTGAAGATCTGGTTCCAGAACCGGAGGATGAAGTGGAAGCGCAGCCGAAAGGCAAAGGAGCAGGCGAGTGCGCCGGGACAGTCTGAGACAGAGCGAGGGCGCGGGACAAACAAAACCTCAACAGACAAAACAGAGGCCAATAGACGTTCCTCGGATCCTGATGACAGAGGCATCGTCCTGGATTTAGAGGAGGATGACAACGAAGAGGAAGAGGATGATTATCCTGTTGCTATGGGTAACGGGATGCCCAGGTCCACGGACTTCCTGCAGCAGAGTACAAGCTACAGCCCGCAAAGTCCCTTTTCAGAGGAGGAGATGGACGAGCTGCAAATAGGGGGCGCAGACCGTAAGACTGGGGCAGGTCTGTGAAAGTCAAAAGAACATAATACAACAGAGACTACGCGGTGTATGCAAACCCCGATAGTCAGACTCTTGAACATGACACAGAAGTCATGTCTGTACTGTTTGCATGCTCAAAAACTCATGCATTTCCCATTTTTCCATTGTGTGTTTGTCTTTTTAAACCACTGAATGCACTACACAAAGGTCTCAAACATGTAAAAAAGTACTGAGCATCATTGTGGGATATTTATGTAAGCATTTTTCATATTGATGTTTCTGAATTTGTCATGCAAATGCATTAATTTATTTACAAATTTAAATCATATATGTATTTATCTGAAACATGTCTGTGCTGTACTGTCAAATAAAGCACTAAAATAAGGATCTAATCTATTACATTTAAATAACAAAAAATATACACATTCAGCCTTTATTTTCTGGTTCCGTAATAAACCTTCTTCTTTATGGACTCACTTGTGAAGCAATTCCCACCTTAAATCTAAGAGAAAGGCTCTCATATATTAATTACTGCTTGTGGCTTACTGATGGCCAAATAATTAAGTTAATGAATTGGAAATGTTCTCTGCCTGATGGTGATGTCAGTTGGCGCACGGTGGGAGGCTGCTGGATGTTTTATTGGGCAGCAAATTAATGTCTTTGATTAAGGAGCAGTCTGCAGAGCACTGTGTCATTGAGCCCCTCTCGGACCACTTCCACATATTTATACAGTGATTAGACACATTAGCAGGTGCCCAATGGACAGTAAATATAGTGGACAGTGAAGCCATGGAAAACCATTTAAGGACGGAGTGCAATTTCTTAACACATCCCCTGCACTATAAAAAACAAAACAAAACATCCCGCTAAGCACAGGTCAGCCATCCACTGTCTGTCTTGTGTTGAGCAAAGTACATTTTTGACAGACCATGGAAGGATTTGTTGACAACCATTTCTTAGCTTGATTAATAAAAACAAAGGGACACAATTTTAATTTTCAGTTTACACAACTAACACTAACAATACACTAACTATATCTCAACAAAATGAAGCAATGCATTTAAACCTTCCGTCCATTTTTAGATTGATGTCCCACATAGAGTATGTGCAATTTTTGACATTTTTGCCAAAACATTTGGCAACATACATTCAACAAACATTCTGTTTTTATGTTTATATGTATAAACTACAGAAGAAGTTTCAAGTTGATATCTAAAAAAGAGCGCACAGCAAATCACATGATAGTGTAGGCCTAATGCAAATGTAGAATTACTGCTAAACATTTTATATTTAAACCGTGTTTGGAATGAGTGAATATCAATATAATTTGAACGTTTGTCACTACACATGGTATATTACCAAATGAAATATGGCTATAATTGTACATTACATTTTATGTGGGTTTAGACTTTGGTCAGAATGACATCCCTGTCAGCAGCATGAACAATATCAGGCCTATTCTCTCACTGAATCAGACATTGGTGCATATCACACGCTATTGGCAACTACAGTGTGTTATGTTATGATTTATTTGGACCAAATCTTTCAAAATAAAATAAATAACATAACACAACAACAACAACAACAACAACAACAATAATTATAATAATAATGTACAAATGGGTTAAATGAAAACTTGCCGTGTCCTAAGGCGATACAACATGGGCTGATAGGGGCTCCTATGCTACACAAAGGGTAAAAAACAAACTCGTCCACAGTCATTACGAGAAACGCCAGTGAACACCTCAAAAACTGAAGTTTGTGGCGAACTTCTGATTTAATGTGGACGGATAAGCCGGGCCCAACCTCCATCAAAACAGCGGCTTTTAATTTGGCTGATGAAAAAAATCACACGAATCAATACGCTCATTTAGTTGTGCAACTTGGCAGCTGCGTGACAAATATTACTTGGTTCACTCCAACACGGATTCCCTCTGACGCACAAAACAAAAACCACAGCTAACAGATTTGGTGTTGTGGACGTAATTGATTACGACTAACTCAATTCAAATGTGCGGCGTTGATTAAAACTCTACGCGTTATTGGTGATAATGCTGTCAGAAGCTCAAATACATGGAAAAGTGCTGACTGCCATTCAGCTTTGTATTCTTAAGAAATAATAATAATGTCTGTGTCTTTCCATAAAATTGGTTCACTGTCCATTGAATCACTCATCCATCGCCAGTTTGGCCCTTGCGCAGCGCAGTTACCAGAAATCCCCCATTTTCATAGTTAGACAAATAAAACGGCCTCTTTTTGCTTTGTTGCGTTATAAATCATCGGGGCCCTTAAAATATTTACACCCTGTAGTTTAATCAATCAGCAGAACGTCAGCGTCATTACGTGAATTGTCCGATCTTTTAACGTAATCACACATATTGGAGCAGGTTCCTCTCAAGGCCCTGTCCTGTCACTTAACTAATAGGCAAGCGAGGCCCTGAGTGACACCAGCCAATAAATTTGCATCTGTCCGACTGAAAATGCTGTTCTAAAGCATGAAAAAGCCACCGTTTTTGGCAATAAAGTTTATTGAAAAGGCGGAACCTCAGATGTAGCCTATTCATGAGTCGTTTATTGATGTAGGAAATGTGGGCTATGTGAGGTGTTCACAGGGACACGGGGAGATCTTCAACCACCAAAGGGTCCTTTTAACCTTCAGGATGCGCTTATAGCTTTTATTGTTTAGAAAGGGCATCATTGTGTAGATACTGACGCGTGCGTAAAGTTGGTGCGTTTGAATGCACATAGCCCTTTTGCGTTTGAAATTGCAACAATATGCATCAACCTTTTAAAGTTTAAAAAGATGGGTTCATCTTAATAAATGAATATCCCCAATTGACGGTTACCGAGAAACATTTGTGTTCACAATTGATTAAGTTGGACGGGATGGTGAGGAGGTGGTAGTGGCGCTTTTCGTCACCAATAGAGCATTTGTGCCCTCTTGTGGCCAAATTAAAGTGTGCCAATAATGAAGCCATATTGTGTAAGGCATGGTATTATTTATACATTTTAATGATGATTATAAATTGCATAACAATTTATGACAGTGTCACACTGTCAAAGTTTTGAAAGAAGGAGGAAAAGTTATTGCATGCCTTTTGTGCGCAATCATGCGCCATATGGCTCCCGTAGCGCACGTGAAG
This sequence comes from Rhinogobius similis, assembly GCA_019453435.1. Classification (NCBI taxonomy): domain Eukaryota; kingdom Metazoa; phylum Chordata; class Actinopteri; order Gobiiformes; family Gobiidae; genus Rhinogobius; species Rhinogobius similis. The sequence continues at coordinate 29,651,326 of CM033621.1, forward strand.
GTTGGGGCGGGTCTTCCTCTGCAGGGCGGTTCTTGCACATTTGAAGCACATGATGAAGCATGCGAACTTCATTGAGTAGACTCATCTCACTTGTGTCTTCTTCCTCAGCCCGAATCAGTGCTTTCTCTCAGACAAAGTGCAGTGCTTCACGTCCCTCTTCGTTTTCAGGCGCATCTTTACACCGACTGTAACAGAAAACATGGCCTCTGAACTTGGTAAGACTTTTCCTCATGGCATGAATCACTTTGAGTTGATACGTTTTTTTGGCGACATGATGGAGGTTAGCTCTCTGGCTAACATTAGCCGCATGGTTTTCATCTCTGTGATCAGACATTGGTTATGTAGCTGGATGTTTCTGTTTGTTTACAGCGCTCTTGAGTGTGTCGGACAAAACTGGGCTCGTGGAGTTTGCCAAAAGGTTGGTGGACGTGGGACTATCCCTGGTCGCTTCTGGAGGGACATCCAAAGCTCTGAGGGATGCTGGACTGAAAGTCAGGTCTGTTCTACTGTAACCATGAAGGCCGATACCACACACTGCTGCTAAACCATGTGAAATAGATCTAACTTCAAGGAAACTTCACATTTAAATAGTTCCACATTATCACGTCCCACAACATCAAACTTCACATTAATTCCATTGACCTGTTATGTGATGTCTGTGTAGAGATGTGTCTGAGCTGACCGGACACCCGGAGATGCTGGGAGGAAGAGTGAAGACCCTTCACCCTGCGGTACATGGGGGCATTTTGGCCCGAAAAAACCCCAGTGACTCTGCAGACATGGACAAACTGGGCTACAGCCTGGTCCGGTGAGAGATCACGTTTAAAAGAAAATGTTGTTTCTACTAAAACAGTATTTTTTTCTGAACAATAATGCTTGATTTACAGATTTTGGTGTAAAGTAAATTTTGAAGTATGTCTTTGTCTTAAATGTGTGACCAATGGTAGTCACTCAGATCACAAGTGAATGTTGTGGAGGCATGTGTGGCTCATTTAGGAGCTGACAAATTGGAAAACTGCTGCTACTTGAGTCTTGTGACTTCTATTTGTTTAGGGCCTGATCAATTTGATGTAATCATAGATTAAAGGGGAGTTACTAAATACATGATGGGGATCTTATTGAAAAGTAGTGTTGGGGGACGAACCGAATCGAATCATTTGGTTAAACCGGTCTCTATAAAATTTTTGGTATTTTCACGGCTTGGCATTCTTGTCCATTTTTTTCCAAACCTTAGAAATTGTGTTTTTCTACTGCAAAAACACATTATTAGAACTTGATTCAATTTTTAATAATAATAATAATAATAATCTATTTTTTTTAACCAGTGCTTTATTTTCAGAGTGGTGGTGTGCAACTTGTACCCCTTTGTAAAGACTGTCTCTAAACCAGATGTTACTGTGGAGGATGCAGTGGAGCAGATTGACATTGGTAGGTTTTTGGTAGGCAGACGTTATATTCAAAACGTGGATTGTTACATTATTACTTTTTATGCTTTAGGCGGTGTCACTTTGCTGAGAGCTGCTGCTAAAAATCACGCTCGAGTCACGATTGTGTGTGACCCTGATGACTACTCTGTGGTGGCCAAAGAAATGGAGAGTTCTGACGACAAAGACACAACCTTGGACACACGCAAGACACTGGCACTAAAAGTAAAGCCAATTTAAACCATATAAGAGGTATTGAAGGATTGGACAAATGCAGAGAACAAATTTCCTACCTTAACCTGAACCATTATATATTGCATCTATATGATAAAGTATCTTCAAATAATGATGGGTATTTCCTAGGGCTGTATTCGTTTAGTCGTTTAGTCGATTAATCGGTTGATGGTATCTTAGTCGACTAATTGTTTTATTTAGATTTAAAGGATTTTTATGGCAAAAACAAGAAGACGTATAACATATAAATATACAGTTTTCTAGCACTTTTCTGCTTTGTGGTCTTTTGAGTGCAGTTTGGATCAGACACATGGAAATACTTTATAGTTTTGATAAATTATTGCCACACCCTCTTTTAGTCGACTAATCGGTCGATAGAACAGGACTTTAGTCAACCAAGAATTTCTTTAGTCGACCACAGCCCTAGTATTCCAAATTACACACTTAGTACTAAAGTATATTAACTGCTTACTCACTGAAGAGCTTTGTTAGTTTTTAGTCTTTTGCATGTTGAGACTTGATATCTCGACTTATTTAGTCATCAAGTGATTCACTGCTTGGCCACTAAGAGATTGGTGCTGTGATTCCTTTGTGTGTAACTAAAGTTGCTTCCAGTTGGATGCTTTATTGACCTTCAGGGATATTTGATTGTAACTCATATTTTGTAATTGGTTATTATTAGAACAATTTAGCTCCAGTATCATGATTTTTCCAGCTACCGGTATATTATTTTAATGGCAATCAACACTATGCGAAGTTGCATGACATGCTGATCATTACTGTTTGTTTTTGGCTAAAGGGCAAGACAAAGTCCAGCACTGGTTTTGGTAAAATCAGTGTTAAGGTTGCAACATGTGATGACCTGTGATGAACTTTTACCTTTATCTCTGCTTCTCAGTTGCACAGTTTACATTAATACATAACTAAACACATAACTAAACACTATTTATTTTCATATAGTAAGTTATATTTTTCATGTTTTGTAGGCATTTACGCATACAGCACAGTACGATGATGCCATTTCCGATTACTTTCGTGGTCAGTATAGTCGTGGCGTTTCGCAGCTACCTCTGCGTTATGGCATGAACCCGCACCAGGCTCCTGCTCAGCTCTACACTTTGAGGCCAGAACTGCCCCTCAAAGGTAACCAAACTACAATGCCTCACCTGTGGGTTATGCCCTACATAGAAAACACTAAAAGGCATGATTTTTGTCTCCAGTCGTCAATGGTTCACCGGGTTTCATCAACTTGTGTGATGCTTTGAACGCCTGGCAGCTGGTGAAGGAGCTGAAACATGCGCTTGGCCTGGCCGCTGCCACCTCCTTCAAACATGTCAGCCCTGCAGGTGAGACCGCATCCAGAACATTAAAAATTAACATCTTAATATTATTTTGTGCTCATTCTAGACTAGCAAACATAGAAACTATCCTTGTTTACAAAAAAAATCACTAGAGGCTGGAATTTACTCTTGTTCAGTGATTGTTTTTCAGTGGTATTTCCTCATTCTCTGATCAAATCCATTCAGTGTTAGTTTCTTTGTTTAGATAGATGGATATATCATAGAAATTTTAAAGATGTAGAAATTATAGATGGATAGCAGGTGATGGGCTCTTACCAGAGATGTTACCTACTGCACCTTTTTAGGTCTTTGATGGGTGTAAATCAGACTTAACATTATGAGCACCTGCTGAAGGCATCTAAATAGCTCCTCTATGCAAGTCAAACTACACAATGACTCATTTCTGTCAAAAACATAGTCTCCATTTATTTGAGCTTCGGTTTCTTGACTATTGAATAAAACCATATTGGTAGAGCATTGCCTCAACTTCACTTCTCATTCCACTAGTTGTATATGGACCTCTACAACATTTATAACCTGCCTTTTATTTTGTAGGAGCTGCTGTGGGAGTTCCTTTGTCTGAAGAGGAAGCCAAAGTGTGTATGGTCCACGATATGCTGAAGGATTTGAGTCCACTGGCCACAGCATATGCCCGAGCACGAGGTCAAGAATCAGAAATGCAGACACAGCGGCCGCATCCCAGTTCTGTTCACCTCCTTTATTCCTCAGTCGATAATCCTGTTGTATCTGAGTAGACTATCTTGACATCTGTGATATCAAAGATGCAAGAAAACAGAACTAGGACACGGCCGTGATATTTTGCCTTTTGCTTTGGTGCTTGTTGCTTATTAAATGGCTGTGTACATTTTCAGGTTCAGACAGGATGTCCTCTTTTGGAGACTTCATTGCTCTTTCAGATGTTTGTGACGTTCCCACTGCAAAAATAATTTCAAGAGAGGTGAGAATTCAGTTTAGTAATGTAAAAAAAAAAAAAAAAAGTTTGTCGTTGAATGAGAGTAACTCAATCTGAAATTGAAAGGTTTCTGATGGTATTATCGCCCCTGGATATGAAGAAGAGGCACTCAAGATCCTCTCCAAAAAGAAAAATGGCAACTACTGTGTGCTTCAGGTAAGATTTGTGAAACGGTATTTGAGTTATTTTATTATTCTTTTTTTTAACTATATGTAAAATGTAAAATCGAATCCAGCTTTATTTCTATAGCACAAACAAAGGGCGACAAAATATAGTTCAACATTCAAGTAACAAATCCAATACAATATTAACAACAGTATACTAACATAAAGCAGGAAAAAGGAATTGTAAAAGAAACAATAAAAATGGGAGGACTGAGAAGGTCAAGCTGCTCTTAAGTGCTGCTGTGACTGGTTATGACCTAAAGGGGAAAAAAAACAATGAAGTTGCTTAAAATCACTTTGGAAGGAGTGATTAAATGGGGGAGGTAATGTTTAGTTTGGTATTTATTTGACTGAACGATGTACAAAGACCATAAGCTAATAAACAGATGTTCCATATTAGATTATAGCGACACGGGTAGTTTACATCTACAGTCCTGCTTTACCAAAATACATTATACAATTTTATTTCACCCAATAAACAAAAACACATCACAATGCCCATTCTCTGTCCTAAACTCATTCACACGCGTACAATACAAGAATCTCAATCGGCAACAAGCATTAAGTATTGACACAAACGTTAGTCTCATAAAATACTAATTTACCGACAATTTTCTGCATTTCTTTTTTGCAGATGGACCCTGAATATGAGCCAGATGAGATGGAGGTCAGGGTGCTGTTTGGTCTGCACCTCAAACAGAAGAGAAATGGAGGCGTTATTGATAAAGCGTTCTTCAGCAACATTGTCTCCAAGGGCTTGGTAAGATACATTTATTATACTTTTAACTATTTTAATGTCATTTTATTGTAGTAATATGTGCTTTTATTGCATATTAACGAGCTCCTAACATTTTAAAACATTCATTCACTCATATTTTGTTGTTTCTGCTCATCAGCTGTCGGATGCGGCTGTGAGGGATCTGACTGTGGCCACTATTGCTGTGAAGTACACGCAGTCAAATTCTGTGTGCTACGCTAAAGACGGACAGGTAAAGTACTGTATAAAGGCATTTGTATCAGAGGATATTTAATGTTCTTTTTGTGTTTTAGGTGATTGGGATTGGGGCCGGGCAGCAGTCTCGTATCCACTGCACTCGTCTGGCTGGAGATAAAGCTGATAACTGGTGGCTCAGACATCACCCTCGTGTCCTCGGCATGAAGTTCAGAGCTGGTGTGAAGAGGGCCGAAATGGCTAATGCTATTGACCAATACGTCAGCAACACCATTGGAGAGGCAAGGAGGATTATTTATCAGTCCAGACCATCCATTTATTTACTTGGCGCATTTTGAAAGACATGACATGCATAAAAGCAAATTTAGTTACCATTTTTCCAATATTGATCTCCACCAGTCACCATTAAAAATATATTCACGGTCAAACCAAACAAGAGCATTACAGAAAAATGATAAATCCTGTCCAAAACAATAAATGTAAAACTGCTAAAATAATAACCATACAATAAATAAATACAAATCTATAAAACTGATTTAAATTAGAAAAGCAGTAGACTCAGAGGACCACACGGCTCTTAATAATAAAAATAGACCTCAAGACAAGACTTGGAACACAAGACTTTGAAGACATTGATAACGAGGGAGGTCACAATGTCAAATTTAAATGTTGTGATTGTGACAAGAAACCTCAGGATTTAACAATAGTTCAGGATTATTGTCAGCACGACCATACAGCAATGAAATCCTTCAATTTCTTGCATTATTGTCTAATATGTTACAATTTCTTGTATGTGACCAGTTTTATGAAATCAAACTTTCTGAATGGTAGTTAAAAGTTAATATAACAATAATCAGCCAGATAAAATTATATGTAAATTTACCATTTTGAAGTTTAGATTAAATTGAAATTACTTAATTTTGCTACTAAAATTGTCACAAATGAGATTTTTAAAATGAGTTCTTTTGAAAATATTGTGACTGGGGATGTTACTATATCAAATTTTTGTGTTGATATTGTGAGAAGAAACAATATGATTTAACGATTATTTACAATTGATTTCTTTTTTATTTATTACTTAATTATTGTCACTTAGATCAAACAACTGTAAAATACTTTTTGTCTCATTTTAATTGTCTAATGGATCACAATTCCTTTTATCTGTGACCAGCTTTATAAAATCAAACGCACTGAATTATGAAGTTAAGATAATAAGACTTATTATTGCTTTTAAAATTGTCATGAATATTGCTATTTTTAGTTTGTTCAATTATAATGTGACCTCAATAATCACCATTGATTAACCAAATAATCTTGACTCTATCACCATTATGTAAGGTCTTAAATACGTTTTATCCAAAGGGTCCAGATCTGGCAGTGTGGAAGTCCATGTACGAGGAAGTGCCGGAGCCTCTTTCTGAGACCGAGAGGAAGAACTGGATCAGTTCTCTGCAGGCGGTGGCTGTGAGCTCCGACGCCTTCTTCCCTTTCAGAGACAACATCGACCGGGCCAAACGGGCAAGTGTCCACTGACAAAATGTTTTCAAGCTTTTAGTGAATTGATCTATTTATTGTCTTTAAGAAAGAAGAATTAACAGAGGGAAAAAAATTGCACAAGGGGGACAAAATAAACTGACTTGGAAAATCTACTCATTCGAATAAAAAAATTGACACTTTTTTATATCAATTATGCTGCATAATGAATGATTTTTTTACTTTTAATGTCTAAAATCTGATATTCATTGGTTTCAGCTTTCTGTAGGTGCCATTTTGAGTACTTTTCAATGTTAAAAGCAGAATATTGTGGGTGCTAATTTTTCATCACAGGATAAAATAACAGTTGCATTTATTTATTGTATTTTTATTTATTGTATTCTTATTTTTTAACCTTTACTTAACCAGGTAAGAACCCATTGAGATCGAGACCTCTTTTTCAAGGGTTATTTAATGTGTTTGCTTTTTCTTTATGGTCCAACTTTATTAAACTTTGATATTCACAATTATGATAAAAATTGTCAGTCTACTCTGTTATTTTGCACAATATGAAAGTGGAATAAAGATGTTCATTGCCTTACAATACTTTAACTTTCTGTTTGCAGAGTGGTGTGGAGTTCATTGCTGCTCCGTCGGGCTCCGCAGCTGATGAAGTCGTCATAAATGCTTGTAACGAACAAGGCATCACGCTGGTGCACACAAACCTGCGCCTCTTCCACCACTGAGCCCCGCTAATGAGTACTGTGTGTGGAGACTAAACTTCATACATCTATTAGGTCAAAACCATTGCTGTTAATCCAGTATTACAACACATTCCATCTTTCTTGTGCACTTTTGTAACACTACTACATTCCAATTTCTACTGATGTGCATAACTAGCGCTGTCATGTTTCAGCATTAAATAAACTAATTTCTGTTACAAATTTCTGGCTGTTTTAAGTTTGAAATTCCTTTGATTACCCCACCCTACAAAAGAATCATTTGTGTAATTCTGTAGATGTAGCATAAGCTGTGTGTTTATAAGGAAAGTAAATGAATCTCCTATAGATTGTTTATGGACAAATGGTTTAGACTAGGGGTTCCCAACCTTTTTTTCATCGAGGGCCGAATATTGAAATATGGACCAAGTGAAGGGCCGCAAATTAATTGTGAAATGTTCCAAAAAGTTGCATTTATCAGATGTTTTAAGTGCCACACCTCAATCCAGACTCAATGTTTTAATATCAGGTATATTAATGTTAGAAATGTAGAAAACATGAAATTTGTTGTAAAAAGCCAATGGCCAATTCAAGGCATGTCCAAACTATGGCCCCTGGTTTAGATGTAGAGGACAAACTGCAAAAATTGAAGAATGTTTGTTAGAACTTGACTTGTCACAATACAAAATTTCAAATGTGATCTATTGCTGCAGCTACAGAAAATATCCCATTAAACGGTTATATTGAAACTACTGTCATTGAAATTTAAACCTTAAAGCAGGATAATCCTCTGCAGTGTATAATATTTAAGAAATATTCAAAAAATAAAACGCATAATGCAACACTTAAATAGTCACGAGTCTTAGAAGTTACCTATTCAAATCATATATTACAAAAATAACCAATTCCTCCTCTAGTGCAAAGAAAAGGTACTAAATATTGAGCCCCCAAAAATATTGTTCATCTGCCATTTATAATTAAACAATGAGTCAATATAAATCAAATTTGACCAATAAAATCCATTCAAATAATATTGATTTTCTCTTGGTTTATGTACGGATTAATAAAATGTTCTGTATGATGTTGGTGTTAAACAAAGATAAAGATACTTGAAGTGTATTTTTGGATCTCTCCAGCTTTATTACAACAATGGACTTCTTTCTATTGAAATTACTTCAGCTCAAACAATGTACAAAAATAGAAAAGTTTGATTTCTCACATCAAGGTTGTTACATTCACACTTAATTTTGAGATTAAAGGGATCAATTATGAATGTGTCAAATACACACAGTGCTTGTTAAAAGAGGGACTACATAAAGTTTAAACATGGGTAAAACATAATGACATTCTTGTACAACAGTCAGTGCTCACATTTCTTAAGGCGTTTTTTAGAAAAGAAACAAGTCTATCAAAAACGTTGCTTTGGTTTACAGTAGATTGTGGATTATGGATGGCAGAATTTGATGAAACAAACAAGTATTTTACAGCAGACAGGGTTTAGTTTTTGCTGAAAATATTGGCATGAAATGAGGGTGAAAAGTGCAGTGATTGGATGGAGGCAGGGCAAACCGGTGACGCTTTATTCTCGTGGATTCGGGGGAGCATGGGCATCTGCCAACAGGTCGGGCCGAAGACACTCAACTGGACAATGGATGTTCTGGAAAAGAATACATGTTTAGTAAATCTGGAATATATTGGTGGCCTTCAGAGTAGAATGTGGAGGTGGAGGGCTTATGATTGTTACATAAGCGACTACGAGGCTGCTGAACTTCTATTTACAGCTGTGTCCAAACATTTTCAACAGGGGCCACATTTTGAAACACAAGACAACAACAATGAAGTGAATCTTTCAGAATTTTTATTTCACGTTGCTTTGATGAACACCACACCTCTAATAAGGCTTCACATTAACATTAATTTTAATTCTGTAACATCAAAATATTTATTATTTAGGTTATGATGGCAGATTCATTCCAGTTTTACAGTAAAGTTAGCTAGTTTTGGTCATCTGGGCCAATTTAGACGAAAGCCAACAAAATGATCCATACTTTGTACATGGACAGCCCTATTCGATTAGAACAAAAATCTACATATTAACAATTGTTAGTTTCCTTCCTCCATCTAGATTGAGTTGTCGACTAGTCACGATTCGATTAGTTGCATAGTCTAATGATTATGTAAACTGTATAGTGATTGACTATTAGCCAAATAAAAATATAAATATACTGACTGATACTGAATATTTATGAATAAAGTGTATCATGGATGAACATTTAAGACATTTTGATCGACAAGTCACAATTAGCCGATTAAATGTTTCAACCCTAAGTATTATGGGTCTTTAAAAAGTTGTGATTTCATCTGAAACCATACCACTTTTGTCAGACTGCAGCATGTTTTTTAATTCTTAGGGCTGAAGGATTGTTTAATTTTCGTACCAGTTTGCGCAGTGTGTTGTCTCCGTATCTCACAGAATGCAGCATAGTAGAGTCCACCTCTGCCCCCGGCCTGCGGCAGTTGTCACATCGCCAGCCCTGAGCAGATCAAACAAACAATCACATATTTTGCACATTATCTTTTTAAGATTGTGTATTATTTTTCACCAGCTTTATACCTGTTGTCCTCCAAAGCAAGTGCAGGTACAAATGGAACCCAAGTATTCCTTCTGCCACTGGTTTCCTACTTGATATGTTTTGCCCTCATCGTAGCACACAGACTCATCTACAAAGACAAATAATAGGAAAAAATATTATGAACAACAGAAACACAAAAAACAAAGTACTGATGCGCTTTGAGGAAGTTGCTGATAGACAGTAACGTTAGATGACAACTTTTTAGAAATGTGCCAATCAAACATTTAAGTAGCAGATAATTCTTTATTTATAGACCCTTTAAAATGTGATGTCATCAAAATCCTGGAGTGGAGGCGGCTGGAGGCAAAATAAAGTTGACTGTAATTTTTTCAATGATTAGCTCACATTCAGTTCTAATGGTTTTTAGTGTTTATGTTGGGGAAAAAAGCAACACATTTGAAATACAATACAATACAGAATACAATTTTCAAGCCTTAAAATTGTATATTAGCATCAAAAGAATCTAATTTATGGTATAGTATATAATATCAATAGATAAAATTAAAAATTATTGTCACATTTCTGTGAGTATTTTTCAGTAAAACCCAAAATCTGGATTGTTCCTTCATCAAAAATGCAAAATGTTTATCATAATTTTCTAAAACATAATGTAAAATACAATAATAAACGTGTTAAAGCAGCTCTTTTCATTTTCCAAAATCATTACAATTTGTCATATTTTGTGAAAATCTGAGGTTAAATCCCAGTTTCTCCAGTGAAATCACATTATGTTGCACTTCACTTTTGCCTCCATTCCGAATTTAGAATGTTTTTGTTTACAAACTTTTGAAGGGTCTATACAGGGGCAGCCGTGCAATTCTTGATTTCTTGCAAGTGTCTTTTCAGCACCTTATTAACTATGTTGAATGATAACTTTGGGACGCTTACGTGGTTCACATTTAAATTCTCCTTTGCCATTTCCCAAACAGGTGCAGCTCATCAAGTTCCCGTTCTCAACTCTGCGATCCCACTTCTCTCCAATGCGGTAGTTATTTCCACTGTCATGGCACCACTCTGAAAACACGTCACACAATTAGAGAAACCAAAATAAGGATCCAAATACATTTTAATTATATTTTCAAAGACAAAAAATCCAATGTGCTGAACATAGACAGAACATAAATATCAGACAAATATAACACTACCGGTTTCGATTAAAACAATAAAATCTAGTGCGATCAAAGGACACGTGCACTAATGAAATGCATTTTAATTAATTTAAAAAAGAAACAGAATAGAAAGACAAAGGAAACATGTTCAGCTCAGTAAGCTACTGCACATAAGACTTGACCTACTTGATGAGTCACATCTGAAGTGGCCACTGCCGAGGCCCAGACACCGGCACCAGAGTTTGAAGCCGGTCTCGGACATGCGCTCCCACTCGGTCCCGACATCGTGATGCGTCGCCGTGAAAGAGTCGTAACATGAGTCTGAGGAGGAGGGCACTCCATCTGGGACTGAAAGAGGATAAACAATTCATTCATACATCATCATTTCATTGGTGCAGTTCTTCTTCAAATTTTTGTTTTGTTTTTGTTTGAACTAATGCAATGTAAACTGCTTGACTTATATGAAAGATCAGCTCACATGTTCCCATTGAGTTGTAGGCTTATTGTTAAATGAGACATATTATGCTGTTTTCAGGTACTTATTATTGAACTATATCATGATATATATCATATATCAAGTCATTTTACATTTTGTTCATTGTAAACAGCATTATTTATATATTATTATAACTTAATAATAGAAACAGGATCAGGACCATTGACTTCCTGTTCAAAACTGCAGAAGCAAGCAGTGGATTTCATTTACATGTGCCTATGCGAATAACATGTTATGTATTATTCTGAGTCTTACTTTTTCAAACAATTGCAACTGAGTCCCTGTACTTAGTGGGCGGTGATAGGGGGTAGGTGAAAACAGGAATTTTCTGAGCACTTGAGCCTCAGTTTCAGGGAAATACAATATTTAAACATGCAGAAATCAATTAAATTACAACATTTGAGTAAACTAACAATGAGGAAACACCATTGGAACAAGATTTAAAAAATGATCAAATTTGGATCTGCAAATGTCCCCTTCAAAGTTAGAGCCAGGATGAGGCTGGGTGTTGTTTACTTTAAAAATCAATCAAGTCAAACATAAGAAAACAGTGCTGTGGGAACATGGGTCCGCTCCCCTGCAATGATGCATATAATGTGGAAGGCTTTAAAGTGAACTACATTTATGTTGTTTTTTAATTACCATTAACAATGTTATAAATTTCTTCTTTTTGAGGGTCACAACAACAATTTTCATTTAATTTGAATGTATTTCTTATTCACATTATTCTATTAGTCTATTTATCCAAGATTGATCCAAGTTAATTACACTTACTTGTATTTTCAACTGTGACAATCTGCTCTAGGATCTTGTGCTTGAGTGCTCCCAAAATGGCTTCCACAATGACGTTATAGTTCGCTCCGGGCGTGAGCCCGATCAAAGTGGCAGTGGTGGCTGTACCAGGCAAACGAACCTAAGAAGTGCACAGAATATGTCATATAATCATAATACAGTCATACAAGACTAAAGTACAAAAGATAAACTGCAGTGTTACCTGGAAAAACTTCTCCTTTAAGTTTGAGAGAGGCTCACAGGACACTAGATAAGCGTTGCTCTTTTGGAACGGCTTCCAGGAGACGGTGGTTTGAGTTTGTGCTTCTTGGGGTAATCCTGTGTCGTTCCAGATGACGGATCCAATAGGTACGTTTATCTTCACTACGGGCAGCCTGCGGCCTTCTGCATCGGGAAGGGGCAGAATCACCAGAGGCTCACGCACTTGCCCATAAGGAGAATTGTTGTTGTACTCAGTGTACTCCACATTATGGTTCTGACCCCCGAGCCCGTCCTGCCCGTTGTTGCCCACTAACTGAATTTTGTTGTCCAAATCAGTTTCGGGCACGTCGAGCCTGTCGTCAACGCCATCAGGGCGGTGAGGCAGTGGCAGGGGAAGCAAGGATTCTGATTCTAGGCAGGAAAAAGCAGGTTATGAAAGCAGGCAGGTTAGACTACAGGGACGTCTGGCAAAGCTGCAGTGACATATCTCAGCCAACAGGGGGTGACAGATATGCACCACTTTTGCTACAACTCTATGGTATTGACCACAACACACAGGATTATTTTGAATGGCATTTCTGAACACATTCAAAATAAAGGTGATTGTTATTTTTTGGGAGAGACTACGGTAGCACTTAACAATAACAACACCTTAATTAGCGCAAATAAAGCATGAACAAAAACTTAATTCATAATGAACAAATACTTTGTTAAAATGATACAGGCTTAGTAGGTATAAGAGTTAGGGTTAGGGAAGTTAATAAGCCTGAATCATTCTTAATAAACTATTTCTTCATTGTAAATTAAGTCTTTATTCATGCTTTATTAAGGCTATCAAAAGGTGAAGTGTGGCATTAAAGTGTTACCAAAACAACTCAAAAACACTAAAGCACTACAAAAGCTCAAACTACAGCTAAAAACAAGACTTACCCAAATACACAAATACGTTTCTTTGGTCACTTTTCATTGCATAATTAAACCTTTTATACAGTTTATTTTGACAGGAAATCTGTAAATATATATAATAAGTTTAGAATACTCACTGGTAATGAATCGACCAATAAGAGGGGTGCTCCTCAGGGTGTTTTGAATAGCAACTATTTTGACGATGTACTCGGTTGATGGTCGCAAATCTGAAAAAAGTTTGTATGGTTATTGTTGTGAGATACAAAACAACTATAAATATTTTGGTGGGATTAGTATAAAATGTACATGGTCATGTAAATATGTAGATACATTAAGTAAGGGGATACATTAAGTAAATGTACATAGTTTGTAAATACCAGGGGTTTAGTTAATAAAACAGATATTTTATTTGAGCCTTTATTCTTGAGATACTTATGAGCCTTTTTTTGAACTTCTATTTTCTTCTGCTGGTCGGTTGCATGTATTAAAAAAAGAATTTCCCACTTGAGGATGAAAGAAAGTAATTCTGACTCTGTTATAGTCTCAAACTGACAAATCACCTGGTATAACAAAAGAAATATTGGGCTTGTGATTTGTTGAGTGTAGCAAAAACCAGGTAAACTAAAACAATATGGACCAACCGTTTTATTGTTGCTATGACTTGACACTACTGAGTACCAAAAGAAAGAGCCTGTTTGTTTGTTTGTGTGTGTGTGCGTGCTTGTGTGTGTGTGTGTGGTAATTTTATAATGTTACCAGATATTGTGGCATAGTTTTGTCCAGCGTGTGGGCGTGGGACAAGCTCGCGCGGCTGCCTTCCTGACTGTTCGTAGGTGATGTAGTATCCCGTGATGTGGGTGGATGGAGGTCTCCAGGTGAAGGACACGGAGGTGGGCGTCAGAGAGGTGATCTGCAGTTCGGTGGGTGCTGGAACAACTGGCTGAGCTGGGGAAAAAAATGCAAATTAGATCTATTTTCAAGTGAAGGCGAAAGAAGTATTACAATTTAAGTCTGACAATGTAATCTGTAGAAGTAAGGAGTTCATTGCAATTTTGACAACCATTTCATCAGAAAATAGGACAGCAGTATGCATTTTAAATGTATTTTTACTAGTAGTGAAATAAATACTATGCTGTTGTGTTAGCATTGCCCTAAACATTTATCTATTTGGTAATGTTCAGCTTGTCTTCTGTTAAATCTTTTGATCTAAACATTTTTGCTTGATTTTCAATAGCAGCTTGTTAATAATTTCCCTTTATTTGATTCTTAGCTTAAACATTATTTTGACTATACTTTACAGTAAAATACATCCTAATAATAATTAAGAATATAATGAAGGCACCTTACCAGTCATAACAGTGAGGGCAAACGGGCCACTCTTTGTGTTTCCATTCAAAGTATACATCTTAACATTGTATGAGGTTCCAGGCTGAAGACCTGATCAACAAAAAAGACATTTGGCTGTGTTAAAAACAAAAGTTACCCAACCATTTGACTTTAATATCAGCAGTTTACCTTCGACGGTGTAGGAGCGCACGTCTCCAGAGATGGTCTTGCTCAGAGTGGGCTGCGTGCTGCCCTGCGGTGTCGCCTCGATCAGGAAACCAGTGATGGTCTCAAATTTGGTGCGCCAGGTCAGAGTGAAGGAGGTGTCTTTAACATCAGAGATTCTGACTCTTCTTGGAGGGCTGAGGTCTTTAAAGAGGAATGGTCAAGTTTAGATGTAAATGGAGGGATTATTGTAAATGGATTCATTCTATTGCGAGAAGATCTATCTTTTTTTCTTTTTTTTAATCTTTAAAAAAAATGTGTAGAAAAGTGGCGTCTAGTCTTATTGGTGTTGTTTCTTTAAAGCTTTATTTAAGGTTTAAGGTTTATGTCTATAAAAACAAGTGCAAGTTAAGTTATTTTGAGAAAATTAATGTTTTTGTGACTCTCTCAAAATATTAACCCATCTATAATCTGGTGAATACATGTTACACTTTGAATCATCTTAAATAGATTGTATAGGGTCCTGTTGTTTAAGTAAAAACATCTGACTGCCATTCACCTTCTAGTGTGGCTGCTTCTCCCTGCAGAGGTCGACTGGTTACAGTGTTCTTGAGAGCATAAATGTAAACCTGGTAGGTTGTTGACACCTGAAATGGACCAAAACATACACAGTAAGATTATATGAACCCATGCATTGCCAAACCATTCAGAACTGCAAATATATAAATATACCATGAGTCCTGGCACAGTTACTCTTGTTGTATCGGGGGCAACATTCATTTCTTTGGACGGTCCATTGACATTTTTGGGGTTGACGACGACGCGATAACCAGTAAGACGCGCATTGGGAGGTCTCCATGACAAAACAAAGGAGGATGGACCGATGTCAAAGATTTCAAGGTTTGATGGAGCTGGGACAACTGTAATATATTTACAACATACACATAAAAGCGATTAAAAAACTATTAAGTATACAAGGTGTTCTGTTAATTTAGTACTCATAAAGTGGATGCGTTGTTGCTACCTGTGGCCTGCTTTCCAACCAAAGGCGAGCTCTGAGTGCGTCCGTTCAGGGCCACCACTTTAAATGTGTATTCTGTCCCCGGACGCAGGCCTCTGATGACCACACTGTCCTGGTCTCCTCGGGGGGCTGGGCGCAGTTCTCTCTCGCCCTCTTCTGGACTGGTGTAGAAGACGCGGTATGATGTCACAGTGCCTTCAGGGCTGTCCCATGTGATGCGCATCGAGGTGAAGTCAATGTCAGAGAAAGTCAGGTCTTTGGGGCGGTCCATAGCTGCAAAAAAAGGAACATTTACACTTTTTATAGTGGATAAATTAAACATATGCTTATCCTGAAAGTCCACAGTCCAATTGGAGCAAGTGATTAGATCAAAGCCTCAAAAGCCTGGGATGCACTGATCAAACTTTTTCAGAACTACTTCAACTTCCTAAAATATTAAGAGTTGTTAACACCATAATGATATTCTAATAATAATATTTGTACACCTATAACAGTATTTTTACTTCTGCAAAATATTCTAAAATAAACTGAAAATAGTGAAAAGTTTTACCTCTAAAATGAGGTAAAAAATATCAAATGTCAAATAAAAAGGTATATGTTTGTGTTCGCAAAATGCATCCTACCAAAACACTCAAAGGCAAGCTGGTGATTTTATTTGAAAATTGAATACATGACAGTGAGAGGTAATTATCATTAGCCCTGTAACTAACTGCCCATTGTAGGTGTTGAATCCCACAATTGCTGGAAGAGGCTTGTATTAATTACCCATATCGATGAAACAAGATGACTTAATAAATGGTCGAAGCACACAACAATAATTACAAACTGATATGAAGTCTAGATGATCCTGAAACTATCTAGCTGTCTTAAAGTGGAAGGAAAATGACAGGTTATGCTAACCTGTGATGGCATTGTCTACAGCAGGTGGTGAGGTTTGTCCGTCTGTGCCCAGGGCGTAAACGTTCACCTCATACTCAGTCGTAGGGATCAGACCAGTGAATGTCATCTGAGTCATCTCTGTAACACACAAAAGAGCAAGAGGGTGATAGTCACATTCAGAAACATATTAGATTGATGGTTTCATGTGTCATTATATAGGGTTTAGCCAATATTTGTTGTTGTAATTCAAAGACATTTTTCAAGTGAGAAATCAAAGCCACAATGCCAAGACATGCTCTAATAACGGAATGAAAATCAGCCAAAAATCAGTGACACTGTATTGACAAGTATGCACATTTCAGTTTTACCTGGGCCGACCACTTCAGAATAAGAGGGTCCAAGGCCATTCTTGGGGGCACTCGTGATTCTGTATCCACTGATAGGACCCTGAGCAGGAGACCAGCGCACAGTGAGTGCGTTGTCACTCACATCAGTTACCTTCAAGCCAGTAGGGGACTCAGTGTCTGAAATCCAAAAGATTATAAGGTTAATTAGTCTCTTTGTGTTAGTCCTGACACTCTTAGGTGGCATAATTCACCTGATGTTTTTACTTGTCAAAATGTTAACAAGTAGAAGGGTTTTTTTAACATACCTGTGCGGTATATGATGGTGACTGGGATGTTAGACGAGGGGCTGTCTCCTCGTCCTGTTACAGCGTACACGGTGATGGTGTAGTCTGTGCTCGGTCTCAGTCCATTGATGGTGGCTGTGGTCTGGGTGCCAGGGACAGTGAACTCCTGAGGGGTCTCTCCTACAAAGAGTTATAAATGAGAGGCTTACTTGTTTAAATGTTATATAAGGGCCATATGAATGCTTAATTCACTAAAGCCTTCAGTAAGATATTATAAAATGCTTGGACTTAACTAAACCAGTCCGTACCTGTGGTGCCATAGTTGATCTTGTAGTACTTCACGGTGACAGAGGGGGCGTCCCAGCGGATGGTGATGCTGGTCGGGGAACTTGTCATCACCTCCAGGTCAGTTGGTGCATCAGAGACTAAAAGATGTTAAAGCGTGTGAAATACTGAATCCAAAGCAGACAGTATGTTGTTCTGAAGACTCACTGGTGGCCTGTGTGCCGCTGAGGGGTTGACTCTCCAGATCACGACTCACTGCGTAAATATGAACAATGTACTCTGTCTCTGGACTCAGCTGGGTCAGAGTGTAGTGAGTCCTGGAGGGAGGGACCTTCTCTTCTTTGGTGCGTCCTCCGCTCGTGGGCTGATAACGGAGTTTGTACCCAGTGATAACAGCAGTGGGTGCCACCCAGTGGACAGTGAATGAATTAGTCTGAATGTCAGAGAAGTCCAGGCCAGTAGGGGCATCCAAAGCTACAGACAAAATGTTTTTTATTGATAAATAATATTCACAGTTTGATTCTCTTCTATGTTGTCATGACATCCATATATTTTTTCTTATTGCTTTTACTTTTTTGTCATCAACAATAACTGTACAATTTTACAGTATAAGCAGTAAGTATGAAAATATTACTTGTCTTCTGAGTTCCTGTGGCTGGCTCACTTTCTCTTTCACCAGAGACAACGACAACACTGATGGAGTACTCAGTGTTTGGCAGCAGATCTGAAAATGTACAGACGATGAAATCATTTCACTGTTAAAAAAGCCATAGCCCTATATTGATTTAGTAGCTTACTCTGGAGCAGATAGGTGTTGGTAGTTCCACCAACATTCACCTCCTTCTCGTCGTCGAAGGTGTTGATTGGGTGGTAGCGAATAACAAAACGAGAGATGTCACTCGGCGTGGCCAAATAGGGCACTGCCCAGGTCACTCTGATGTGGTCCGGACCCACTCCACTGAACTGCAAGTTGGTCGGGGCAGGGATGGCTGTAAAAATGATGGAAAAGTTTGATGAAAAGGTTTTTGAATATGAAAATAAGTGACTGTCCTTTGGATGTTTTGTACACTGTAGCAATGAAGAAGGCTAGGTCCCAGTTACCTTTTGACTCACCAGCCAAGATCACACGCTTTGGCAACACTTGACAAATACGTTTTGGTCTGGATTCATGTCCTTTCAATTTAAATGTGATTTCAAATGGGTGTGATTGACAAACATATTAACCAAACACATGGTCTGTTTGTGTCTAAACAAACATGGCAGCTCACAAGTAAAAAGGGGAGGAAAATTAATACAGAGGATTGAAAAATGAAGCGAGGTAAAATAAGTTTTGTATTTTAATGCGGAATTGTCACGCGATAAGGGATGACACTAGTGGCGTGATACAAACTTGCGGCTGTGCTCCGATCGTCCCAATTTAAGGTTATTTTTACACCGTTTATGGTCTGATTGCAGACCTTTCTGCATTCAAACAAAATGTAAGAGGAACTGGCTGGTCAGGCAAAGCTACCTTCACTTTGAGCAAAAAAGTAAAATGTTATTTTTATTTGTCATATTATACATTAGCTCTTTTTTGCCCTACTTTTCCGCTTTGATTGAGTGAGTGGTCAATCACCCGTTTGTGTTTGCTTTGTGTATGCGGTGGGCTCGCTCTCTCCATCTTCTGTTACTGTGGTGATAGTGATGTCATAGTCCACCCCCGGCTCCAAACCATGGATCGGGTAATAACCAGCCGACACCTCCACCAAATCTTGGAAAATGGGCAAACTCTCGCCCGCTGCCACTACCGAAATCCGATAGGTAGTGATGGAGGTGTAATTCAGAGGGCTCCAGCGCAGGCCGATGGTGGTGTCAGTAATGTCCACAAACTCAATGTCGCGCGGTGCTGGTATTTCTGAAAGGGTTATGTCATTTGCAAAAGCGCAAGCAAGATTAACAGGCAGCAATACAAAACTCACAAGCAAAAATAATTCAAAGACAATTATATTACAAGTATTAGATCTTAAAATTAATAGTGCACATGCTGTAGTGAATTAGACACTCTTACATTTGTAACTATTGAAATACATTCACAATTACACTGTAAATTGCAGGCAATGTTGTGTATGTCATGCTTTTATTAAAATTATAATGCTCGTGCAAATGGTAGTTTCGCCAAAAACGCTGTTAGTATTAGGGATGAAGTTCTAGTATCCTTTTTGTATTTCCTTTCTTGGATTTGTAAAGGAAACTGTTTTATTCATATTGCAAACTGATGTGGGATCGTTAGGTTAAATTATGAATATACTCTCTTAAACCAAACATGTTTATGGGGGTTTGAGCAGAAACAAAAATATATAGTTATTAATGAAAAGTTTTGATTGCTGCTTAGAAGATAAAGGCCAAAACACCACGGAAGAATGCTGCCAGATAAAAATATGAATAGCTTATTGCCTTTGCGAGTATCAGTTATGAGGAGACGGCTAAACTCTATTTTAGTATTATTTATTTGTGTGTATGATAATAACCATGAGCTAGGCAGGAAATAGTGCTCAAAACTCAATGGTTTCATCAAGGTTTCATTAAGGCTCGTACCTGGTGTGATCACAGTGGACACAGGGAGACTCTCTAGATGTCCTTTGACTGTGAACACGCTGACGTTATATTCCACGCCCAGACTCAGGTTTTCCAGGATACAAGAGGTTTGATCAGAACGAACAAGCTCCTCTAGGGTGTTTCCTCGCTGACCACTAGTGGGCGTGCTCGTCACCCTGTAGCCTGTGATGCCTGTGGAGAAATTAAATAAAGCTCCAGATAAGAGAAGCACATTTTGAACTGGCTGTTGTCAGTCCTTAAAAGACTTTTGCCCCAGATATAAACGGGACAGGACCTTCTCTTGGCCCGGTCCAGAGTGCGTAGGAAGCTCAAATATTTACCAGGTGTTCTGGAGGCGACCCAGTAGACAGTAAGATCTCCTCTGTTCGGGCTGGACTCAACTCTAAGATCCGTGGGAGGAGAAAGAGCTGCACAGACGATGACACAACCATGAGAAAAACTGACCTCCAGACAAATGGTTTTAGCATAATCTAGTATAAATCCAACAAAAGCTTTGTAAGAGACACATTGTGATTTTTTCTGGTACTTAGCATTTAACTATAGCATGCATTGATCATAATTTTCGTCATTTTGCTCAGGTCATCATCATAGTGATATTTCACGCAGTGGATTGCCATTTACATGTTTTTATTTTTGAAAGTGGCTATGTGACATTTTAGAACCCTACATGTATCACTTAGAGTATGAATTTTTCAAATAATCACAACTAAGTAGAGAGGGGATAGGGGGTAGGTACAAACAGGAATGTTCTATGTGATCGAGTCTCAGTTGTAGGACAATATAGGATTAACTCAAACATGTCAATCATACAACTTTGAGTAAACGAATGATGAGGAAACATTGTTGTAACAAGGTTAAAGCTTATTAAAGTAGAATAATATGTCACCTTTAAGGTCATAAAATCTGGTTCACTTAATAAAAAGGTAATGAACTCACAGGTAACAACGGTGCGTGTGATGGGGTTTCCTCTGTTGCGTCCGTTGAAGATGGGCTGGACGCTGTAGGTGTACTCAGTCCCAGGGATCAGACCAGAAACATAAACCCGTCCAATTTCAGACGTGTCCTCTTTGGGGGACTCGCCCACTTCACTTGGAAGGACAGACAGCTGCAAGAAAACAGAGCATTTTTATGTTAGATTGTGGTAACAGTGTTACAGAGTTTACAGTCAAACATGCACACAGTCATGTTATGCACTATTATGTCCATTTATTGAACATAACAGTGTTGTGGCCTTATATTTTCACTCTACTTCCACAGCGTTGTGTTAGATTTAAGTCTATTTTAATAGTCATTTATTTTTGTTTTATTGTAAATTTCTATTCCTCTGTTGCATCTCATCTTACAGAAATCTAATTTTAAAAATAACAGTATGCAACTTTCTAGAGGTGGCATAACATAAAACCATACTTCTTTGGTTTTTTTTACCTTGTAGCTAAATCGGCGGAGTGGGATCCAGGTGACAATGATGGAGGAGTCAGTGACTTCAGTGCTGAATGGAGGTGCATTCCCCAACCGTGGAGCTGCAGAACAACATAACACAATCATAGTTCACTATCTATCTGTAATACTGCCTAGTGTATCTATAATACAGTATATCACACACTCTACAGTCTGATGAGGCTTTGGGACTCACCGGTTGTGAAATATGATGTTACGCCTTCGCTCAGGTCATTGTCGATTTCAGAGTGCAGAGTGGCTGTGTACTGTGTGTCGGGGCGGAGGTTTCGGAGCTGGTACTGGGACACGTCACCTGGGATCCTCTTCTCGGTGGGACTGGTGCCTTCGAAGCTCAAGTACAGTCTGTAGCCGGTCACTGAGGCACGAGGAGACTCCCACACGAGCAGAACATTGTCTGAACCAATGTCTGTGAACTGGAGGTTGGTGGGAGCGTCGGGCTCTTAAAAGTTAATGAATGAATCGTTAATCATTTGAGGCAAGGAGTAATTTTGTTGGTACACCACAATTGTAGATTATCTTGATTCAAATTGAATGGATGTTTTAAGTCTACAAAATCCACGGACTACAGGTTATTGACCCATTTATCATGCTCTCCTCAAAATATCTGTAAAATGTTCACAATGTGTCATTGTATCAGCTCTGTGTTCCTACAGCTCTTTGCTTCTACATTTGTTGGATTGTAGGCTTACAGTTAAAGTATGGGCCTGGTTTTGAAATTATGGTCAAGTTTAGGGCCAGATGAGGGTGGGGGTTCTGGTTTTACTTTCAAAATTATCTTTTAAATGTGACTAAACAGTGCTGTTGGAACATAGAGATGTGGGAACATAGGTGCTATCCCAAAATAATAGAAAAAAAAAAAAATCAAAGGTAGCTTGTTGTTTGGCTAACCACAATACTCACAGTCTTTGACAATGTTATGTTAAAAGTTACTGACATGGACTTTGAAATCAATGATAAAGTCAGACCAAAGAGATACAAAAGGTAATTCCGGCACGTTATTCGTTGCTGCGTAGTTTGGAAGTTTGGAAAACAGATTAATCAGGTCTTTATAATTATACAGTTGAATCTACATTCTGGGTAGTTTTGAGACATTGAAATTTTATGTTCTGAGCCCTTATATAGAAAAATGGAGTAGGGAAATGGATTTTTGTCCATACAAATCTAAACCATGCATCTTGATAGAGTGTACAAGAGTAGGTATTTAGGATCAAGAATACACAGTATGAATGACTCAATTTTGACATCAGTTAGAACCCTATAATTCTAAGACAAAATACTTTATTCATTTATTGAAATCCAACTCTCTAATGTACTGTTGGGATTTTGGAAATGGTTCCTTACTTGTTGCCTTCTCTCCCATCAGGGGCTCACTCTCCACCCCTCCGTTGATGGCGTAGATGTAAAAGCGGTAGAGTGTCCCGGGCTGCAAGTGGGTGACTTCAGCGTATGCGTTTGGTGAAACAGGAAGATTCAGGAGTCTCGTCTCAGAGCCGTCGGGTCCCACGGGGGAGAAGGTGACCTTGTACCCGGTCACTTCACTGGGAGGTCCCGTCCAGGTGATGGTGATCTTGACATCAGACACTTCGTAAAACTGCAGTTCTGTGGGAGATGGGACCTCCTCTGCAAACATCCAGAGAACAAGTAGTAGTCATTTTACGGCACTAACGTGCGGCTGCATTTGCAAGCTTTGTGAAGATACAGTATGTTTTCCTGTTTGTTAATTATTCTGTTGACTTTTTAGTGGTACAAACTCCTGTTTAAAAGCAAAGGTGGGTAGAAAAGAAGTAGAAGTAAAAAAGTAATAACTCAAGTAAGAGTAAAATTAGAATTTGGCTAAACCATACTTGAGTACTGAGAAACCAGTTGGAAGTAAAAAATATTTACAATGTGATTTATGTTTTCAGTTATCAAATAATGCACAAAATCTGGCATTTTCGAAGGCTAGACCACAAAAACGAGAAAAACTAAATTATATCTGAAAGAGTGCTGCAAGAATCACAAATAATTGAATTTTGAATTTTACAGTACTGTTCAATAGTACAAATTCTTCAAAAAGTTTAATAAAGTCACGACTAATTGTACTTTTTTGATGAACAGTGTGTTGAAGGTTTGTGGACTAAAATATCCCCCATTCAAGTCCACTTCTGCACACCTTAGTCTTTACAATAAATCTTTGCAAGAAGGGAAAGTGCAGCAGCTTGTACGGTGTGCTACAGACAACAGTCTATTTTTCAATGAACTGAAGATAATATTCACACAGTCTTGGTTTTCCAGTTTAATAAAGCTGTAAGTTTATCTGTGCTGATCAAAATATGCAGACGATTCAAATCTGTAACCAAACTGAGTGGCTAAGGCACTAGATAAGATCTGTTTTCTTTAATTACTGCTCAAATACATCTCCATTCATCCATGTTTGCCATAAGGCCATACAGGGGCCACTGCAAATTTAGGACGAGGCTGAGAAAGATTTTGTGATGCTATAGAGGATACAGCTGTTGTTTTCTCAGACACTTTCTCACAGACACTGGGACATTGCGTTTATACCTCAGGCTGAGCAATAACATGGTTGATGCTGCAGTATATTTACATGTGTAGTCTTGATAATAATATACAGAATACAAATACATCTAATTCTGCATCTTTCTAGCATGTAATGTTTGCAAAGTAAGTTGTAATACATTTTACATCAGATTAGGGCAGTTAAAACAAAGAAAACGTATCCTGATTTTTTTTTCTCATATTGACAGATCACAATTTCAGGGTTATTTTATTTTGTTTTACTAAAAACAAATAAATGGCTTTCAATATTAATTTCTTGAACATTAACAAGACAAACTTTGAATCTATGCCATTCAATACAAAAAATAGTCACATTTCATTCTCCAAAGTCTAAACTCTGCCCCAAACCACATTCTTTTACAGACAAAGGATTGGATTTAGTCTTGTATAGACCGATTAGAAAAACGAAGTTTGCCACGGACGATTGGAAATGACTGTTTCTCAGTCTCAATTCAAATTCAGTTAATTGCACAGCCCTGGTTTAGACCCCCTTCCTGTCACAAACCTCTCCCTTCATATTTACTTGGAACCAATTTGAGACTTTTTGCAGCTGAAGACATAAATTCATCCATAAACTTTGGTCAACACACTAAAAACTAATGAAAATATATTAAATATGCTAGAGGGTTGTTGTGTACCTGGCAGAGGGGAGCCCTTGGTGTTGACTTGTACAAAGACTGGCTCACTCTCCCGCTCCTCCTCCACGGCGTAGATGCTGATGTTGTACAGGCGCCCGGGCAGAAGGTCACCCAGAGTCACCGAGGTCTCTGTGTCGGGCAGGTTCAGCTCTGTGCTACTGCCTTCTACTGAGGGAGTGTACACCACACGGTAGCCTAGTAACAACAACAGATAATAGGTTAGATACAGTAGAAAAGGGTCAATGTGGTTATAAGTTTAATTTTTAGGATGTTTCACCTGTGATTGGAGCCTGAGGGCGTGACCAGCTGATGCGGATTGAAGTCTCAGTCACATCATCGACAGCGTGTTGAGCCGGAGTGTCTGGAGCTGAGAGGAGGAAATACAACATACATTTTTGTACTGAATAGAATAGAATGAACTTTATTGTCCCCCTGAGAGAAATTGGTCTCGGACTCAGTGCAAATTTTCCACTGAACATTGAGGACAACAAGAAACATTCAGTAACAGTAAACAAAGATTGAGTCTAAATTGATTTTCAAGAGGTTTTAAAAACAACAACAATAATGAATGCCAAAGAGCAAAGAATATAAAAAAAACAACACTTTTATTCTTGTTGTTATGTCTGTTTTATATGTATTTTACTTATTTATTGCTATTTTATGGCTGTGTGGTTTTTCTTTGCTTTGATTTGACTGGTTTTAAAGTTTGAGACTAGTAAAATCAAATGAATATACTTTTTGTTGTTTTTGGTTGCTGTGTGTTTGTGCAGCGTTGGAAACGTATAAATAACATGTTGTTGACCAACATATCCCTCCAAAAATGACAGTTTTAAATTCTGAATATCACAAAAACAATCCATAAGAAAATCATTCAACGATGTCTGCATTTTTGTTAGCTTGCTCGATGGATTTCTTAGATCAGTGCAAGTTTAAACAATATTGTGAACATGTTTTGAATGTGTCAAAGGCACACCTGTTGTTTGTGAAGTGGTGAGGATGAGGGTGGGCTCTCCCTGGTCTGGAAGCTCGTAGACGTTGACGTTGTAGCGGCGTCCGGGCAGGAGGTCGCCGATGGTGACGGACGTGGAGGTACGAGGCAGATCTGAAGAAATAAGATTATACAAATCATACTAACATGACCCTTCCACAAGCTGTGATTACTACTTTTTTAAATAAAAGTTTACATTTATTTACCCAGAACATTGCGTTTAGCTCCCTCTTCGCTCAACTCGTACTCGACTCTGAACCCGGAGACGGTGGCAGCTGCAGACGTCCATGAAACCACAAAACTGTTGGAGGTGATTTCTGTCACTGACTCAGAGGTGTCCACCACTGGAGGAGGCGCCGTGGTCTCTCCTTCTGAAGTCTCCACTGAAGAGGAAAAGACGGAATTCAACTTATGCAACAAAAAATCATGTTATTGAGTCTGCAAATTATACAGGAAATTAAACGTTGATTCCTGCTGGAACAATATTTGCATCTGTAGTGTATAAAGTCCATCATTGTATAGTTACTGTTCTGCTTTTATATTTAAAGAAATCTAAATTGATGCCTTGACTGAAAAGATGTTATTTAATGTATTTATATTATTTTAGAAAATCACTTTTATGTTGTAAATATTGAAAATATTTATGAGCAACTTAACAAATAATACAGATATAAGTTTTGTTTTTTTTTTTGGCAGAAAACTAAACTTGGTAATTCCTGCTTTACAAACATAAGTGAAAGGGTAGTTCTAGTGGGACACTCACAGGAACCATACGTGGTGGTGAAGTCGAAGCGTGTGACCTCACGGCGGCCATATTGGAGGATGCTGATGAGCTGGCCCTCGTAGGTGACGCCAGGACGCAGCCCGCTGATGGTGTAAGAGTTCAGGTGTCCCGGAATGATGGCCTCTCTCCAAGGTGCACGGGTATTTTTCTAGAGGGATGAAGTGAAACTTACATTTTCATGTATTCTTAATTTGTTTTAAACTATTATAACTATTTAGTATAATTCACTTGTTTAATATTTGTGGCTTGTTGTGTAGCATTTGCAAAATAACTGTTAACGTGCTGTTAAACCAACTGGATATTTAGAGTACAATTAAAGGTGTATTATAAAATTATTTTTCTGATGGAGGGTACGCCCCTGCTTGTTTCCATGGAGATGTAATTTCTTTGCCTGGAATGTTTAACATATCTATCCCTTACCTTATCACAGATGTTTCGTCATTAACTGTGTCCCTCTCTTCGCTTGATTATTATTATATTGAAGAGGGACGAAAAAATGTCTATACACAACATTTTATACAAATCAACCTACTTTATATACGATTTTAGTGATGAGACTTTTCCCTCGTTCTCCATTTAAGTGAATAAAATTCAACCGAAAATGCAAATACAGCGAAACTGTCGATCCGTAGCAGTCAGAGGCAAAAGTGGGTAAGTGGGATAAGGTGAATAGCAAGAGACACCCATCAGTTTAGATCTGTGGAGAGGAGATCCCAAGGCGAGGCAAAAACATATCCATGGAGACAAGCTAATGACAAACCCTCTCCCAGAAAAGTTACATAATGCTCATCTCAGTATCGAATGCTTTGAGACTGGAATCTCCTTGCCTTCTTTACACAATCCTCGGTTTTCTAAGCAGACGTGGTATTGCCAAAACGCCTACCATATGCTGGCTTCTGAACCCTTGTTAGGGGAAAATATACAATAATGGCAATCTGTCTGAATGTAAGCAAAGTTGAAAGGAAGTCTGGGTGTGTAATTATAGTTGGAAAAAGTTATAACAACCTCAAACACTTTATGTAATAATGTGAGTGTATTTTGGACTTGGGATCCCTTTGAGCCACATCCTGCTTCTCTGAGTATTTAGACTTCAGTAGCTTTACACAGAGTAGAAAAACGAAGCACTAAATTCACAGCATGAAAGGGCGATGGGGAAGAGGAACTCAGCTCTCCAAAAAACACATGTAAAAAGCCCTTAAAAGGAAATCTGTCGGACTTCAATTATGTTTGAAAACATTCCAGCAGCTCCACCATTTTTGAGGTTTTCCAGTAGAGAAAGTTAAGAGGGGAAGTGCACACTGTGTTGTGTATGCAGAATATTAGGATCATTTTATGACAGGGTTATCATTTTTAATGCCTTATGCTCAAGTGAAGCGCTGACCTCATCCAAACTGTAAAAATGATTTGCGCAGCTGTTCTTGTCTTTTCGCTCGCATGAAACACCTGCAGAAACTATAAGCATGACTATAACAGTAAATTTAAGGATGTAATTGTGGTTAGTCACGAAACATTATGTAGTATATGTGTGTATTTTATATCTATGGACCATATGTTTGCACTTTGTGTCCTTGATCAAATTTATTAATGAATATTTATGATTTCACATATTTTGTACTATAAGGAATACACACCAATGGACTGTTGAAAATATGCAGGTTTTCCTCAAAACATTCAAATAAAACCATCCTTTAATTTCTAGATTGTTAATGTAAAAAAGCAAGTAAAAGTAAATGTAACACACGTAATATGATGTCTACTATATTCTCGTGCTTTAGTGCATACCTGATCTCATTTGTATCGTTTGCACTGATTTGACAATTAAACACTATCGATGACATCTGTGAGAGTTCACAAAAACTGTAACTCACGATTCTCCATTTAAGGATGTACTGGGTGATGTGGATCGATGTGGGTGCGTTCCACTGGATGGGATGGGAGTCCGGCTGCTTCCCTGCCTCAGTTATGATCACCTGCACCGGTCTGTAGCCATCTGAAAACGCCATGATTCAGAACATTTACATTTTACAAGAAGATGTGATAAAACTTAAAAAATAGAAACCTAGTCAGTGCTATGTCAGTGAAAGATGCCTGGCTCTTTTATAGAGTCCTCTTTGGGACAAAACCAAATCCCCAGATGGTGCTAACCAGGGCCAACACCCACGGATATCTCAAAGTCCCATTTAACATCCCTGCTCTATATTCATCACAGTTTGTCTTTCCTGTGACCTCATGATTACAAGCATCAACTACTCTGGTACATGAGCTTTTGAATTTGGTAGCTTGAACAATGATTGAGAATTGAAACTTGTCACTAATTTAAAGTGTGCAAATTTTGGATATGCACAGTAAATTAGAAATATTGTTTGAGTTTATTAATTCTTGCTTGCAGTTAAAGAATGAGTTTTAGAAGAATTTCTGATTAAAAAATCATATCTTTGAACTATATGCACACAATGTTATTTTTCCACATGTTTTTAATGCAGCAGAGTAATTGATAATAACCCTACAGCCACTTTTCAAAACTAGTCAAGTAACTTATGTCCTTACAAATTCAATACTAAGAAAAAGACACCATAATGTTAATGGAAAATCTGTTAACTTTTTAATACAATAGAAAAGAATGCAATTTTGGATTTGTCTTATTTATGTGAATTTTTAAGTGCTGATACCTGTTCTAATAAGTATCTAGTTTCAATGCTGGTTTTAGTATCTGATGGGTATTGATTTGTCCTTTTACAATGCTTACAAGCAACATACGTTTTGTGTTTTATAATGCTATTTTATACTACTATAAGAAACTGATATTAGTGCTGAGTGATGACAAAAGTATGAAACCATGAAAAAACAGTATGTACTGCTAATTGCTTCAATTCAGTGGCATAGTATGTTTATTCTTTAAAAAGTTTGGTTTAGTCCTCTCTGAATGTGGTGTTATGTTTAGTTAAAATAACCAATTCAATACAACTTTAGACCAAATAGTTTTCTTACCTGGAGAAGTCTGCAAGGGCTCACATCTGTGCTCTCCTTTCCCGTTCCCGTAGCAGTAGCAGCGATAGTGGATACTATGTATGCTTTTATCCCACGACTCTCCAATCTGATAGTAGACTTTGGTCTGAGGTTCCTGGCACTGATCTGATTTTGCAAAACCAAAAACGTTTCAGAATGTTCTAACCGCGCCAAATGTTTCAACCAATAATCAACCGTTTACATACCAATAGCATCGCACTTCCAGCGCCCACGCCCCAGTCCAAAGCAGGTGCAGTTCATCAAGTACCCCGCTTCGTGGCGTTTGGAGAACTCCTGGTTGGTGTCATAAGTGTATCCATCCACAATGCACTGGTCTGTTAACGAGGCAAAAGGGAAAAGAGAAATCTAGTTAACAAATAGTTCATGAGCTCTGGGGTTGAATTAATAACTGCTATAGACAGCTTTGACACTTTTATAGGAGGTGTGGGTATTGTTTTTCTAAAATAGAGATGTAACATTATTATTTCAGGTGTGTTGTGGATTTAAATTGGAGGGAGAACTATGGGGCCATACTGACTCCATTAGGTCATAATATGAAGTTTATGTCTAAGAGGCATTGTGTCCTGGTATTCATTTAGCAGTTCATATTTCAGTCTTCTCTCATTTCTTAATGCTCCCCTCCCCGACAAATGTTTAAAATGCGTCATTTCAACTAGTGTTGTCACAATACTAAAGATTCAAACTCGATTTTGATACAAACTGTAAAAACTCTTGTCAATTTTTGACAAACTTTGAACTAATCCATGTCTTTTGCAAATCTATCACAATAACAATTAGTTTTTTTTTTTTCCAAATACATTCAGCCCTTCATCAGACAGAGTTAACAATGTTTTCACTTTAAACAATGGAGTTCCCCAAGGCTCAATTTTGGGTCCCGTTAATTTTTTACAATATTAATTAATTCCACTAATCACAATTTAAGAGAAAGCCACATGCCGTGTAGACAAAGTCATTGAGGAAAGACAGACTGTTTGGACATACAGTCTTACAAAATTTCTGGACTAGAAGAATAGCTTTAAAGTGAAATGATAACAAGGTTAGCAGCCATTTAGAAGACCATCCATAAGATCAAAGAAGGAAATTAAGTTAGAAATGTAGTTTGATCGAAAAGGCAAATAATTTTTTTTCCACAAGCTCTGGGGTGATATTAAATAACTACAGAAGTCCCGACCTCGCAGCTGGGTGTAGGCGATGCAGTTCCACTCTCCACGGCCGTTCCCCAGACACGTGCACTCCATCATGTGACCCATAACGTCATGCCGTTTGTCCCATTTGTCTCCAACACGATACATGACTCCATCGCTCGTAGTACAAATTTCTTCATGAGCTACAGAGAAAAGGGAGGAAACATAAAGGATGTACATTTCAAATTTAGGTTGTTCTATATCAAGTTGTTTTTGAAAAGGCATGACATAAAAAGGGCCATTGTCCATTCCCAGCAACACTTCCCCATATGTTTTCAATAATTGATGGTTTTCAACAAATCTATGGGAACCAGAGTTGTAGCTACAGACTGAACAGTCTATAGGTCTAGATCTTTTAAAGGAAACATATTACTGGTGTGCATGTTTTATATTGCTATTGGTCTTTAAACATGCGCTTGAGTACCTTATGTTTGGTATCTCATGTTTCAGAAAAAAAAGAAAAAAAAGTTTATAAAAACAAATGAACATCTGTAGCTTGGCTGTTTCCCATGGCACTAACTGAGTCTAGACGCCATCTACTGGCTGCATAGCGCCAGTTATTTACAATGTGTTATTACTCAAGCGAGGGCAGAAGTCAAAGCCTAGCAGTTCCAGTAATTGTGTTAAGACGGCAGAAATGGACTTAAGTGACGTCAAATATAGGGAAAAACGTCAGTCATCGAGGGAGTTCAGCAGAGAGTTTTTGATGGTCGATGGGAAGATCATTTTCTAACCAGGATTAATCAAACTAGTGTGAATGAAGCTAAATGTAACTCACCTGTTTCTTATGACAGAACAATGTTGGTTAAAAGCACAAAAAATTACTATAGCATAATATGTTCCTCTTAAAATAATTACTTTTAAGGGAGTTACCACAACAAATCAGGTGTCTCCATCAGCAAAGTGGTTTACTTTACAGCAGAGACCCTTGTAATAGACACTGGCTATTGCATCCTTGACTTGAGTATTATATTAAAGTGGGACATACCACTTCTTTTTCTATACATGCTGTTTCAACTGGATTCTCTGCAGTCAATTCCAATACAAACTCATTTGCAGCTTTGTGGTCTAAATCTGTCAAAAACCAAGTGTGTTCTGCTGCCAATGGTCAATACATTTCAAGTGGTCTATGACATCACAGGCCCTCGCTGTGATTAGATCCACCTGCCTGTAAGGTGGAGTTTATGAAAAGTGTCTTTTAGACCAATCAAACTGTACCTCATATGTCCAGATCCCGCCCCTCCTCAAGATCCCGCCCCTCCTCCCTCCCTCATTAAAGCCTTTAATCAGGCATTGCCCGGTTTAATTAGCTGTTTGGACTGTGGCTGTGAGTGATTTCAAGGTCTTCAGTGCCACTTTAATTACAATTTGGAACTATACATAAGATGAAAACTTTCTACTCACCAGCCATGGGACAGAATCCGAATCTCTGCTCAGTGTCGTAGCTGTAGGTCGTCCCGCACCACCTCATTCCGTCCCTCCGTCCATCGGCGGTGCAGTCAGTGTAGTTACGGCCGGCGTACAAGAACGGGAAGTGACACAGAGCACCGTTGGAATTCCCACCTCGGCTTGCTACAATGACTAGAGGAATAAGATGGCTCAAGTTAGTATCACCAATGAATTATAACTTATCAAAGCAGATTTAACATATTAAAAAAAATCTAAAGACAACATCAGAAAGTACCAATGTTTGCCTTAAGCTGCCTTAGATTGGTGCGGTCATAATGCTAACATTTTAAACTTGATTTGGATACCACTATTCCAAAAATAAATACTGAAAAAAACAACAACTAAATAATACACAATATTTATATTAGTTGAAAACCATTCTAAAGATGTCCAAATATGGCATATTTTTGTCATTTTGTTCAGTATCGACATCTCCTTAAAGTATCAATTTGTATCGGGGTATTGATTATTTTCTACAACCATCATTAAGATTCATGCAATAATTCGATTAAATTGATACTCACTGTACTTCTCAGTGCAGAATGAGTACTGCTTATCTCTTTCATAGTCAGAGGTTGTTGAGCACCAAAGCTGACCGTCTGTGCGTCCATCAGAAGTGCAGGAGTAATAGGTCTTTCCCATAAAGACGAATGGAAACACACAGGGCTGGCCATTGGAGTTCCCACCATACACTTGGCTAGTGGCATCTGCATAAACAATAGAGAGGACAATTCATCAAATTATATTACACTGTTTAGATAAGGTGTGCACTTTTGGACTAAATACAGACAAAACCATGTGAACCAAGTTGACTGAAGCATATAAATGAATCCAGATGAAACAAATATATAGACATGACCATTATGAGCCATTAAAGGTACATATAGGCTCTGAGACACATAAAATGGCCATGGTGAGTCAAAGAGCAAGTTTTGACTAAAAATATATACTGTAAATAAAAATTACTAGATATGTTAATCTATTGATTCAGCCATTTCCTTTGAGTAAAAGTCAACACAATTCGTCATCAAGATCACAACATTTGATGCTTAAGTAGTTCTCAAAATCTAGGTGATTTTCTTTTTCAAAAAAAGAAAGTGCGTTTTTCTGAAAGTGCATTTTTCCGGTACTGATGCTTAAATACTTGTGATACTTTTACTTATTACTTATTTTTTGCCCCTGTGTCTGTACTTTTACTTAAACAACAAACTTGTGTACTTCTTCCACCACATAGTGCCTCTTTATGACATCAATCTATAAACTGTCTTAATATAATCATAATCCAACACACAAATGGTAATTGGCCAACACATACCCCACTCCTGACAGGTGACTCCATTTCCCAGGCAGGTACAGAGCATCTGTTTGTTGCCCTGGCTCCTGATCCATCTTTGTCCATCAATGAAAGAGGCTCCGGAGTCGGTTTTGCAGGTCCCTTCGATGGGGGGCAGGGGCTGAGGCAGAACCTGGGGCAACCCTGGGGTCAGCACTGGGGTCAGCACTGGGGTCAGCACTGGGGTCAGCACTGGGGTCAGAACCACCGTACCTGAACCTGCTGGGCATCACCAATGAAATGTTGAACCTAATACTTTATGTTAAATTAACATATGTTAATAGATCATCTCAACTGTTTGCTTTGGATCAACATAAAAAAGGTGACAAAATATACTGAAATAGGGTAAAACTTTTCACTTTTTAGTATACAATCTTCATACAATCTTTAAAACTATTAGCACAAGTTGGTGCTTTCTGTCAAGAGAAAATTACACTTAATTGTTGCATTAACACAGTTCCTCACCTGGCCTTGCAACAGCATCTCGCTCACATTTCCATTCTCCGCGGCCGTTGCCCAAACACACGCAATCCACCATCTGTCCATCAGTGTGCCTCTTCCTCCAGGTCTGGCCAATGCGATACGACTGCTGCATGGCCTTGTCATTACAACGGTCTAAAAGTAAGAAAACACTCAATATCCAGTCAAGTAAAATTCATGGATTTCAGCTGTATGTTTAAAACGTTTCACCATTCAGAAGACAACTTAAACTTATTTTGTTTTGAATTATTAACATTTTTATTAATTCTGAAACCCAGGGATAAGTTTGGCATTAGACTTTTATGAGATTGTACATAGATAAGATTAAGAAAAGGTAATAGAGAAGATTAAGAGTATCAGAAAGTCTAAACAGGATACACCAATCCAGCTTTTTGAGTTCTAAGTCGAAGTATCTGCTGATTTCCAATATCAACTACTTCAGAGACTGAAAATAGCCTTTATTGCCTTAAAACGCAATTTAATTAACTTAACTTTAACTTTCAGTCATTTCTAACAGCATGGATGACCTACCCATGAGCCATCGGGATTTTACATTATTATGATTTCCACTAGAGCTTAAATTGAAAGCTTGCTTTATGAACACAAGACTTTACTTACTTTTGGATGAGCAGGTGATGCGCCCATTTCCCTCGCCCACACAGGTGCAGTCCAGCATCATCCATCCCTGGTACAATTTCTCCCACGTCTCACCAACCACGTAGGAGGAGGCGCCGCCGTTGTCGTAGCAACGCTCAGCTGCACATGACGGACAAAAAGACAGAACGTTAAGATGTACAACCAGCACTGGGTCAAAAAGGTTACAAATGAGTATCTAAAATTGTGATTCAATGTTTTGGTGTCATGCTGTCTACTTTTCAACCCCTCTCATGATCTGAGGGACAGACAGGTTGATTTAGCCAATCATAGTGAGGCGTGATTTGCTAAATTATCTCTTAAGGCAAAGCTTTTTTGTCTTGAGTACCCCATAAGCTTTGTCTCATACTTTGCATAACCCATAACTTTTTAGGCAAATAAATGGGATTGTAAATAGTCTTGTTTTAATTACATTTATGTCAAGAATCTTCCAAATAAGACTGTTTTGAGACAACATCAAACTAAATCATGTTCAAATCAATATCAAGATTTAAAAGGATGTATCGTTTATCGAGGCTATGTACTTTAATCAGGCTTGTGAAAACATTGGGAAAGAGAAACTCAGATGAACTTTTGATTTATCGGAAGTCACTCAGTCAAATATTTGCAATGTAACACAATCACGCTTCTTTTCCATGTAGTGTACGGTAAATGGGTGACATTGCTAAGTAAAGATGATGAACTGACCCAGGGGTTTGCAGGTCCACTCTCCTTTACCATTTCCCAAACAGACACACTCCAGCATGTTGTTCTGGGTCTCGTGAGGCCTTTGCCAAGTGTCTCCAATTTTGTACGACCTCCCGGCTTCGTGACAGCGGTCTGCAAACAACATGCACTTGTCACTTTCTAATTTGAGCAAAGTGCTTCATTTCGGGAACAACGTGACAAAATCAGTGTGGTTCGTTGTTTAATTCTGTAACAATGGCACTCACTTGCGATGGTGCAGCTGATTTTGTCGCGCCCGGAGCCGATGCAGGTGCAGTCCCAGATCATGCCGTCCTTTGGCCTCTCGTAGGTTTCACCGACGCGGTATGTCCGGTCATTGTATTTGTCGTAGCACGTCTCCTCAACTGTGGCGCAGAACAGAGGATAACGAAAGGTCAGCATTGTTATTTGAACTCGGCACAGCGCGTAAAGTTTATGAACAGAATACTTTTTGTCTCTACTGACCTGCTTGTTTTGTTTTACACTTGATGCCCGATGCTCCGCTGCAGGTGCACACCAGTGTGCTCCCCCGGTACGGCTTCTCCCACTGTTCATTTACTCTGTACGCCACTCCATTCTCCTCACACCCATCTGAACAATGCACGCGCAAAAGTATTAGTTTAAAGACAAAGCAAAATAGATCAAAGCACTTTAGAGTAAAGTGGCACAGACACAAATCATAAGAAAACACAGAAAACACAGGACACAAGGAGTGGACAAAATAAAAATAAATGTACAAGACATCCACATTTCAAACCTAAAAGTCCAATTTAGTCTAAAGGCAATAAAATAGGTACATTTTCAAATTACGTATAACGTTTTTTGTTGTTTTACGAATTATGTCAGTTCAGTCATTGGTTCAGTTTGTGTGACATTTTTATGTAGGTCTACATCTTGTGAACTAATGTGATTTGAGGAGCCGAATAATAATTGCCACAGTTTTAAAGTCTCACCTGAAGTGCCCGATGATATTTCGTGGAGCTGAGGATACACTTGATACTGTCCAGTCTGTCTTCTGTTTTTGTTGTTCCCTGAATACGCGCTCGTTACGCACAGAGCCACCAGCAACCCGGCGAGCGTCTTAGCCATAATGTGTAAAAATGTATATACAAAGGATAAAAGAAAACTTAAACAAGGTTAAAAGAAAGAAAAACTGCAGCTGTTTTTGGAGAGACCCTTGCTGCTGCTCTTCAGGCGGTGTGTGTCCGCCGCGCAGCTCTTGCACCAGGCCGAGCAGAGGTGCGCGCTCCGGTTTTATACTGCGACCCACCGCCGCAGGCTGAGGAGGAAGGGGAGGGCTCTGACTGGAGATGGTGAGCCATGCGCCCACTTCGCACATAAACTTCACTTTTAGAAAATAAAACATGACCTGGAACGTGACGCGGAGAGACCAGAAAGGTGCTGGAATTTTTGCTGATGCTGTTGAGATGGCAAAAAATGTCATTTGCTGCATCATGATCAAGTTAATTTTGGCAATGATGTGCAGAAATGGATTTACATTCAAAGTATTGATTTTCATATGTACAATGAAAGTCCATTCTCTGACATATTTTGTTGCAGTTTGTATTTCCATGCAAACTAATGCTTTTCCCCATTTCAGAACTGGGCTGATTTTGAATAACGACCACACAATTAAAATGTTATGGTTTGTCTCCATTAGTGAACTGTTGAATAGCTCAGATTCTTGGCTGCAGTTTTGACGGCTCGTGTACACAGTTTTAATGCATTAAAGCTGTGGGTTTGACCTGTGTAATCGTCACTATAATCGTTCCTAACTCAAACGCAGACACACCCAGACACTTACTCACTGTTTCTGCTCCCACTGCAGCACATCCATCAAACTGTCTCCCTTCTTCATTTGTCACAAGTCTGGTTCAGTAAAGAAAAAGTAATATAGTCTGTAAAAGTCATTATGACCCAAGCAGCAGATTTGTATCACCCTGCACTGCAAATTGAATAAGAGTTGTTTATTTTCCCAAAGATAAGTGATCTAAAAGTTCAGTGGAAATGGACAAACATAAGATGGGCTACTTATACATTAAATCTAATAAAAGAGCAGCTGAATTTATATCTAAACCTTGTGATAATTTGAGATTATTATTATTATTTCAAGCTTCATTAGAGATCTCTCTAAGGACTCTTTATTCCTTTGACTCTTGTTTTGTTTGCTGCTCCGCAAATGTTGGCAGTTTGTCCCATGGAAAATGCCGTTGAGAGGGCATCTGGAGTAAACCTTTCTGCTTTGTTTGTGGCTCAATTAATTCTCAAACTAAGGACTATTAAAATGGCCATGCTTTAATTATGCAGCTACAAACAAAACAAAAAATGCAAGTGCCCCTAAATGTTTATGGCTGGTCATTTACCAAATTTAACTTCAAATCACATGTAATTGTCTTGTTATTTCTTAAACGTGTCTAGTCTATGGGTTAATGAGTGGACACTTTTACCGTCATGTCTCTGCCCCAAAACTCATTACACACAGACATGGTTTGATGCCAAAATCGTGCCAGTCGATTCAGTTCACCAGTCTCTCCCAAATGCCTTACTCATGCTTGTGGTGCAGAGAGAGCCGCTGTGACTCTGAGGTCGGGTCATTCCTGTCCAGGGCTGGTCCAGAGCGCCGAGGCCGGGGAGGACAGAGAACAGAGAGTCCCAAGGAAAAGAGTGGCAGAGCACAGTGGGACTCTCTTTGTTTTGGAAGACAATATGTAGGAGACTATATCACAATATCTGTCTGCATGTTGTCATTTTATTTGCTTCAAGACACTTTTTTATTCATCATTTGGACAGTGTTTGCACTTATAGAGTGAATATTAATTTAAGATGAGAGATAAGAGAATCTTTATTTGTACACCAATGGATGAAATGTGTAACAGCAAACAGACCAGATAAATTAACTATATTATTATTTATTATATGAGTCAGTGTACACCTCCACCAGTTCTGAACCTAAAGATAAGTGGGCAGAGTTGATCTAAAATTTGCCCCAAATCAATGTGATATTTGACATGATTGGAAATGTGTGCTTTGTTGTAGCACCCATAAGAAGCAAATATATAAAATAATAACAGAAAATGATGTACAATGAGGAAAAGGACCTATGATATATGCTGGAAAACAGCACATTTTGTTCAGTTTTTGGCGAAAGCTATGATGTCATTTCCTGAGCTCTTCGACTCACGTGCAGCCGCTGGCGTTGTGCCTGGTCTGTATCAAAGTGTTTCACCTCATGCAGGTTTTAACAAAGCACCACAACAACTGAACAACTGTGATTTATGGCCACTTAGCTTTATTCTGTTGTATGTTAAGTATAGTTTACTGCAAATAACTGTAGGGTTGTTTCGGGTGAAATAAGATATGCCAACTCTTATCACAAGGGGTCAGTAAACATATTTACTGTTGTCAAATATATGGACTTTTTCCTATAATTCACATGACGGTTGGATGGTTGATAATTGTAAGACAGCTCCAATGCCTTGGTGAAGGGATGCCAGTTTTATACATGCATTAGTAAGTTGTATTTACTTGCAATATACTGCAATATTGATGCTTACTACTCATTTGCACATTGCACTATCTGCCAACTGTACATTCTGTATATAGTCTATCTTAGTCTATTTTATTCTTAATTTTATGCATGCCTTTTTATATATTTTTTATATTTTATCCTTTGCTTTATGTTGCACCTACGCCGAAGCAAGTTCCTACGTTTGTGAATTTCACTGACAATGGCAATAAACAATTTCTGATTCTGATTCTGATTCTGATTCTTAATGCCTCTCCCTGGATGCAAAACCTGAGCCAAAACATGTTGATGCTCCCAAACGCATTAATAGACTATTAAGTAGATTAAGAGTTGCCAGCACTTGTTCCATGACTCATATGTTTTTTACTTACATGACTAAAGAAAAATTGTTGGGAACAGCTGCTTTGGGAGTTATGTGCCAACTTTTAAGTATAACAATTACACTTTTATCACATGGTGCACATTAATGGACAAAGACAGAGTTAGAACTTTACAGCTGGGTCATTTTAAGCACTAAAAGAGTAGATGGGGAGGTTTTAAATAGAAGTAGAGTTTATGTACAAAAAGGGTGGAGTTTGGTGCGCAGATGTGACCAAGGTTTAGACCATTCTGTTCTGATTTTTACAGCTTGGGCCATTATTTGCTTAGATGGGAACAAAAATATGCACTGTACTTTTACAAGCACAGCAGCAGGCAGTTTGAAGGGCTCCAGCAAGGAGGATGGTTCAATCCTTTGGCCGGCCAACAAGTTCAGTCTCAGGTTGGAGTTTGCATGTGTACAGTGTTTTCATTTCTTTTTACATGCATTGTTTGTAGTGATTCAAATTGACACTCGGGCGGCAAAGATTCATCCGAAATTCAATAATTGTGAATAGTCAACTATTTATATTTGAAATTGTTGACCATTTTAACAATACATTTTATAGACTGGCCTATACAAACAGCAACATTATGTAAACTGAATAATTAACAATCAAATATGAACATATGATTAATAAATGCAGACCTTTTTCATTAGCATTATTTGGATTCGTTTTTTTTCAATGCATATACGTCATCTGTTGTGAAAGTGTTGGTCAAATCCATTTTTAAGAGGAACCACTTTGCAGAAGTCCAGGCTTAACCTAAAGGTGAAAAAGTGATTGAGCAACAGAAGCGTTCATCATCAGTCTCTGTCACAGCTCCTGGATGTGTGAATCAGCGGTTTGTGCTCAGGATGTGAAGATGTGTCGGAGCTGACGACAAGCGCACGAACTCAAAGCATCTCCAAAACATTCCACAACAACCTGCAACCAGGAAGTGTTGCCCTGGAAACAGAAGGGGTGTGGCCACAGCAGAGATGGATTTCAACTTTTGATAAAGGATGAATTACTGTCTGTTCTGAGTCAGAGGGAAAGTCAAGAGGCAAACGGTACACCGCTCAATAGCTATGATATCTACAAGTTCATACAATAATTAATCGATACATTCTCAGTTTAACTATACAGCCAGCAGTGTGACAATATAATCTATGGACAACTTAATTATTAAAAAGCATTGCTCTGACTTTGGGCATCACTGAGGCTTCTAGAAAATCCAAAATATCCTGAAGAAAAAACATAAATCCAAATAGTTTTTATAAATACAGTTGTGAAGCTCCAAATTCAGTACAGATTTACAGGCCTGAGCTGTGTCTATTTGCATGTATGTTTCTTTCTTAAACTAAATTCAGAGTTAGATTAAAGATTTTTCACATAAATTAATTTGGTTGGTTTCCAGTTTGTTTTTGGACAGAGAGAGGGGTCTCAAAAACATCAGAATAACAAAAGTGAGGCGGTAGTGACAGGATTAGTGCAGGACCTTTGAATAGGAGATCATTGCCACATAATATAATGGTGCTTATTTGTGATTACAAATTTGGAATGATATGGGCCTTCGTTCTGCCCCCTCAAAACTCGGAGGAAAGGCGGTCTTCTAATTTGGCGTTTAAAGCATGTATTACAAAATGTCAACGTTCTACAGTCCATAAATGAAAAAAAAACAAAAAACCATCAAACAAGTTGAATTAAGTGATCTGAATTAACAGAACCTTTTGCTGTGGATATGGACCTGGAAGACAGAGGGATTAAACATACACAATACTTGCAAATAATCATGATTTCTATTATAAATTCGTTAGAAACCATAATCAGGTTTTGTTGACTATGACAATTTACATTTTGACTAAAGTGTTCATGCAATTCGCATTATGCATTACTCACAGATGGATTAGCAACATTAACATGGAATCTTCCGATTGCATTATTTTATACCATAGAGACATAGTTAAATATAATTTCGCCCGAACAGGGAAGGACTTAACATTTAGGCAAAGATTGTGAATGTGTTTAGTTTGACCTTTTGATCACATGTGTCACTCTCTCAAACAGACTGACAAAGTGCAGAAACGCAGAGGGGTGGGGTCAGCGGCAGATTTGGTGCAGGACTCGAGGAGAAGTGTCAGGAAAATCTGCTATTGCTGAAGTATATCTCAAGATAAACAGCCAGGGGTAATTAAGTAATTAATTACAATTACTTATGTTAGTGTCATTGAGAAGATTTTGGGGTATTTGTACTTTTTGACTAGATTTTTAAACATGTATAAAATGTACCTTATTGAGTTTAATTCTAGACATGTACTTGTGAATTTATCTTAAATTCTAATTTAGGAGTAACCAATCCCAATCCACACTTGCCTGTCTCTGTTCTTTTCTAAACCAACAAACGCATAACATGCATTGCTTGCTCCGATTGATCAGAGCTCAGAGAATATGTGGATTTCGGTTTAAGACAATTCAATTCAGCTTTAAAACTGAATCAAATCATTTTTATATAATAGACTGATTTAAAATGCTGCTAAAATAGTTTTAAATGTTTTTTTATGCAATGCATTTTTACTTTTGCACAAAGTTGTAAGCAGTAATTGTTCTTGTAATGGAATAATAGGCATAAATTTTTAGCTATGTTTCATCAAATTTTCAGTACTCTTTCCAACACTGGCAACAACAACTATAGTATAATTTCTCACCCACTTTTCATTAAAACTCTATAAAATCACATTATTTGCTGGTGGTGTTGATGATTTTAGCTCGCCAAAGATTCCAATAAACCCAGTGCTTTCATTTTAGTTTGTAATAAAAGGTGTTTGTGAGAGGTGTCGATTCGGAAAGTGTTTCTTTGCCTTTGTTTGTAATACGTTTTTTCCAGCAACATTGATGTCTATTGTTTTTTGTTCTGTTTAATAATGTGTTTTAGGTGGAGTTCATAAAGAGTGTAAAAACCTAAATCTTTCATGTAAAAATATGCACTTTTGAAAACCTCCACCACAAGAATCCACCTTTTAGTGAATCTTCCCCTTCATAATTCAGCAAATATAGACTTTTCTAACACACTTTCCACAGCCGCAGGTACAGGAAATGTAATTGCCTTCTGTGTACATAGCTGTGAGCTTCACCATTACTCACTCTCTCCCGTCTAGACGCACCTGAGACTGCAGCCTGACTCTCACATCAGAGGAGTGGCCCGCCTGGATCCTCTCAAACCAAATGTAGTCTTGTTGAAGTTGGAAAACAAAACAATTATTTGTAAATTCAGTGAGTACTATAAACACACATGTAGACGCAAACACCCCTGAGGAAATACAATGAGGATTTATGAATGAAGATGGAGAGTACATAACATCCTTTGCTTAAGGTTGGGCCTTTCTGTGTGGTTTGAGTTTGTTCTTCCCTTGTCTGGGTGGGTTTCCCCAGCAAGAATAGATTATTAGTTGGTTTAGTTTGTTTGCCATTTGTAGTTGGAAACTGGAACACATTGGAAAATGTGTGCAAAAAGCTCAGAGTGCACAGTAAAACATTAAAAACAACCACACAAATAAAAAATGAACATACGTTACAAAACATTAAAAGTACCAAGAAATACATGGACACCGTGAAATAGGCAAAATAAGTTGTGAAGAAAAAAATAAAGTGGATTGTTAATGAAGCTATTTCTTCTTCCAGAGGGAAGAAGCTCAAACATGGCTCTTGATGATTTTGACAAATGTAGACATTTAAACCGAGCACTTCAGTTCCCTCATCAACTTAAAGCAGGCACAATAGTAATCCGTCAACACACTACTTGGACAAGGATGG
This sequence comes from Rhinogobius similis, assembly GCA_019453435.1. Taxonomy (NCBI): domain Eukaryota; kingdom Metazoa; phylum Chordata; class Actinopteri; order Gobiiformes; family Gobiidae; genus Rhinogobius; species Rhinogobius similis. The sequence goes on from CM033621.1 coordinate 29,694,580, forward strand.
ATCAAATGCAGAGGATCCCTCCCAGATGAATGCATAAACCCATACCTTAAACATATCTTAAATTATGATGTTAAATAGGAACATTTTTAAAAGGCACACTGTAAAAGGTGGTGAGTAGGAGGTTTGATTCATGAGAGGAATTGCATGTCGGAGCAGCTGATGAACAGTGTGCTGAGTGTGTCTTTATTCACAGTTCACACCTGGTCATAAATGCAGCTGTTCTTCTCTGCGCCAGTGCAGTGAGTGTTACATTTTTGTCATGTTTTACTTCTTTAATGTAACATGTTTCTGTTCTTTGCTGTGTGGAAACTGAAGCTCTGTCCAAGGGTATAGTGATGAAAAATTAATATGAATGTTTATACGTCTCTGTGGCACTGAGGTAGTGTTCTACCCTGATCAAGAAATTATTAAAATAGGCCACTACAGAATGAGAACAAGCAGGATTGAGTTTGTAGCATGCCTCAGATTTGGTTTTATTACACCTCTTAAAATGACATGATCAGCCCTATTCATTTTTTTTTGCTTTTTATGAGAAGATCATACAGCGTTCCCAAGTCAGTCTATGCATCCTCTCATCGGAGCAACGAGCTCTTTGTTTTCTCAGGAGGAGTCCCTACAGCAGCACGATGAATGAATGATATTGGTGGGTTCACAAACTCACAATAATATGAATCATAAGCATATCAATCTGGCTACTACAGTTCTCCCTATAGCCACCCCATAGAGGAGACTAAAGTTGCCCTCTGGTGTTGTGAATGTTGTCCTTTTGGTCACACTCCAAACTTCAGTTGGAATATAGATTGACCAACTATAGACAAACAGCCTGGCCTTACAAAACTGTTTCCCAGCATAACATGAGCGCTTCTGCAGAAAACATTAAAGATGGACTAGGACTTCCCTAAAACTCTCCTCCCAAACCACTAAGTGCCTGTTGGAGCTCGCTTCTACAAGCCCAGTTACAAGCCTGTTGAAGCCAAAAAACTCATTCATTGAAAGTGGGAACAACTTACTCACTCCAGCCAGGAAATTAAATGTTGTGTGTCCTTCTTGTATTTACAGGAATAAAGCAAGAAGACACTGCAAAGGACACAAGCTCTCTAAAATGAATGATGTGACTTTTCCACTTTCAAGTACAAAACATTACATCATATGAACTGCAGCTAGCATGATCTGACAATTAGGTTTGAGGCACATGATGTCATGAAATGAGATTAATTTGTATGAAAACAATCTTGTTATAAAAAAAAGCTGATTTATTAGTTGTAAGTAAATGTGGTGAGGACGTTGTGTTAAGAAAAAAGAGCTATACGATTGTTAGAAGAAAAAGTACCATTATTATGACAAAATAACAGTGAAGTCCTTGATTTACTTTGTCAACAGAGAATTAAGCATTCCTAGTAGGCCGCTGTACCATCGTTATGAAATCAAACGTTCTGAATGATAAAGTAAAGTTATTTTTAAAGGAATTTTGGCATTCTTAGACAGCACAGTGTAGCGTGAAAAGGGGGTGAGAGCAGGGAGGACATTCAGCAAATTGTCAAAGCCGGGAATTGATCCCAACGCTGAAATCGGCTGCACAGAGCCTAACAAAGATACCAAGATAAAGTAGCAAGAGTTTTTTATTTTATTATTGATCTTAACCAGGAAAGTTCATCTGAGGTGAGAGCGCTAACCTCTGCACCATTTCATTTACTTTTTTGGAGTTTAGATTGAAATTAAATGCTATATTTTTGCTTCAAAATTGTCATTGTGCACTGAATAATCAAGATTAATGTTGAAAAATCTTGACACTCCTAAATGTAAATGTGAATAGACTAAAAGCACTTATTAGGGCAAATATTAGCCCTTAGGTGGTTCAGATTGGTAAAGTGCCCTGGCTTTGAATCAGTGTTCTTGCAATAGTCCATACAAGCTCTTTCAACACAGTGCAAATAAATAGCTAAATTATTTGTTTGACCCTATCTTACAAAGTCACAGCAATCCGAGATGCTGACAATATTCCAAATCTTTAAACTTAAGAACGTTTTGAGAAATCCAGCACAACGATTTGGGAAAGCTAAATCAGTTTGACCGTAGGAGTGTCTGTTAACACAATTTTTCTTAGCATTCATCACAGTATTCAAAGTTGTCATGCCTTAACCTCAAAAACATGTATAGATGTGTGTATGAGGCTTGTTTCTCTTCAGCCCAGCTCTAACACAGGCCAGTCAGTCCCTGCAGCAGATGACGTGAGTTCAGGAGTGAAAAGTTCAGTGTTGAGGTGTTCACACATTAGAGAGACTTATGGCAGACATCAATCATGGCTCACAACCAAACAGGGATCAAACAGTGAGCGTTCAAACCGTGTTACATTTATACATTTGTTAAAAAGCTGATGTTGCATATCAAACACTTCCAAATCTGATGACACTAACATTTGAAATTTTTTGCACAACTTTCAGACGCACCATCTAAATATAACTGTCAGTGTCCCAGGGTTTGTTGTGGAGATCTTTAGTCACTGCTGAGGCCGTGTCTGTGAAGAACCGTTGCTTAATCATAGGAATTATTATTTTAGGAGAAGTGAAAGAAGTAAAAAAAAAAGGCATATTTTATTTTACAACTGTATTTTTGCACTGTCATGATCTGCAAGGGTCAATTAGAGAAATAGGATGAACAAGGGGTTTGCTGAATGTCTTTGTACAACTGTTGAATCAAATACTATATACTCTAAAGGAATATTATACTTAAAAACAGGGGCAGGTCCAGACCAAACTGACTGAGGCTGCATTCAAGTTTCATAGGGCTGCAAAAATAATACTCTTCAATTAAATGTTATTATTTAACTTGCGTCAAATGAGGGTGCAAACATTTTAAATGAGACTTCAACTCAACCTTCTAATCCTTAAAATATGAGTAGCTCTCTTTTTCTTCAGCAGATTACTATCAATTACTTTGTGTGTTATGTAACAATAAATTATGAAAATCAGTTTACATTTTGAGTATTTCCCTCAAACTACCTGTACTACCTGTTTGATTATTGACTTAAAAAACACAGGCCCAGACGCTGAGTCCCTGTGGAGCAGACGAGGGCAAACAGCAGCTCTGTTTGTGGTTCAGTTTTGGTCAGACTTCCTCTTCAAACACAAACCAAGTCCAGGTCCACAGGATTCTGCGACTGTGGAAACTATGTGGACCGTGACATCATCAAATGGAGACCACCAAAATTAGTATTACAGAGAGGAAATGTACTGCCAAGTAACATCACCCCTCCACATGTGAAATTACCGTCAGTTATGCACTAAAACCAAGACTGAGGGCAGACTGAAAGAAGAGGTCTGCACAAATACTTTTATATTGATTTTATGGTAAATGGACCATGTGTTGGGAAATAGTAAAAACTGGACTCCTTCAGTCTAAAAAAAAATTAAATATGTCCCCTTTTGAGATGAGATTGCAGAATTGAATACTTTTTACTTTACACCTGGACCAAGCACAGGTAAATCGAAGCCAAACGAATACGTACATCATCGCAAAAAATTAATATCTAACAACATTTTATTAGTTCCAATACTATAGGCTAAAGCTTAATTGACAATGTGGTAACACTTTACTCCCATATAATATATATATATATATATATATATATATATATATATATATATATATATATATATATATATATATATATATATATATATATATATATATATATATATATATGTATATATATGTTTTAAATGTACTTGTAACATGATAGGTAGTGTAAGTGCTGTACATCAATTTAAACTTTTTTTTTTTTTGTACCTTATTATAATAACTGTACCTTAATTGGCCTTAACAAAGCATAATACACGACTTAATACATCATTAACGAATACTATATTAGTCAGATTTACTAACTACTTAATTAAGGGGTTAGGAGGATACTAAGCCTGAATCATTCTTTATTAAAGTATTTGTTCATTATTAATGATTAATCCTGTGTTCATGCTTCATTAAGGCTCAAAGTGTGGTTATTATAAATTATATATTATAAAGTGTTACCCTATTTTTTGTATTATAAAGTTGATTTTTTTTCAGTGAACCTATAATATTATTATCCTCTGTCTATTTTTTTTAGACATTGCGATGACCAAATAATAATAATAACTTTCTTGACAGATAAAATAAATGAATGAATGCTTGAGCAGCCTGTTCCTAACTTCCATCAGTGTCCCAGCATACCCTTGGTCTATCGTCTGTCACTGTCTGCTCCATATCTTCGGTCACGTCTAAACAAACACTGATTGGTGAGGTATTTCTTATCTTTGCCTTTGGAGATTAATGCTTCTGGTAAATTCTAGTGTTTTTTGTAGTTTAGGCGCAGATGGGAAGCATATGGTGCGATTGCATAACACTCTGACAATGAAGGAAAGCCATGCACTGGACCGGCGTATAATTATAAGGACTGGTATTTCTCTGCTTGTGTGGCTTGAGGCTTCACCACTGGCTCCCAAAAGAACCGCACTCTTTTGCACATGCTTGAAAACAAATGGGGACTTACTCAGAGTTTCCTTTTCCCAGGGATCAGCACTTTTGGGCAGAGAGAGAAAGCACAAGTTCCTCATCCACTTCAATGCTGCTGCAGCTGCTACAAGCCAAATGTGTGGACCAATGTGGCTCACCTATTACTTCATTGTTAAGACCTCAAGGCAGGAGCGCTGGAACACAACAATGGAAACAACTACGAATGTGCACAATTCACATGGCAATACACGCGTGCTGGCAGGTTTAATGTCTTCATAAATGCAGATACACCGGTTGTGCAAGAATAATGGTGATTAATGGAGAGAATGGACTGAAAAACAAGGAGATATTGACTTCTATGATTTACTTAAACACGGTTAAATGGGTGGAGGATATTAATCATAACAAACATATTTATTTTACCATCTCAATAACACTAACCATATGATACGTTTGTAATCAGAAATATGCTAAAACACACCTGTAATTGTCTTGTAATTGGATGTTATTACTATTATTATTATTATCATGACAGCTAAGAGTACCCAATATTGTACCCAAAGACAAAAAGTAGGAAGGCCGACTCTACTTATCTGACATATCCTCAACAACAATTCAGCCATCGCTATTTTTCATATATTGCCCTCTGTTGTTTAATTTGCTGAGACATTGGCAGGTTATTCAACAAATGTTTGAAGCACATACTGCTCACAGCCCCCCTAGAGCACTAAAGCTGTTATTACAAATGATGAAAAACATTGCATTTTTCTGAAAATAGATAACATAACATATCACTTTGTTTTATCTGGGGGAGGACCCCACACCCTCCTGTTCAGTACTGTTCTTGTGGTTCCTGGTGTCATTAGCCCCTACAGAATGGTGGTAATACAAACCCAGTGGATGTGATTACAGCTGTGTGCCGTGCTGTGAGCTATGAATCATCAGTTGTTCAACCTGAGAACCAATGAAGTGTCGACGGCCCCTGAAAACGTGGGCTAGCACAGTGTGTCCTTGTGCAAAACCCTTCACCCACCTCACATGATGGATCAGTCTGTTTCAGGGCAGGTGCGGCTAAAGAAGTAACATGTGATAGAACTTGTCTGGTTGATATTTCAGAAGCTTGAATGTGGACATAAGATGCACAGGCTCGTGCCTAAAAGACAGATGTCATACACTTGAAACATATGGAATTTGAAAAAAATGTAATAAAACTATAAAAATCTTCCAAAACATGTTCTAAATTTCTCAACATGAAAAAAATATAATCACAGAATGTACTACATACACATTTCACTGTTTCACTTTACAGTAGCACAAGAACCATTTTTCACATGATGTAAACACAGGAACGCTCCAGGTACCAGCGCGCTCCCTCTCTCAGCTCTGAGACAAGCCCACTGTTTATGTTTTCAGTCCAGAAGGTGAAAGCCTCGGGTTAGACCAGGGTGAAAGTCTATGATGTTAATGTCCCACAGCTGCTCATGGGCAACAAATACACTCCCGGCTTTTGTTCAGCACATGCTTTAGATAGGAAGGTGGCTGGAGAAATGTGAAAAAGATTATCACCAAATAACCCAAAACATTACAGCTTACCAGAGCTATGTTGTTCCAAACTAAAGTATAAATTCATAAAAGTAATGGTAGACCACAGACTGAAAAGAACATCGGTACACCCACGCTCTGCTGTGTGCAGAGGTAGAGTTACCAAAATTGTAAGAAAGAGCACTGTTGCTTCATAATAATAATACTCACAAGTACAAAGTAGTGGTCTGAGAAATTACTCACAGAGTGCAAAAGTATTTAGGGAAACCTTTACTCAAGTAAGTCTTGATGAAACATCTGATTTATCATTTAAACTTAATGTCATTGAATGGACCACAAAAATGACAAAAAATGAATCAGCAGGAGCCATGCAAGTGTTCAACACAAATGTTCAAATTATTATTATTATATTATTTAATGTTATCAATATAAAGCTTTTGTTCCTTAATATAATATATAATATAAAATATAAATATAAAACTTTTACTTTTTTAATGTATTACTCAAGTTGGAGTAAAAGCAGTGTTTGAAAACAATTTTTCAAAAACTTACCCAAGTCTAAATGGCTGTGATTCGGCATAAAAAACAGGGAATTATCAATAAACATTTAAGGAAGGGTTTTACAGAATCATGGTTTATCTAGACTGTGCCTGTAACATCATCAACATGGGTCTATCCTATTGACTTCCCTCATATTTTAAGGCTTTAAATGTTGATTTTGCACTGCTATAGATAGAGTTCTATAGCTTGATTGACTGAGATGAAAGCTAACTCTATCATGGTCAAGTGTTGTGCTTAAATTTTTGGAGAAATTGCCTACATTTCCCATTATCCAAATTTCCAAAAGCTTCACAGGTAGTTATATGGAACACAATGTGATTGCTCTCTTTGGGTTATGGGTATACAAATGCATACTATATTTCCTCTGGATGACACTTAAAACATATAATTCCCCATAACTGAGATTGAGTGCCATTTCCTGGATTTAAGGTATGCTTTTACCATAAGTGTTACCATAAGATTTTGTGGGGACAATTCACTTCTCACATTTCAACACTCAAGTTAAATTACACGTGTGCAGCAGCCAGACGATTTGTTCAAGAGCAAAAGGGAAAACATAATGAATTCAAAAAGGCCAGCTTTCTCGCATAATTTGCCAAGTCAGTCTTAACTGAATAGTCAAATTCTTTAAGAATTTCAGCAATAAATAATCATATGTCGACCACCTCATCTGAACCAGAGTTACATTAAAACTTGGCTAAATTTTTTGGTTTTCTTAAAGCATTCCACAGTTGCACACAATTACTCTAGCTCCCCCCTGTGTGTTTTTTGACAATAAATAATAAATGAATGAAATGAAAAAAAAAAAAAAAAATCAACAAATTAATAATAATTTCTAGTTGCTATTCAACATAGAAAAGAGTAAATATTTAACTGATTATCAAATGGTGAAAGTTGCGCGTCCTCAAAACTTGAGTGCTGAACCCAAAAAATAAAAACTATTTTGAGATGTTTTAAGGGTTGCACATCATAACTTTGTATAAAAAATTATCAGGACAAAGATACTCACATGTCTTTTTTAATTGATTTTTAGGCTACAACAAAAGATAAACGCTAACGCTGCTTTCGCATAAAAGACTTATTCAGAGCGCTTACAGTTCTTTGTTGTGGGCTGGCTTTTATAGAGTTCTACCAGGTGGACAGGAGCCCAATTAAGAGTTGGGCCAATCATTGTGATGGAAATCATCTCATAATACAGTTAACCCAAAAAAACATTTTAAGCTAAAATCATCATTCAGTCCCTTTGGTGTCATAGTGTTCAATGTTGAAATCCAATACATTTCTCTTTGAGACAGTTTTTTCAAAATATTTCCTCCTCTAGTGGACATTGTGACTCTTTCAATGCCATAAAATCTTAAAGAGGATGGTGATCCATGATTTAACTGATTATGCTTTCATCTTGGGAGGTGCTTATGTTTAGTGTAACTTTATCAGCAGGCCTGGGACAAAAAGTGAAGACTGTATTAGGTTCATACTTTATCTTTTGCTGTTTTGTTCATAGAAATAATTTAAATTATACTTGGGAAAGTAAAATAAATCTGACACACTTATTTGTTAGATACATTTATTTTATATAAAAGAAAAAAAAGTAATATTCACACATACACAAGATCTTCACTGAAACACCACAGTATCCAACATGGCGGCTAAGCACTGGACGATGTTTGAGGTCATTAAAACATCTACGTGCTCCTCCAGGTGTCTCTTGGGATCCTGTGAGAAATGAAAACATGTTTTATTAATGTCTTTAACTGATAAAATGTATTATATTTCAAATAAAAGTGTGCCATTTATTTCAGTAAGAGTCATGTAGCATGTCAGCAACATAGTATAATTAACTATACATTGGTAACATTTTAAGAAACAATTCTATTTTTATTTGCACCAACTTCAGAAGCTTCTGAACCAGCACTATATATATTTTTCTCTTTTTTACAAATGAGCATTTACTTGATGGATTTATTTTATAGTTTGAGGTCATAATGGTGATTGAAGTTTTACCTGTTTGCCAACGTTCTTAATGGCCAGCTGCTCTGGGGTCATTTTGTCCTCCTCTTCCACAGCCTGAGCAAAAGCAAAGATTTGTCAGTAAAGTTTAATGTTGCATGAATTAGTGTTGCAGATTTTGAGGGAACACTTGATGCACCTTGTTATAATTCTTAGCGAGCTCCAACATTTCTTTAACGATGGTCTCGTTGAGTTTACAGTGCTCACTGTAGTCCTGCAGAGTCAGGCCCTCCATCCAGCTTTTCTTGTGAAGATTTAACAGCATCTAAATAAGATTACACATACATTATATTAGTCATGTTATAAAAATATATTAACATAAACAATAAATCTCTTATCCAAACCTTTTGCTCCAGCTCATTTTTCCTGTAGTTGATGGTGATGGAGTAGTAGTGTCTGTTAAGCCCATGAATCAAAGCCTAAAAACAAAACACATTTTTAACTTAATAATTCAACAGATCCATAACCTTCAAAAAGATAAATTCATGTATGACGTAGATGTTTTTGTTTCAGGATGGTAAAGTTATCATTAGTAAACCATTTCAAATCCATTACCTGGATTGAAGGTTTGTTGAGATGCCCCAGATTTGAAGTAGTCTGTCTGGGTTCATGGCCGAGCACCATCATGTTGGCATTGATCAATCTGAACGCATCAATAACAACCTAAACAAAAAGTGAAAACAGTGTTATCAGTGAATTATTTAACCTAACTAATAATAATAATAAATGCTTACTTTTCCTTTCACGCTCTGAATGGGATCGACCACCACAGCCACAGCGCGCTCCGACAAGGCCTCGAAACTCTGCTGCGTGTTTATGTCGACTCCAGAGAGCCAGCAGCCAAACCCAGGATGACTGTGGTACCAGCCCACCACCATCTCAGGCCTAAACAGACAGAGATAACATTCATTTTGAGAACATACAAACTAGACTACAAGGCTTCAAGATTAATGTCAAAGCAAACTGAACCATTGCAATTACCAAAATCCACAGCAAAATGCCAATAATGGACAATATAATGCCTCTGCAAACAACACAATATCCTTTCTTCATGTGGTCTTATGTTAAAGCATGTAGTAATTTATTTACACCTCTACAAGTTGTTCTGAAATGTATGCGTATGCAATTCTTGTCACAGCTAAAACTTATTTTAAATGTGTCCTGTAAACGGAATTTTTTGCCCTCTCACATTCAGTCTTTTTTTGAAGGCAAAAGGGAGTTTTTTTTAATATACCTGCCAGTCTGCTTCAGCATGTCTAACATCTTGGCTTGAAACACTGGATCAACGGCTTCAACACTAACACCCTATAAAAGACAAAATACTCTTAACAAAAATGCTTAGGTATTAAATCATACTGACAGAAAAGTACACACCGTTCCAGACTGGGGCATAGCAAAAACATCTATCACTCGCACTGTGTAGTCATCCACAAACTCTCCCAGCATCAGCCCCATGACTTCCATAGGAACACCAGCTCTGCCGTGCTTCAGCATCTAAACAGGGCAATATTAAAGTAAACATTAGACTGTATGTTACAGTATGTTTTGGGTGGGACGGCACAGATAAGGCCGACTGATTACCTTGAGCAGAGCCAGAGAGGAGATGTACACCTGCTCAGCTGTGTCCACTGCAGGTGCATCAGTGGGTGGCCCCTGGAAAACACATTACAATTGTTGCTACCATTATTTATAAAGATAACATCTGTCAATGAAAGTATTTTGTGATGCTTGATTGATATACTTTTAATTTCTCATTTTTTTAATATCATTTAAATAATGACATTTATTACCTGTCCCAGCCCTGGCATCCCTCCTCCAAGCCTCAGCAGACGGTCCATTGTAAAAACTAAACATAAATGAGAAAATTAATGGTTATACATGCAGTTAAGCTACATAAAACAAAACCATTGACCACAACAAGAATGCTATAGCTCTCTTTTTTCTGTAGAGTCGGTGTGTACTTTTTGTTCTCTTGGAAGACAATACATTTTCTAATAAAAACAACTGAACAAGGTTTTTAAAAAGGACTAAAGGTAAGTAACGCTAACAGCAATCAAAATAACATAATAACTTAAAAACAACAACTAACGTTACAGTTAAATTTAGTTTAATTGTATTTGTATAATGTAAATTTAACAAGCTAACTAATTAATACTAACATCTTAAGACGTGAAGGCAATATTTCGACAAGTGAAGTATAAAGTGTTTATTGATGAGTCTTTTGTTCATTTTTCAAAACGGTGAAATGATTTTCGCTTGTCAATGCTAACGTAGCCGCTACCAAACAGCATCAATAACAGCATAATTATGCCGCTCTAAAGAGTGTTTTGCATCGAGCTGTAACGTATTCTACCAAATAAAACAGAACTGCGATAAATGCACTTACATTTTACAAGTGTTCACTGACGAAATCTCAATTCTTGTGACTTGGTTGAGAATATCAGGCTACAATGAATCAGCCAGAATTGTGTTTTGAGGAAAAAAACAACTACTTCCGTCGCAAGTCGATGACGTCTGTTTTTGGCGTTGGCGATGTTTAACCACATGAGGGCGCCATACGACTAAAAAACACTTCCTTGGAGACGCTGTCCTTAAAACTTCTCACACAAAGTACCATTTGGTTTTCTAAGTACGATAAAATCTAAACTTGAACTTAATTAGCCCTAAATTAAGGCTAAATGTGGTCTTAAATTAGACTAAACCAGGTGTAAAATGAGACATTACAAAGGAAAGGATAATATAATAACGATAAACCTAAAGGAGGACAAAAACAGTCATAGCTTTGTCTCTAAATAAAACAAATATTAGAGCTCCAGAGCGTCCCGCATAGCACAAGATGCAGTCCACCACAGTTTGTGAAACACAAGCCAACAATATTTGGGCTTCCAAGCATTATCAGATTTAAAACAAGCCTAAAGCAGGACTATTCTAGTTCTAAACCAAAGCTAAAATAGAGCAAGGCAAGGCAGCTTTATTTGTAGAGCACAATTCATAAAGTGATAAAGTGCTTCACAACAGGAAAAGATGCTTTAAACACTAGGCTATATAATGTAATAATATAATTTAAAACAGTGAGTGCAGATAAAATCCTCTGCTTTTGCTATATTAGTTCTAAACAATGGCTAACCAAAAAGGACAGAACTGTGGATTAAATTGAATTACTGAATTCAGTAAATATTTTAACTTCCGGGGACCTGACCAGGGAATCTTCAACTTTTATAGACAGGCTTGCAAACAGGCCTGTTTATGAAACACAACAGCATGAAATCAATTAGGCCCTAAATAAAGTAAAAAAAACATTTGAAAGTTGTCCTTCCATAAGCAGTATAATTCGATTGACTTGTGTGCACTGTACAATAACATATCAACAGATTTTTGTGCTTTTAAGACTGATTATAACCGTTTTAAAGGGTTTGAAATTCAAAATCTATCTTGCCTGCAACAAGAGAAAGTGTTTTTTATGCTTTCTCAAATTTCAACATCCAAGCATTTTATTATTCCCAGAAGGACTACAAATCGGTGCCAAACCATTCACACCATCAAGGGGCCAGTAAAAATGATCCCGTGTGTTTGCTTTGTGTTCTGGAGTTAGAAAGTTTAGCCTCTAGTCCCAGCAGTGGCCCTGCCCTATCTGCCCTACACCAGACAGGTCAGGAGGCACGCTGAAGTCGTCACGGGAAGCTTCAAATTCCACAAATCCTGAAAGAAAGAGGAGGAGATAATCATCCGCATTCCTCAGGCCCTCCTTGTTCACATGTGTGTTTGGTCAACACAGTATAATGAACTGAAACGCCTTGACCGGGACATGGCTTCTCACAACAACCACTGATTGTGTAGGACATTTGTTAGTAATAGAAGTAAAAGTAGTAGAAGTAGTAGAAGTAGTAGAAGTAGTAGTAAAAGTAGTGGTAGCCTAATAAAGCCAGGAGTGTTGAACTAAAGGGTACTTGTTTACCAGGGGCTCAGAGGTGGTTAGAACTCAGTTACGTTTACTCTGTTACATTTACTTGAGAAACTTTTTGAAGAAATAGTACTTAGTTTTAGCACCCCACTATTACTTCTACTAGAGTCATTTTAGCTTAAAGTAACAACACTTGAGTAAATGTTTCTCCTCTTACTTTGTTTAAGTCAAGTGACAAAGCTTTACGTTGACAACATTAAACTTCAAACACTTTAACTTTAGATATGATTTAGTTTTGAAATGTTTATGTGTAATCTTTGAAAATTCCAGAATCTGTGCATTAGTCTGCCCAATAATCGGTCATATTTTAAATACATTTTACGTCTAAACTGTCAGTATTCAAGTAGTTTCTCCAAAAACCTTTTTACTCTTACTTGAGTAATTATTGTGCCACTGTTTTTTTCCTTCTACTTGAAAAAATATCCTTTTGAAATAATATTACGCTACTTCTCACCTCTGCCAGGCCCCAATTCACGGAAGGGGCCCTCCAAAAGTCTGCACTGCTCATTTATCATGGAGAACATGCAAGCCCACACAGATGATTTGACAGGATGCAAAATGTTCAGCTATACTTCTTTCCCTTGGTAGTAGTCTGAAACATATCTCTCTGCTTAAAATACAGGATTTCATCAAACTCTAACACAGGATCTAGAATGACAAATTAACTGCAGGAAACAATAGTCATTTTCCCTTTTGCTGAATCACTATAACGGACATCTATTGACATCAGCATTGAACGATTACATTCAAAGCCCATTCATTTTCTTCCTTTAAATAGCAACAAATCAAATCTCTGTTCAAACGTTTCAACCAAAGACAAACAACGCTTGAACAACGTCAAACATCAAGGCCGCAGTGAAGCTTGAGAAAATACATTTGTCTCCCTCACTCGTACTTTGTTATAATCAGTACATTAATCAAGATAACATGCAGGCCAATAATATTAAGTTTCATTTCAAAATACAGTGTGAAATGAAAGTGATAGTGCTGAAAGAACATTTTATACAGAAAATGCATCTTACTCATTACCAGAAGAATACTAACCACTTAATTTGTCATCATTTATGTATTTGGGTATGTCATCATCTTGTTTAAGTAATGTTCAACGGTGCGAAAATGATTCTTAATGGAAGAAGAACAAGAATTATCCAGGAATAAATGGCATTCTAGTGGACATTACAGCCAGTTTGTAACATGACACCGGCTGAAACCTTAATCCAAGCAGCAGAGGAAATACAGGGGGGAAATCTGATGCTTTGAGAGCGTCTCTGCACCCTGATGGGATTTGGACCGCGCTCTGCTTTTTAAATCAGGATCTGCGGCAGAGTGTTTGATGGCAGTTTGTGTAGCTTTGAGCGTTGAATGGTTCAGGCATGAATGAAAACTGCTGCAAATACGGAAAATGCAAACCTGCGCCAGGATCCAGTAATTACACAGTTGTGATAAATATCTTGTTTCTTTCTCTAACAAATTAACACAACGATGGTGATCTTGATTGTGAGGTTTAAGCGTACGCACTATTGTTACTGTGTAGGAAAGAGCTAACTTTGCATAAAAGATCTATTGATAAAAGCACACATGGCCTATTCAAAAGGATGTAATCAACTAAATGAGCTATTCTTTATATTCAAATTGGTCTGAAAATTATATAAAAAAAGATAATATTTGTTGCAGTGGGACTAAACACAAACTAAATTCCGCTTCAACATCATGGAAATGTAACACCATCTATGCAAATAAAATGCAAAACATCTCTGCAACAACATTATTCCCAAGAGATTTGCATTTGTTAATTAAGTAATAAGCCAAGAAGACAAATGTATAAATTATTATATTAACATCCACAATAAACAATAATATGGTGTCTAAGTAAATTATGTGTCAGTGAAGGAGAGCCTTGTTTTATGGGTGTAACCTCAGCTGGTTTGTCTGTGGGTGGTTGTGGTTCAAAGCGTTAACACAAGATGCTGAGGCCGTCTCTTCATATAGATAATATCTGAGGTCATAATTCTTTCAAGATATCGCATTTGCATAAAGTAATTTACATTGAATCTAAGCCATAGCCTATTAATGCATCCAGGCGTGAATCTTTAGTTAGCCCATGAATGAGTGTCTTAAATATCTGCATAAACTTTAAACATCTGAGGTATTAAAAAAAGAACAAAAATATCATTTTGCAGTTCAGATTCAATTTATTGTGAATTTGTGTAAAGGCATGTCCTGATAATTACTATATTAACATATCATTCAATAAATAAAGCCAAGAACAATATTTTTGGGGCTCAATATTTATCACCTCTGCATTTTCTTGCATAATTGTTTTATTGTTTTTGTAGCACAACAATGAGCTGTGGGGGGTCAAATAAGTAACTTCTATGATTAATTAGATAGACATGTTTCATTCTGCTATTTATTTATCACTGCTCATGTTTTTTTAAATCAATATTATTAATTTAGAATAATATCCTTCTTTTAGGTTATTGCAGCATTGTGATATTTTACTGTAGCAAGTTTTTTACAAAGCCCAGAAACCAACACAAATTAGTATTTTTGCACTTGTACAGTTTCTTTTTTAACATTTGGATGTGTCATATCCAGCAAAAATCTATCATAGTGTATAAGAAAGTAACTAAACTTGCCCATGCTATTAACTGTGCTATATATGCTAATTTTGGTATTAAATGTTTTATTAATTAAATGTTTAATTATAGTAAGAACTTTCCCCTCAAATAGCAAGTGTTGGTTTAAGTGAGACTGAATGGTGAGGGATGGGACACCTTTGTAATGGCCCCTGATTGATCCCATTCAGGGGGAGTTTTTGCCCTAATGAGTCGGGACGGTCCTGCTGTGGCTTCAGCTTTTGTAGCTTTGTCTAAACGCATGTCCACCAACTCTCCTGGTCTTTGAGGTCAAAGAGAAAATCAAATCAGATTTGTAGCATTGAAATGATGCATGTGAAAATCCATCATAATTAATCAGCAACAAAATAATATCCTTTGCAATTAAACTGTCCTATTTCCTGGTCTATCAGAGGCTCATAATGTATTTAACAATGAATCAGAAAATGTACAGGTTTTGCATCTTTTCTCTCGTAATATAACATCTATATTAACAGAAGTCAATATCTCTCCTGTGGGATTCATGTCACGTGTTGGCCCTGCTACAGTGGGCTACTCGGTTGTGTTAACTTGTGGAGTTAGTCCTGGTTTACTCTAGATTCGTATTGATTTAGTCCTGGTTTGGCCCTGGATCAGCTGGGGGTCAGTCCATGGTGTAGTCCAGGGTGTGGTCCCATAGGGTTTTGATAAGATTTCCCTGGTTTAGTCCTAGTTTAATCATCACTATGTCAAAGGCCAACATCATAAGATCAACATTTGCAGATAAAACCTACACATAATTCACACATTTAGCTCATTTATATTCAAATGTTAGAGATGCTTTGGCACAGAATTAGAGCCACAGAACACCACTTAATGAACGTATCCAATGTCAATTATAGTCCTGAATTAAACAGCACCAGTAGAGTAGAAGAGTTCTTAGTATATCGTCCTTGTTTTAATTACTCGTCGCAGAATCCAATCTGTGGGAAGTGTTCGCGGGGCGCTGTGACCTCCAGCTCAGGCCAGGCGCTGCTTATATTTCATCGCATCCTGATTCGGTGACATGTAGGGCTGTGGATGGGGGAAGGGTAGGAAGAGGAAGAGGGTGTGTGTGGTTGGAGGAGGTGGGGGTGAAGAATGCTTGGTATGTGCGGACGGCAACAACACGGGAGGCGCCTGCAACTCAGCGTACGCGCGTAAAGTTGTCCAAACGCCTTTTACGCACGGCAGTAAACGCACCGACGGGGTTAACGCGCGGTTTTATTCACCTGTCCCGACAAAAAGAGCGCTGGGGTAAGTTGTTTTCACATGTAATTATTACGTATCTAAAGGCAGCACCCTACAAAGCCGCAAATGGTTTGGTCCGTAGTAGGTGGGACTGGCGAGCGGTCTGCAGCAGGACGTCGTAGATCAATGAAGCGGACCGGAGGGTTGGTCCATCTCTGTGAATCCCACTGTATAGATGTGTCAGTACCTATGCGGGGCGGAGGGAGTTACGAGCTTTACTAGTCTTTCACCCAGTTTGTCCAGTATGCAGATGCTTTAAAAACAACAACATAGTCTTATTTTTTACAGTTGACTTCTCTACAGCTGCGCGTTCAATCGTATTCGGATATCATAGTACAGCTGTAACCTCCAGGATGATCTTTGCAAACCCGGGAAACCCTCTGAAGACAACCAATAGGAAACAGGTAGGCCTTTACCACACATCTAATATAATGTTGTAGAGACACTTTTTGCGTAATGGTTCAAACTGTACGCGGAGTAACCGAGAAGCTACTGGTGACATTGGAAAGCCCTTCCTCGTTTTCCACTAGAATATTTGCATTCATGTCCCACCAAAGCCTTTAATACCAAATGGGGATTAGTTGAAATGAAACATAGCACAGTGAATGCTGCAGCCAGACGTGTCAAACTGGATAGGCTTGAACTGAAGGATGATACCAACTGCTAAGAGCGATAGTTTAATACTGTGTGTCCATGTAACCTCGTTTGCCCATTCACTTTTAGCCCTGGTCAATACTGATGACGGATACTGTAGTAGGCCATTACATAGGTTAATGTATTCTGTTCTGGGGGGAGAGGTAATGCAAAAGTCAGAGTGGTGCATTTGGTGAACAGAGGAGGTAATGGACTCTGATTAGTGCCAGCCCTATTGATTTAGATGGTATTTTTCTGTAGTAAAGATTGATGTCTTGATTTCTTTAATATTCCCCATATGATTCCCTGCAGCACAGTGCTCATATAGTTGCCTCTGAAGCGCAGTTTGTGATATCCAAGGTGATGTACTGTGCTTCCTAATATTGTGGGCGATGCTGAGACCTCACTTGAACCTTTTCTAAAAAGTTAGTGGGTTATAACGCTGTACCAAATGCAGATATTCAAGCCGCTTTTATTTTTCCCTGAAGATAGAGCAAATGTGCCTGTACCAGGTTGATCAATTCTCCATGTGTGATCAGGGAAATCCTATCGAACTACCACAGGATACTGATTGAGAGAGATGAACCTTTTAGCTAAATATTTAATTGGTCATTTCTGAAGACGACTATACAAAAATGAACCTACAAAAATCGTGCTTGTTCAATGTCAGTGTTTTCGTCAATTTCTGATTTATGAACATAATATTATATGCATATTTAGTAACACAATTTGGACATTTTCAGGAGATAATTAAACCTTTTTACCTAAAATGAAGTCTCTGTCCTCAAATAATTATTTCAGCTGCACAACCTTCATAATGATATGCATAAATACTGTTAGTTACAAACAAACATCGCTCAATGGGATTTTCTGAACCAGTGTTTTGACTTTTCCAGAAGATATGTGGAGATACAGAGATGCGTTTTGTATTGGCCTGGTTTTATCTGTGGCACATTGCAGTCAAGTGGCCTTTGGTTATAGACAGATGGTGCAATTGTGCCATTGTATTGTCTTTGATCAGAAACTGAAGTGGGTTCGGGAATGGCCGCGAGCTATTTTAATGAATGAGTAAGGGGAAGGAAATGCTTTTTGCTCGGGAAAGTGTTGCAAGGTTTTTCAGCTAAAAATGAGATATACATAACAACAGCAAAGCTCTTTTAATCACCAAAACAGACCGGATGCCGAAATATGCCTGTTGTAACGACTGACAGGATATTTTTCCCTCTCTTCAAAGGCCAAAGCAACTTGCCACAGACTAAAACTAAGCGTCAGATGTGTCACAAATGAGAACAACTTCACTCTGTGGATCGTTACGCTCAATGTCTGCCATCTTAAAAGGAGTCGACATCACAGGAACATCACAGAAAAGACAGAATTATTGAAGTAGGGCAGGGCAACAAAATTAACAGTTCAGTTTATTCACGAATCAACCAAAATTCAATATTCAAACGTTTATATTATCGTTGTAGAAAAGGGAATAATTCTGAGACTCAATGTACAAAAAATACAAAAAACATGGCACTCTTATCATTTTATATTTCCTTTAATGGACCTGACTGAGCCCCACTGCCTTTCAGTTCAGTTTAGGGCCTTCATCAGGGGACAAAAAATTGGTGGAACGCAATTTATCATTTATACTTCATCTTTACAACATGTTTATTAATTCCGGGATCTCTTCTTTACTATGAGCTGTAGACAGTATTATTCTATGCATTTTAGTATGTTGTGGTACTGTTATATATCTTTGCAACAAAATGTAGGCCTCATATAAACCATTGAATCTTAAAGGTCACATCCTCTGGTCTAGAATCACTGTGTTATAGCATAAATAGTTAATTTATATGGCATTTAGAATGACATAGGACCTACTACCACTATGACTACTACTACTACATTCATCACAAAAGCTACAACCGCTACTCATTCCTGCCTGTTAAAAAAAAGAAAGAAAAATAAATCAAAAATCAAATGAGTCAATTTATCTATGTTAAAAACAATAACAGTCTATAATGTTAATACCTGTCATTCTATCATCGCCAATCCTATTTTCTCTTCCATTCCTCTATCTTGCTATTACTATTTATGATTACAAAAGAAATTCTTGTTCAACTAAAGAGGTTGTAGAATCTGCAATAGCACTCACAACTGTCTCTATGATTCAACCATATATTTGACGAAAAGTGCACAAACCAGACAAGAAAATGTACAAATAAATTGTATAGTTGAATGTAAAAAGGCAGAATAAATTCACAATTCATTTCCAAATCTAACTCAAACCTTTTGGCTGTGGTCCATATAAATCTTGCATAATAACTGATTTGTCAATGGATAAAAAGTTTGTTTTGACTAAAGACAGCATCATGGAGGGCTGCATATCAAAGGGGAGGGCTACATATCAGTGTTCACTCAGTACAGTAGGTCAATCAGATGGATGCATTTTCCATAGTTTTGATGGAGCCACTGTACCTTTAATAAGGCTTGGGACATAATTTGGTTTGTATCACAGTACAATGTTTGTTAGTGATGTTTTGATAGCAGAAGTACTTACATTTTTGATAAAAAGTATTGTCATTGATGATTTGGGCCAAATCAGGAGGGACAACAAAAATTGATCCCACAAACGCATATACCCTACCCTGTACCGTAATAATAAAAAAAAAAAAAGCTTGTTCTACTGCTACTTGCACCACAAGCACATCATCAACTAACCCTTGTACTAATACACTCGGGACATCACAATATTATCACATTTTAGTGTTACAATTATTGTGAGGAAAAAACAACAGGATATACACAATAATTGAGACCGTAGTCAAAAACAATGAAATGTTTTATTTTCCTTCATTCCCATTGTCTAACACGTTATTATTCCTCAAGTTTGTGACCTGCTTTTCCAACTACAACTTCCTGAATGACAACATTAAGTTAATGTGACAAAAACAGACAAATAAAAATGTACTTTACATTTAGATGCCTGTTTTGGACTATAGATTATATAGATATATTGATTAAAAATACTTAATTTAGCCTCTGAAATTGTCACGATTATTATTTTTTACTTCTTATGTTGAATAACTACGCTGAATAATGATGTTTATTGATTAACCGAATAATCTTTGACATCTCTACTATTTACTCATAAAATTACTCCCAATAGCCATCCAATGTAATGCTTTGCAGTGCTCAGAAAGGCAGAATATGTTGTAGCATACATCCTGACTTATCCCTGGCTCCCACGCACATGTTGTTATCACTGTTAGCCCAGGGTTTTAAATTAGCTTATCTGGTTGTATCCTGACTTCCTAACAGTGGTTTTCCTTTGTGCAGTCCTACCCCATGACTCCTTCCAGTCCCAGCAGCAGTAACAGCAGCAGCACGGGCCTGGAGCAACTCAGCAAAACTAACCTGTACATCCGAGGTCTGCCCCCCGCCACCACAGACCTGGACCTGGTCAAGCTCTGTCACCAGTGAGTAGCACAAATACACACTGTGGAGGATTTATGTGACGCCATGAGCCATGAGGTTGAGTTATATCAGCAGTTTGTCATAGGTTTGAAGGCCTGTGTGTTGCCTGATGAGTCAGTAGAAAAATGTGGGAGGGATTTGTGAAAATATCATGTTGGTTAAATTTAGGATTACACCCTGGAAATGTGAATGACCCGGAGCAATAAGAACAGTATAATTGACAGTTATGTTAATTAGAAATAAGGGTTGTGGTATAATTTTCCTATGTCGTATGTAAATGAAATTGTGTTGTGTTGTTGCTTAGCGAGCCAAACTATTCAACTTTAAATGAAACCTATATTTACAAATCTAGTCAGATGTTTGGTGACAGCAGTGACTCAGCGGTACAGCATTTGACCACAATATGAAAATTCGCAGTTTAAGCCCCGCTGTAATGCTGTAGTGTCACCGGGCAAAACACTTCATCTGGGCTACACATGGCTTCAAATTCTACACCATTTTTTGCAAAGATTGGGGTGATTCAGGCCACTTTCAAATTCTTATAGAGTGATGTGTTACTTCTTAAGAGATAAGATTACCTCCCCTGATTCTGATCCTCAAAACGTTTTCTGATTCTGGTTTCATCCCACAATGGAAAAACGTACAAGAACAGCTACAGTAGAATTAAAAAAAAAACATTCCTTAATATGCATTGTCCCATTAAATTGATGAAATAGGAGTGTCCATCTTTCTTTTATGACTCTTTATTCTGCTGCATCAGAAAGCCGCTCTTAATACTAACAGATATATAGATTGAACTCTGTTGTCTGCCACGTCCTGCCACATCACTCATAACACATTTGGTTCACCAGAATGTTCACTGACACATAAAACTCTCCAACCACTGTGGCTCCATAAACTTCATGGAAAACCGTGGCTCTGGTGTGGTGTGTGAAGTAGGCGGCAAAGATGATTGTTTAACAGAAAGATGTGAAAAAAACCTCCATGTTCGATATGTGATACCAGCGAGTGTGGCGAGTGCGGCGGATCGTGACATAATTAGTGCAGTTTTGTGCCGTCATTTCGCCTGTGAATGGGGAGCATATGGGCCGAGCCACTCAGCTATATAACCAGACACAGCAGTAGCAGCTGTTTGTGTCCTGTTTGCTTGTGTTTTGTTCATGTTCCCAACAGTGTTTGCCAGCACAAAGCAGAAATGAAAGCGCTTTTCATAGCAACAGGGTCTGAATGGTGATGTAAGCTGGGCATTCACTGGGTGTGCTATAGTGCATGCTCTAATAGCACATCGCAGCTGTCACAGGCAACTCTATAAAGTCTAGATTAAACGTGAGCTAAACAATGGACCAGGTTACACTAAATCCAAACCTACCTGCGACTAGAGACGTCACAATATCAAATTTTAGTGTTATTACCGTGACACTAAAATTACTGTGAGAAGTAACATTATCTTTTTACGCTTATTCATGATTGTTGGCACATTGGCACCCAACAAAAGTCAAATCCTTAATTTGCTTTGTTCACAAGTCTAATGCACTGGCTCTAAATCAAATCAAACTTTCTGAATGAAAAAGTCATAATATTATCACAAAAAACAGCCCGATAAAACGTACTTTGCATGTAATTTCACTTTTTTGGAGTATAGATTGAAGTTAAATTACTCATTGTTACTGCCTACAATTCTCACGATTTTGATGATTATATTGTGATCTGAATCATCACGATTATCAATTAACCATTATATTCACATCTCTACCGGCAACACTATTACTAGAAATGATAAGCAGGAAAAACTTGAATCAATGTTGAATTATTATCTGTTTTTTTTTTTCATGCATATTTTAACAGACATATCCTATGGGTTGCTAAGTTGTATTTGCACCTTTTGTTAATTGTAAAATGTATAAAGCATAAAAATACGTGCTGAATTGAATGTTCATTGAGATTGGATTCTGGCTTTTCTTTTCATTGAAAATAAACAGGTAAAACATAATACATAATATCGGAAACTGTATTGCATTTAATCATTGAAAACTGATAATTACATCTGAAGTGCAAGTGCAGCACTTAACTTAAATATAAGGCAATTAATTAATATGTCAAAACTAAATTTACTTAGATCTGTTAAATATATTTAAGTGTGTTAACTTGATTCTAAAAACAGAGAGACAAGTGCTACTGTTGATATTGAGTTTAACGGTAACGAACCCTAAAAGGATTTTTCTAAACTCTTGTGTATTTACTTCCAGATATGGCAAGATTCAGTCAGCGAAGGCAATCCTGGACAAGACAACCAACAAATGTAAAGGTTAGTAAAGCTCTTTAACTGTCAACATTCAGAAAAATTACACTAAATGCCCCATTTCCATCAGTAATCATGCAGCTTGTAAAAGGAAATAGAGAATCTAATCAGTCCAAATACACGCTAGAATAAGCTCTAATATGATACAGCAATCAGGAGTCTTGTTACATCTTATACTTGAGGCACTTCCACTCACAGCTGGAGAGACTGCAGTTTGCACTAGTGATATTTATTTTATGGTTTTGATTTCTGGTTAACTATTGAACAAACTTGCATTTTGTTTTACTGGTATTGAGCCATGACCCACTTTACTCTTTGTGTTGGTCCTAAGCTTGGACAAATAATAAAGGGATTTTGACGGAGGATTAACTATTGTTTTGTAGTTAATTTCTTGTCTTTTACTTATAGCATTGGCCTTGTTTTGTAGGTTATGGTTTTGTGGACTTCGACAGCCCGGCCGCAGCTCTGAAGGCGGTGCACGCGCTGAAAACCAGTGGCATCCAGGCGCAGATGGCCAAGGTGAGTTTGTAAAAAACAAAAAAAACAAACAAACATGTGCTTTTGTCTTGCAGCCTCCTGCTCTTTATTCAGTAATGCATGTATATATGTCTCTGTATGAAGAGTGACATTAGGCTGGTCACATGACCTGACAAGCTGTTCTCCTCGTGACCCCATTTACGTTACTGTAGAAACAGATGTCACTTCTTGCTTTGCCAAATAACCAGTCGGCTTTGGACCAGCACCTCCTCACAGCTCCGCACATCACCTCAGGGAGCTGCCATAACGCGTTATCACACCATTACTGCAGGTTAACACTATGGATACAGACACCTCCCACCTATAATGCACTTACAGCAGCACGCCGCTTTTACACTTTTCTTCATATTTTTAGATGCAGTTCCTCTCCCACAGCTGGCATTTGCCTCGCAGTGGGAAGTGGAAATTGTGTAGATCATCAGATTTCTCCAGCTCTGCCTCTGCTCTGTTCAAATTCATAGGAGAGGGTTCATTTATGAGTGCTTGTTCTCTGGAGAAATGCATGAGGCTGCTTGTTGGGAACAAACAACATGGAGCGCAGGGCGAATGTGGTGGTAGCTAGGCTACACCACTCTCCCGCTGTTTCCAGGAGCGTCTGTAGTGGCTCTGAGGCTCTGAGACGAGGCTGTTTGGACCAACTATATATTACATAATCTCTACCTATCGTGTTATTAATACTCATACTGATTAGACTAAAAACAAATACAGAAGTAAGTTGAAGAAAAAATGAAGAGGAAATGTATTAACAACCATAAATTAACATTCTTGGTAAATGAATAAAGTTAAAGATGGGCAAAAACGTACTAGAAAACAGAGTTATTCATAAATGCTCAATTTAGTTCATTATTCATTCACTCATTCAACGGTGGTAACTATTTCTGGTGCCCTGGGGCTGAAGAGAGATGTAGCTATCCTTTCTGCACCTATGGCCTCAAACATCACATAAACTCATCCAGACTGGCAGGAAAGGTGAAGTGTTTTGCCCAAGGACACAACAACAGTATGAATTTCGCAAGAGGAGCATTCACAACTGCAAATTTCTGGTTACATCACGCCCACTCAACTTCCTTAATCATCATCATCCCTTGTATTTTTATTAGCATTAACAAAAGTTTGAAGAGTGACTAAAACACCCCTAACCTGTTAAAGCCGACATTTGACCACAATTGAAATGTTATTATTCCATCTCACTGTTTATCGCATTTGTTTTTCAGCAACAGGAGCAAGACCCCACAAACCTGTACCTGTCTAACCTGCCTTTGTCGGTGGATGAAAAGGAGCTGGAGAACATGCTGCAGCCGTTTGGAGCGGTCGTCTCCACTCGCATCCTCCGGGATTACAGCGGGAACAGCCGAGGAGTGGGCTTTGCCAGGTCTGCAATACAAATCACTTAAAAACACTCAAAATTTAATAGTAACACTTTATAATAACCACACTAGCCTTAATATGAACAAATACTTAATTCATTATGCTCAGGTTTCGTAATGTCTTAATAAATGCCCGAACTCTTACTCCTAACCTTGAAGTGCGTATGACAGGTTTTTGTGATTTTCTAATTCTGACTTTATTTGATGAGCTGAATAACCTGTCATGAATATGAATGACAGGTTTACGCCAAGCAGCGGTTTGTGAACAAAAGTATAATATGTAAAGCAAAGTAAAATATGTTTACAGGAAGTTAAAAAACATATGACATTACACTGGGCAGACTCAGAATTCATCCAAAAGTTTAGCACATTCTGACTGTCTTTAAAAATTAATTCAATAAAAAAAATTAATTAAGAAAAGCTGGTGTTGTATATTTTTATTTGTCAAATAATAATTTCTGTGACATTCGAAGAGTTTTTCCCCAGTGTACGTCATAGTTGCTAGGTAACAGTTATGGAATTTCCTTGTGTATTGTCATGATTTACAACTTGGAAATAACACCTAAAAGTTATCTAAACTGAGATAAAATTTGTAACATTTTTATCAACATCTTAAATATAATATCCTGTGTTTTATTCAAAATAGTAGTCCAACCTGCCAAAGGCATTAACCCTTTCATTAATTCGTTATTAAACCTGAATAATTCTTAATAAACAATTTGTTATTAAGGCTAATTATGGTGAAGTTATTATAAAGTGCTACCAAACATATTATCATCATCTTTTACAATGAACTTAGCACTGAAATGAGCGGCAGTAACAAAATCCTAGTTGGTTGCCTGGAATATTACATAGTAGGGCATTAATCCTATCGATTATGCATTTATTCAGTTATACGTGTTACTTTTGCTCAAAACAGACTCGAAAAACATGCATTGTTATCGTGACAGATCCGACATGCAACTTCCCCTGGTCGTGTCACCTGCTTGTCTCCGTGGAAACAGATACGTTTACTGCCGATCACATCTCTATGGAGACAAGCTGGTGGCGAACCCAGAACCAGTAAAGTTACATAGTGTATCTTTAACTTAGTTTTGCAGGTAACAACACAAGTAAATAAAAAAGACTTGAATGAAAAAAAAGCCTACGCAACATTTAGTTTTTACTTATATTTACAATCCATAGTGAATATATTATTTTGTTCAGAACTTTTGTTTCCACTTTAGTTAAAATGTATATACTACAAAAGACACTTAATTACACTAGAAACTAGAAATTCTTAAAATAAACCATCCCACTACAATGTGTTTAATCAGTTATGAATAAATAACAATAAAATACATAAAACTGCAACATAATTGAGATGCTACTGTGGTATTATTATCAGAACAAAATAAGACAAAAGCCAATTTAGGTCTACAGTCTCTGTCATCTTTAACATGTAAGAAATTATTTGACACAGTTTAACTTATAAATCGTTATCTTCTTTTGCAATACCCAACATTATCTTTTCATGCCGTCACTGCACTTAATGTGAACTTGAACACATCACCGCAGACATCTTCAATTCAAGCGTGAAGGGCCAAAGGTTGTTCATCAGCGCTGTTTGCATGGAGCCGGTTACAAAGTGTTTTTGTGCTAGAGACGGTGGACAGTGAGTCATGCCTCTTCTCTTCTCTTTAGGATGGACACAACGGAGCAGTGCAACGCAGTCATCGCCCACTTCAACGGCAAATTCATCAAGATCGGAACCGGAGGGCTTGGTAAGAAAGGAATAACTGCACCTTCTCAAGCTAAAAATAGTGATAAACATTGAAATAGTTTGCCTGTAAATTATGTTTTAGTCACCGTCGTTCCTCTTGTGTATTGCAGCTCCATCACAACCGCTGCTGTGTAAGTTTGCAGACAGTCAAAGAAAGAAACATGGGCACAGCGGGTTTGTTCCCAACGGACAGACAGGCGACTTGAGACTCGTACGTACACTCAATTATACTCTGCATGTTACAGGACAACAAATTAGTCTGAAAAGCAGTAGCACAACATATTGAGACAAAAGAAACACTATTTTACTGTAGATTTCTTGCACTCATGGCTAAATTTGATGAGGACTACATATTGGCAGAGGAGAGGTAGCAGTAATGAATGGGCAATATATCAAAACTTTAGATAATATTGTGGATGTTGTTTTGAAGATATGCAGAATTTGTCATTTATAATAGAGGATATTGTTTATGGTAAAATGTACATGCTAAAAAAAAAGAGCTGATTCACTAGTAAGGACCACAACCTCAAGCTTGGATGCAGAAGTTTATTGCGAAGGAGAACAACGATAAAATGCATGAGAGTAGAGGATAAATGCAGTTTTGGGGCTTCTAGCGATGAGGGCTGCAGGCTCCCGGCCTCGATACCCCCCGACCAGGAGATAAGACAGAATAATTAGAAGAGGGTGGGAGGGAGGGGCACGAAACAACGAACGCTGGTGTGTGTGACCGGTGTGACCATACTATTCGTCCCGGAAATACGATTCGTCCGGAAGTCCAATAGCAAGCATGCGCAGTACGAAATAAAGTATAAAATATTTTTTTACGGTGGTGTTCTTTTTATATTATGTAAAGTTCCAATCTTTGTATTTATTCTATACAAGGAAATACCGTTTTTATATTTATTTATCACTTTTGAAGTGTTAAACCGCGGGCGTTCGCTACGCAGTTGTGTAGTGACGCATTCAAGGAAATGGAAAGATATACGAATATAAAAAAATATTTTGATTGTTCAGATTTGTTTAGATACTTTAAAGAAAAAATGTATTAAGATAAGGACCACGTTTTTCTGCTCTATTTATATGGAATAAGATTTATTTAACGACCTGTGCGAAACAAAATCAGAGGCGATTCAAATGTAAATCTCCCTCTGACTTTGACGTCATCGATGCTCAGAGCTGCAGCTTTTCATTACAGGTCGTTATATAAATCTTATTCCATATAAATAGAGCAGAAAAACGTGGTCCTTATCTTAATACATTTTTCTAATATTTTTCCTTAAAGTATCTAAACAAATCTGAACAATCAAAGTCAGTTTTTATTCGTATATCTTTCCATTTCCTTGGATGCGTCACTACACAACTGCGTAGCTTAACGCCGCGTTTAACACTTCAAAAGTGATAAATAAATATAAAAACGGTATTTCCTTGTATAGAATAAATACAAAGATTGGAACTTTACATAATATAAAAAAGAACACCACCGTGAAAAATATTTTATACTTTATTTCGTACTGCGCATGCTTGCAATGGCACTTCCGGACGAATCGTATTTCCGGGACGAATAGTATGGTGACAACCGGGAAGCTTAAATAGAGCAGCCACCGGAAGGGGCGTGGATGAGGTGTGGTCCTGCTCCCGAACTTTAGATAACAGACTTATCTCCATTTAAAAATTAAAACTAAAAACATTCTTGTAAACGTTGAGGGTAAAGGTCTCATTAACTTTCTGATAATTAAACCTCAACTAATACGTTTTAGACATGTTTTAACACATTTCAGTTGGACTGACATAATATCTTCTATCGTTATCGGGATTCTCCAAAAAATACTGAGACATTTATTTTTGTCGATATTGCCCAAACCCACATAGATTGTTCACTAAATCTGCAATATTTTTTAATCGTTGTGAGTCAACGGTTAAATCAAACCCAACATATATTTGTAGCTTACTGTAAGGCTTGATTCGCTGCTAGCCCGTTAGTTTCAGAAATCCACTTCTACCTGCCAATCTGAAGCTTTGTAAATCCAGTAAAATGTCCTGTCTTTCTTCTGCCATCAATAATTTGTACATGACGGTGCACAAAAATAATCCACAATCTCTGAACCTCCCACAAACTTTGTTGATTGCGGCAGACGCAGTTAGGTTCTATGTGAATTCTCCACCACTTCACCTGCCAGTGTGGGGTTTGGTGGTGCATGCTGGGATAGCGTGATGACATCTGATGATACTTTTCAATTTCAGTATTATACAAATAATAAAACCTAGCAACACACTTCAGAGATGAATTTGATTTTCAGTTTGTGAAATAAATCACATTTTTGTCATCATGTATAGCAACAAATCACTGACAGCTAAAATGTTATGAGCCAAACTGTCTGCAATAGAAACTGTAAGATGAATAACACTGGAACATTTTATTTGTTATTTCTTTTACCAGGTCAAATAGCACATTCTAAAACAAATACAGAACACATTATTATTTACAATGTTGGCAACCTGTAATTCAATTTTCAATTTGTCACTAATCACTTGTTTTTTTTGCAGGGTACAATGACTCTGACCTATGACCCCTCCACAGCGGCTCTACAGAATGGGTAGGTCTCACTGACATTATAAAACAGAAATACACGTGCTATATAAAGAAAATGACTATTGAGCCTCACTGATTTGTGTTGTGTATTGTGTCCAGGTATTACTCCTCTCCGTATCCAGTCGCCAACAGGATAATGACAGTGCAGCCAACCATGTCGCCATATATGTCCCCGGTTTCTGCTTATCAGGTACAGAAACACACAGAGACACAATATCAATAAAAATGCACCAATACTGGATTGGATTGGATCAGGATAATAACATAACATAACATAATTTCCTTTGCAAACAACAAACAATCTTGTCTTATCATGTACAAAAAAATGCTAGCCCTGCAGTTTAGACCTTTAGAAACATGTTTTGAAATATACAGGACTCTTGGATTCGTTTAGTCATTCGTATTTTTGTAGTCGCTCCTGGACGACTTCAAAATTTACACTTGGAACAGAATCTTAAGATCGAAACATAAATGGCAAATTGCGATGTTTGTCGGAACTATTGCATTAGATATTTTTCCAATATCGTTCAGCCCTAGTTCAGGATATTTTAAGACTTAGAAAATATTAAAGGATTATTTACTGGCCACTGTAGATGCTAAACCTCTCATAATGTTTGTACTAGTTCCATTTTTCTCAATCAGGGGTATACAAGCTCTGATCAAGGGGGGCTAGGAATGATATTTAATTTAAAGCTGAAATTGAGGGTGCATTCACACTTTTATTCCTGATGTAGAGTTGCTTTGGTCTATTGGTCTATTCCTTGTTTAATCCGTTTCTAGTCCAGGTTTAGTTCGGGTTTAATCCTGGTTTAGTCCCAATTTAGATGTGCTGAATGTGAGTGTTTGACTGCACTCTTTAATGGCATATGAATATAAAATGTTCTTTGTCGTAAACAAAGAACAACCTTTCAGTATTATACAAGATGATTTTCGACATAAACCTCATTAAAACAAGATCATAATTTAGTATATTCTACTAGAGAAAAACTAGCACACGAGTACTAAGTATTAAAAGACAATTTACTGACCACAGTTGAGGCTAAATCTCCCTTGTTTACTTAAGCTCTTACAATTTTGTTGCAGAGTGAAAAACCCTCTGATTCAGATAAGGTTCTCTTTGTTTCAGTGATAATCTCTTCACTATTGGATATTTCCTCAAGTTATTGCTAGTGAATAATTTCCTCTACAAATACATAGTCATAAATTGAAAGTGAGTGCTGATTTTTAGACAGATAGCTAGTCAACTGTGTGGTCAAAATTCATTTGTAATGCTAAAACTCGCATGGCCTGGAAATGCTCTTATTTGATTTTTGATGATTAAATTATTGTCCAGGACATAATGTGACATTTACAAGCTAAACAGATAAACATTGGTGGCTTCAGCTTAGTCATGCTATCTGTTTTCTGACCTTATTTCCAAATATGGTAAAAAGACTAGACTAGTGCAGTTTGTTTAATCAGCCTTTGTATATTTTTGTAACTTTAAAAATAAGCTAATGCATAAACTGTGGTTTTGCAAATGTCCACATTGCTCAATATTGCTGAATGCACTCCGTATTCATGAGTTTTGAGCTATTGCAACGGTTCCCCATCACTACAGCAATCAAGAAAATCGAATTATTATATATATTTTTATATATCTGCATGGGAAAAGGGCTTCACAAAAACCTTAAAAGCAAACTGACAAATTGTTAAAAAAGTCCCTTGACAAGCAATGAAACATGGAGTGCCTCTTTAGTAGTTTGGCCAATGTCAACTTGCAACCAGATGTTTTTGTGATAAAGCTTTTAGGAACTTCAAGACTGGTTATCTTCCAAAGAAAGCATTCTTCAAGGTTTTGTTTTAGGTTCAGTTTATTTCAGTCAGTAAACTTTACATACCATCTTTACCACTGTCTTTGCATATTATTCAAAATATTTATCTACCTGGGAAACGTCCCCTATTTTAAAATCAAATTCTACTCAGCATTGATCATTCATACAGCAACTTGAATAAATCCCGTCCTGAAAAAGCAAGACATTTTCCCAGAAACTCCTTGGGCTGTACAATATCGGAAATCATGCGATTATTATGTGACTGTACTGCAATATTAATATTATTGCATTATTTATACTTTTTGACACATTAATCAAAACATGTTCATGCCCTAATGGTTTAGCCAAAATAAAATCTTTACAGAGACAAAACTGAGGTTAAATCAAGGTCAACTTCGACTGAATAAGGAAAATTATGAATAAAATCAGCCTTTTTCATTGTTTTCTTTTTTTTTTTTAAACAACATACTTTTCTGTCACATGGAGAACCTTAGTGTTACTGCAATTTATTTAGTTTATTGATTGAATATTGATTATTGCGTTATCAGTACTTTACAATTGAGGTCTTCTTGATTATGTTTTTTTCTTTTTAATGTGTGAACGTGAGTAAATGACTGCACTGCAATTTCTTTTGGGATTAATAAAGTATTTATAGATCTATCTATCTATACTTTTGCAATGTATTGTGCAGCCCTATATCAAACTAGTAGTGCTCACATTTATGTAATTAAGTAAATTTATAAGCAATTTTATGTTTAGATTTTTAAACATATTATTTTATGTACAATTAATGTTAAAGTTTAGCATCATAAAACGCTAAAAAAAACAACAACAAGAAAACAAAACATCATACAAATTGTTAAAACAAGACTTGGTTGATACAAGTCTATAATGTTTAAAAAGAGAAACAAAATGGCTGCTGCTCCTCTACCCATACCAGTAAAACCTGTAGTGTGGTCTTCTTAACAAAAGGCTAATAGGACAAACGGTGTATGGGCTCTGCTGCTGCTCTCATCGCTCCAGGAGGCAGGGTCAGGCCTTTTACCCGCCGCTGTCAAGAGCCACTGCTAACTCCAACTCGAGATGTCATTTAGTCTAAAAGCAGCAGATTACGAGCCCCCAAAAAGAAAGAAGAGAGTGAGAGAGAAAAGAGAGAGAGAAATATCCAGAGGACGGGCACTTCTCGGCAGATGAGGTCACTGTTTAAAGCCCTGCTGCCATGGCAACATGGGTGGACCGATTTGGCCCCAAAAGAGTTGGACAAATTTGTCACAGGCCAGACGGCATATGTCCCAAACTCTACTGTAAATGACAGACACAGGAGAGATAACAAGAAGAGTATTTTAAGATTATATGAAAATAAAATGACAGATACTCTAAAAATGTTGTGCAATTTTAATGACTTTGTGAAATGTGTCATAGACTTTGACATTCCTGAAACTGAAGGTAATAAATGGAAGTGTATTTATGTTTAGTCACTTAATGGTTTGAATGAGGTTAGTCAGATAATATAATGTCTGCTAGAGTCATGGGACTAGAATCATTAAAAGTGTACCTTACCTTGTATGAACTTAAAGCCAAATCATCTAGTCAAATGTTTACTTCTTTTGTGCCATAGAGATAGGAAAAAGGTCATTTCAACCAGTTGAAGCTAAAATATACAAATGGTGAAGTCTTGAAAATATTTATAAATTTTGAGTATTCAAGTTGTTTTTTTTAATCACATAATAGATATTCTTCTTGCTTCATTCTGCCTTATTAACAGTGTTTTCAATAAAACCTGTTTTATTAAAATAGTCATTGATTATTTTAGTTAAGTTAAAATAAATCTAGGGCTGTCACAGTAAATCATCTGCCCCCCTTTATGCAGTGAATTAAATATTGATTTACAACAGATGCCTTTCCAGATGCAATTTTCTTTCTAGTTATCAACCATTATGAATACAAAAGTAATATAAGTTTAATTTGAAATGTATTTTGCTTTGATACAGGTACAGAGTCATTCCTGGATGGCACATCAACCCTACATTATGCAACATCCGGTGAGTTAATTAACCTGTTAAAACAAGTATCAAAACAGTAAATGATAATTCTCTCCTGGGAGATATTCTGGTGGAAAAAAACAACCTAGTACAACAACTAGTGCTCCTCAAGACAAAAAAAAAAAAAAAATCACTAAACATTTTCTTCCACGTCTTTCCGATCTCCTTTTCTAAAACATGCTCTTTGACTTGACCTGCTGACAGAGTGAACTTCCCCTTTATGTACACAGACTTCAAGAGCTTGTGTCTTTTGTGTGCGTGCGTTTGAGTGTGTCTGAAAAAAAAGGTCAGAGAGACGTTCAGACCGTGCCCCCTCCGCCCGCCCCCTCCACTCAGATCCAAGAGGAAATGCCTGCAGCAGAGACAGTCTTGTGACTCTTTGACTCGTCCAACAGATGGTTTCCAGTAGAACAAGTGTCTCCGCTCATCTGCCCCCCTCCCCCCGCCATTTCACCCCGAGGCGTCCTGTTTGAAACCCCCAATGAAATTTATCATCGACTAAACATCACAACATAAGGACTATAAATCAACATAATGTGTTTTTAAGACTTATATTTTGAACTTAACTTAAAATTCCCACCTGCAAATAATCCGCCCACTAGCATTTGCAGATTGATTTAGCATATGTTTCTATTAATGACAGATGCCATTCTTAATGTAATTTATCCAGGTTTGAGACTGGAACAAAGACTGCACTGATTAGAGCTGGTTGACTAAAGAAGTCTTTGGTCAACAAAAGGCATGCCCTGTGCATAGAAGTGGCCGATTTATCAAAAAATGCATGTTATAACAATTGGTCTTTTTCTAGATATGCACAATTTGAAGTGGGTTTCAATTGAGTATATTTTCTAATTCTAAGAAAAATTCAAAACGGCTCTTGGTTAATTTACAGTCCTGTCATGTTTTACGCAATACTTAAACTAAAAAAGCATGTTTTAACATGTTTTCTAATGAATCGCCATAATCAGAATACTTAATCGAGATAAAATGAAAGACTGGGATATTCATTTTTGCCAATATATCCCACCCCTACCTGTGCATCAACTAATCCAAAGTGGGGGTCGGTCCTCCCTGGGGGTCGTGAGATGATTTCAACATGTAATGTTAACGTTATGGCTCCATGTTTAATCTCTTTTAATTGAAAACAGCATGTTTTTGTGAAATTGGTTCAGATAACACAATAAACTACTAAAATAAATACAATTAAACCTAATTTTATATGGTTTAAAACTTTAAATGATTACAGACATTACATTTTGCTGTGGGGTCTTGAGTTGGGTTCATGGTTATTTTGGGGGTTCCGGCCTGAAAGGTATGGGAACCCTTGGCTAATCAACTAAAAAGGGCCGTGGCAACTGCAAAAGCAGATTTATTTGGATTGCATGCAAAAACACTGAAGTATACAGAAAAGGACAAGTAAACAGCATCTTCATAAGTAAAAAGGTAGATTAAACTGTCCAGTCACTCTCAAAACTCCAACTAATGTACTCTATGTCTTCTCCTTTCTGCTGTTGTGTTAATATTTATAATCCTAATAAAATAATAATCAACGTCAAAAAGTCAAAATAATTGGTTGACTAAGACACCATCGACCATTGGTGACCATATTTGGATAATAACTGTGTAACATTCTTTTTGTATCAATCATGGAGCATCACAATTTACCACACAATTACATTTATTAAAGAATAATTAAGTATTCTCATTCGATGCAATACTAAATACATGGAGGTAGAGCTTAAAGTGTATAGGACGTTTTTTTTAAATGTTTTTAACACTGTTTAATGGAGAAAACCTGTGGTAAACATTGATCATTTACATCAGTCAAGTGTCAGTTTGTGAAGAAAAATGTGAGAAATAAAAGTTGAGCTGAACAGAATCCCCCTGTCTATGTCATCAATAACGTTACATTGTATTAAAATGGAGGGATAATTTACAGCAACTGACACTCTTCAGTCAGTTAAACAACCATTTAATAAAATAAATGTATTATCAGGTATTACTGTTTGTCAAATCATAACTATTGTGTAATATAAATATATATAAATATAAATATGGAGTCTGGCCCTTATTTACAATTTAGTTGCTAGGTAACAGTTGTGGAATGACCTCTACTGGGGGAAAATAGGCAAAATGTTAAATGTGATCATGTTCACTGCATTGTAGTGAAATGTACAGTCTAACTTGTCATATGTGCTTATTATATATATATTTTTTTTAAGAAGGCGATTTAAATGAGCACATTTTCTATGAATATTGCATTTGGGTTCAACTGGGGACACAATGTACTAATTTACCCAACAGCACTAACAGGTGCCATGATGAGCAGATTCATTTTTTTGATTTATTTGTGCATTAAAAATAGTCTGCAAGATCAATTCATAAATTCATTTTGATCATCTTCTTGATGTTTTGTTGTTTTGCCTTTTCCACTGCAGACAGCTGTGATGTCGCCCTCTGTGGACCCATCCATGTCACTGCACCCCTCGTCCCTCCTCACTCAGCAGATGGGACAGCTGTCGTTGGGAAACCCAGGAGCGGTCAGTTTATCATCATATAATCAGCCAAATCCCCATTTTAATTAAGTCTTTTATAACCTCATTTTGCTTATAAGCAGAAAGCAGCCTAAATCTACTTTTCACAGTCAAGCAAGGTGTAGTTCACGTAATAAAAATGACAGTTCAACCCTAAAAAACACAGAACATAATAAATATGTAGTTTACAGTGGTATTTCTAATCGTCGTAGTTGATACACAATAAAAGCAGTGTTACAATTACTGTGAGAGGAAACAGTTTTACAATTATTCACAATTATTGACGCCATGACCAAACAACAGTAATTTAATTTGCATGAACAAATTACTAGTTTCCAATTTGTTGTATTTGTGACCAGCTTTATGAAATCAGACTTTCTGTTACAATTTAATTTACTTTTTTACTTCTAAAATTTGCAGAATAGTAAACCCTGGATATTGTAAAAAAAAAAAATATATATATATAATAATAATAATAAAATAAAAATAAAATCCTGTAATAGTAAAATAGCCCATTGAAACACATCAGCAGATAATTAGGATTATTCGGTCATAGATAGACAGATTATTCAACCTTCTGCAGCACATATGTTACAAATATTAACAAAAAGTGAAAATAAAACGTACAGACGATAAATACTGAACACAAAAAAATATTGTGTAATGTCTACGACAAGTAAACTTTGCTGCCTTCACACTAGTACATAACACCACGTCCAAATTGGGACTTTACGGTGACTAAACACAGAACTAAACTGGACTAAGTTTGGACCAAACCAGGACCAGAACAGGACAAATTCAAGTCTAATTCAGACTAAAATAGGCTCAAACCAGGACCAAATCAGGACAAGCGCGACATCAGTACTGTTGCAATCAAGTTTACTAAATTTGGGTTGTCAAAACTATTAAAAATCCAATACCAATCAATACTAAAACTAGTTACTTATTTGAGCAATAATCCATTAGAGCTGGACGATATGGCAAAAACAATCACGATTTTCTTGGGGCCAGATGATGATTTCGATTTTATCACGATTTGTGTTCACTTTGTATTTTCCTGTTGCCTTTAATAGAGCTGCATGATTTAGGAAAATGTCTAATTGTGATGTTTCTGACCAGTGCGATTGAGATTAGATTTGTGATTTATGTTTTTTTGTCGCTTTTAATCACAGTTTGTTGCATTGAGTCGCGTTTGTTGCATTGAGTCGCCTTTGTTGTTTGTAGAAGCGTTTTTGTTGTTTTTGAACGCATTTCTATCGCTTTTGGTTGCACTTTTGTCACTTCTGTTTATACAAATCCAAAATACAATTTTAGCAGTTTTTATTCAAATCAAAGCAAGAATAATTTTCGTTTGTGGAAGAAATGATTGCAGTCTTTGCCATTTGCTAATTGCATCCATTAAATTGCCATTTTGTGTCGATTTGGTTGAATTGTGCAGCTCTGGCCTATAAGAGATAAATAAAATCAACTGTTCAGAGGCTACAGAGGCTAAACAACAGGATAAAAAGTGTGTTTGAACAGACAACTGCATTAAAGAGAGAAACCGTGAATCACAATATGACAATTTCACAAATATAACAGATTGTCACAGAGACGAGCTCACAATACGATTTTTATCACCGTGTCGCCCAGCCCTTTAATCCATACTAAAAAAGTCACATAAACAGGACAAAATGTGACCTTTCCTGAACAGTTTAGGAATGATCTTTAGCTTTATCAGAACACCACAATGTTTATGAAAGAAAGAACTTTGATTTTGTTTTGAAAATGTCAATCTAATATTTAAGACCTTGACCCAAAAGGGATACATATTTAGTTGTCATTGTGATATCAATATTCCAGATATTTCTTTGTATCGACGTTGAGTTTGAAATCTTTGTTCTTGACTAACACTAATAACTGGACGAGAGGCGTCTGGATCACACTCCTGAAGCTTATAACTTTCTGTTTTTAGTTATTATAATTTTTAACATTTTGATGTGTCCTTTTCAGTACATGGCTGCAAACCCTGCTGTACAAGGAGCCTACATGCCTCAGTATCCTCCAGTGCAGCAAGTACCAGTGAGTCCACTTACATCTGTCATATTTAAAGTAAATAGCCATTGTTTTCGATAATACATTTTTATAGTAATTACTGTTTTATAAATTCACGCTGGCCTCCACTTAAAGAGTCCTTGAATTCCCTTTGTCCATCAAAAGCATCAATTATCTCAAACACAGCAAACACAGTGAAGGTGGTTATTATAGAGTTCTGAGTGCGATGTGTGGTTTCTGCTTTTCAGGAAAATGGCACGCCGCAGCAAGTGGACTCCTCCAACAACTCGTCCCCGTACAGTCAGCTCAGCAAGTAATCTGAAGTAAGTTTAATCCAGTCCAACTTTATTTCTACAGGACATTTAGAAAGAAATAACTGCAGTTTGCCAAAGTGCTGAACAAGCTACAGTGAAACCCCACAGTTATAGCATAATTTAGAAACGAACAAGCAATACTAGAGGTGGGCAATATTGACAAAAATGTATATCTTGATTTATTGTATTTTATTTTTTTGCATTTTTTGCAAGGTTATGGTTAAGAATGTTCTAAAATGTGTCTTGGTTGAGGTTTTAAGTCTAGTGCAAAACCTGAACGGACCATAAAATTAACCAAAAAAGGGCAGAAATATCATTCCTTAAGGAGACTAAGGAGTTAAGGAGATTACACTAGACTTTTCTGTTTCTTTTTTTTTGTCACTGTTATTAGTTTTAATTATAGACAGTACACTCAATATTCTACATTTTGTCCAATCAACAGCTGCAATTGAATCTATTTTTCTATAACTTTCCCACCTTTAAACTGTATAAAAAATATAATACTGAAATGTAGGTCGTTATGGTGTTTGCTTAATTAGTGTTGATTCATTACTAATCTTTGCCCAGGATTAATTAACACCACTCAAAATGTAAAGCTTGATTTTTTTCCCACACAGAGTTGTGGACTCATACAACCTTATGCCATTCTTTTTAGTAGTTTTGCTATATCAATCCTAATATTATAAGAGACACTTTTCATTCTACCAACTGCCCAATTGTTCCCAATTTATTGTTAGGGGAAACAGATTAAATAAATTAGACATACAGTACTTAAAGCCCCAGTATGTAACTTTAGTCCAAATGAAAAACATGCTTCCTGTCTGTGCATCTCCACAAACCTGACTCTACTTGGCCAGGAGGGGTCTCCATCGGCTTGTTTCCGTGGAAATGTTATTTTGGCGAAAATATTTTACATTATGGCGCAAAACGTATTTATCTCCATGGAGAATGAAGAAGTATGTTTCTTTTGGTCTATTTCCATGGAATCATATTGGTGATGTGCCACCTCCAGAAAGTTACATGCTGTTACTTTAAGATTTATTGTATTGTATTGTAATATATGTGAAAGTATTGTATGTGCAGCTTCTAAGGTTAAATTGATACTAAATTGATGTTGTTTTTCTGATTTTAGGCTGCCCATGATCCGAGGAGCTGTTGGGAATCCGCTGTTGACATCACAGAGAAAACAGCCACGGCTTTCTCTGATTGGACCAGACAACTTGAACATTTTGCACAGCCCCGATTTATGAGAAAAAACGAGGATGGAGTACACGGACTCTAGCGGTTGGCTATAATCACTAAGAAAAAAAAAGAGCAAAAAAAAAAAAAAGACACGATTTATTTTGATACAAAACACTGATGCTCTACTTTTTCCTCTTTGTCATCGACTCTCACCTGACACCAAAAGACTTTCTGCCATTGCCCCTAGATGTTATGAAAATGCATGAAGTAATAGTTTTCCCCTACTTTTTTAAAATATAAAATACACCCAACTTACAGCTGATTTCATTCATCAAATCACAATTGGAAAAGGTGCCTTCCTTACATCATGCTTTCCAATCTTTGTCCATCAAACTTGATCAGGTATCATAACATAACATAATCTGATTGACAATGTGAGTGAGTGAAAACTGTAACATTTCCAGGCAGTGCGTGTTTTTCTGCTATCTCGTCTCTGGTAGCAATAAAGTCAATCTATTATGAGGGCAATACTGATAAAAAGTAAAAAGCAATTCAGAAAATTCTCAGAGAAAATCAACTCTTTCTTTTACTCTATCCTTTTTTAAAACCACACAACAATATGAAAACAGAAGCCGTAGATTTTGTGAAATGGCATGTTTTACTACAGTGAACGGGAATATTTTAGGAGGATCTTGTCTCTTTTTCGTGGTCCGTTGTGACTGAAAATCTACCTCATTGTTCTGTGGGTGCTGTTTGGGTTTGCAGGTAAAGCCCTCCATCATTGACAGAGCAGAACCGAAGCCACGCTCAGGAGCTGGCTGCTACTTTTAGGACTTCTACTTCTTCATTGAGTTTTTCCTTCTGGTTTGAAAAATTGCTTGCTTTATTTGTCATCGCTTCTTTTTGGTTGTTGTTTTTTTTTTTTACCCATGAGTTGTTTAGTGGTGACGCCTCACGCTTCTCCTTAAAACTAGTTTCTTCACATTGCGCAAAGCAGTTGGCATGCATTCACGTTGTGTTTGTTTTGCTTTTTGACATTTTGGACTTTTTTGAAACTTTGCTGTTTATTTTTTGTCTTTTTTCAAACAACACATTCTAGGATTTCACTTCTTGAAAGGTCTACAATGAATTTTAATGTTTGGTGATGATCTACCAAGCAAAATGTGTGAAAAGCTAATCAAATCCTGCCTTGTTCAGATGCATTATGCGAGTACTTTGAGGGCAATAGCATTTCATTTCAAGTGGTCTATTAGTCATGCAAAGAGAGACTGAAAATACAAGTTAGATTTTTCTTACAAAAGAGAGTTTCTATTGTAAATTGATTAGTGGACCTCACTGATAAAAGATACAGTGTTGGATGCACTGCCAGTTTTGCTAAGAAACAAAATAACAACCAAAAAAATGTTTTAGAAAATCCTCCCTTTGACTTCCACTGTCCACTGATTGAAAAAAAAAAAACTCTTGTCCTTGCTATTTCCTTTTAAACATTGGAGTAAAGCAGTACTCAATAAAATGCTCTTTCTCATAAAAGAGTCTGGTCTGGCGTCTTTTACAATCAAAATGACTTAATCAACATGATACATGACAGTAAAAGTGCTCCCCGTGGTTTTATTAGGGGACTGGGTTGCGTTTTTCACTGATAATTGTCCATTCAAATTTGTACC
Organism: Rhinogobius similis; assembly: GCA_019453435.1. Classification (NCBI taxonomy): domain Eukaryota; kingdom Metazoa; phylum Chordata; class Actinopteri; order Gobiiformes; family Gobiidae; genus Rhinogobius; species Rhinogobius similis. Next base: position 29,735,263 of record CM033621.1, read on the forward strand.
ATATCCATAATGTATACATTATAACATTGTCTTATCAAAAGTGCTCAAAATTATTACTAGAGTCAGTTATAAAATAAAAATGTCTTACCCAGTCCTAAAAATGTGTACATAATCAATATAATGAAGGGCACAGTGATGTTCTGGATTGTTTTACATATTAGTTACATTTATTTATTATTCTACATTCTACATAATTTCTACTTAACTTTAATCTTGAGAATATGTAGTGTTAATGTATACAGTTAGTAAAAGCAGAACAGCATTGTATATGGTGTCAATTTTCCCCAGACCCAGTTGCGACAATGAAAATTCCTTAAATAAATGTGGTGTTTGGCAGTAGAATCTTAGAAAGGCGTGTGGCACGGCTGAGTCTCTACTTGCACTGTTCCTTCTCAGCATTGTTTGCCTGTTTCTCCTTTGTGTCTGAGTGAGTTTCTGCCAGACAGTTTCCCAAAACATGCAAAATAGGTTAAATCCTCCAGCAGGCTGCACCAGCGGCTTTGAAGGGTCATATTCAGAGGACAAATTTCCCAACAGAGACACAAAACTGTACCTTAACTCATGGTGGGTAATGTTGAATATTCTATTAAAATATATTATTATTATTTGAGTATTATTTTTGGGAGTGTACTGCTAACAATATTCATGCAATATTAAGTCAGTTCAACAGAAATAATTTAAAATGGTTAGTTCCGGTCTATTTATCAGACATTTTCCACTACTTTCCATGATTTGAGGGGTTCTTTTTAATCACGTTCATGGTGACATTCTGTCTAAAGGTTTTGAGTTCAAGCCCTATCTTTGAGCAAACAAAAATATACACTTACACCCAAAACATTAAAATGTTTTTGAACTAATCTTTGTTGACCAAAGATCAGCACAAAAACATTACATCTGACGCTTTAACAGTTCTATTTTTTTTTAAATACATTTCCTTAAATACATTTTAACTAGGTACTTTTACTTTTAATTGAGTATTTTTTGCTCCTGTAGCCAATGTGTACTTTTACTAAGTAAAAAAAAAAAACTTCTTCCACCATTGAGAGAGACCAACAATTGAACAAACTAACAATCCCTCAAATGTCACCCACCTGCACTGGACTGGTTTGCATGTCCTTGGGGTCAAAGTTTTGCACCATTACTGATAATTGTGCTGTAATTACTTCCTATGACACTGGAGGGCACTGCGTGTAAAATGTGCCACAGCTACGTTGAGGATCCCAAATATCTCTCAAATTTGTTTAGTGTTTCATATCCCTCTCCTGTATGTAGGTTATGACATATCGAATGGGTAACAAGTGCTACATGTGTTTGTCATGCCTCGGGTCGCTTTTCCAGCACTATTTCTGGCACATACGCTCGCTCTTTGTAGTTTCACTCTTAAACCAGATCTCCCCTCTTAAGCCCCGACTTATCGCAGCTGTGGCAGAGACATAAGGGCACCAGGCCTGTATTTCTTTACCCGTTGCAGGATCAAAAACGGGACGGGAGAGCAAGATTAGACCATCACACTCCCAGTCACCCCTTTAATACGCAGCATGTATCCGGTCCATGGGCTCCAGGAATACTCCACGAGGTTCCATCAAGGATATGCACACACAAACGTCAATCAAATGTCCTCGCCACGAAAAAATGAAGAAAGTGTGGCATTTTTAGATTGATAATTTCACTTTTTACATTGTTGTACTGTTATAACGTATTGTATATTGTTTATTTTAGCGAGTTCAAGCAATAACAAATGAATCTAGGTCATAACAACATCCAAATCAACATACAACATATAGACAATATAGTGTCTCTCTTACTCTTCACCTCCATTTGGTGCTTACCGTCTGCTCCAACAAAATGTACATGAAAAAAAAAAGTTGAAGAGATGGTGTTACAAGCCCAAATAACTGACGAAGGCTGAATAACGGCATCTAGAAGGGCATCCAGCACAAAAAGAGCACAATGTCAGTATGCAAACTACTGAAAATTGGCACCGAGATGAAAGGCAGTGACTCAGGAATAAAGTATAAAATTAGGACAGGAACTAATGACTATTTTAGTAGTCGACTAGTAAAAGTTTATTTCTATTGCACATTGAGACTTGTCAAATACATTATGAACTAAATAAAGTTTGAAATATGATAACTGAAGGCTTCTTGATGGAGAATATTTATGAATAAAGTATATTATTGAAAAAATGTATTAATCTTTTTTGACACTTTGATTTAATAATGTCACTGCCTGTATGGTCGAGATAACAATTATGATGATCAAAATATAACAACAGTTATTTTTTATAATCAACTAGTCACAATTAGTCTATTAATCATTGCAGCTCTATATGAAATCGATGAAAGTAACTCACAACAAGAACAAAGTAACCTTCAAGTCATCTTTGAGACTTAGTACAGACAGTCATCGATCTAAAATCTTCACCTCAGCCTTTGAACGGCGGGGCAGTCCCACTAAAGCGGCCGGTCATCACTATCTGCCTCTCCATTCGCTGTCTCTGGTTTAATTCTCCACAGCTGAAGGGACACATGGCAGTGATCCCCAGAGGAGCCCAAGGTCAGGCCTGGGGCACAGACATTAAGAGAGGAAGCACAGTGGCGCAGTATCCAGTGTCGTTCATTTAGTGTGATTAACCTCAACTATTCAACATATGGCGACTATAGATACAGCCTGAGCTTGATCCTTAATGCTATAAAGTTTAGTGTATGTGTCTGCAGCCGTGATTACGGCCTAAGCCTCAGTTGTTTTGCTGTCCTCTTTGTTATGAATGTAAAAACAACTAAATTAATGTTTATTTTAAAATATCAACATTAACATCCCAGTTGACTGTAAAACTAAGGATCTTGGACATAAAACACTTGCATTGGAAACAATAGATGGATACCTTAAGAATGCACTTTTGGCAGCAGGAAAGAAGGCCATCACAAAGGAATGAACGGCACAGAATGGACGAACAGAAAAAAACTGGGTTCAAATGACAAAAGACGTAAAATAATATATGAAAAATGTACATACTCAGCAATAACTGGTGTAAATGATATGCGACATATGCCACACATTAGGATTTGTACCAGACTTGTTTTGTTTGGTTGTTCTTTCTGTCTTATCTTTATGTTTTTTGTTTTGTTTAATAAAAAGATAAAATACAAATATCTATCGATAATATAGACATTTCTGTTCTGAAGATAAGCAAAACTAGAATATCATCTTTTTAAAAAACTATGTCAAGTTGCAGCAAAGAAACATAATTTAAAATAAAACAAAAAAAAGGTTTATTTTTACCCTGTAGTATTTAATTTTACAGCCAATTCCCATTTTGTGTGATACATTCCAAACATTATAAGAATATTTTTGCACGTTTCTGAAATATCATCTGATTATCGTTTTTGTCAGAATGGCCCATTCTTATTTGCTTTTATGTTTCAGAAGGAATGAAAAATAGAGAAAGATTCAGATCAAGGATAAAAAGACTATTTTCGCAAACGTAATTCGCAAAAATAAGTCTAGAGCACTTAATTGATGTGTGATAGAATAGCCAAAAGCGTAGTAAAACTACGAGATAAACTAAAAATACAATTCAAAACCGAGAAAATATACTCCAAAAACATTCATTATGTCTTCCTTAGTTATATCCACAATATGCTCTTATTAAAGACAAGGGCACCAGGCCTGTCTTTAAGAAGAACATATTGTGGACATAAGGAGAAAATGTGCTAAATAACTAAAGCAATCACATTTAGCATTGTTATCCTCAAAACATTTATTTTTTATTTTTTATGTCAGACCAAATTTAACCAACGTAATCAATAATTTTGACATTTACAAGTGTACAGCTCCACAGAAGGAACATGTCTAAGCAAAGTTATCAGCGATGCCCCATTAGACTCATTCCTACTGTCAGCTCTAGATCCTTATCAGAAAAAACATGCCCCATATACTTTCTTAAGCCTAGCAGTGTTATATCATTTCTTTTTACCAGATCATCTCAACAACCAACCGCTTTCAGGTGAAACATATTTTTGCAAATTGTTAATACAAATTAAATCCATAAATGTCGATTGGCTGCAGTTGCACGTTGCTTGATTTACTTCTGTACTACCACTGGATCAACACTGATGAACATAATCCCTCCTGTCACAGAGCCTAGTCTTCGTGGAGACTTGACACTTTCAGTTCATCTGTTTCTCGAGTGTTTGTCATTCAGTTTTACTACATTTCTCTGTGCACTTTTACTTGCCAACATAATTTATAGCCGGGCACTTTTATGAACTAAACAGAAAAAAAAGTGGCATCACTCAGTAACATCTGATGTAAATCAAATCAAATTACTTAATATTGCATTATATATATGTAATGCTTTTTTGTGGCATGAAATTGATAAAGATTTCAAGTTAGATTTATTACTGATCTCAATGGTATAAACAAACCCTATTCCTTCTTGCTCTTAAACGACCTCACTGGAAGTTCAGAAAAACTATAATATATACAATACAGAGCATAATCTATACTTATTCTAGACAAGAAATGTTGTTTAACAAAGGCTCCACAACTCTAAGAAAAACTTACTAAGCATGTGAATTAAAAATTAAAATTAAAATGTTTTTTTCTTCACTATTATGGCGATATCTGCTGGTGAAAGTTCATATTACAATAACACGCCCTCCATTTATGAATTAGTCCTGTGTAATTTTTTTTTTTTAAGATTTTTGACTGTAAATCAAATAAAAAAATATGTGTTCCAGGCATAAGTCTGATCCCAAGTCATTGCAGTCGTCATTTGCCAGCCCCAAACCTAGATAACTGAGAGCATTGGAGAAGGGAAATAATCAGGTAAATTTGGTAAAAACAAAGCAAAAAACCTGACAAATTAATGTATGAAAAACTGTGTGGATGAAATATATGGAAAGAATAACAAAATATCTTATCTAATCAAACCTGTGTTCAGTTTGTATGATGTTATAAATATAGCTGATAAAAAGAATGACAGATTTTGTTCCACTACAACCTACAATATTTCTTCTTGACTCACCAAAGTTGAATTGCTTATCCTTTTAACTCTACGCAGGAGTTTATTTACAGCCACAATAAGGAGTTTAAAGTCCATATCCTGCCCTCCGTTATTGAGTTTCGATCTTATTTGTTTACCTGCATTCCTGCCATACCATTATTCGAAGGAGGCTGGATTACTTCACACTCCTCTCCTTGGCCCGCAGTTACTCCAGGAAGTAATTGAACTTGGACAAACTTCACTTTCAAACTATTTAATTTGGGGAGTGCACTGTGATCATAAATAATATCTAGTTAGTTGGATTCACAATATTTGTTTTGGTAAGAGTATAGTTTTGAGTGGTGTGGGGTTATTTATTCTCTATATTCTAGATTATTTGACATGTGTTGAAGGTTTTACTGATGTCCTAAGCTTGTTTTTGTCAAATTGTTTTTGTGTTTAATCAGCAATCTTATTCTTAATCATATTTGTATGTTTAACGCTTGGGTATTTTAAATAGAAATTTCAACTTGTGTGCTTTATTTGTATGAAGTGCTGGTTTATTCACTTATTTCTTTTTAATTATTTGAAAAAAGAACTCACAAACACCATTATAAATGTGCCAGTTCTTTGAATTGAGCTAATAGTCATCACCACTGTGAGATATAAACTAAGCTACAACTAAACATGACTTTCCAAGACATATGCTTTTGGCTCATCGACTTTGTGTTCATTGTAAATTACAACATTGTTCTAAAATGGCTTACAAACAGGTCCATTACCTTCCTGTTCAAAACTGCAGAACTCAAAGTAAAATTTCAAAGTAACAAGAAGCATATTTTTAACTGACATGTTTTTATGTTGTGTGACGTTTTTTAACCCGTCATGTCTGAATTACTTTGAATAATTGAACAAAATTACAGACCTGTGGGCGGAGATCGAGGGCATATCAATCTTCAGATGCATGACAATACAGGATTACTCAAAATGCAGCTTTGAGAAAGTTAATCACGAGGGAACACAGTTATAATATAATTCAAAGCTCATAAAGTGGATTATACATAACATGTCACTTCTGATAAATCATATAAATGAGTCAGTACATCTCAAAGTGTGGGTGTGCAGTGTGTGCCTGCGAACATGGTGGAGGTCTCTAAACCCCACAGCCGGCAGTTGTTACTGTCAGTCACTATCAGACACAGTGAGAGAGAGAGCGAGTCAGAGCCTGTGCTAACACCCACTCCTGACCCCAGCGCACGGGGCAGGCAGCATGGGCAGCGGGGTCACCCAGAGGAGCCCTGCTTCATAAAGGGACCGCGTTACAATAGGTTTACTGTTACTCATCATCCCGGGCGGCGCAGGGGCACAATCGGAGCCAATGTACTGGGCCAAAGCGGCTCCTCTTCTCTCGTTTCTCACCATTTTCACTTGATGACGAGGGAGACGGTCTGACGGCACGGGACAGCATGTTTTCAGAGGACGCCCCTGAAGGTGAGTGCGATTATTGCAGGGAGAAGTGTTACACCTGGTATTTAAGTGTGTTTATATGTTGTACGGTTTACATTACTGCACTTATCGACTTTTTAGTTGGTTAAAAAGTTATTTGTTTTCATAATCATTTATTTCTGTTAAAACTGTGAACAAGTCAACTTTTGAATGAATGAATGGACTGACAGCTCATAAAATTAAACATTACAACCTGGTATTTTCTGGGTTTTCTGGTATTGATGCCCGTTATCACTTATTGTTGTAAATAAATTAAAGGATGATTAAATTATCAACATACAACAATGAAAACAGTACTTTTCATTGAATAAAATCTGCTTTATGAACTGTACAGATGAATAAAGAGACAAACAAGCTGTTACTAACTCCAAAAAGTTAGTGAATAGAGCATTAACATATTTAAATTGATTTCTCTTTGGATACAAAATTATTGTAGAACCAATTATACAGTATAACTGGGGTGACATGGAAGCTCTGCTTTGTTTGGTACAAAATCATTATCATTAATCATTACAAGAAAATATTCATAGATTATGAATTTATCTGGAGTAAAGCCTCTCATCCTTCATGAGATGAATGCATTTACACATGGTCCCTGTTCAAAAACGAATAAACTAAACTAAATTATAAATGAACATGATGGTATTAAGTGATAGAAGCGGGACATGAAATGGGTGGAGCCCCAACAAAGGAAAACAGGTAGATCAGAGCAGACCAAATGACAGGAGTGAAGGGGATAAATGAAAGAGTGGGCTGGGTCAGGAAAAGCTGCTGGATTATAAACACAGAGTCTAGAGACATGGCATTTATCGCAAACGTATCGAGTTTAGGTAGAGCGGGATGGCGGCGGATGGCACTGAGGAGCGGGGGACTTTTGTGACAGATGTGACTTACTCAGATCCTCAGGGGTGTGGTGCTGAATTGTGAGATTCCTTGGAGTTGGGACGATATTCACAGAGCAGCTGTCAATATGTAACACCTACGCAGCTCCCTCGTCCTCCCCTCGTCACAATCGCAGACACTCATCCCTCACAGGCCTGTCTCCAGCGAACGTTGAAGTGAAAATAGATTCCTGTATGACAATAACAATGATTCATCTTTGGTTGAATTCAGGGTTAAAGATTAACACTTCGTTTATGGCGTCTGGAGCTGTTTGTTCATGGTGTGGCCCGTCTGTACTTTTTCTATTCGACAACAGCCACAGTTCAACTTTTGTTCACTCAAACTGACACCATTTTCAAAAATTCATCTTATCTCAAACCAGCTACAGTATATAAGTGTAATGCATGTTTCATTATACACATTTTATAATATTTAGACTCTTGGATGAAATGCATTCAGAGATTAGAGCTATATTGAGTAGGCAACAGTACCATAGCTCATTGTTTGTTGACATTAATTTAGCACTTTTCCATTTAGGTCAACAAGGGTCATCAAGTAGCCTGAATCAAATTGCTTTAGTCTTCTGCCCAAAACAAATGAACATTTATTATCAGATATCAATATAAGTAGTTGTGACAATGGAAGGATAATGCAGGCCTTACCAAAAATCCTGCTAAAAGGCCAATGTACCATAGCTTAAACGTGTGATGGGATAATTGCTGAGGTCTAATTGTTTACTTAGTCAACATTGTCACTTTTCCAGTCGAAGTGAATCACCTTAAGTGAAATTTACCGTCAAATCTGAGCTGATTTGTTGACGTGCTGCCCTCACGCTTCTCACCTGTGCGGAAGTGAACATAAAAGGCAGTGGCGGTGCGCAGCAGGTAGGATAAGCCCCGCCCACACACCGTGCAGGTAGAATAAGCCCCGCCCACACACCGCGCAGGTAGGACGGCAGGCACGGCTCATTCCTTTGCGCGCTGCTCCCGGACACATGACACAGGACAGGAGGCTGCGCTCTTTGTAAATATGAGACAACGTGAAAATCTGTGCCAATGCTGTGTGGTGTTTTGCAGTAACCTTACGGACTAATGGGGTTTCTTCTGCTGGCCCTGACTCTGAGCTACTGGAGTTACAGCGTGGAGGGTAAGCAAAAGATGTGTTTCAGCATTATAATGACTTGCCTGGATTTTGTAGTCAGTGTGTAAGATTACAAATTCAGCTTGTTGAATGTGGGTGTAACTTATTTTATTATCTTCTTTCAAGGTTGTTCATGTTTTGTAGCCTTATCAAATTCCTTAAAGGAACAGTGACCCATATTTCTTTTATTAGGCTTTTCTGAGATGCAGGTACATTTTTGTTTCATTTTAACACCAGTTTGAAGAAGCAGATGGGAGAATGGACTCTACCTAAATATGCAAAACTCTTCCAACAATATTATGAACAATATACGCTGCAGCACAGTACAATCATTGTCTCCATCAATGCAAATAACCTATTCAAATTATTATTGTGGAAATATGAACAAGCAGACTACATTTAAATCATCTATGACTAGTTTTAGACACATTCGAGTACCATTTGTTTTGCTATACTTCTGGGCTAAAGAAATCTATTATAACTGCATTTTTGTTTTTGGATATGTAAGTAATTGTTCTAATAAATTTGAGCCATCTATGATTTAAAAAGTATGTTTGTTCTTTGTCTGGAAACATCTATTCTATCACATTAGCCATTAAAGAATCATAAGAATCGGTGTATAATAAGGCAAACAATAAAGCTGAAGTGTGCTGTTGCAGGATCGTGTTCGGACGGCAGCTCAGTGACTTGTGATCAGTGTCTGCAGCTCAGTCCCCACTGCGCCTGGTGCAAGCAGGAGGTGAGTGCAGCGCCCAAAGGTTTATAAACAAGCAAGTGCCGTCAGAATCAGAATCAGATTTATTGCCATTGTTAGTGTTCAAACTTCACAAACATCGGAACTTGTTTTGACATAAGGTGCAACATAAAACAATTAATAAAATAGTAGCAAGACACATATATAAAGAAGAAGCATGCATAACATTAAGAATTAAATAAGATAAAATAAAATAAAGTACATTGTTATAAACAGTATCATGGTGCAGTAAAATAAATCTGCAAATCAACCTTTACTCTTTGTACAATCTATCATAAAGGTGTAATCACTTCGTCATTGTTTATTGTTCGTTATGAAAGTTGTGTTTTATTAAGTCTATACTGTATATGTTAAGTTACATCAAGGACTTTTTTGCAGTAACACATTGTTCATTGCATTCATTGTTCAGAGGTGAAATGTGCCTTAGTCAACCTTTAATTTAGCAATAAAATAGCACTAACAACAATAACAATAAAATAGCACTAACAATCTCAAAAAGGTTGAACTCAACAATATCTGTATTTATCATTTGTGTCCCTCAGAACTTCACAGACTGGTTTTCGATGGGTGAAAGATGTGACACACTGGATAAGTTATTAGAAAAGGGATGTGCGAAGAGCCAGGTGGAGTTTCCAGTCTCCAGTGGACAAATCCTCCAGGACCGGCCTCTTGGAAAGAAGACAAACAACACCAACAGCACCCAGATCTCCCCACAGAGGATGAGTCTCAACCTCCGCCCTGGTACGCACCCACTGCATACTTTCACAATGGACAAATAATAAGCCATTTTATTCAGCTGAAGTGAAAGAATATTGGGCATTCATGATGTTCAATTATTTAGTTCAATTATATGTGGCTTTCCTGTTTTTGAAAATACCTGAAAAAGAAAAAAACATCCAAATCTATTTTTTTGGTATCTAACACTGTTTGTTGTAGTATGTTTGTTTTGATCATTTTAAAAGATATTATTTAATTTTTGCTTTGAGGATAACCTAGATGATGCATAAACAAGGTTTGCCTTGTCTAAACAAATAGACAGTCTGAATAGTCAAATACTGTAATTTGTTTAATAAGGTGACTTTATTCTCGTGTAGGAAGCCGGGTTACTTTTCAAGTCAAAGTGCAGCACACAGAGGACTATCCCGTGGATGTATACTATCTAATGGATTTGTCCGCCTCTATGATCGACGATTTGGAGATGATCAAGGAACTGGGGTCTTCCTTGTCCAAAGAAATGGCTAAACTCACCAGTAAATTCCGAATGGGCTTCGGGTCTTTTGTAGAGAAACCTGTCCTACCCTTTATCAAGATCACCGAACAGGAGCTGGCCAACCCTTGCAGGTATCAAGTTTCTCAAAAGTCTTTTCTAAAACTGGATCCAAAAGTTCAACATCTCAACTTTCACTTTATTGTGTTGACAGTAGCGTGAGTTCATGGTGCCTGCCAACGTTTGGATATAAACACGTCCTTTCTCTGACGAGTAACACTGACGAGTTCAACGAGATTGTGGCACGGCAGCACGTCTCCGCCAACATCGACGATCCAGAGTGCGGCTTTGATGCGGTCATGCAGGCAGCCGTTTGTGGGGTAAATTGCACTTGTAGCATTGTAACATTATTACTATGACTTAACATTACATTTATTTGAATGAAAATATGACAAATTACATGAAGATTATGTAACGTGTGGTGTAATTGTTAAAGGTAATAGACATCTACCTGGCCACTATGGTGGTGTACTCTTCCCGGGTACTACTTACCTACCATTCATACAATAATAATAATAAGGGGAGGGTCTAATTATAGTTAAATAAATATATTAAAAGTTTGTCATTTGTCAGTGAAATGTTAGATTAAGGTTGATTTGTTTTGTTTTTTCAGATATGTACCAAATATAATGACTTGACTTAACTCATGAGCAGATTTTTAGCTGTAACATTATACCCAATTGAAAAAAATGTAGGACAGGAAAGGATTAATGGCTCCATGGAAGAGGCCTATGTTCCCTCAATATTTTTTTTTCTGCATTAGCCTGTTCTTTGGTACATCTGCATTAATTACATGTTGACACAGGTCGACACTGCATATAAACTATTTGAGGGCAATTGTACAGTAATTATTATTTTGTTTCTATTTGTTAACATCTACTTTATAGATGATAATATATGCATGGTGTCATACCAATAGTCAGGATTTGTGAGAATGACCCATTCACCTGCATTTGTTATAATGAGCTGCTGAATGTGTTTTATCTTAATCAGGAGAGGATCGGCTGGAGAAATGATTCAATGCGTCTCTTGGTGTTTGTAAGTGATGCAGACTCACATTTTGGAATGGACAGTAAAATGGCCGGTATTGTTGTTCCCAACGATGGACAGTGTCATCTGAACTCTGATAATGAGTACTACATGTCCACAAAGCAGGTAAAGGAGGATGTGGAAGTACTTCGTTTTTAAAGAACGGGTGAGACAACCTATTCAACGTTGACCTTTTGTGGTTTCACAGGAGTATCCAACTCTGGGTCAACTGATTGATAAGGTGGTGGAGAATAATATCTTGCTAATATTTGCAGTGACAAAGGAGCAGACAGACAACTACAAGGTATGTGTTTTTAAGCATTTGTAAAGTGGCAAAGACCAGTAACTTAAATAACAAAAGCTAAGCGCAGTTAGATACATTATTTGGGTCCAAAAGTAAGACACACAGGCACATTGTAATTCTGCCATGTCAGTCCATAAATCTAATATAATCAAAACGTTTTATGTGAACGAGTTGTGTTTTTGTCTCCTTTGGCTGTTCATTGAAAAAGAAGACAAAAACACAACTGTTTGCACAATGTGTAAACCGTAAGGCATGTACAAATATAATTGCACTTTATCTACTGAATAGAAGTACCCAGTAGTACATTTTGTTTCACCTCATCACTTCTGCCAAAAACATCGTCATTGTTAGTTGGTTGGTGGACTTTGTGGGCATATTTGCTCAATGAGCCACAAGCAACCTGTTACAACTGGCCTCTGCTTCACTGCACATTTCCTTTGGACCTGTCTGCCCACAGAAGTTACATTGACCTTGTTATTAATGTGTTTTTTTGATATCCACAGAACTATGCAAACCTCATACCTGGCGCCACAGTCGGAGTCCTGGCCGAAGACTCAAGGAACATCCTGGAACTAATTGTAACGGCGTACAAAGTAAGACATTGTTTCTGTGGTTAGTAATTAAATGCTGTCAAACTGCGGAGTGTGTGCCAGACAACTGGTGGTACATTGGTATGTGGACTTCTTCAGGTGGTATTTTGAAGTCACCTACAATTTATTTTCGTTTTGAAGATTGTTTATTTGCATTTGGCTTTGCATTGCATTTAAAGAATTTACTTCTGCCAATAATCTTGGTTTAGTCCTAGATTTGTCCTAGTTATATCCTATTTTTCATGTTAATCCCTAATTTATACCCCTTTTGTCCTGGTTGCTGTGTATTGTAGAGCAGATTTATTTAAGTTAACTTCATGTTGTTTTTATTCAGTGTTCATTTAAGCTTGTTGAAGCTTAAAAACTTTCCCTGTGGCAGTTTTACAAACCTTCATTTAATATACTATACAACAGTGTAATAGCACTGTCATATTTAACCAAACTTGTGTAAACCCCAAAGCATAACAGGAACGTATTGCCTGTGTAAATATATCATCTGTTTTTCATTAAGCTCAATTTAACTGAAGCTTGTCATCAGCTTCCTTCTTATTCTCTGGCTTTTCCGCTTTCTTCTATCACATTTTTTGTTTGCCACTGGTTCTCTGCATCAGCATGTTGGCAGCAAGTCTCTTCTTGTCCCACTGCACTGTTTGATCACAGCACACTCTGGTCCTTTCTTATTGTGCACTCGCTCTCTCTGAAGATATTCTAGTTTCAGAAGTCCCTTATAGATTTCAAACATCTTTAAAGCACATTCAGTGATGATAGAAAATGTGACTCAAAGATGATGTCAGATAAACAAATGATGAAGTTTATTTTTGCGTGTTGTATCCATGCAGTGTCTGTCAGTGTTTTATCTGTAGTGAGATGGCACAGGAGGACAAAGCCAGAAACTTTTATTCTTAGCAAAGCATCACAGCTTCTTAGGAGCACACTCTTTATTTTGTCTGATTTGAGCCCATTTTAGCCCTGAAGTGAACTTGATTTGAGCCTGTTCTGGTCCTTGTTTGGTCCAGGTTGAGTACAGGTGAGTTTTGTGTTTAGTCCTACTATAGTCCCGAATTGTTTGTGTAGAAAATGGACGAGCGTGAACATACACAGCCTGATTAGTCTCACTGTGGAAATGGTAATTACTGTAAGTGTAATTACCTTTTGCAAGCTCTTTTACTTTACTTTGTTGAAATATTAGTTATGGACATCAATAGAATTTACTATAACTATTAACCACTAATTATTAGGGCTGCAATATCAATCCTAATCAATTCAAAATCGCAATTTGAACTGAACAAACTAGCAAATCACACATCTGCAATTATAGAAGTACAATAATTCCTCAACAAACAGCTAAATATCATTTTTTTTCTGCATAAATACCACTGAACCTTTTATTATTTTGTCAGTTCATAGACCAATTTCAGTCTCATATCTCCTGGATGCGTTTGAAATGTGTCCTTTTGAACAGAATCCTATTATTATAACATAAATAGCAAATGTAATTGCAATCGCAAATCAGCAAAATCGCTGAGATAGAGTTTTATCCAAATCGTGCAGCTCTACTACTTATGGTACACTAAATAGTCTTGTCCCTTATCGGGGGTGTTTTGGGGGGGAGTACCATGTCACATTATTTTTATTGATTAATACAATTTGCACATTTACTTGGATGAGAATTCAGATCAAACCCATTTTTCCTTCAGAACTAGTTTTTCTTTAATGCCACACTGCCTCCCCTTACATCATCTGTAACCTCACATAGACTCACGTTTTTCAACCTGCTGCCTTAACCACTTCAAAGACCCGTACTTGATAGTCAAAACAATTCATTATTTACATCATGCATTGACTAATCTCTTTTATAGGGTATATCCCATCAGGCTTTCTCCTTGGCAACACTGAGAACATGGCAAAATTGCAGTCTAAGAAAACACACAATTAGCTTTCTTTTAGCACCCAGACGGTCCGTCACAGAGTTCATTAGTCAGTCAAACACAGTCTTTAGTTCAGCTGACGTGAGCTGTCACTCTTTCCGCAGGTAAAAAGCACACCTGGCACATGACTCACACTGAAAGAGGGATAAAAGTTTTTAGATTTTAATTCAATGGGTTTGAGGTCAATGCAATGTCAAGGTGTAATCTCATCTGAAGTGATGTTTCATGCATCATCGGTCACACCAGATGAGGTCATTGTTGAGTTTATTAAAAGGCACGGAATAAAAATGAGTTCATCTTGCTTTGGTTTCATCGCTGTGCTGTTAGACTTTTGTCATAATTTAAAAAACGTTGAATGCAGGTGTCAAAACTAGACCTAATGAAGAAGTAATCCAATAAAATGGTTTACTTTGACAAGATACAAATTTAAGGCATAATTACATTCAGTCTTAGTGATCAAGAGCCACATCTAAAAAGTGTGGAGCTCACAGTATTGAAAAAGCATCCTTAATCGTGTTCTATGTTACTTTTATAGTGGATATTTATGTTCTTGGAGACAGCAGAAGGCCAAGTTAAATATGTAGATTTTTCAACATATTTCTGAGTAGTTAAAACATCTGTAATTTAATTTAAAAACAGATAGGTTTTATGCCATGCTGTGGAACAAACCAGGAACATTGCACTCCCCACCTGAAAATTACATAGTTCACCTTTAAAGTCTATACCAGAGGTTAGACTTTACATGTCAATAAAAGGTAGTGAACATAATTATATGTAAAATTTTACTAAACATTTTGCCTTTTTGTCCCCTGTTTTACCGTTGACAGGGGCCAAAATCCATATAAACTGCATAGCACTTATGATTTGATAAATAATAATACCTGATAACAACTTTATTTTGTTGAAGTGTCAAAATCTTTTGTTAGTTGTCTCTAAATTGAATCTGTATTTACAATGGAGTTTTAGAAATCAGCCCTACTTCCTGCAATTTTAAACTTTTATTTTTAAAAATGTCTTCACAAACTGCAACTTCGCAGATGAAAAACTATAATCAATAATTGCCACAGATGTTATCCCATCCACCTTAGCCATAATTTGATCATTCTGAAAAGCTGTTATATAGACTTTCAGTGACCGAAACCTCCAGCTCTGTCATTAATGTTTTTAATTTAGCTTGATTTCTGAAAGCACAAATAGCCAGTACACTACAAACAGCTGATCTGCTTGGTTTGTTCTAAAACTATTGTCTGTTTTTTCAGGAGCTGCGTTCGGAGATAGAGTTGGAAGTGCTCGGAGACACAGAGGATCTGCAGATGTCCTTTACAGCCATCTGCCCAAACGGGACAGTCGCGCCCGGCATGAAACACTGCTCCAACATTAAACCTGGAGAAACGGTAAGTTTCATATCTTTTTTATATCTTAATATCTTTTTTATTTTTAATTCACTTTTTATTTTAGGATTTTATAAACCCATTGAACACTGAACATGACCAGAGAGCGCAGACCAAAAAAACCCACAAAAAAAACCCCAAACACAGGTAGCACAGGAAAACTAACTAAACAGAATCACGGCTCAGTTAAACTAAAATAAAAGACGCGCCTTGTCCGAAGTGTGTCAAAGAGGTTAAGTTTCTAATTAAGTCTTAGTGTTATTTTTCCCAATTTTCTAATGTCAGTTAAATTATAATTTCAGTCCAGTCCTTGATTGTTGGTTCAGGGGTCTTCTTCTCTGCTGAGGGTCTTCTTCTCTGCTGCTAATAGTATGCTCCAGAGATATTCATTTATTTTATCCATGGCAGGAGGTTTGAGGCCCAAATACATAGTTCTGAAATCCAGTTGGATGGTGATGAAGATAGTTTGTCGTGCTTCATTTATCTCACTCCAGTTTTTCTGTGCAGTAGAACAGTCCCAAAACATGAGGTAATGATGGGCCACTTGGAAGTCACAGTTTCTCCAGCAGTTTGTATTTACTTTTGTCACATCTTTTGAATGTTTTTCTCAAATAGATGAAGGTTAGGATTTGAAACAGGTACAATGGTTAAGGTTAGAGCTACGGGTTAGGTTTTGGAACAGTGTCAGGTTTGAAAACAGGCCGGAGAGACGCATGTACAGGAAACAAAGGGACTTTTTTACAGGTACAGTATGTCCCCCAGTACCTAAGTTCCCCATTTCCTATTCTGTGAGCAGCAGGATCAGGGAACAGAACATGGAAATCTTAGGTACTGCGGAATCTAAACACAGCCCTTATAGTGTACTTGTAGAAACTGTTATCCCTGTAAACGAATGAAGAAAGTGATACGCTGATTACACTCCTTTTAGATCTTGACCCTGTTACAGCTGTTTGTGAGATAAAAGCAAAAAACTGGTTCACTGAAGATGCATTTCCACTCTTTGGTTTAATTAAAGGACTTTGGGCCGTGGGCTGCATGGCTCAATAGCATCAAAAGGATTTCAGACACTTTAAAAACTCAACCACACCTTTACTATTAGTCAGCAAAAGCATTAACAGAAGGACTTGTTTCCTAATTACCTGTCAGGCTGTTGATTCATTCAATACATGAATCTTCCAACTTTCCATCCATTTCATCGTGTAGAGTTGTGTTTAATTTCTTTTTTAGACCTCACAGCTATTTCCCAAACTGATTAACTCCATAAGCCTTTGTTATATGGATAGGTTTTTCGTATTTTGTCATTTCGGTTCCATCCAGACTTAGTTTTCTGCATCAGTTTCCAATCATTCCATAATTAATAAGCTATACACATGGGCTTATGACACCAAAATTACAAGAACATAATACAAACTTGTTTTTATTGGCCTTATAGAGTTGCTCTGGTTTAGATCTGCTGGTACCCAGAAAGAAAAATGTTTCTTAGGTTTGTTACTAAGGCTGAAATGGTTCTTCTGGTTGGTTATTCTGAATAATCGTAAATAACCGACTACTAAAATAATCATTGACTATTTTAAAATCTAGACCACATAGACTCAAAAACACGTGTTATAAGTGGCATTATTAAATCAGATGCCAAAAATGAATAAACATAAGATGATTTTGATCAATTAAGTACGCTTCTCGTAAATACTCTTTTACAACAAGCCTTCAAGTCACCATATTTTACCTTAATCTTGTTATAAATGCATTTTAAAACCTCAATTTACAACATGAATAGACAACTAAAAATAATCACTTCCCAGTCTAAAATCATTGTTATTTGCTACTTCCTCCATTCTAACGTTTTTAGATCCTAAAACGTAATGCACACTACACATAATCCTGGTTCAGAGGAAGTACGTAGTTCATTTTACAGCTTTCTGGCTTTTTCCAATGTGCCACAGCAAAACCTCTAACATTACATGTTTTAGCTACTATTTATTGTTTTAGAGTATGTATTTATGGTTTATTATTCTTTCTATGAGCATTGGTAGAACATTTTCTGTGCAGCACTTTGGAAATGTTTCAGTTTATAAAATGTGCGTAATATATAAATAAAGTGGATTGGATTGATGTGACAAAGAGAAAAGAGACACACTTTTACTCTCTATCTTTTAACAATGTGAGTTGTGTAATCTTCTGTTGTCCTTTATTGATTGCTTTCTTTTAAATTGGCTTATTAGTCAATTTTATTGTCTTGATTTTTTGTCTTGTTTTTTATTCACTTACTTAATTTACTCTGCTTTTATTCTGTTATACGGTTTTACTATTTTAAAAAAAATCTTTTTTATGGTTTACTGTATTAACTATTTGAAACCACTTCAGTTTGTAAAATGTGCTATATATGGTAAATTAAGTAGATTGAATTGATATAAGAAACATTATATGCTTTTGCTACATCATTTTTGTTCATTTTGTAATCAGATACATGTGATTTTGTTGTGCTTCAGGTAGTGTTCAATGTGACTGTGGAGTTGCCTGGCTGCCTTTCGTCTCCTCATCACTTCTCTCTCAAACCGGTCGGACTTCAGGACACGCTGGACATCACACTGGACTCTCTCTGCTCCTGTGACTGTGGCCCGCCCCCAGAGGGAAACAGCAGCCAGTGCACGGCGGGACAAGGGGCTTTCCAGTGCGGCGTCTGTGTGTGTCAGCCCGGCTTCATGGGAGTCAACTGTGAATGCAATGAGGAGAGGGCTTTGTTGGGGGACTGCGTGGTGGCCGGAGATGATGCAGAGATATGCAGCGGACAAGGCCAGTGCTACTGTGGACAGTGTATGTGTCATACATCCAGCTTTGGACGCATCTACGGAGACCACTGCCAGTGTGACAATTACTCCTGTGTTCGCTTCCGAGGGGAGCTGTGCGGAGGTAATGAGGCTGCTTCAAAAGTGGATGATATCTGATGCGTTAATGTCGGTGTGAAAGAGGCCAAACCGCAGGAAATCTGATCTTATTGTCTCATATTTGCCGCACTTTGTCATGATCATGCCGGAATGTGGTTTGTAATACAGGCACAGGCAAATCCCAATTATGTCAGTTATGGCCATGGGCAGTTATCCATCGTTATCCAGATATGCGATACTAGCAATAATAATACTTACCTGAGGGAAAAAAAAACACACATTCTATTTTTTTCTAGTTTGCCAGACTTCAATATTTTATCATCCATTTATCCAGGATTTAGTGAAATAAGTCATTGTTTTGTTAATTTACTATTAGTATACTATACTATAGATTTCTAAGAATAGAGAAAACTGTGAAAGTCAGTTGTTCAAAACCAATTGTAGGCAGTTAAAGCTGGGTGACATGACAAAAAGAATAAGTATAATTTTCTTTCCTCATTTTGATCATTTTTTTCCTATTTATTTTGTCTTATATAAGTATATATATATATATATATATATATATATATATATATATATATATATATATATATATATATATATATATATATATATATATATATATATATATATATATATATATATATATATATATCAATTCCATGAACATAAACTATACAGACTTCTAATCATTTAATTTCCAATTAATTTGAATGTTGAACTCTTCTCCCAACCACATTATTTAACTGAAAGGATTGGTTGTTGACAATTTGTCAGTTCAAAAGCCCCAAGCTGTTAAATGAATATTAGAAATGAGTGAATCTCAATCTCAATTAAAATTTGATAAATTGCACAGCCCATCGGCATACAGTGGGTCTCAATAAATGAGAGTGATGGATAAAACAAGTGCATTTTACTTATAATTTGCTTGGATGAGAACCAAATAGAAGCAACTGTGAGAAGCGCTATTTTCATCATCTAATCAGGCACATTGTTGGATGAGGACAACTTCTAACTTCATCCCAGACAGTTGTTTGTTTGTCTTCAACTAACATGACATAGGTGTGGAAGTGGAGTTTGCATGTTCTCTCTTTGTCTGTGTAGGTTTCCTCCTGGTGCTTGAGTTTCCCCTACCACTAAAACATGTGCAATATGCTCCTCACTGCATGGGGCCAGGACTCCCCTGAAAATAGATTCCAAATCTTAGTGGGACTATCTTGGTTAAATAATAGTCAATAAAAAGGATCAGAACAGAAGGGATTGAATGGGCGGGGCTAACAGTTCAAACTAAAATATATGAATCACTCCTCAAAAATTGGGTTCAAAATCGGGTACAGTGCTGGGTTAAGTGCTTTTTTTGGCCTTGAGCAAGACACTTCCTCAACCCTGAAAGAGAACAGCCAATAGCCACATTTTCCAGTGTTAAAACTGGGGTACCTGAAAGTATATTGTAAAAGCAGCAGTTTGTGACTATGTGAGACTATTGTGAGCTCTCTCCAGCTAATTATAAAGTCTTACTTATCAATCAGATTGTCGGTGTCATCCAGGAAGTAAGAGCTGAAAGCACTGCTTGACTGTACTGTGCCTCAGTTTCACTTCGCTGTCTGAAAAAAGCTGTTTAAGTAATTAAAACACACTGAATATTAACCACACAGTCATTGTTCGGTTTGGATGTTCTAATGCTGATTTATCGAACCCCTCTCTAGGTCATGGCTTGTGTGACTGTGGAGATTGCCACTGTGACCCTGGTTGGACTGGGGAGTACTGTAACTGTAGCACCAGCACTGACGCCTGCCTATCTGAGGACGGGACGATCTGCAGCGGTCGGGGCAGCTGTGAGTGCGGCCAGTGTGTCTGTTCTGTCCCAGAAGCGTCAGGCGACAAGTGTGAGAAGTGTCCCACATGTGGAGACGCCTGTAGCTCTGCAAGGTGAGAACACTTTCATCCTAAAATGACTTCAATAGCACCGTAATGTAGATGTTTTTTTATCAGCTTGTTTCTTTACCTGCAACATATAAAGCCTTTTATGCCACTTGATCCGACTGTTCTTTTCATCACAAGAGTATCGCATTATGGTCCCCTTGTTCACATTTGTCTACACCTATAGAAGTGACATGAAAAGACAACTAATGTCTGCAACACTGGACTAAGAGATTTCCTTTCTATGCTTTAAAAGCAGCTGTCAGGGCAAGTGCTATTTGATACCACTGTTTTGAGGTGGACGTGGTGGAGAGTGAGGAAAGCCTTGGGAAAAGGCAGATAAGACCAGATTTGTCTGAGGAAAGGATCAAAGCATCATTAAAAGTAACCTGTTTCTGTTTTGTGCTTGTTTCACACCAGGGGCTGTGTAGAGTGCCACCTCGAAGAAGAGGACGCGGAGCTCTGTGCCCAAAAGTGTAGCTTTCACAAGATTTCTGTGAACACATCAGCAGGTCAGTAATACTCCTGGCACCATATTATTGTGTGGTGCTATATAGATTTTACAAACGGATGATTTCATACTTCACACGATCTCTCTGGGTGGAGTCTGCATGTCCTCCCCGTGTTACCGTGGGTTCTCTCCGGGTTCTCCGGCTTCCTCCCACCGTCCAAAGACATGTCTGTGTAGGTTAATTGACAACTCTAAATTGTCCCTAGTGTATGAATGTGAGAGTGAATGGTTGTCTGTCCTTGTCTCTGTCTCTCTGTGTCAGCCCTGCGACGAGTTGGCCCCTGTCCAGGGTGTACCCCGCCTAAGGCCCAAAGTCACTGGGATAGGCTCCAGTCACCCGTGACCCCTAACGGGAATAAGCGGTAGAAAATGAATGAATAAATGATTTCATACTCTCAAAACAAAATTTTACATATTTGTTTCATCATGACATTTTCACAAGAAATATCGCACCTTATTAAAATGTGTCCAAATGTATATCTACTCATCGATTCACGTTCTTATTATTATTATAACTACTATTAACATATAAAATGGCAACATATATAAAAATGATACAAGGTAAATTGCTAATGTGAAAATTGTGAACCTAATGTTTTGTTCTGTTCTTTTTTTTGAAACTGAGAAATAATGTGCAATAGAAAATCTAAAGGCAGATCATTGTCTAGCATTTCCTCATACTGTATATGAACGACCAAAAGTACACATTAATACAGTAATTATTTGTTTATGTCTAGTTTCCATCTGTTAGTTTCAGAAACAAGATCACAGCAACATGATAACATAAAGAGTTTTTATTCTCTAAAGTGTATCTTCTCCTGGTCTGTCCTACAACTTAAGAAAAAAAAAAACAAAAAAAAAACACACACACACAAAACTATGAATTAACAAATATTAATACAGATATTGCTTTGAGGCATGTCCTTCCTTTTTGTTAATAAGGAATAAGCCATTGTTTTTGTTATAGGTATTATGGGAACATCAATCATTAAAATATGAGTTATCACACAGTATAAACAAAAACAATTACAATTTTCCCACAATGTTCTGTTTGGAACAAGCAGCTGCAGCATGTATAGATGACATATAACTGTTAGCGTCTTGATTGATTTATTCTAAGACAAACCGGGAAGACTTTTTTCAAAGAAAACATTTCAAGTCTGTGCAAGTATTATTTCTTACGCTATTGCTATAAACTGAAATCAGTTATAACCCCGGGCCTTGTACATTTTGTTACTTGAGATATTGACAACATAAATAAACTACTGATATTGTTTTGGGATTTTGAAAGTGCAGTGTTAATGGAACCTTTCCTATTAAATAAAAGTTACACAAATGAAACTCAGCCATTTTTTTTTTAAAGAAGCATATTATAAATTGCTATACTTGAACTGGCAGAAACATGTCATCAACATTATGTCTTCAAATTCTGCTCATTCTGCACCCAAGAGCAAAAAACAAATTCTCCAGCTCACGGCAATGACATAACCACCTTTCTGTCATTATAGGGCACTCACTTCACTAATATTGTCTTGTTTATTCATTGTTTTGCTTTATATTTGGAGAGGTATTAGTGTAAAGGCTAAGTTTTCCCATGGGTCACAGATTTGCTGGTATGTTGACCTCTCTGGACTCCGATATCTTATGTGTATCCTGTACCTCTTTAGTGCACCAAGGCTGGACAATGGTGAACATATTATTTACCTTGTCGTACAGGCAAAGCTTTTATGTCACTTCTGAATAGCTAATAGACCTCAACTTCCCTGTTTTATTTTAAACTTACTCTTCATGTGCAAGCTGAGAGGTGTAGCTGATTATCTGAGAGGATTTTCAGGCTTCAGATGCAAAATACAATAGTGTGGGCAGATTTTCGGCTTTGATATGGAAATCAAACTAACGGGCCAGCACAGACTTCCATATCCTTTTACATCCACAATGCAGAAAAGAAAGATGATCTAAAGGATTCATGTTTTTATCCAATATTCACTTCTCTTTCAGATTATGACCAGGACCACTCCATGAAATGCACATTGATGACAGACTCCGAGTGCTGGATCTCCTTTTATGTGATAAGAACCGAGATAGGGACCAATGCCTTCGACCTTCAGATGTATGGTAAGTGTATAAACAAGCAAATGTTTTGAGAGTGAATGTGCGACAACTGATAGCATCTGTTGAGTTTACAGCATGTACATTAGTGACTGTGCCACAGACCACATGCAACAGTGAAGTGTCCTATCTCTCTCTGTCTTTCTGTCTGTCTGTCTCTCTCTCTCTCTCTCTCGCTCTCAAACATACATAAGGTGAAGCGACAGTGCTTCAGGTGGAACAAAGGTCATCTTTTTAGGTTGGCAGCTCAAGTCCAGTCAGGGTGTTGTTGGTGCAGTTTTGGCACCTGAGACGAATAGTTCAATGTACAGTGCAATGGGTCACTTGGTGTATATTATTTTAAGCTATATTATAAACTAAAGTATAGTACTTATAATAGTTTATTTTGTTGTCTTTCAGGTTGCCCAGAGCCTCCTAACATTCCCATGATTATCCTGGGAGTGTCTCTGTCCGTGGTGTGCATCGGCTTGATCCTGCTGGCCGTGTGGAAGGTTCTGGTGTCTGTCCACGACCGGAAAGAGGTGGCGAAGTTTGAAGCCGAAAGAGCAAAAGCAAAATGGCAGACGGTGAGTTTTCCATGATTTTGTGCACTAACCTTGATAAATGGAGGGGACAGTTGAAGTAGAATCTTAATTATAATTCAATTAAAATCCCTTTGCGTTTGATTTACTGCATCAGAAAAAAATATTCTTTACATAATCTACAATACAAATGCATTTTATTGCATATTTACTGTAGGGGCTGCACAATGCCACATCAAAATCATAGTTTGAATTTGAATAATGAAAAGGCTGCAATTATTTAGGTAATTGAGTGTTCTTTGCAAACAGCAAAAGATCTTATTTATGTACAAAAGAAAATTTTGTCTTGTTGTTTCGATTTCTACAAACAAAATTAGTGTTTAAAAATGTTTTAATTGGGCAGTTTATTTGTCTTATATTAAATGATTATGCTTTAAAATGTGCACTGTGAAGGTGTAAATTGTAAAATGATGTATGAGAAAAATTTGTAACTTTTTTGTAAATTTGTAAAATTTATCTTTTTGCAGGGGACCAATCCTCTATTCAAAAGCTCAACATCTACCTTCAAGAACGTGACTTACAAGAGTGCAGCCAGAGAAAAGATTATTACAATGGAGAACTGCTGACAATGACACTGACACTGTACAAACCAGATTTTGAATGCACTTAAGATATGTTTGTGTGTGCGGATGTGTGTGTGAATGACAGATAGTGTACTATTCATAGTGTGTTTTAGCCTAAAGGTACTTTGTGGATGTTTCACACAGTTGAGACACTGTGATTGACTGGCATTACATGGACTGCTGCTGGAGAGGTGCACTGCTTCTGCACTCTTATTGCTGCACTTTCTGATCATTCATCTACTGTAAAACATGCAGCTGCAAAAAGGGGGCACCACTGAGTGATCTACTACTGAACATACCTGTTTTATTGAATGAACGTTTATAAAAGTTGATGATTCTGATTTGTAATACATTGTGTTGTTTTTGTTTCGAAACAAGGCTGGGCCTTGGTGGGTTATTTTTATTTGCACTTCATTTAATTTGAATAAAGTTAAACATCGTTGGTACTATAGTTTAAACAGCATTCAGTAGTATTTTATTGAGTTATTTTAAACCGAGTGCAACATCTAAATACAATTACTTGGCCTATATGAAGGTCTAGTGTTGGGCAGCTGCTCCTCTGGACCCCCGGGCTATGCTGAAAAAAATGGTTTGTCTTAAAATTCAATTTTAAAGTTCAAGTTCAAAGTTTATTTTTGTACCGCCCAACAACAACCTGTTGCCACAGGTAGAAAGCAGTTTAAATATTTAGCATTTGACCTTAATGGGAACATCCAGGTCACAGGTCAGGGTCGTGAGATGGGGGGGCAGACTACTGGGAAATGAAAAATAGGGAGAAAACTTCCTCCAGCAAAGTTGCTCCTAAAGCAGCATAGCTAAAACTGTAGGTTTTTATTTCTGTTCCTAACTGGCCTGACCATAAACTATTTCAAAGAGGAACGTTTTGAGCCTGGTCTTAAATGTAGAGACTGTGTGTCGGCCTCTTTTACATGAACAGGGAGCTGGTTCCATAACACAGGAGCTTGGTAGCTAAACGCTCTACCTCCTACTGTGCTTTTAGAGACTCTGGGGACCAACACCAGCATTTTGAGAGTGAAGTGCTCTGTTTGGAGGGTATGCTACAATCGCACCTTTGAGGTAGGGTTTGTGGGACATAACCACTCTCTAGTTAAGTATTTATTTATTATATTAAGAGTAGGATTTATAATTAGGGGGAGGATTTCTTTGAGGAGTCTGCTTTGGATTGGGTCTAAAATACAAGTTGATGTTTTGGAGGACATAATGACTGAAGTTATCTCAGCTTGATCAACAGCAGTAAACCTATCTAATATTACTGAAGGATTTGTATGGGACACTGACTTTACAGGTTGGGCTTGCTCACTACTAATAGCGGGAATAATTTAATTTATCTTAGCCCTTGTAGTTGTGATTTTGCTGTTAAAGAATTGAAGGAAGTCATCACAGCTTAGAGTAACTGGTACTGAGGGTTCTACTGCGCTGTGACAGTTAGTCAGGCTGGCTACAGTGCTGAAGAGAAACCTAGTGTTGTTTTTGTTTACTTCTAGATAGACTTTTAGATTTGAATAATATCTGGTTTGGACCTTACGCAGAGCCTGCTTATATGACAGTAAGCACATTTTCCATTCCTTTAGGGATTCCTCCATGTGGGAGTGGCGTAAAAATCTCTCTAGTTTTCTTACCCTTTGATACCAGGCTCGTTTTGGCCTGATGACGTTCTGTTTTAGTGGGGCTGCAACATCTTGAGCAGATTAGAGAATGTGTGAATGTGTCCACGATTTCATCAGTGACACTGGGACTAAAACTGTTCTCAGTTGGACCACTTGACATGCCACTGAGTATTGGCTTTAATATATATTTTTGGTCACTCTATTCCATAAGTTAAAACCAGATCCAGAATGTGCTTGTGACTGGGGGTTGGTTTATTTACATTTATATATAAAGTTTATAAAGTTTGAGAACCACTGGCCTAAACCTTTGCCAGGGGCATAGCACCAAATTCTGGGCCCTAGCTACAAACCGTCCCGGTGGGCCTCTTAATACATAATTTTGTATGATTTATTCATCTTAGCAAATTTGGTAATTAAAATTATTTTTTCATTCAGTATTGCTAGAATATACACCCTGTGGTTTGAAGACTTAACAACAACTCACAAATGTATAGACATCTTGTGTAGATTCCAACCTATATTATGATACAGTTGTGTTTGTTTTTGTAATTAGTACGAGACTAATTTCACAAAGATCTATAAGACTATACTGCACCAACTGCAAATTATTATCACCAATTTTATTTGTTAACAATTTGGCTAATATGTGAGCAATTATTTTCCTTTTTTTTCAAGGGGTGATAGGGCCCTCAGATCTCATGTCGCATATTACTTTGGTTGGTCTACTGTAGATAAAAGGGTTGAGGATCTGTAGGAGGTCATGCGATATATAATATGGCTATGATCATCATTATTTTTTAGGACATTATCAAGAGATATTTACTTCCTTTTGTTTTGCAGAAATCTACGCTCTTCTGGGTATTGTACAGAGGCAGCTCATTTTTCTTTTCTCATTCTTTGCTCATTTAAAGTTTATATGACTGGTTAGTCTATATTTCACTAAAATGGAAGATTTTACTAAACATTTTGAGTATTTGTCCCCAGTTTAACAGTTTTCGTAATGTTTATAATTGTACTGGTTGAACATAGGCAGAAAATACAGTACGACATATTTGCTGCCCAACACTCAATTGAGCGTTAACTGTCTCTTAATTTTCAACGGCATGTTGCTTTTTGATGACATAGAGGTAGACGGATTCCATTTTAGAACTCAGCTCTGCTTCCTGTAATTTTAAACTTTAATTTTTCAAAATTTCTTCACAAACTGCACCTTCACAGATAAAGCTATAAGTAAAACTATGATAGATATTTACCACTGGTGCCCTCCCACCAAACTAAGTAATAATTAGCAAAACAGGAGAAGCACAACAATAAATGGCACACGGAGTGCATGACTGAGGGGCGTGAGCATAGACATTCATGAATTTATCTTATTTTTATATTAAGATAGAAAGATAAGATATATATATATAATATATATCTTATTATATTTATCTTGTAAGTTCACGTCTATGGGCGTGAGGACCTCCTGCCCCGGTGTGCCACCTCCACCCACAGAAGGGTGGTCTGGACTGGACAGCAGGGGAAGCTGGGGCTTCTGTCATGTCCTGCATGGCCCTGCCTCCTATATGCTCCCCTCCCTTTCCTTCTCCCTGGGTGTGTGTGTGCCTGGGCGGAGTCTGCACCTGTAGCTGATCTGCAATCAAGCAGCATTCAAAGATCCAGCTCTCCTGCAAGACTCTGCCAGATTGTTGTCATCTTTCACACGGTGAACTACTTGGCTACTCTGCTTTTGAGAATTTTGTACTTACCTGTTTTTCGCCTCCTGTTGTGGTTTTTGGTCTGCTCCAGCCCTGCTCCAGTTTGCTCCTGCTCCAGTTTGCTCCTGCCTACTCCACTTCAACTGCCTCCAACAGCTAATAAAACATTTTTACTTTTGATTTGGCCGTAGTGTCTGTTTTTGGGTCCCGAAGCCGTAACAGCTTCTGTCCAGCCGATGGTAGGCTTCAACTGTCAAGAATGTATAAATACATTCAGATTATGGCCCAAAATAAATTGAAATGTTCATGTTTGGAGAATGGTGTGTTTGCTTTTTAAAACGACAATTTTCTTTTGTTTTAAGACAATGAATAACACAATATCTGGCTGGTGAAGGTTTTTACTTCCATCCTATTGCTTCTTATATGGGTTTTATAATTTATTTATTTAAAGGGCACATATTCTGCAACAGTGACTTCTTTGAGCTTTTAATCATATTCTAACGATGTACCATAATCAAAAACATACCTGGAGTTGCATTCAGTTGCATTCACGCTGTTATGAGGAATGTTCATTAGAAAATCTCCCCCCTCCGAGCACCAAACACGCTTCCTGCAGAACTTCCTGGTTCTGGGACATATTTTCAGATTCCATAGGTGACTTATCGGAGAATCTTCTGCTGTTTTAAGGACTTAAAACAGCAGAAATGCTCAGACTCGTTCTGAGCATTTCTGCCATCTAAACACAATCACTGCTTCTGCTCACCGCACCATAATGTTTGTTGACGGCATGTTTGTTGATATGGCAAATTTAAGGTACTCAGGAGCATGTTTAAAGGCTAATAACAATATGAAAAGTGCATAATATTTTCCTTCAATTTATGTTTTGTATCAGGAAGTGCATTAAGTCTTTTACAACAGTGGTTCCCAAAGTGGGGGTCAGGACCCCCAGGGGGTCGCGAGGGATGGGCTGGGGGTCGCAAGATCATTTCGAGATATAATATGAAGGAATATGACATTGTATTTGCTCTATTTTTCAAATTAAATACAGTTTTGTAGTGAAATAGGGTCTAATAAAACAATAAACTATTCAAATAACCAATATTAAACCTGATTTAACATACTTTGACACTTAAAATGATTTTTCATTTGGCTTTGGGGGTCCTGAGTTGGTTGCATGGCTATTTTGGGGGACCTGGCCAGAAATGTTTAGGAACCCCTGTTTTACAGTATGGCATTTAACTTATCTTTATCCAGCTTTTTATAGGGATTTTTTTTCTGTCACTATTTGTGTAAGCCTGTGTTATTACTTTTGTTCTCTGAAATAATGTCTGATTCACTGATTGTTTCACTGAAAATCTTTAGATACGTTTACAATGCTGCTGCTACAAATTATTATTAGTTTCTTACATATGTGACATACGTGTATTAAATGGGTGCAAGCCTTGAAAATACTCCAATAAGTTTAACTTCTATTCAAAACAGCAATCTCAATGTTTTCTATAATATTCTCAATAAGTGACCTTAAATTACATCAAAGTGTTGTACAAAATGTAATACATGACCTAAATACACAGGAAGGTATGCATGATTTTGATGTTTATATAGTCTATTGTGTGTTTAGATTTCAGTGTCTTAAGGTTCTTCTATTATGACTATTCTATTCTCACATTTGTTAAATTGTACATAACAATTAATGCTAGATTTTTATGTTATGTTTATTTTATTTTCACTGCTGGTTTAGTTGATGAAATAGTCTGCACGCCTGTAACAAAAATAGTAGTGGTCATACTTGTCAATGATCCCGTCAGATCTCAGACGCTGAGCAGATCAGGGCTTGGTTATGGAAGAAACTCCAGAGAGTTCCAGCGTTGTGTCCTTAGGTAAGACACCCAAATTGCCTAGTATGAATGTGGTGTGTGCATGATGCAAGGGGGGCCAATGGTGCAAATTGGCAGCCTTACTTCTATTAGTCTGCCCTAGGGCATCTGTGGCTAAATAAGTGGCTTACCACCACTGTGTGTGAAGTGAAAGAATAATGACAATAGTCTGGCTCTTTGAGAGACTTTGACAAGTCTGTGAAGCGCACTACATGTGTAAGGGATTCATGGTATTATAAAAAATTATTTACCATTAAAGTATGGCCGGTGTCTCTTATCTCTCCACATCTCTTGGATTTGCTCTGATTTGTCTAAGATAGAAGTGGCAGTACATTCCCACTGACTGTGATAATGGCTGGTTGGCTCACAATGGTTACTGCTACAGAGTGACGGCTAAAGCAGAACACTGGCACCAGTCCAAACAGACGTGTGTGTACCAAACCTCACCAGTCCTCACTCCGTATCAGAGGTGGAGTTCCTCATTTATGTCCTGCAAGTTCTGCAAAAATAGTTTAACACAAACAAACAAGACACGATCCAACCCAAGGTGTAGGCTGTGTAAAGAAGCTTCTGAAACAGTCCAGCACATCATTGCAGGGACTAAGATGCTGCAGAGAAAGTGTACGCCATGTACGCCATAACCAAGTGGTTGGCATAGGTTTACAGAAACATCTGGTGGAGCATGGACTGGAAACCCCAAGGTCAAAATGGGAAACACTTCCAAAGAAGGGAAGATCCTGTGGGCCTTGATACAGACTGACAGAATGGTAAGGGCAAAACAACCAGACATTGTGGTGGTGGATAAACAGCAAAGGAAGGCAGTTGTGGTTCACGTGGCAAAACCAAGTGATGGCAACCTCAGAAGAAAGGAAAACAAGAAACTAGAGAAATACCAAAGGCTTAGAGAAGTTGCGGGCGAAAGTGGTGCCCGTGGTGATCGGAGCACTTGGGGCAGTGACCCCCAAACTGGAGGAGTGGCAACAGCAGATCCCTGAAGGAACATCAGACATCTCAGTCTAGAAAAGTGCAGTGCTGAAGTGAGAGTTAAAAATAAATCTCACTTCAGTGAGTTTCTAACTCTCGCCGAAGTTAAACATCATTGGTACTGTAGGCCAAAAAGTAGGTTTGAATAATCTTGGTGTACAGTTGTTATAAACATTTTTGGGCATTCACTGTAAGGATGGGTATTTTTTTTTCACTTGAACTTGACCCTGTAGTTACTAGGCTATAAGAAAAGTTTTACTCCAGGTGCCTTCCATAGACATAAAAACTATGCCTTCCCAATTCTTCTCAAACACAAAATTACTGTTTTGAAATTGTGACCCCTTGTGGCTGGATGTTGTAGGCCTGAGACTTGAGCTTTCTTAAAATTAGTAAAATTCGAATATTTGATTGCCTACAAAGTTTGCACGTAATAGTGTGCGTCAGCGGTACACAAGGTGCAGTGTAATTTGTCTCTGCCCTCTTTTAAGTCTTTGGTTTGTCACTATAGCTCAATGTAAAGCCTGCAGCTACTGTAGCAAACCCCCGTCGATGCGATGCCAAGAGTGCAGGCAGCTCCTCCTCTGGTCCCCCGCTGAAAAGACGCACAACTCGGCCAAAGTTTGTGAGAGAGGAAAACATCCAGCTCGAAAAACTTAGTAGACTCTCGGAATGTGCGGATTTTCTTGCTTTACAGCTCCACAAACAGTAACATGACGCGGGGACCGCCTTGGCGCATGGATTACGCGGGGATTGTTTGCGTTGTTGTGTTGTTGGCGAAAGGCTGCGTCTGTGACACCGAGCAAGAAGCAGACGTCCTGGACAAGAAGCAACTTGAGGAGTATTACAGTAAGTCAATGAATGTGCAGCTTCTGGATACTTGGTACATGGCAAAGGCTAACGCAAACTTTATAACATGCCTCATCAATGCGAAAATGATGCCCAAATTTGGCCCATAGTCTATTCGAGCAGATTGTAGATCTTGGGCTAGGCTACAGACAGAAAATAACATTCCACACATCAGTGTCATTATGTTTACTAGCAGAAAAAAGTGAAATGCTACATTAAAGTTGAAAGTCTCCGGGGACATGGGTGGAAGTTGAGCTACCTCTGAAACTTGATTTACGATTCAAAATCTGTTGTAACATTAGAATATATTGCATGACCAATAGACAGGGAATATAAAAATAGCTACAACTAAAAAGTAGTCATTGTCCACAGTGGTGGTCACTGTGGATGATGCAGAGGTTTGCTGAAGAAGCAGACATGATAATAACATATCATTTTCTCCATGCTTTAGTGGTCAATGAGTAACAAGAGGCAAAACAAAAGTTAAAGAGTAAAACTTTCCCAAATGTTCTTGGTCATAAGCCTATGTGCAGAGCAATGCATTACTTTACGTAGATAAATAAATAAACACTGCAGGTAATATGATACTTCAATCATACAAGAAGACTGGGGAGACTGGGGGAAATCCATGCAGTTTTCCACGGTAAACATTCCCACTGAAACGAATGGAAACGCTTGTCTCATAAGTTATTATGGTCCAAACATTTCAAAACTCCCTTGCGTGGCTTCTTTAATTCTGAATAGAAAGAAATTGCTTTAGTTTCCAAACAACTTTTCTTCAACAAGGAGGGTCTCACAGTTATCCATTTGCTAAATTCTCTTGAACATTGTTTATTTAATCTGCTTTCTACCTGTGGCCCATCGAGGCAAATGTTGTGATTTTGGGCGCTACAAAAATAATTGAACGTAATAACAACTTAAATCTCAGTGGAATTTTGCTGGTTAAATAATGGTCAATAAATATTTAATTAATAATATCAAAGCATTTATTTTATACTTTATTGTGCATTTATCTTCTCAGAAAAGGGTCATTTTATACTGGAGAGTGGTGACCAACATAAGTGCATCAATGTGGGAGAGGCCATCCTGAGGTTGGAGGACTGTGAGCGCCCCACGCGGCACATGCTGTGGAAATGGGTCTCCAGACAGCAACTGTTCAACCTTGGGACCGGCCAGTGTCTAGGACTAAAAGTGAATGCATCATACCCACTGGGCATGTTTGAGTGTGACACCTCTTACTCCCTGATGTGGTGGCGCTGTCAGGACAATGGCATGCTCGGGCCATTTATCTGGAGACTGACCGTGTCTGGAAATGTAGTGACAGCTAAGAAAAGCTCCTACTACAACTGGAAGAGGTACGGAAGCCACAATGAAGGGCCATGTTCATTTCCCTTTGAAGGTAAGTGAGTTAATGCACTCATCAGAGTAGACTACTAACTACTAACAAATATATATAAGATGAGATATATATATATATATATATATATATATATATATATATATATATGTATAAAATGCATATATACATCTTAAGTGGCCGTGTTTGTGGCCGTGTTTGTCTTTGTTAAATAAAGAAAAATAGATTTTTTTTCCAACAGTTTCAGTGCTTGACAATTGGATCAGAGCATCTCCCCCCACCTTGTGTGAAGTCCAGGTCAATAGTTGTCCGTCAAAGGTTGTAGAAGGAAAAATAAACTTAACATAACTGCAAGCAGGCCAGTTCACTGTAGCCCCTGGGGAAGTTATTCCTGACCGATAGAATACTGTCAAAATTTCAGATTATGTAAGAGTTCTTTGAAAATGATTAATAAGTATTTAGTTTATTCTATTTTTTACAGAAGTCTACACTCTTCTGGGTAATGCACATGGGAAGCCCTGTACTTTTCCATTTAAGTACAACAATAAATGGTACACTGAGTGCACGACAGAGGGGCGTGAGGACCACCTGCCCTGGTGTGCCACCTCCGCTCACTATGACCAGGACGAGCGCTGGGGCTTCTGTCCCGTCGATGGTAGGCTTCAACTGACTGTGCACAAACTGGTGAACTATGCTTAGACTTCATGTTTTTGTTGGCTTTTTAAAACACCAGTTTACTTTCGGCTACTCCCTTCAGGCATCCATTTATCACCATAATAACGATCACAGTAGTCGGCTTCATAATTAGACTGGTGAAGGTTTTAACGTCCTTCCCATTGCTTCTACATTCATTTCGGTTTTGGACTGATCTTGCGGTTCAAATATTTTATCATTAACTACTATTTTTGTGACCATCCACCCCTAATGATCTTTAGATTCTACCTGTGACACATTTTGGGAGTCAAACTCTGAGCTGCAGGCTTGTTACCAGTTCAACCTGCACACCATCCTGACCTGGAGCCAGGCACACTCCTCCTGCCAGGCCCAAGGGGGAAACCTGCTCAGTATCACCAGTCTGGCCGAGTACAGATACATCAGAGGTAGGGTTGAATTATTTTTTTCCAACGCATTTTGCAATTGCAAATAAAATCAGCATTCCATGGAACCCATGCAGGAACTTGAGTTTTAACTGAACTTGAATTTTAAAACGAAGGGGTTTCAGAATTAAAGAATCCTGAGAAAGTGCACATGCATGTTCAGCTATTGAGATACATCTTGCATTGTGTGGTCTTGGATTCATTAAGTAGATTTTTTTTTATTATGAACTTTAAAGCATTCTCTAGGAATGTGTGTCTGTATCTTAACTATCTTTGTGTGAAAGGATGTAGAAAATTTTGGGGGATGTAAATTAGCTTTTAGATAACTGTTGCATCAAAAAGCAACATTTATGTTCTAATTGTACATGGGCCCCTTTTAAAATATCTAATAATAAAATGCACATGAACACCTGCATAAATTGGGACGCCTATAGGAAAACCAATGAAACTGACATGTAGCTGTCAAACATCCCGGTGAACTTGATATTTTCAAAACATTTCTTTCATGATCAAAAACTGTTAAAAAACACTGTGGTGGCATATGTCTCTATCATACATTAACCATCATACATGCAACAAATTACGTTTGAAACTTCCATTCCTTTGTTTTGTAACAGATCGCTTGGCCAGTGTCGGAGTAAGAGTGTGGATTGGACTAAATCACATCAAAGATAGTCTAGGATGGCACTGGTCTGACGGCTCGCCTCTCAGCTTTATCAACTTTACATCAGGTACAGTGTGTTGTGTATGTGACTGAAATACATTTCTGTTTGCTACAGACTACCAATATCACTTAATGCATATATTCTGGGCATCTAATGGAACAATATACTTTGATTCATACATTCTGTGTACATTACTGTACTTATTTTTTATATACTTTATTTTAAAGCATGTATTTATGTAAATTAAGTCATGTTGGCCTTTTATTCTCATCAGCTTTACCTGCAAAGCCAATGCAAGTAACGAGTGAATGTGGAGTGTATAATCCGGCCAACGCAGAGCAGTGGCAGGGGATGGTGTGTTCTTCTGCTCTGCCGTACATCTGTAAGAAAATGCCCAATAACACCCAGACTGCGGAGCCACTGGGTAAGACACCTGATGTATTTGTAATATTCTTTGTTACTTTCGTTTGTTGTTTGTAGTTTGAAACCCACATTGGAAAACATGTTCAAAAAGCTCAAAGTGCACAGTAAAGCATTAAAAAACAACAAGCATATAAACAAACAATGGAAGTTACAAAGTACCAAGAAACAATTTGACACAGTGAAATAAGCAAGCTAAAAGTAGCTAATCTCACTATAGGAAATTGCTAGATCAAAGTGGATTGTTCAAGCTTGTGACGGCTTGTGGAGAAAAAAAAAATATAATGATTGATTTATTTATGGCATCAGATCTTTCAGAAAAATGTAAACACAATGCAATATCAAATTCTGGTATATAGCCATAAAAGCCATGAAATTAACTGAATTGTTTGCATTTCAGGAAAAGTTTAGGAACGTTAATGTGCTACTGTGATAAATTTAAGAAACAGATTGTATTATTGCATAGAACAGAGGAAAACAAGATATCCTTATATATGTATCATTTAAAAGGAAATACATTGTACATAAATCATAGTCATAGAGGCTGGTTTCCTGCGAGGGCCATAAGACATTTCTGTGAACAATGAATGAACAAAAAGGTCAAAGGTTCATTTGTTTTTCTGCTCAGTCGTTGGTCTGAACAGCTGTTGTGCACCTGGAGACTGTCCTCCCGACCTCCTTTTCCTCTGCACTCTCAGCAGTTTGACCAAAAATGTAGTGCTGTTGAATGAAGTATGTAAAGTGTCTCTTATTCTCTCCTCCTCCCCTATTTTTCTACTGATTTTTCTGAAAGAGAACTGGCAGTACATTCCCACTGACTGTGATAATGGCTGGTTGGCTCATAATGGTCACTGCTACAGAGTGACGGATAAAGCAGAAAACTGGCACCAGTCCAAACAGACGTGTGCGGATCAAGGGGCAAACCTCACCAGCCTTCACTCCCTGTCAGAGGTGGAGTTCCTCGTGAATATCCAGCAAAACTGTAAGGCAAATGTAATTTTACTCCTACATATATTTTACATATACATGTATTTTAGCAGTGTTTAATTGAACACTCTTTTATAATAACAGTTTAAAAGTTGTACTTTTACAGTATCATACCTGTCTTATACAAGATTTATGTGTTTATTCTGCTCACAATTCTAGTTACTGGGTCCATTAGTGAGCTGTGGATTGGTCTGTGGAAACAAGAGTCATCTCCAGCCGTTGAGTGGTTGGATGGTTCACCTGTAACTTTGGCTCCATGGCACCAAAACCAACCTCCACAGATCCCCCCAACAGACGGTACTCTCTGTGGCACGACAGATGTAAAGGTAGATGTGCAAAATGTGCTTTCATTCTTAAAATGCCCAAATTTAACAACGTTCTTCTCACCACAGGAGGGTGACTGGTTTTTGAGATCTTGCTATTTGCAATATTCGGCCGTTTGTCGCAAAAAAGGTCGCACCCCCATCCGTTCCTCGGATTCATGGGACGAAGGTTGTCCTGAGGTGAGAACAGAAAATACAATGTGTTTTACTCTGCTGTTTTTTTTCATCTGCCTTCTTCTAACAATATACTTTGCATTTTGTTCCACAATCACTAATTTAATTTTTTCTGCTTCATCTTGAGTCTCCCCCTAATGCCTACTTTTTATACAAAACAGTGTTCAGTCAGTTTTAGGGTGTATTTACTATAACATACACTACAATCAATGCAGTGTTTCTATTAAATGTAGATAATTTTGATATCATGTAAAAATAATTGTTGTGTTGATGTAAGATGCACTAGAATCTCATTAGGGCACATTAGTCCAATGTGATCACTGTAACAGCAGGTGAGGTTAAATTTCTACTAAAATACATTAGTTTTACTCCATAGTTACAGGGTAATTGCAGTCACAATGGAGTCTAAAGAGACACATTCACAAGAATACTTGTGAGCATGTTGGTCATTCTGTCACACAAGAAGCTGATTCACATAATGTAGCTGCTGACGTACTGATTAATCACTGGATTTATGTAGTGCCTTTCATGACACTCAAGGCACTTATTGTGCAGTATTCATCTGGACTATGATTACAAGAACATCCATCTGAGTCATTCGTCCACTTTCTACCCAGGAACTCAAGGTCCCAAAATATTTACAAGCATTTCAGTGCACATCAGTAACTTGTCAAAAATAACAAAAACATAACAAAGATGAGGTGATGACTAGGATGGTTGATTTGTAAAAAAATGTAAGTGACAATTTTTACCTTATTTTACAATTCATCATGTTTGAAGGAACAGAAGCTTTTTTTCTTTCTTTCTTTCTCTTTCTTTCTTTCTTTCTTTCTTTCTTTCTTTCTTTCTTTCTTTCTTTCTTTCTTTCTTTCTTTCTTTCTTTCTTTCTTTCTTTCTTTCTTTCTTTCTTTCTTTCTTTCTTTCTTTCTTTCTCTTTCTTTCTTTCTTTCTTTCTTTCTTTTTTTCTTTCTTTCTTTCTTTCTTTCTTTAAGGATTTTTTGGGCTCATATCCTCTATTATGCAGAACAGTTTAGCATGAAATGGGGATGAGAGAGGGAAGGGCATTTGAACTAGGAACAGAAGATCTGTGTGGTGTAATCTAACAAGCCAATGTAGCTCAAATTGCTAGCCTTAGCTCATCCTGAAACTGGGAGAAAGGGGTCAGAATACAATACATTGTGGTAATGGGTGTGACAGCAGGTGATCATAATGTTGTTTATCATTATATTTACAGAAATTGCTTCTATGGACAAGACAAGATTAACTCACTAATGTCTTTGCTTTATAGGGTTGGAAAAGACATGGCCACCATTGCTACACAGTGACAAGTTATGAACATAACTTTGAAGATGCAGTTAGTGACTATTACTGCAAAGGCGCTCTCCTCACTGTGGAAAACAAGTACTGTTACAGTTCGTTGACAAAAAAGTAATTTTATTGTATCTAGAAAATAATCTTTCAATTCCCACTAGGTTTGAACAGGCATTTGTCAACAGTTTGCTCAGAGAGAAGGGAGCCAACAGCAGCTTGTTTTACTGGATTGGCCTCAGAGACCGAGAGGATATGCGAGGATACAGATGGATCGCTCATAATAACACAGAAGTACCTTTAACCTTCACCAACTGGAACAAGCACCAACCCGGTAATCAATACATTTATGAGACGTAGTTACATCTGACCACCTATGCTATGCTAAGTGAGATATAACAATGCTCAGAAATATATATTATTGCTTAACCAAGTGTTTCTTTCAAAACCCTGTAATAAAACAAGTTTATGTAAACTAACCCCTGGAAGTTGAAAGTTGAAAGAAAATAAATGTAAAGATGTCTTTAGCCATTAGCACATACATGCATTGTCATCACAGTTAAGTTCTATATTGGTTATTTAAAACGTCTCTTTCTGTTTGTTTGTTTCCTAGATAGATAGATAGATAGATAGATAGATAGATGTACTTAAACTATACACATAAATCACACGAACCACACCTTTATCAAAACATAGATTCTATTTTTGACTATTTACTTGTTGTCTCACTGTCCTTTTCCCCCTCTTCAGTGAGTGTTGGTGGTTGTGTTGTGATGTCTGGCGGTCCTGCTCTGGGACACTGGGAAGTCAAACACTGTCAAACCTTCAAGGCTCTGTCTGTGTGCAAACGAAGCATTGAGAACTACCAGGACGCCCCGCCGCAAGAGGACCACAAGGCCGCCTACGCCCCCTGCCCCCCCGGGTGGGAGTCACAACCAGGAATGTTGCACTGTTTTAAGGTTAATATTAGTGTGGAAGATGGAAGAAGTTACTCTCTGTTGTTTTTATGTTTACTTTGTGAGTCATTTTATATAATATGTGTTACCCACCTGTTTCTTTTGCATGTCCAAAAGTTTGAAATGTTTTTCCACACCTTCTGAATGAAATCAAATGTTTTTTTTGTTTTTTTTTAAAGGTTGGGGACCACACATAGTATGAACAGACCGTAAAACTTCCCTTGCCTTTGTTTGAAAGATTTGAATCAGAAAAGGTTTTATTACCATTTTCAGTGAATAAGCTCAGAAATGAGGAATTTGCTTCAGTGAAACGGTGCAACACAAAAACACTAAATAGTGACACAAAAACTATGATAAAAAAAAGGTATTAAATGAAAATCAAAAACTGGCTAAATATAATTACTAAATATATTTGGTATGTGCAGAAAAAAATTTGCGAAAATAGTAGTGTAAATATATTAATTATGACTGAAGTTAGTTCTCATTACTACCTAGTTCTTATTAACTTATTCTTATTAACTAATCACTACACAAGTTCATTCCAGTTTAATTTATATCTGTTCTTTTTGCAGCTTTTCAAGATATTTTATTATAGATGATATACCCAATATTCATAAACTTGGCATCATAAATGGCCCTTTGCAAATAAACAAAAAAACAAAAAACTTGAGAGCAACACATTTCCTTACTTGTATAAAGTAAATTGATCAAATGAAAATGAGTTGTGAAAAATGCTGTTTTGTGTGTTAGTAGCTTTTACATACTATAGCTACAAAGTTTTACAGCTGATGCTAAATTACTAGACTCTCCTGAATGTCTCTCTACTGTATGTTTGAAACTATTTCTCTTATTGACTTGCGAGTGGTCTCTGTAAAAATGGATTAAGAGCATAGTCTCATTTCATAGTAACTGTTGTTTATTGGTTTTACAGGTCTTCCACGATGAAAAGGTCCTGATGAAACGCTCCTGGATGGAGGCAGATTTCTTCTGTCAGGCTCTTGGGGCTAAGCTGGCCAGTTTCCAATTCTACGAGGAGCAGCTGTTTGTCAAGCACCTCCTCAGCACCATGTTTGAAGAGTTGGTACATCTTTTATTCTTTAAACTGCAAAAACCTAATTTTAGAATGGCTTAGTTTTTTGTGCTGTGACCTGCAGTTTGGTTCAGCCTAAATTGCCCGAGTGTATGAATTGAAGATTGAAATGGTTGTCTTTGTTTCTTTGTCTCTATCTACTTCAACTATCT
Organism: Rhinogobius similis; assembly: GCA_019453435.1. Taxonomy (NCBI): domain Eukaryota; kingdom Metazoa; phylum Chordata; class Actinopteri; order Gobiiformes; family Gobiidae; genus Rhinogobius; species Rhinogobius similis. The sequence goes on from CM033621.1 coordinate 29,775,174, forward strand.
CTCTGCTATCCACGATTAAGACTTATAGTAAGATTTAATTATCCCATAATTGAGATTATTAGAAGTAGTAGGTACAGGCTTCAGTAACCCAGAACAATGACAGAAGAATACATTTTACATTTACTTTCTTCTTCAGAACAGAAGGTCGCTGGTTTTGGATGGGATTGAACAAGAGAGATCCTGAAAATCCTTCATCGTGGCAATGGTCTGACGATAGTCCAGTGAGTACAAGGATAGTCGCCATTTCAACCCTCCAGCCTCCACAGTACTAATACATTTTCCATGGATAGGTAGTGACATCATTTATAGAAGACAAGAACAGTGAATCTATTGGAGACTGTGCTGTGTTTAGTCATGTGACCAACAGCTTTGCGCCAAAACCCTGTGACAGAAAATATGAGTGGATTTGTAAGATGCACAAAGGTACAAGCACACATACAACCACAACTGTAGATATCCAAAGCAATGGTGTTTCATTTTTTATTGGTTTGTTTTCAGGTGTTCAGCTTCTCAAACCATATTGGTACACAGAGCGTAAGTCCAGCTTGTATGCTATACTATACTTCTACTACTACTTCTATAAATACTATGTACTATACTTTCACTCTTAATTTAGTAGGTGTTTTTAACGATTAACGATGTAATAGTCAAATTTGAAATCCACATTCTTCCTATCCCTAATAATTTAAAGACAACAAAATTTGTCAAACTAATTTCAATGAGGTGAGTCTTCATGTTAACTTAGTCCAGATGACATCAGTTCAACCCCTTTGTTGTGATTCTTTTTCTTTATCTTTTATAATACTTACTATGTTTTTGTGCACTTTTTACAAAACAACACACAGTATAAAATGAAAGACTGGTAGGAGGGAAGCTGTGACTGAGCAATGAGATAATTCTTTGCATAAACAGGTCTAAAAGCCTTTGTTGCAATTCTTCACACACATTTAGTGATCGATTCTTTAGTCAGTTGGAACCTTTCCTGTGTGTTCACATGTTCTCTCTGGGTCTGGGTGGATTTTACTCCAGGTCATCTGGTTTTCTCACGCAAGCAAAAACAAATAAACAAATAAAAAAATACACACAATAGGCTAATCCTCCCCTAACTTGTCCCAACCAAAACCAATCAGATCGGTCAGACGTTTCAAAAGGGGCAAAAAAGTGTACCTTAATATAAAGTAACTGTTACTTTTCATAATGGTTCATGTGTGGTTGTTTTTTGGATTAATAAAGTATCTCCTACAGAAAGTGAGCCCTGGGTGTTTTATCGCGGTGCTGAGTATCTTCTGGCCAAGCAGCCGTTCAGTTGGGACGCGGTGTCTCTGGCCTGTCAGATGATGGGCTCTTACCTGCTGTCCATTCACTCCAGAGAAGAGCTGCACTTTATCAAAGAGCGCCTGCGACGGGTCAGTATTATTTTACATTAGACTTAAACAGAAGTGTGCTATACTATACACTACATTTATATACTATTTATGAAAATACTAAATTCTACTTTTCAGACCAGAGTTTTGCTGAGTTTCTACTGCTCAATCGCAGTCTTCCTCAGAGTTGTCACGTGATGTTGCTGTTGGGTCTAGTTTACACAGGTTTGGGTGCTGTCCTCTTTCCGGTAGAGGCAGGACGACAGCGCCATCTAGAGTCTGACTTTTTCAGGACAGTTTCCCAGTGCAAGAGAGTAAAAAGGCCCCCTCGTCCCGGTTTATTGTCACGTGGGCATGTTTTTGTCTTTCAATTGTCTCTTTAAACCAGCAGAAATGTTTGTTGTCCTTGGTACCAATAATGTTTGCTTTATACAGGTCACAGCAGCATCACGTGACCACTCTGAGAAAAAAAGAAAAGAGAACCTCCTAGAATGAAATTAAACCCTTAAACACTAGAACATGAAGTCAAAGCATGAACTAAATAGTCACTGGTCTGATTTTGAAGTTTATGTTTCCCCCCGACAGTATTCTCTGGGTCCAACCGAGTGGTGGATTGGTCTTTCCATTGGTCTACCGGGAATAGAAGCCAGGTATAATTTTCAATTTAAGTCGGACTATTAGCTTAAATAAATCAGTGGCGTGCAGTTACTTTTATGAGCAGGCAAGCTGACGTGTTCATCAATATTTAGTCAAAAAATGAATAAAGCCTTTATTTAATTTTATTTAATTTTATTTTTTTTACAAATTGTATTGCAATTTTGTAATTTACTTAGTGACATTCTGACATCTGACATATATTAAACGCATATACTTAACTAACTTACTACTAACTAAACCATTTTGGAGTGAAATAAGCCTAAACCTAGATCGTTTATTAATAGTTTACATGTATTTGACACACTGTAAGAGCAAACTCCATGAGCTACGTTCATTTCTTCACAAACTTCTCTTATTTGCCTTATTTATACAGCTGAGTCAGCAGTAGGCAACTATTGTCTTATTGTGCACAAAACACTCTAGCAAAATGCACAATTATGCAGAGATACTCACAACAACAGTGCACAAGTCAGACAGATACACTTATTATAAAGCCTCATACGCTACAATCGTCACTTTAAAAACACACATTAAATCAGACGCGATTAAACTCACCTGTCACCCCCAGATGATGGAAATGAAAGCCATGTCTGTCTTGAATAAACGGCGTGCATTCCCCTGTAGCGCAGTTTGTCCAAAGCAGCTACAGATCCACTCATTCTTCTGTAAAAGTCCCGTTATTCCTTGTGGCTGTTGTAGTTTCACAAAACCCCCGATCATAGACAAACACTCCGAGAAGACGCTGCTCTGCTAACTCCACTGCTCTATCGCTTCGTCTGGATCCTCCATGACACACAAACTAGCTCACTATGTGATTAAAAGACTACCTGTACTTCTAAGTAACATCTAATCATTACAAACGTGAACAAAGCCTCAGTTACAAACAATGACTTGACGGTAAAAGTTAGTTGTTGAAAGTTTGCGCTGTTGACGTCCTTCTGCACATAAGCAGTTCAAGCTTAATCATAATTTTGACACACAGTGATTTTAGATTTTATTGGTCAATCATTTTAGATCTATGCATCCACATACTGTATATTATAATGCAACGCTTAATACTGTAAGCGTAATATGTCTTCTGTAACATTAATTATATAGATACTTGGATTGTGGTTTACAGTATCCATCTTGTCGGTTGATCATAGATGGACTGATGGGACTGAATTAGAGTTTCAGAACTGGTCAGAAGGCGTCCTACATGTTGGCACAAAGATCACTGGGATGTGTGTCACCGTGTCCTCTTCTACAGGTAAACACAATCAAGAGTCTTAGGCAACTCTATTTGACTTCCATTGGCTTTTTACAAACATATCTTAGTTTAAACAAAGATTGCAGACTTCCCTACTGCTCATTTGTTGCAGGAAAATGGTCAGTCAGTCGATGCAGTGATCTCCATGGTTACGTGTGTAAAAGGAGAACTGTGTCGGTGCTGGAAACCCCCAGAGAGCCACACTATATCGGGGCATGTCCAGAGAAATGGCTGTATTTTGGACACAAGGTTTTCATAGAATCTCTAATAATTACATCAATCGATAATCAAATTAGTTCAGTTTTGTCAAGATTTTCAATTTGATATTCTTGGTGTTTGCAGTGCCTCCTTCTTCACCTCCCGGAGGTCCCTGAGGATGGAAAGACTTGGACTGATGCCGAGTCCATCTGTTCTTCTTTTGGGGGGACCCTGGTGGCAATAGAGAATGAAATTGAACAAGGTATAGAACACTAACAACATTACTATATTATCACAGGAATAGGTTTGCCATTTGCAACTTGTCCATTTTAAGTTCATACACAAGACAAATGTCTGCTCAGATGTAGTTTTTCTAAAGTAATGTGATTGTTGGCAGCCTTCATCACGATGCTCCTGCAGGGCAGCTCTGTGGGAGTGTGGATCGGGCTGCAGAACGATGAGACTTCAGCCTGGACCAGCGGGAAAGCGGTCACCTACACAAACTGGTCCCCTGTTGAACCCAAGAGCCATCTCACTATCAATGTGATCATTTACATATAGAGTTATTTAGATATTAACTTTATAAACCTGAAACAATGTGTGTTTTCTATTTCAAAGGAGTATGAGTGGCTTCATGGATATGAACCAGAACTTGAACCATTGTGTGTTGTCATGTCAAATAATCACAACTTCTATCTGACGGGAAAATGGTACGACGAGAAGTGCAGCACATCAGGCTATGGATTTGTTTGTCAAAAACCACAAGGTAAGACACACTTTTTTATATCCTTAAACTTCTTTGTTTAAAGTATCAAAGGGGATGACCAAATTGATCTAGAATGACTGCATTTAGAGTTACAAGATCAGAAAAAATCTGGTGACTCGAATACCGTAATCAGATAACCCAAAAATTAGATTTACATGTCCAAGAGAAATCTGATAATCAAAAACACCTGAGACGTGTAACGCATGTGAAGGAATTTTAGCAACTTTTTTTTTAGAGTAACTTTATCTCTGTAACATCTGTAACATTTTCTCTCTTCTCTCACTCAACACTGACTGGTGTGAATGAAATCAGTTTAGAAATAAATCAGATTACAATCTGATTAAAATCTGATAATGATCAGATTTTTGTGTGCCATAGCCACTGTCAATCTAAGGGCGTTTGTCTATCGTTTATTGTTTATTGTATGTTTGTTGTGACCGCAACTGTTGTTACAGCTGTATGTTGTGTCTGTTTATTGTCTATAAATGTAATTGTATATCTTATGTTGTAACAGCAACTGTAGTTTCAATGGTTTGTTAAGCACTTTGAGTGCCTATTAGGTGGAAAAGTGCTCTATAAATAAAAATCATTATCATCATCAGATTTAAATCTCATAATGATCAGATTTTTGGTGTGCATGTAAACATAACCACTGTCAATCTAAGGGGGTTTTCACATATTAGCGCGCCCTGTGGAGCGGCCCCAGTCCGCACTAGATGTATTTCTGTTTGCTTCACTGTCAGTGCAGTCCATATATTTAAATATTTATTGACCTTTATTTAACCAGAATAGGATAGTGTTCCGATGTCCTTCTCACATTTCACCGCAAACGCAGCGCTATAAGACTTGTGACAAAAGTCAGCTGACCACCAACATTATTGTCATGACAACAAAGTTTAAACATGGAGCCTCACCAGCTACGCGTGCTCACTCTTGGAATAGCATTTGATTTCCACAAAATGTGTTTATTTAATTCTTGGAGTTCACTTCACTTCAAGAGCGAAGAGCGTTTTCTGTGGACCATGTTTGGCCACGTCCAGCGCTGGATGTCGCCTGTACGCACAGTGACCAAGCGACAACGGAAGCCCTTTTGATGTTGCGTCATCACATCATATCGTCGATCAACTAGTGCCAGTGTGAAAACACCCTGAGTCTGACTTCCTTCTGATATTTAATCACAGTGTAGTATTGATCAAAAAGCATCTGAAAAGTGTATCGCTTGCATTTGGATGACAAATATGCTGTGTCTGTGTGGTACATTAGCGTGTAGTCTGCACTCTCCAATCTGAATGGTGCACTGGTCCAAGCGTGCTTCTCATGTTAATAAGATTAATCTGCTAAATTTACCTGTTTTTTGTTTTATTTTCACAGATACATCTAAACCCCCCACTCATTCGTACCGACCGCCCTCTGTGCGCGAGAAGATCGAGTACCGAGATCACAACTACCGGGTCGTGTCTGGAAACATGAGTTGGTACGACGCGATGCAGTTGTGTTCAGACAGTCACTCTGAGCTGGTGAGCGTTACAGACCCGTACCACCAGGCCTTCCTCACTGTGCTCGTCAACAGGCTGGCAGCTCCGCACTGGATTGGACTCTACAGCCGAGATGTATGTAAACCTCCTATTCAAACATTTGAGCCTCTTGTAGAAGTTTAAAATGGGAATTCTAATAGTCTCTTATCTGTTTCTATTTTTATAATGTGTGCGTAATATTTAGTTTTTGTTACATTTCCAATTTGTGGCACTTTAAACAGTAGTAGGGTTGTCAAAAGTATCTAAAATCTGATTCTGATCATTTATAAAACTAGTATCAAAACTAAATACTCATTTGAGCAAGTATCAATACTGAAACAGTAAAAAAACAATTTGTCTTAACAAGACAAGCCTTTTGTAAACAGTTTTCGATTGATAGCTTTATCAGAACTAGTAATGACCACAAAGTTTAATAAAGAAGGTTCTTTATGTTTAAAATGTCAATTCAGTATAATTTTTAATTGTCATTGGGGTATCAAAATTGGTATTGAGAATCAAGTACATTCCTTCGTATTGAAATCGATGCGTGTGGTAACAACACTAAAAGTAATAAAAAAGCATGCTAGTTTTCAATATTATAAAAAAAAAGAAAAAGGTTTCAATAGCAACATTAATACTTCTCACCAATCCAAAATAGTTTGAATGGTTTGAATCAGGCAATCACAAAAAGAACATTTATTTAAGCAATGTAAAAAAAACCTACATATTCCAAATAATTCGGTCCTATCTGTAACCTTTTGCATCAAATAACAAAGTTTAACTGGATACTAGACACTTTCATCTTAACAACATAAGGCCATAATATGTTTTTTGGAGAATTTTGGGGAATAATACTTTTTAATCCGCTGACATTTTTAACCCTGGCTTGCGTCTTTCTCACAGAGTGGCATCAACTATCAGTGGTCCGATGGCAGTGACATGGTCTACACTCACTGGGACAGCACTGACGATGAAGATGACTTTTTAACAGGAGACTGTGTTTACATAGACGTGAACGGAGGCTGGAGGAGAGCGGACTGTGAATCCACGCTACCTGGAGCCCTGTGCCATGTCCCAGAGCTAAGTTAGTGCCACACCAATTACATCACATACCAGTCGGAAGTAAATAATTATAAATACAGTACTCACATTATTGGAAATATTGGGGGTGATCCCTCTTGTACGCTGATTTCCCCTTACCATATAAGTATGTACAACAAGGAAAGAAAAAATGTAATTAAATCAAAAATAAATAAATGAGTTGTTACTGTAGATTGCCCATTATGTTATTGAACATGAAGGGAATATATGTAATTTGTATTTAGGTCATGAAACAGGACTTAAGTATAATTTTGTACTGCTCCCTGATGTATTTAGCATGTTGTTTATATTATATATTATTATGTTATTAAAATAGGACAAGGTGTATAACTAAAACAATAGTAACTGATTATCTAGAGGTCAAAACACTACAACTACAACATGTGGCATTGTAACATAGCCCTTATATAATTTTTGTATTTTTTTTATGCAGTAACTAAGGCTATGAGCACAAGTGAAGTGGCGTGTCCCTCGACGTGGGTGAAATTTAAAAGTGTCTGCTACAACTTTGAGCCTGTGGTGCAACGACTGCCACTGGAGGAAGCACGGGACCACTGCAGGCAAAAATGTAGGTTAAATGTGCGACTTTGCATTCAAAACGGTGAGCATGAATGAAAAGAAAAATAACATAATAAATATATGTTCTTTTTACTGGTAATAGTACTAAATATTGATTGTATAACTCAAAATACTACATGTATACTAATGTATACATTAACCACATTTAAAAGCTCTCAGTGAACTATTGACCCAAAGAAATGTTAATGTGTCTATAATGAAATTTCAAATTATGTGGAGATGTATACAAACTAACTGTATCAGTGTTTTGTTGCGTCTTTTTGAAGCTTATTTGAATTTACCAATGTCAATGCTGATAAAGTCTGAGCTCATCGAATTGATTTTTATGCTAAAAGGTTGTGCTGAAACACCCCCTACAGGCTGCATGAGGAACTGTTAGTGCAGGGTCGCTGAAATTTAGGATTGTGTCTTACATGTATCATGTTTATTTATTTATTAGTAAACACGTCAGATGTGCTGACCATCGAAACTGAGACTGAAAACCTGTTCATCTTGGAGCAGCTCTGGTCTCTAGGGTTTGTTCATCAGGCCGTGTGGTTGGGCCTGTTCTTCAATACGGACGGTAAGATTCAAAGATTTATATCACTATCAAATTATTATTTTGGTTTTCTAGTAATAAAAAGTAGTAATAGTAATTAAAAAAAAAAACTTCCATTATTCACAGCTGAAAGCCTGAACTGGGTGGATGGTTCTCCAGTAGAATACACAAACTGGCCCAGCAAACCCCCGGACCACAGTCAGCTCTCCACAGACACATGTGCTTCGACCAAAGCAGCCGATGGGGTCTGGTACCTCACTGAGTGCCACCAAAAACTTGGTTTTGTGTGTAAAACTATAACATGTAAGTACCCAATATTTACACTGAAATCAACTTACTATTATAAGCATTCATTGTTATTTGAACTATTATCATTATCAATTAATTAATTATTAATGAATTGTTATTTTGGCCTCTTGTCAGTTGATTCTACTTTGTGAAGTAGAAAAAATTTGTATTGCACAGCCACAAGGGGTCACAAGTGTACTTTTGTTCATATTGAGTAAGGATGTCAAACATATTAAAGTCAGATACTAATGTTGTTTGTTATTGTTTAGTGTTAAAATGTCAGTCTATTATCTAAAACCTTGACCTAAAAAAGTGCATTCTAAATCTTGTGACAACAAATCAATATTCTGATTATTATATGCTACACAGCAAGGGAAGTGCTGTATAGTAGTTTTACCATTTGTCCTCATGTCCAAATGAAAGACTTTGAAAATGTCATATATTATCTAATCTAATGGGTGCCACCAATAGATACAGTTCTGTCAATGACATGCTTTTACAGTACTTTGCAAAAACATAAAATAGGAGGTGCTGCTTCACCCAGCTGTAGATACAGATAATACCTAATATATTTTAGATATTTAATCTTGTGATCAAGAACTTCAAGAAGATGTTATTATTGTGATTATTTATGTTTCCAGATAAAGATGTTGAAGTGAAGGCCGAACCGCTGAATGGTAAGTGGCATTTTAGTCATTGTTTACACCAGAGTTCTAGATTTTTACCGCTAGCTCCACAACATGATATAAACAATATGTACAATGTAATGTTTAGATAAATATGTGTAGCACTTCTGCAGTCACAGCTGGTAGACTAAAAAAAGGCAGCAAATCTGTGCTAACATCACTTCTGACCACCGCCAACCACTCACTCTCACACCACCAATACATTCATACCTGGTGAGCAAGCTCTCTAACCACTAAGCCACAAGAAATGCCAGTAGGTCACTATGTCTAAGCTTTTCCAATGTGCATGTTTTCTCTAGTCTTATCTTATTTTGTTTTTTTCAGGTTTACATCATGGTGTAATCGCTGCTGCAGTCCTGGTGGCTGTGGTGGTCTTTGCTCTGCTGGCTGGAGCGTTCTGCCTCGTCTACAGGAGGAGCGAAGGACACTTTCGAAGAATTGGAAGCGCTTACTATCGACAAACAAGTTCACAGTCGGATGGAAACGTCTTAATCACAGACTTAGAAACACGCTCGGGGGAATAGCACAAAGTCATTCCCAGCTTTGAGGCCTTTTGCAGGTACAATGTACAAAGACACTGAAAACTGACCGCTCTGGATAGTGGTGAAAGGCTGCCGATTTACTCATGCATTTTCTACCACCTGAAAATATGTCTTTAATTGTGCACAATGTAAGTTTTCTGGTGGGAAGTCCGCTACATGTTTGTCTCCATTGCACCAGACCAGCTTCCAGCACCTATTGTGTTACAGTTACCTTTCAGCTAAAAACACTACACACAATTAGTCAAATTAAAACACTGCTGTAGGGATATTTAGTCCTAAAATACTGTTGCTCTGTTTTTTTTGTACGTTCTTTCATGTAATGAGAATGAGATGTTGTTACTCTAAAACAATAACAATAACAAGATTCTGAAAATACAGTTAGATGGAGATAAGCTATACATCAGGTACTACGGTAACATGTTCTCAGTTGCATTTTTCAGAAAGAAAACTAAATTTCAGGGAAAAAACAGACAAGATAAGGATTGGGAGAAGCATTTTGAAGCACTAATACAACGAAAGTGAGAGTATCTATGCACAGTGGTTGAGTTAGGAGCTTGAATGTTCAGAAATCAGTATTATAAAAATGGCATGTTTTTATATGTTTGTTTGTTTTCTGTGTAAATAAATTAATGCCCAACAATCTGTCCTGTGGATTTGATTATATATCCAGTTGCGTAGCCTTTTCAGCAGTTTAAGCTTTAGTTGCTTCTTATTTCAATGCGATGGTGTCCTAGTTGTGATGTGCACATTGAGTAGGCTGTAAAAATGGAAGAATGAAAGCCATTAATAATTTAACATCTTCCATAATTAAGACCAAACTGCTGGGTTCATTCCATTTCATTGTATTTTGTCTTCTAAAATTGTTCAAGGAAATAGTTATCCACTTAACATTTTGCCAAAATATACAAATACAATAGTGACAATGGAAGACGATTGTAAAGATAAAGGAAGTATATGACCCATGATAAAATCTAACGTTAAGTTATAAAAATATACCAAGTAATAATATCCTTTAAGTAACAATCATAAAACAAAATATTTCATACAATTCAGAGGAACCGAGGAGAATTCGTTTTAGCGCTCTAAAACTTACTTATTATAGACTAGACTTTCATTCAATTCAAATTAAATCATTCTTTGCGTGTTAGTTGAATCGGAGTCTTCTTGCTTTCTCGTCTCCCTTTGGAAGAACACCTTTTTCAAACTCTTATTTTGAAATAATGAACCGGGAGCCCTGTGTTTCCCGCTCGGCTTTGCGCGCTTGACGTACGTTCACGGTCTCGGCCGACGGTTTAAATAGAACACTAGAAAAGTCACCACAGTGACAAGTTAGCGACATAGTACAACGTCCAGTCTCAGCAGCCATGTTCTGACTGGAATATTCTACTCAAGTGCCCATGAAGACTTTTAAAGAGCTGTACTTTAAACACATTAATAATGTAAAAAATAAAATAAAATAAAAAATGTATATATATATATATATATATATATATATATATATATATATATATATATATATATAATGATGAAGAAAAAAATGATTGTTTCCAGAACAATTTAAAATTAAACATGAGTAGGTTTTCTAACTATTAAACCAAACTTCAAACGTCAATCTAACACACCACAGTGAAGTAGAGTAAAAATATAAGACTACAACATTATTTATTATGTACAATAAGTGACTGTACAGTACAGTACAACATATAGACTATAACTATGTTTACACACAATGCAGCATATAGACAGAATAAAAAACAGGTAAAGTGATTTCAGTATACTAGGGCCACAAATATACCATTATATGTCAATTAAAACCCCTTTAACGAATGAATTTTCAAGCACTTCATTACTTTCGATCAGAATTGTGCTTCTTCCACAATCACAACATGGCCGCCGCAATTACCACGGCAACAGAATCTACAGTTCTCTAGCCTTATCATTGGCACGGTGCGCACACACACACGCACTTACACACACAGGAGGAGGAGGGTTGACAGCTGTGGGACCTCGGGCTTTTAGGTTTTGCTATCTGATCACTTTCTCTTTGGAGTTCAGTCATCGATCGACCTATTTTTAAAAGCTCCACGCCCCGAGACTGCGGGCCGTGTATGAATTACCCTGCGCTGGGACGGGGTCGTGACGGCGCTGAAAATGTCCAAAGCCACACACTTTTGTCTTTGTTTGTTGATTGTGTGGGAGACAACAGTGTTTTGGGGGATTGGCTCCAATGCACTCGCAACTTTCGGTGAGTAATCCTCGCTTTTGTAACTCGTATTTCTTTTGTGAAACGCCACACTTGACTCGCACGAACCGAGCACTTTTGAAGGTGTTATTAGAAGTCTTTGATGATTGTTTGCGAAATTCCCAAAAGGACAATAGCTTTGCTCGTGCTACTTCACAATCGCAAGTCACGCATGTGGACTTTGTTCGTTTAAATGTTATTGTTAGCATCGCGCGCAGCTTTATTATTTCATCTTATTTTCAAGAAGCAGGGAGAGGGTGCACACTCATTCTTCCCTCCTCCAGCAGCGTTGTCATGATCGTGTCAAAATATCTAAATGCTGAACCACAGGAGGATGTTTTTAATTGTGCGAAACGCTGTAACGAGAGATTGCATTTCAGTGGAAACGCACGTCACAGTTCTATTAGTTTCACTTTTAATTCTTTGCCTTTGTTTTATGTATAGCCCTTTGTGTCACCTACTTTTCATTTCCTTTTATTTGGTTAAATAGATTTTTGTTTGCTTATAATGTTAAAATGTCCAGTTGACCAAAAAATAAATTAATAAATGTATAAGTGATCATTTAAAGGTGCGCATGTAACTTTTCAGGGGGAAATTACGCCACCTACTTATTTCATAAATAAACTGGTATTGCTTTGTCTGGAATGTCCCACAGTATGACATTTAGCTTATCTATCTCCATGGAGACAAGGAAAAGAGTGACCAGGCTAAGTTACAGGCCAGATTTGTGGAGAGGCAACACTGAGTACAGTAAGAAAGTATGTAATTGAAGGTGTTTATGTGTTTTTTGCAATAATAATACCTATAATTGATGCTAACTAAGATTGATAGATGTAATACCATACCGTGGAACATTTTCATCAACAAAATACAAAAATTTCGACACTATTGTTGTGTTTTGAATATGTGCACAATTTTAAAATTGAGTGTATCATTTACAGTAAAAATATGCTGCAAAAAGAGTTGTTAAAAATCAAAAAAGGGAAAAAAAAATATCTTGCAAACGTTCAAATACTGGTATGAGGTGGTATTTCTGTCCTTTTGTGGTTAGTTTTACAGACTTTTTACAGACAGATTTGTCTGATAATTAAATCTCAACTAGTAATATGCTTAAAGACATGTTTTAACACATTTTTGTTGGATAGACATAGTATTGTCTGAAAATCATTATCAGAATACTAAAAAAAACAATTGAGATATAAATTTGTGTCAATATCGCCCACTTCTATTGTAGACTGTCCAATCCATCAATGTCATTACATTTTCTTCTACTGAAAGATATCACTGTGTCACAGATAACGATTTTATTTGTCTTCTTCCACTGTTTAAAGTCACAATGTTTTGCTTGTGTTTATAATTCTCTGTCCACACTGGGGGAGTTTGACAAGACACAAGCAACATTCACACACTCCAACCCCCGTTTCAGGGAATACACAGGAAGCTGTTACTCATGTACTGTAATAAGTATGATATTTGGTAAACAGGGACTTGAATATCAATAATTTCTTCTTCTTTTTAAATTTTTTTTTAAATTAAGAAACAAATAAAAATGTCTTTCAATCTTAATTTTATGAATATAAACAAGACTGACTCTCCATCTGTGACATTTAAAAGTCAAATTTCTTCCTCCAAATTTTGAACTCTGCTCCAAATAACAAGCTTTAACTCAAAGAGGACCGACTTTCAACCCCTCGATTAAAAAGCACTGACAATTTGAAAAGGCTGGATGTGCATCATAAAAACTGATCAACTACAACTTTGTACTGAAGAAAGATTTAACACAGTTGTCAATATTTTTCATTTGTTAAGACCAGGAAGAGGAACAAGAGCTTGAGTCATAAGATAAAATTGCCTCAAGATTGTGCACACATGAGAAAAGAGTTTTTTGTCCCATTTGTTTATGTTATACTCCAACAAAAAAAGTGAGCGTGAAGCCATCATTCAAAGCAGCTGATATTGAATGAAACATAAATCTAAGACAAAAAAAAAAGAAAACTAAAATTGTGAACTGTACAAAACAATACATTTTACGTCTTATTCTCGCTTTGTCTCGTTCTCATGGACCCGGTCTTGTGTCTCATCTTGTCTTCTGGGAATTGCATCCCGTCCCATTCCCAGAAGTTAAGACTTTTTCATTTTTTATGCATTTATGATTCACACGTCAATATTTTATGGGCCGCAAGAAAATTGAACTGTTCTTTTTCCTGTGTTTGTAGATGACGATGCCTTCACCATTCAGCGGTCCGGGACAGAGCAGTGCATCAGTGCAGACGCCTCAGGACAGATAACCCTCGCTCCTTGTGACGCTCACGGGACGTCCCTGCTATGGAAATGGGGTTCAGGGCAGCGCCTCTTTCATGTGGCCACAACCAAGTGCTTAGCCTTTACCTTTCCCCCCAAGAAACTGTCACTGATCGACTGTGACTTCAGGTCCGTGTTCTGGTGGAGATGCAGAAACAACCTGGTGTACACTGTTTATCAAATGGGACTTTCTGCAACGACTGATGGAAAGGTTACTGTGAAAAAGGAGTTTAATGACACCTGGGTTTTAGGAGCGTCTCAGGACAGCATTTGCCAAAAACCCTACCGCTGTAAGTGTAATTTTACTTTTGCTTTTGGAGAAACTGTGATACCACTATACCATGGAAAGTACCTTTGATTTGATTTCATTTACTAACTGCGCTAACTGCATTTTCGGTTTGGTCGGAACTCACTTCCTGGACTGGGTGTGAGTCTTTGTGAAGCCTGGCTGGCAACTGTCTGAGTTACAAAACAAAACTGGTTTATTCACATTTTTCTTCCGTCTTTGTTTATATTAATTATTCATTACATTTGCTGTGTTTGTTGTCTCCACATTTCTTTTATTATAGTTACATAAAACTATATACAGTAGATAGTATTCTTTTGTGTTTTTGTGTTTTGATTAACCTCACCTGATTTTAATGAATTTGGATGATTTTGATTACTAACATTAACTTGAATTTATGTTTTATATTCGTAATGACCCTTAATTCTACATTCATTTACCATTAATTCTACAAATTTCTTGTTATTTTCTTTGACTTTCCCAGATATTGTGTATTGTCATAATTAAGTCTTCTTCTTAATCATTGTTTTTCCAAAATGCTACTTTTCAACAGTGGTGGAAAGTTACAAAGTACAAAAGTAAAAGTACTGTACTAGAATAAATTTTGTAGGTATCTGTACTTTACTTAAGTCGTTTTTACAGTGGATACTTTTTACTTTTACTTCACTACATTTGAGGCCAAGTATCTGTACTTTTTACTCCACTGCATTTTGTTTAACAGGACTGAACATTGTAAAGTACTTTTAATTCTGTTTTAAGGGTTATTGTGTTGATGGTGACATTCTGCCTGAAGGTTTTGAGTTCACGCTCAACAACAAGGAAAGAAAAATATACAAATAACATTAAAGAAATTAATTCGGAAATTAATTGACCCTTGCTGACCAAAATTAAACACAATTCTTTACCAAAATTACATCATAATTACAATTCGTAAAACTGGTCTCATAATCTGCATGAAATACTTTTTACTCTTCAAGTACATTTTCTCTAACAGGTTCTTCAGCATGTTTACTGAAGTAGATTTTTAATGTGATACTTTTACTTTTACTTGAGTAATTTTTTGCACATGTATCTGTACTTTTACTTGAGTAACAAAACTGAATACTTCCTCCACCACTGCTTTTCAAGGTTCAAGTTATTTAAAGATAAAAGGGTACCAACCACAAAATATTGCTTTTACTTTCACAAACTATCTTTATTCAGGGCATAATTCTGTAACATTTTGACTTGACACAGTGCACTGAATGTCCTGTACTTTTTGTTAATCTTTCTGTTCAGCTGTCTACACCACCGATGGGAACGCGGCCGGTGCTCCCTGTGAGTTTCCCTTCAAATACAGAAACCAGTGGCATCACGGCTGCATCCCAGAATTGGCCGACCCTAAACTGTTCTGGTGCGCCACAACCGCCAACTACAACCAGCAGTGGACCAGAGGGAACTGTCTAATACCTGGTACTGATCTATACCGTTGTTTCATTTTGTATCTGTATTGTAGCTGTGTTGTCAGTATCACGTAGGGATGATGGCAGAAGACTCATGCACACATATTGTAAACCTTCACAACATGTTGAAGTGTATGGCCCTGGACCTAAAATACATAGTTTTGTTGCAGCAGTAAGAAAATCATTTAAAAATCATAAGAATGTATTCAATTTAAGGAGCGCTTTTTTGGAAGCTGAAACACTCCCACCACCACCTAAGTTCACTCACCACAGTCATACTAGGTGGGTGAAGAGTCTTGCCTAAGGACACAACGATAGTCTGGTACTCTGGTTTTCCAGCGGTCTCCCATCCAAGTACTAACCAGGCCTGTCTTGCTGATTAGCAGGTATGGCCACAGAATATGAAGTCGTAATATTTGTGTGCGGGTTAAAGTGGACACCAAGGCAACTAAGAGAATTAAGGGAATTAGTACGAGATTTCCCTTCCCAAAAATTCCAATACATTATGCACAGTGAGCGTAAAACCAGATTATTACCATTTCAGGATGGACTATGGATGTTTTGGTTTCTTTCATTGAGTGACTGCCTATGCATAGGCAGTCACTATTTGTTCTTGTATTTTCCGGTTTTTCGGCACGTTTCACAGGCCACAGTTTTTAGATTCTTTTAATTTTTTTTGCATTTTTCAATAGTTCCTAGTCTTCTAATGTCTGCTATTACTTTTGGTAAATGTACCTTTTGTAGTTTTTTCATATTTTGCCGAGCATTTTTTCCCTATCTTTTATAATGGGAGCCTTTCTGTTGGTCCTCTACAGGAAATGTTGCTGTTTAAACTGGTTTTGGCAGGTGCACGGTGGCAGAGCGGCTAGAGCTTCTGCCTCCCAATAAGGAGGTCGTGGGTTCGAATCCCGGACCACCCCAACATCACACAAATTCAATTGTGCAGTCACTCGCAATAGCTTCAGCTATTGCAACAGCATCTAGTTTATTTAGTTGTTTTTCATCTTTAATTTTCTGTCAGAAATGGAACTAAAACAAGCAAACGAGGACTGAATGAAGCATTAAAATACACCTATAAACGTAGAAAAGGTTTCAGGGGTTGTCATCCGGACACTGTTTGAAGATCTTCAAAGAGCGTCCGGATGACAACCCCTTAAACCTTTTCTACGATGGAACAGGCCTGGACGAATGAGGGGTTGCATCGATACAATTATAAACAATGTAATGTTTGGTCCACAGAGGAGGGTTGCCAAACACTGTTCGAGGGTCCAGAAGAGAACTCTTGCTATGAGTTTGTCCCGTCTGTCGCTGTGACCTGGCGACAAGCCTTGGACTCGTGTCGCAGTCAAGGAGGAGATCTGCTCAGCATCACCGGACCAGAGGATCTGCACTCCAAAACCAGTGAGAGCCCCCACAGGCCAATGTAGCTTTGTTTTAGGAAAAAAAGAAACTACCGTAGAATGCGGACTATTGAGCGCTCCCGAGTATAAGCCGCACCAGCCATATTTACAAAGAAAAACAACTTTGTGCATATATAAGCCGCACCTGACTATAAGCCGTGGGTGTCCGCGTTGAGACATTTACGTTGCCGGGCCGTGCAGGTTCGGGAAGAGCACGCGCACGTGGCAGAGGCGGGCGCACGTGTTTTGTAACATGCGCTCCAATTGAAAGAGCGCGGTGTGCAGCCAGTACTGTGTTGTTTTCCTCCTCATCCTCGAAAAAGTGGTCAAAATATGTTACGTGGGGAAAACCCCTTGATGAAAGTGCGCGGCTGCTGCACGAGCGGAGGAGAGAGAAAAAAGAGCGCAACAGAGGTGAGAGAGCAGGAGGAGAGAGAGAAGAAAGGAGCGAGGGAGAGAGATCATGTGGGCAGCGTCAGCGTAGGAACAGGCCCGTCTGGTACAGGAAACGTCTCGTTGGTGCAGGTAGAACACTAAACACGTAGTTACTTACTTATTCTGCCTATAAACTTCTGCTCGGAACTTAGTTTACGTAACTCTGGTTCTACCCGTGGGCTCGGTTCGGGTTCAGACACAGGTGTGCGGCCGGTCGAATCACGCAGCAAATGACTCTGAGTCGGTTTGGACAGTACCCGTGCACAGTACCCGCGCGGGTGCGGGTCGAGTTCGGGTCGAATCGTGCCCAGGTCGGTTTGGACAGTACAGGTGCGGGCTCGGGCAGGTCGGACTTGAATTTTTGAGCCCGATCTAAACTCTACCCTAGAGGCTGTTCGCGGAAAAATACATAAATAAGCCGCACCGCTGTATAAGCCACAGGGTTGGAATCGTGAGAAAAAAGTAGCGGCTTATAACCCGCATTTTACGGTATTCTGCTTTTGGTTTTCATAATATTTCTGCATGTGTATTATAGCTGCACAGTATATTGCAAAAGTATTGATATTACAATATTGGCTTACACAATAATCAATATTGCAACAAATTAAATATCACCAGCAATAGCACCAAGTTTCTCCATTTGACAGAGATTTACTAACATAAAATGTTAAAAAAGACGTTAAAGATAAATATGTTAAGGCCTAAATTAACCCTGAATAGTCTCTGTTAAGTATTTATTTTGACGCAGTTTGACTAATAAATCGAGGCATGTACACTTTTGTTTGAAATTATTGTGAAAAAAGTATGTTAAAATATTGCAATAATATATCACAGTATTTACATATCCCAAGTCATCAGTCTGTAAAAAAAAAACTAAATTTGGTTCAAAAGCAAGAAAGATGGTCACATTTTTGTGAAATATGAACACTTTGAAATCCTGTAATTTTTATTAAATAATCCTCATTTGACTTTTTTTAATGACATATAGGGCTTGTTTGGCCTTTCATGCACTTTCATGTCATGTCTGTATTAAAGAGTCTATTGATGTGTCTTAAAGCTCATGGTCACGTTTCTCTGTTTCCGTGCAGTCTTGGCCGGCCTTGGCAGGATGCCCGAGCGGATGTGGATCGGCCTCCATCAGCTGGACCCGTCTCAAGGCTGGCAGTGGTCGGACGGCTCCCCTCTGTCTCTCCTCCGCTGGGAAACAGGTGAGCCTCAATCAGACTCATAATAATCACCGAAGCAAAAATATGTTTTGAAATAAATCTACATTTTTAGGTGCGAAATGAAATAAGATGCTGTGCACATAATGATCGTTTGCTAACTTAAGTTAAAAAGGGGACATTTTATTCATATATTCTTCAAAATCAACTTTAATGAGCTTTAACCTTGTTCTATTTTGAATGATTCCTGCATGTTTGAATAATCCTGTATCGTCTTGTACTGTCACTGTCACCTCCCCGCTATACCCGCCCACATCCCTGCACCTAGTTGTGATCATTTGAAAAATTAAGACTCCGAGTGAAATTAGTAAAGTAAGAACTAAGGCAAAGTGTGTCTGAGTCAGGAATAAAATTCTGGAATGATCTCAGTGATAAATCTAAGTTTATGTAATTAATACTTTGTCAAAATGAAACTTTAATAAATAAAAACTTTAAAATATGAAATGATTTACACATAGACATTGTTGTTGTAAACAAAAACAAAAAAAAGTTTTCATAGGAGATAATAAGAATTCTATGTTTAGGACATGAATTGTTGAGTTTAATCTGTCATATTCAGGATGGGCTCATATATATGTTGCTTCAGTCCAGTCCTTTTTGGTTGCATCTGCATTTTAGATTATTTATTTATTATTATTATTATTATTAATATTTTTTTTTCAATCACATAAACATATTAATTCACACATGTTGGGCTCTATTGCCGTGTTCAAAAATAAAAACATGACAATCTGTTGCTTGTTACAGTGAAATCTGATTTCACTGAACTTAATTATGATCTACTTACGAAGTGCCTGAAAAAGTATGTGTAAATGATTTAAAGTGTGATCTTCCAGACCTTGACTAATTTAATTGACTAATGTTAGTAGCAGTGACCTTGACCTTTGGCAAAGTGTTTTTTGTTTATCTTTATGTTAACTCTAGTGTAGAGAACATTATAACTGTGAAGAGAATACTAACTGTCAGTGCTTCTTGGCACTCTTGTGGGATCTTGCACAACTATAAATTGCACCAGTTCTTGTTAACCAAACTCGTTTCCTCTTGCAATGGGCTGCTTTTTTTTTCTTCTTCTAAAACTGGAGACTTGATTTGTGCAAATGTTTCTGACACAGAGACAGCAGTGTAAAGGACACTGCTGGTGCTTTTCATTTGTCACAGAGGGGCTTTGTTGGCGTTGCTGAATAAGGCGTTAATATCACTGAAAGAAAGTGGCATAAATCCTTGTATCTAAAGATTGATTTGACGGCTGTGCTCTGTCACAAAGGGATGTGTTTACTGTTGTGGTTCTTAAGCCATTTTGGAGATTTTTTTTAAAATTCTGTTTTAATCCTTATCACTGTTGATACCCAGATACTAATCGTTATCAAAATAAGAATTAAAAAAATGGATACAGAAATGCATCACAAAAGCACTAAACTTCACACAGGGCTTTTTAAAATCAAGCTTCCCAGTAAGTAAGCCAGACTAAATCAGATCTTAACCAGGACTCAACCAAACTAACTAGAATCAGGCATAGTTTAGTCTTTACTCATTCCTGATAAAGAACTGGTTTGAAACTGGTTGAGACATGGTTTTGATTCTGTTTCTGTTTTGTTTTTATTTACCTGAACAGTACACTATGTAACAGTGGAACAATATAATTTTCTTTTTGTGATTTAGCTCATGTCTGGTCAGGACTTATTAGTGTTTGTTTGTATTTGATCTGGTTGTACAAAAGAGTTAATATTTCCTAGGTTTAGCAGCTTGAATATCAACTTCAAAGCAGGCCTCATCAATACGCTTTTTAAACTTTCATATTGAATAACTGAGAAGACTCTGAAAGTGTTTGACAGATGGCTGGGTGATTCATTTTTGTGTTTTTTGTTTCTGCATGTGTGACTTTAACAGGGATGCCGCCCACTTTTACAATCCTGGACTCAGACTGTGGAGTCCTGAACTCCAATCAGAGCTTTGAAGTTGACTCATGTGACATTAAACTGCCTTATATCTGCAAGAAGCCCTTTAACGACTCTAAAACTGCACCAGAGGGTTAGTCTTTGTTTTTACTATAATTGTTGAATGGATTTCATGAATGTAGGCTCAAATGCACTATATATTGTACACTTAAGTGCTTAAGTAAAAATTTAAAAATTAATATAATATATAAAAGGGAAATTAGCCAGAACAATGTCGTTTTTGCTCTGTGTCTGTACTTCCTATCTACTACAATATGATAGAAATTATTGCATGCACTGTAAAAGAATGGTTTACAAAAGGTTTAAAATACAGGCAAAACAATCCATTATTACTCAGACTTTATTAAAAACAGTATGTAGCCATTATACAGAAATATGAATTGCATATATTGCCAAATTGATTGCAGTGCTAGTTTGTATTATTATTTGAAGACTAGATTAAATATCTTCTCTCCTTTTGCAGAGTCGCTGGTCTATAAAGAAACATTGTGCCCAGAAGGGTGGGTCTCGTGGAGCGGCTGGTGTTATAAACTGGTGAAGGACAACCCACTGAACTTCAATGACGCCTTGATGCATTGTAACAACTCAGAGGGAGGAGCTTCTCTGGCCAGTTTTCACTCCATCGACAGCAAAGAGATGATCAGCACCAACTTTCATAGTGGTTTGTTTTTTAATTTCTCCTTTTAACCTTGCCACAGTAAAGTTATCCGGGTTCGTCTAGCAAGTCCATTTCCCTCACTTGATCTAACTTATAGAGCTGCACAATTAATCGAAATCAAATCGAAGTCGCAATTGTAATGGATGCAATTAGCAAATCACAAAGTATCATAATTTCCTCAACAAAGAAAATATCTTCTTGATCTGCATAAAACAGCCAAGCCTGAAGTTTAGATTTGTACAAACACGTTCTGGAAAAACATGTTATTCTTTTATTAGTTTATCAGTTTAAAGACCTTTTCCAGTCTTTTATTTAATTCTCCTGGACACGTTTGAACAGAAACAGAAAAAAAATCGAATCGCAATTGCAATACTGGTCTGAAACACCGCAGCTGAACTTAATGCCCTCTTCTTACTATATCCATAAATCTCTTCTTCCTCCTCTGGACTTTATGCCTGTCTTCCTCTGTAAATGTAAAATTCTATCTTCAAGTTTGTTTTCTGTCTTTTTCTCTATACCACTTGGCATAAAACTAAAACTATTATATATCTGAACAAAAATGGCTTGAATTTATTCCATTTTATTTGCACCAATGCTCTTTCTGACTTCCACCAAACACACAATCGCACACAAAAGACAATGAGAGAGCGGCGACCAAACTGATAAGCTTCTGCTTGTGTTTTTTTGCTCAAACAGATCGATCACAAATGGACATATGGATAGGCCTTATTGGCAGTGGAATAAACCCTACTGTTTTTAAGTGGATGAACCAGGAACCAGTCACCTTCACTTATTGGGAGACAAACCAGCCGATGCAGCCCACTGAGGACACCAGCTGTGTTTACTATTCTGGAGAAGTATGTTTCTGTATAAAACTCTGATCCCATCAAGGTCACAGTAATTTCCTGTAAAATTGTCATTTTATTGGGTGCAATAATTCCAGTGCGTTTCCATTTTCCGCAGTCTCTTAAATGGAAGGTGGGCAAATGCTCGGAGAAGTTACCGTTTATGTGTCAGAAGAAAGGAGAGGTTAAGGATTTGGCTGAACAAGACCAGTGCTCATTCAAAGACGTGAGTATTAAGTTCTTACGCGACCACGCCTATGACCCAACAGCTTTATATGAACACTGCGCTGAATATATTCTTAAGGGAAAGGTACAATATGTTCCATTTAATTAAAGTAGACCTGTCAAAATGGCCAAATCTCTGGAACAATCCAAACTTACCAGACTAAACTAGAATCTACACACACCAACCAAGCCACTTTATTTATAGCCCATTTAAAAACAACAGAGCTAAGAGAAAAATATTCAATGCTGCAAAGGTGTAATTTGCTAAATTTGTTTTTCCTTGATAAAGGTAAATGACTCTGTAGCCAGCACAGAACAAACATTTTGACTTCTCCAAGAACAAAATGAGCGCTTCAAAAGAGCAATGACTGTCACAGAGAATTGCATCACTTGTTTAAACTTGAGGCTGGTGTTGGTATTGTTCATAAAAGCTGTAGATTTTCCATCTATGCTTGCACCATAAACTTGACCTTGAGCTTGTACTTATTATGGATAGTAATTATGTTTGTTTGGTCTTAAATTAATGACGTAATATCATTGTAATGTTGATCACATTCTACCTCACTGAGCCAACAGCTGTGAAGGTCACATACTGTGATGTGATATTACACTGATGAGCGCTGCGTATCTACACAAGATATCCTCTTTGTATTTTACTTTTCTGTGCCATTTCAAGTCAAATAAAACGGTATTAATGTTAATATTTTGTTGATACTTTGCAGGGTTGGAGGAGACATGGCAATTCTTGTTATCGACTAAACACCAAACAAGTTTCCTTTGAAAATCACTGCAACTTTACCATAAGAAACAGGTATGACGAGTGACATAGGTTTGTTGTTTCAGTCCTTTTGATCAATTATTCCAGGCAACACAATGTCTTCGGCTCAAATTAGAAGTTAAAGACAATTAGCAATGATGAATCAGATTAGGAGGACTGAAAACATCAGAGGGACTGTTTTTAGCCCTTTCCAAACATGCCCACTTACAACCTTTCTGCCTGGTAAATCATGTATGGTCTTCACTAGATTATGTTAGAATAGTTGTTTTGAAGACATGCAAAATGAGTATATGATGTAAAGTAACTTGTGAATGGATCCTAAGTAGGGCTGCTCAATTATGAAAAAGATAATCATAATTGCAAAAATTTTAGTCATAACTGAATAACAATTTTTCATGAATTGTCAAAAATCAAAGACTTGGAGTGGCTTTGCACCAGGCTATAGTGACAGAATCAGTTTCCATATCATTCTGAATTGAATGAATAGTTATTTTTTTTCCCATTACACAGTATTATGTATTTGATTGGAACAAATGCTCTGCTTGTCTGTTTCAGCTTTGAACAGGCCTTTGTCAACCGTCTGTTGTCAGACCAAATTAGCTCAAAGAATCAGTTTTTCTGGCTTGCTCTAAAAGACTTCAACAACACTGGAGAATATCAGTGGATGACTCCAGACAATCCTGAGGTCACATACACCAACTGGGGGGCGACCGAACCAGGTACAAATCTTACATTTTCTGTTGATTCAAACATGATTGTCCTGTGGTGGTGTTTTTAATTTAAGTTTTGTCTTAGGCCAAGATGGAGGCTGTGTGGTGATCTCGACGGCTAAACCACTGGGTGTTTGGGAGGTGAAGCATTGCGACTTTTTCAAAGCAGGCTCTATTTGCAGAAGAGACCTGGGCCCTGCTCCTGACCCTGAGCCACAGTTGAATAGCAGCGCCCCCTGTCCCAACGGCTGGACGTCAAGACCAAACATCAAAAACTGTTACAAGGTGGAGTATTGTTGCTGCTTTTGCTATTACTACTGCTACTATTTAGAGGTCGGCTATATGTTAATACAGTATCAATACCTTTTGAAAAGCTTATATATTGCCTTAAGGAGGTATTTAAAGCTATGAAAATCAGTGAATCACAATATGATTTATAAGTATAAGTACTTATAAGTATAAGTTTTCGATTTTTAGATCTGAATGGCATGTTTAAAATAAAATAAGTTCTGTGCCGTTCCCTCACCTGAATAAATACAATATATTTATTTTCTAACCCCATTCTCTCTCTCTCTTAGGTGTTTCATGCGGAAAGGTTGAGCCAGAAGCGCTCGTGGGCTGAGGCAGAGAACTTCTGTGAGGAGCTGGGGGCAAACCTGGCCAGCTTCGCTAATCTGGACGAGATGAGAGCTCTGCACAGCATCATGAGGGAAACTATCAGGTAAGTTCATAGTTCATAGGGGAATTATTCTGAATAATGGTCTACACTAGAGCTGGGCAATATGATGATATATGTCATTGTCGTCTGAAACAATACTCCAATTTAAAACACTTGTTTCAATTGTTAAGAAATAGTTTGATACACCACAATGATCATATTAAACATGATTTATTTTTTTTTGACAATAGAACACTGTATAATAAATGTTCATAATAGTTCTTAAATATTATCATTGAGTTTTACAGTTATTCTGATCAAGATCATTCTCAAATATATGGTCCAATTTTGTCCTTTAAATATGAGTTATTTTGTGGTATTGATACAAATTCAGTTTGATACTATTTTAGGACTGCACTTACATTCAAATAAGAGAGGTCCTTTATTTCTAGTGTTGCAACAGTAAAGTGCGAGGACAAGCTGATGGAGAAGTGCAAGAATTTACAGAATTAACGATAAATAGACTTATCCAAACAAACTTTTAAAAATTTCAGTTTAAATTTGTATTGATTTTTACTAAAATACATATTATCTTGAAATGTACTTGACTTTTTTTCTTTCAGTGACAAGAGATTCTTCTGGGTCGGGCTGAACAGGAGGAATCCAGCCAATCCCTCGTGGCAGTGGAGTAATGGTCATCCAGTGAGTGATTTCCAGCGTCACAGATCTGTGCTAACCACTGTTTCAGTAAATGCATTGTTTTCTTTATGTTTTCAGGTGTCACTGGATATTTTACATCAAGACTTTCACGTGAATGATCCCTATAGTCGTGACTGCACTGCATTTAAGGTCTGTATTAAAACTTCAACAAATGCATGTCTTTTGTCCATCTCTTCATGTTATTGGAGATTTTATAAGGATTACAATAGCTGCTGTTTAGCATCTAATGTAGAAATATATGTTATAGAATGTGATGTCAAAATCACAAATTGAGGTGGAGGTAGGGGCCAATTTTTTTCTTTTAATTGCTATTGTAAGATATATATTCACCACATTTTGAAAATAACCATTAACTAGGTTGACAATTTAATCAGTTTTTATTTGTTTTTATTTTAATATACTGATTCAAAATCAAAATTTCTTTTTACTAAGCAACACAGCACAAAAATCTTCATCCAATGCAGAAATGTACTGTTTTTGGAAGTAAAAAGTAAATATGGCTGATTTTATTCACGATTTTCTTGCAAAACAGTTTGTTGTTCCTATAGTCATTGACCTAGGACAGTTGCAGCTCTTGTTTTGACTGTTGTAGGCGTCTGTTGTAGTCATGAGTCAAGCAGCTGAAACATTTACTGCAGTCAGTCGGACATTTCATGTTTTTGACCACAGCCCTGTGCATCGAAGTGTTATTGTTATGATACCTATTTAACGTCATTACGTTAAATACATTCCTTATGTGCATATTGTGATGACAAAGTATACAATAGCTCTACAGACATTGCACCTGTATGAAAACTATGGCAAATGCTAACAGAGTTACATGACTTGACTTCTCTCGTTTTTTAATCAATGTGATCTATTTCTGTTTAGACAATGAAAAGCAACTTGAAACACTTGTTTGTGTTTTTGCTTCATGACGTCAACCCCATACCTTTCGATGTGACACCGTTTCACTGTGAAGCCAAGCTCGAGTGGGTCTGCCAAATACCCCGAGGTAAGAGGAGAAAATAAGGACACTGTTTTGGCAGAGATAATGGTAACGCAGATATTTTTACATCATAGACATGTTGATGATAGTTCAACTGTTCAAAATACATTTATTCTGTTTAATTGTATTTTTTCAAACAGGAGAGACACCAAAGAATCCAGAGTGGTACAATCCAGGTATTATTATTTTTCCCGTTTATAACTTTGCACTAAAGTGAAATATGTAACTTTTCTGATGGGTGCTTGTCTCCATGGAGAGGTTATTGCTGTTGAAAGCTCTAATGTATAGTATTAAACATATTTTTTAATTCACCAATTTCAATTCTTTCATGTGAAGCACTTTTTTTTTTATCTGTGAAAAGCGCTGTACAAATAAAATGTACTTACATACTTACTATTTAACATTTAACATAAATATGACAGAGTTAGCACAATAGCTAAATTTCATCGGTTGGCACCTTAAAAAAAAACTTTAAAAACTCCAATACCATTTTAAAAACATTAATTCTTACCGTGAGCAGGCTTATCTCCATGCAGATAGATAAGTTTAATGCCATACTAAGGAACATTCCAGGCAAACATCTTCATGGAGTCAAGCAAGTGGCGGAGCCGTCTACCTGAAAAGTTACATAGTGCACCATTCAATCTTTGCAAATCAAAAACAATGTAATTTATTTTGTTTTTGCTACAGGTTTATCTTAACTTCTTCTGACACGTAAAGTATTTGTATCATTCTGATTTGTAGGGGGCCACCATGAGACGTCCATCTTCGTTGATAAAGATGAGTTCTGGTTTGTGGACACGCCTCAGTTGACGTTTGAAGAGGCAAGGATTTACTGCAAAGAGGAAGGCAGTACACTGGCTTCACCTCCGGGTTTCACCGCCGTGCGGCAAATCTACCAAAAACTGTCTGAAGGGAGTAAGGTGAGGAAAAATTTTGTAAACTTTCAAAAAAACCAAAAACATTACCTACTAAATTAAGCGGCAAAACAATACTGTGATAACGTTTTACTTCTACTTGACATATACGCTATTATTTTTGATATAACAATTGAAGAGTTAAGTTGAAAATATGGATAAAACAAAAGTCAAATCGATGTTTGTTCAATAATAATAATATTCCTCTTAAATATTATTCCTCTCGATCAAATACGCTCAACTATTGTTTTAGTGATATTACCTGTTGAATATAATGACAAAAATACAATTTAAAATTAGTTATCTGTTTTTTGTTGTTGTTTTTTTCGTGTGAAATTGTTGTTTAATGTTTTAGTATTTTTGAAACTCTTGTACGTGTTCAAGCCAATAGAACAATTTGTTTTTGTGATTTGTACGTTTAATACAGATGGGGCAAAATGTACGACAAAAATGGTGGCTTGGCATAAAAGAGCCATTTCATCTTTACCCAATGACGTAGGTGTTTGCAGTAGAAATTTTAATATATTCATTATACATGTTTGACCCTGCTGCTAATGGAAATCTATATGTTTCAGATACTCCCGGCTGTTCTTGTATCATTCTCGTTTCCTGGGGAGATGTTCAACTATCAGCGGTGAAAATGTATTTCCAGGTACATAACAAAAAGCATTGAGCTACTAGACTTACCATTTAAACTTTCTAACCTTTGACGGGGAAAGGGGATGTCAGTTTATTTATTTATTTGAAAAGGGGCATTAATCAATATCAAACAATGTAAATGTGTCAGAGTTAACTGATATAAGCTCATTTGCATCAGTAGTTCCTTTGTCAGATGTCAAAAAGGCATCCTAAAAGTGAATCCATTAAAATTGAGTCATTTACAGAATTTGCGTCAGTCATGCTAGTTTGTTAGCCTGCTCAGGTTTATTAGGAGTTAAAATACTGTGTTTTCATAAACATTTGGCTGAAACATACATGTTAAAAGAGAAAAAGAAACTGATAGCATATTAAATGTTGCTCATCCATGCATGTATTGTCGTAGTTAGTGAACAGAGTTGGGGCACTCATGTAGAAGCGTCTGGGCAGATTGAATTTTGACTCAAATTGGTTCCGACTCAAATTTCAGAATCGCTAAGAGGTGGTGGCTAAGTGGTTTATGATCTATGGTTGGCTGTTTGATCCCAGCTCAGACAAGTGCATACTGTTTTGTTCTTGGGCAAAACATTTCACCCTCCCCACGTTTTATAAATGTGGAGTGTGAAGAATTTGAGTTGTAATACTGAGCTGGCTACAGTGATGGCTTAAGTGTTTCAAGTGAATGAAAAATGCAACAAAAATGGCACTAAACAAATCTAAAATCTAGTGAGGTGGGCAGCAAGTGAATATTTTGTGAAGAAAAGGTTGTCAACTGAACGCCTCATAATCAGCAGCTAATGTGTTCAGCTCTTCAATGGACACATCTGTTACAAGAGGGAAACTTAAATCAATCCGAGAGTCTCTCTAAAAAAGCAGCTAGGGATCTTAAACAAACCCATTTAGGATTTTTTTTCTTTCATTTTTCTTGATATAGAGTTTAAAGTGATGCATAAATGGCTTCCTCTAAATCTAGTTGAATCTTTTCAGAATACGAGGTGTCCTGCAGAACGCGGCTGCCTTTCATCTGTCAGAAAGTGAACGTAACGTCAGTGGAAATAAACCCGTACAAGCCTCAGCCTTCGGGTCTGCCCTGTGAACAGTCCGTAGCCTTCAGGGACAAGGTCTGACCCTGAAAAACACTTTTGATACAAAACTCCTAGCTGTAAATTAATTACTTTACTTTGTTGTTGTTTAGTGTTACATAGAAATGAAGAACCCCAAACCCATGACTTTTAAGGCTGCCAGTGAAGAATGTGAATCTGTGAGAGGAACTTTGCTTACTATAACAGACCAGGTCGAACAAGGTAACTTTTGGAGACATATTTTATACGCATTTTCTTGATAACAGAATAGCAAAATATTGAAAACGCTCGTCAAAATATGATGATAAAGACCTCAAAAGTATTCTGTCTATGAAGTTTGGAATTTAATGTTTTTCTTTAGCTGTTTTTTTTTTTTCATGAATGAATTTGTTGTTGTTTATCCCAAGTATAAACGGTTCTAATTCAAGAGTTTTTGTGAGCGGAAAAGAAAAAGTTAAATTTGTTGTAATGTTTTACACCTCCATTTAAGTTTTTTGGTATGATCTTCAATGTTTAATGTCTGTTGCTGTATAATTGGTTTGTTTTGTATTTATAATTGGTTTATATTATGCACTTGTGTGTTCAGACTTTATCACCAGCATCTTAGCCACGAGAACAGACTTGAACTACACATGGCTCGGTCTGAAACTGCGACCCAATCAACAGAGATGGGTGGATAATTCCTCTGTGTCTTTTGTAAACTTTAACCCTCTGCTTCACGGCATGGTCAAGCCCATATCAGTCAATGTAAGTTCCCTCTTTTGTTCCTAAATGCATTAACACAGAAACTCCAATTTAATTTAAATTTATTGCAGCAATTTGACATAGAGAGCATGGATCTATGTGCCTATATGTATAACAGCCCTCACTCTGATCTGATGGGATCCTGGGACTTCACTTCCTGTGGAGATTATCAGCCACTCGCTTACTGCCAGCACTTTGCAGGTAACAGAAAAACACACATGTAGGCGTTACTGTGTTTAGATGTTGGATTACTTCTCCCTGCTGTCATTAGCACTGGCAAAAAAGAAAATGTAAATTATAACAACTTTATTTTCCTACTTTTGTTATTATATTTACGTATTTTAGTGCTAACCAAGACAAGCTTTTGAGTTTATAACAGAATTCAAAGAAACTAACTGACCTGACCTTTTCTATCTAAAAAAAAGCACATTTTAAGATTAGTACTTATAAGCTTACTTATCCACAATGTAAATTACTTTGACACAGTAACTAAAAAATATAAAACATTATAAAACACATGTATTAATTACAAAGGACAGCAGAAAGAGAGCAATCGGAATCATAAGAAAAGATGTGTAATTTCAAAAGTAGCAGTGTACCTATATAAAGATGTTTTTGAATGTTATAAAAGTAATTGATTTATTTTCTACTCAGACAAAATGGAAGAGCCACAGATCCCATCTAAAACCTTTTTCATTGGGAACCACACTGTTCTTCTCTTGCTCCAAAATCTCACCTGGTTTGAAGCTTTGGAAAAGTGCAATGAGAACGACATGGAGCTGGCGAGTATTTCAGACACAATCCTTCAGTCCAGCCTCGTGGTGTATGTGAGCCGCGCCCGCACACCCATGTGGATCGGCCTGTTCAGTGAAGACGTAAGTGCAATTAAATTAGCACTTTGTAGATAATCTATATAAATAATGCTCATACTATGGTGTACACAATCTTTTAAGATGTTGTTTTGCATTATATTGTCATTCTTAAATTGATTTAGTGGTTCTTAAATTGCATGGCCATTCTTAAAATGGTTTAAGTTTGTTTTTGCCCTCCTTTTTGAGAAATTATTTTAACCATTCTATCATTTCTGTCTATCATTTTGTCAATGTCATGCCAATGTTTTCTCTAAGTAATTTGCATGATTTGTATTTGATTTAGCCACACTGAAAGTAAAACTACTAACGTCTAAAACCTACTGTTACATTGTTTATACTTATAATTTCAGGAAGGCGTCCACTACAGATGGACAGACCACAGTCACACAGTGTACAGCCGCTGGGCCTCTGACGCTGCTGGAGGATCCTGCGTTTACATCGACACTGATGGATTCTGGAAAACCATGGAGTGTGAGGAGGAGCTTGGAGGAGCAGTATGTCACAAACCACATGGTAAAAGCACAGCTCTGCTTTTACACAAACACATTAGTGCTGGTTTTCTGATGTGTATCATTCTATGGGCCTGTTATGTTCAGATAAAGCTTTTAAAATGACTGTTTAGATGTTGGAAATTAAACCTCGCCATTGAATAGGTCAATCACCCATTCAAATACCATATACATATTCCATAAAAATCAACAGCCCTGATATGATATTGAAAAAAAAATGCCATGTTTCTCTGTTCATTTGGGTTAACTGTTTTAGACTCATTTTGGGTCTTGAGCTATACAATACAAAGCCAAAGTTACAAGCCAAACCAAAGTTATGCCTTTTTACATAATTTTCTATCTTCAGTATAATAAGATCCAATATGAGTAAAATTATCCAAATTTAGTGTTCCAATATTTTACAGAAGACACCATCTCTACACCAGACGATGTTGCAGTGAAGTGTCCTCATAAAATCAACGGAGCCAACTGGATCCCCTTCAGAAACAACTGCTACTCGCTGCAGCTTGTGTCCTCCAGATGGGAGCAGTTTGACAAAGGGCAGGCCCGAGAGACCTGCAAAAACCTGTGTAAGCCTTAACCTCTGCCAGCATAGGGTCTAATCTGGTTTATGGTACTTTGTATATGTACGATCTTTATAGAGAATCTATTCATTAAAGGTTTCTATTTTTTTTTTTTTGTTAAATAATGTCATATATAGAAATGGCAGATAATCGGTAACAGGTTTATGTTCCTCATCTGTTTACCAATAACCAACCAATACATTTATTTCATGAATAAAATCTAACATTTAGGACATTTTATGGAGAATATATTATGCAATCACAAATAACATTCTTTCTTTAACAGAAATGAAATGTAGGATTATTGACTTGAGCAGTATCTTGTCCAGCTAAGGCACAGTTCACAACACAACCTTCATGCTTATCAAGTACAGTGTGTTTAAACAAAGAGATACTGTATAACAGATTTTGTTTTGTATTTTGTCAGTGACTGTTAAAGTGTTGGTCTTTTTGTCGCACGTTCTTGATAAGATGTTCTTTGTGTTTTCAGATGAAGATGCACATGTCCTGACCATCAGAGATGCAGAGGAGAATGAGTTTATCAGACAGCTGCTCGTGCCTTTCCAAAATCTGGTCCAGTTCATTTGGCTGGGCATGTTCAAAGACGACATTGGTAATTTATTCATGTATTATAGTGTGTAGAAAGTCACTTGAATAGCTTTGTTAATGCACACTCAGTTGCTTTCCAAACTACAGCTGGTGCATGATAAATAGAGTCCACAGAATCAACTTCCTACTAGATAATTTTACTCTATATACAACATCTTTGTTTTTTACATTTACATCTCACTTGCTTAAAAAGATACAATTACCTAAAAATATGAAACATTTTAGTAATTTTGACAAAATCTTACATAATGTATTATCTCTTTGGCAGATGATCAGATGAAGTGGTTTGACGGAACTAATGTACAATATAATAACTGGAAATACGGCAGAGTGACCATCGACAAACCTTTCTTGGCTGGACTCAACAGTTACGGCGTTTGGTTCTTCATCAACAACAAAAACTACTTCCAGGATTTTAAGCAGAAGATGATTGTGGCCTGCAAACTGGAAAAAGGTAGGTGTCTCACAAAAGTAAAAATGTGGTTTCAAGTAGTAGTAGTGGTCGTATTTGTGATACACTGCGTTTTTTTTTTTTTTTTTTTTTTTTTTTTTGGGGGGGGGTTCTCTCAGCACTCTCTAGTCCTAGATTTGTTTGTCCTTCGTTCAGTCCTGATTCACAGCTTGTTTAGTTTGGTCTAGGGAAGGAACTGCTAAACTGATCACAAGCGATACACAGGAAGAGAAGACATGCCTCATGGGTTAATCCAGCAGAGCATAACCCAAAGTACTCAGTAAAGCGATCCATTGTGGCCCATCGAGGCAGCTGTTGTTGTGGTTTTGAGTGCTGCAAAAATACATTAATTTGATTTGATTAACATTTCTCTCGAAATTTTGGCTTTTGGCTTGATACTTGATACCAATACTACATTAATAATTAAAAACTTTTTTTTTTTAAATTTTCAGTACCCAATAATAGTACATTATTTTCTATTTCCTTATTCAGGAAAGGTTAGATTTTGATATGCATGATGTTTTTCAGTATTGATACTGGAACGAGTATCTACTTCCGATACTAGTTTTAGTGTAAATGACAGTCCTAATGCAATGTCAGTTCTGTTTAAAAAGCAAATCAGTCAACAATAAAATGCATCTGTGGGGTTGTTGGTGATGTAGTTTAAGGCGTTGCCCATGGGTTTCGCCTCCCAGCATCGACCGTTTGCCGGATGTCTCAACCCTCTCTCTCCCAATTTCACGTGTAACTATTCTGCCTTTGGGGCAGTAAATGAAATACATTTGAATAAAATTTAAGTTTTTATTTGGTCAGGACAGTACATGTTAATGAACATGCAACGCTGGAATTAGCCAATGGCTGGTTTTCATCCGTTGTCCTGCATTCACTCGCACAAACACACTCTTATTCACACGCCTATTTTAAATGTTTTTAGTGGTAGAGGAAACCGGAGCAACCAGGTCGAACCCAGGACCTTCTTACTGTGAAGCTAGAATGCTAATCGCTGCGCTTCTGCGCCAAATAAGAATCATAATACTAATATACATCACTGTTTACTTCAATTTGCCTTATATTAACTCTAGTTCATTGGTAATTGGAAAGCGTCAAAAGTAATTATTTATTTTTATTGACACACTGCAATAATTAGTGTACATTTATTTACTGTTGATTTTCACAGATGAAAAACAAAAGTACAACTCATCAGTCAAAGACTTCCAGCAGTACGGCAGCCTAACGTACCAAGTGCTGCCCCAGAAGCTCACCTGGTTCCAGGCGCTGGAGGAGTGCGGGCGCCGCGGGGGTCACCTGGCCAGTGTCCACGACCAGCAGCACGACGCTCACATCAACCTCATCTCCAGGACAGACGGGTTTGCACTGTGGATCGGACTGTCCAGCCAAGATGTAAGAATAATATTAGAAAAAGTTATGTTTTTAATTTGAATATAGCTTGAAAAATAGATGGAGAAAAAAAATCTTTGGTAGGAATTTGTCGTTTCCATTATAGTCGCATGAAGTTCAGCTTTTAGGACTGAAAGAAACTGGCAAAAGGATGTACTCTATAAGGTATTCTTGTACTTGTAAATTGAGATACATTTTATTTTTAGTCAGACCAAAGAGTACTTACTGCAAGTTATGATAAAAAGAAAATCGCAGTGACTGTCCCTGGTTCAATACAAAATGTTTCTCAATCAAAAAATAAATAGAAAAGATAACTTCTATCACAAAGAAAAACCAAACAAGTCTTTTTGGAGGTTTTGAATAAACCTCAGATTGCAGTTCAGAAAAATTGTGAGGATTGGCCCAGGAAGGTAATAAATCATTCTCAAATATATTTATGCTTCATTGCACGCATGTAGGTAGTTTTTGTAGCAACCCAGAACCCCATAACACCAAATGAAAAAGCAACCAATTTACGATCCCCTCTGCCTTTCATAAAGCACTCCTGCATATATTTCACCTGCTTCTGGTGAGTCTGGTGTGACTCTTGTCATTCTTGTTGTTGTTGAAGGCTGAAGGCTCTGACCTCGAGTGGTCCGATGGTACAGCCCTGGACTATAAACCCAGCATCACCGAACCACAGTCCAGCTCCAGCTCGTCCCAGCCCGAGGCGCGCTGCGTTTACGTGACTCCTGATGGACAGTGGGTAAAGAGCAGCTGCCGATCTGTAACTGAGGGCGCCATCTGTTACACCACCAACATCACCACAGCCTCTCAGAGTAAGAGCAGAATGATTTAGACTACCATTATACTGTGTTATAATCAACCGTAATAGTTGTTTGCCAGATACATGTTGATGAGAATGTGTCAATATGTTTTCCATTGAAGCAAACCGATCAATAGCAATACAGTTATTTGGGTTTATCTGTCAATACCAAATTCAAACTGATTGTTTCCTTTCCTCAATAACTCTACATTGAAAAAACGAAATAGCAAACACTATGATACTTTTTGCATCATCAGTAGTCATTTGATTGATTGGACAAACACTAAAGTTGAAATCAGTATCCTACAACCATTACTAGGGATGGGCAATATTAACATAAATAAATATCTCTACTTTTTTGGAGTATCCCGATGATAATATTGTGTTAGAAAACATGTCTTTAAAATGTTTTACTTGATGTTTAAGTATCAAATGTGAATGAACAATTACCCCAAAAAAGTTAAGAAATATCACTTTGTACACTTTGAACTTTTTTCCTGCATTTTCTTTAATATAAGCTATTTGCACGATATTCAAATCTTTAAACAACCTTCACGATATTATACATTTTTCAATATATTGCCCATCTCTAGCTAATCCAGTAAATCCTTCGGAATTCTATTCCAATAAAACATTTCAAGCTTTCTTGCCCAATTTTTGTATTAAAATTGTGTAAAAAATTAAATAATAATAATAATATTGCTTGCAAAGAAATAAAATGTTAGAAGGAGTAATTTGGGATTTCTTGTAAGAAATCAGTTACTGGTTTGAAGATGATAACACAAACTCTTACAATCATGAATAATGTGAAAGTTGGCACTGGAGTCGTAGAGTAAATTTGTTCATTTGACTGTGCTTTTCTGCGTCTGTCTTATGTGAATCAGGAGCCAAATTGCAGGCGGCGCCAGTGTCGAACAGATGTCCTCAGAAAGATGGAGGGTCGTTGTGGGTGCAGCACGAAACCCACTGCTACGCCTTCGACATGAGCTTCTACAACTACAGCGTGTTCAACATGGAGCAGGCCAAGAGCATCTGTGACAGTCTCAGTCAGTGCACTTTTAATATTTGTTTATCTTTAATCTATGAAAGTGTTATGACCATCTACAGTCTATGGTTATGACCTTCACTCTAACTTTACCAGTATTAATCTTTGCTATTACCATGAGTTACATTACATTTACTTGAGTAAGAAGTAGTGTCTCTCAGTGTCAATTTTTAAAGTAAATGCACTTTCACTTTAGTGCAGCTGCTGGCTACTCTGCCCGTCGATCCCTGTGCTGTATCAATCAAATCAGTAATGCATGCTGTTGTTGGTGCAAGGCTTTCAAGCCTAGACCTCTACAAACTGTTCTGAAACAAGAGGGTTTCTTTTATCAGTTTAGCTTCTTTCAAATTTCAAAGCCTTTTGAAGGTTTTAAATTTGCGCTAGCCTGTGCAGAATCCTACAATAAAAATAACATTAAAAGCAAATCAAATGCAATGCTTGTCAGAAAAATTGCAATTACATTCTTTTCAAGTTTTTCTTTTCAGGTTTTCAAATTGTTCAACGTACATATTTCTATACACATCTACATTAAAGGTGCTGTACCTGCTGTCTTAAAAACAGAATTTGTAAATTTTTTTACTCATTGCTTATGTATTTTACCTAGCATCCAAAATATTCACCATGATAAGTTTAACACTCTGACACCAGAGTGAAGTTTTGCTGTCATGTGAAAGTTAACAACAACTTGCAAAACAGCACACTTCCTGCTTCATGGTGCAAACTGTGGTCTCTTTTACACAAATGGATGCTTTTACAATATACAGTATACCTGCAATGGGGCAATTTTACTTTCTTACATGAAAATACAGGGTACAGCACCTTGAAATTCCACATTGCAAATAGGGACAACCCCATAAGAGCTAACGTTTTGGAGATTATGGATCATCAAGCTCAATAAAAATCAGTACACTTGTCATTTTCCCCTATCTGATCTAACATATCCACTTTTAGGACCAAATCTTCATTAATATTTCCCAACCGCAGACCATAATGTACCATAATGAAAAGATTATCTGTTTTAATCCCTTCATCTGTCCATGTTGATTTTATGTCTCATTGCTGAACTCTGTCTGCAGATGCTGAAGTGTTGACCATAAAGACCAAAGAGGAGAATGACTTTGTGTCCAAGTATATTTCTGATGATCATTTAGTGACCAGTAAAGCTTGGCTTGGCATCAGCCTTGATTCTGAAGGTATGTAGCCTGCTATTATTATGTTGTTATTTAGTCAGTAAGACTAACAAAATGTTAACATGTTTTAGGAAAGCCTTTATCCTGGCATGATGGCTCAGCTCTGGAGTACTCAAACTGGAAATCTGATGCATTGAGTGCTGGAAAGGGGAAAAAACAGTGTGCCGTCCTGACTACAGCCGACGGAGGGACCTGGAAACTGGTCCAATGTGACACGATGCAGAGTCGAGTTGTGTGTCAAACCAAAGCAAGTAAGTGCAAGGAATTAAACTATATTTTTTATTCTTAGATTATTTTATTGTTCACTATATTTTATTGTGGCAAACGGAAATGTACAGCTACAGAGCACTTGCCATTTAACTGACATTTAACAAACACATTTTAATTAATTGGGGTGGTCTTGTCTTGTAACTGGAAGGTTAATAGTTCCCAGATGCCAACTCTGACCAGTGCATGCAGCTGTTGTATCCTTGGGCTAAACACTTTGCCCACCTTGTTCTTGTATAAATCTGGTCTGTAAGTGAATGAATGGTGCTGCCTTAAGAAGCTGTCGACGCAGATTGAAAGCAGTGTTTCTTTCTACACAGGGAGTTTGCCAGCACCGAGGATTGTCAAAATTATTATAAATAGGACTACATTTGCTGAACAATTTTTAGAATGATCTTGAGCTTTAATCAGAAGTTCTTCTTTGTATTGAAAATTAAATTTGATTGTCCAATAAAGGAGAGATTTTATTTTTTGTGGTATCGAATTTGGTATCAAGTATCGAGGCTATTAATTTGAATCTAATTAGTTTAAAAGTTTACTTTAGTTGTGACAACACGACCGCAAAATGATTAAATGTATCTTACTGTCACGGTCGTCCAAATGTTAATGAGTATGCATTCTACTGTCTTGAGCAAATTTAACCCTTTTGTCTCTTTTCGCTTTAAAACAATCAATAAAATAGTAAAGTGCTAATCTATGGCCACTAAATCCCTTTTTCCTGTTCGGGTTATTGGTTGCTTTTACAAATGTAAGCGGTGACTTGTTATTATGTCACTAATTAGATATACCATAATAATATATAAACCAATATATAAACCAATGTTCCTATTAAACTTACTTATATAGACCTTTCATGGCTTAGTGTATAATGCAGCTCACTCACGCTTGTGGCAGCTTTGGGCTTTGCTGACAGAGAAGGAGCCTTGTACTGCTGTAAATTGGGCCAATGAAAATTTGATTTCAAACACATCCAACCACTGAACTACTTTCATGTTGATTTAAATGTATGGTCTATGGAGAAATACAGCGTGCACTGCTGTGAAATGACCTACTTTTTCTTTAAGACGGCTGCTTTGACGCCTGTGCTTAGGGAGTGTGCTTGTGCGTGATTGATTGTGGAATCAAATTTTAGCCATAATCATTTTGTTGTGAGACACTTTTATGGAAACAATGTTATTTTTATGTTAATGACCCTTGTAACTTGACAGTTTGATATGATTAAAATAAATGTATAATAAAGCACCAGTTTGGAACAGTATAGGAATAACACGGCGGTTCATAGTTCTAGTTTAATAGTTACAGTGTGTGGCATGTGATTGCAAAGTGGGTTTCATGAGTTTCCTTGTTAACATTTCAGCGTGAATTTACTGGCATTATTTATAGCACAGAATTAAAAACTGAAGCAAACCATTCCAGTGGTCAATAGTTAATACTACCTCTTAACCTGGTGACAGTGGTTACAGGGCTGTAGTCCACTAAAGACATGCCCTGCCTATTGATTAGACGATGGATAGAGGCCATGGCTAATGCTCTCAAAACTATTTAAATATATCTATGTATGAGACCCAAACTGCACTCACAAGATTACAACGGCACAGGAGTTCATACAAAACAACATTTTAAAAACACTGGGAAACTGTGTATTTATGTAATGATGCACCTTAAACTTAAGATCCACACATGTTTTGACACACAAAATATTTTTAATTTTGACTCTCCCGAGTCGGTTGCATGGCTATTTGGGGGTCCCAGCCAGAAAAGTTTGGGAACCCGTGGACTAAGACACCATTGACCAATTATTCAACTAAACAGCTAACGACTTGCAGCCCTTGTAGACAATGTATCAAATAATCTATAATATTGTGAATGTTGTTTTGAAGATGAGCTAGGCATATAAAATGCTGCAAAAAGAGCTGAGGAAAGAGAAAAATTTAACAAACTTGCATTTTAATTTTCAAACAAGGGTATATAAAGTTATCTAAAGATATCTGCACTTCTGTGGGTAATTTTACAATAATTTCACATTTGTTTGATACTTAACTAAACCTGAACCTCACTTTCTGATGGATTGCCATAATATTGTCAATGTTTTTCGGTTTGGCTTGCTCCTGTGATGTCCTGTTGTTCGTTTTGAAACTGCAGAAGTTAACGAGGACATTTAATACTCTCTGTCATTGGTTTGTGTCTGACATCCATTCTCTCTGCTCAGGTAAAGGCGCTCCTGTGGCTCTGGTCTTCTTTATCATCCTTCTCGTTTTGCTGCTCATCGCCGCCGGTTTTGTTGTGTACAAGAAAAAGCGAGCTCACTTCACCACCACGGTGCGCTACAAACGGACTTACGACCAGACGGACTCCACCAGTATAGTCACCGACCAGGAGTGAGCTAGCAATGACGTCTGGAAACAAAGATGCTTAAAAACAAGAGCTACCAACGCAAATGCAGCCTTTCAATTTTAAATTATTTATTTTTGACCCAGCTGAAGAAGAGATGTGCGTTAAACTGTAAATATTGAGCTGTGAATACGTTTTTATTTAGTCTGGTCCCTTAACAATATGTTATAAATGTCCCAGGGTTTTCGATGCACTGAAAAAGTGACTAACTATCAGGGATAATTGATTATAATATTTATACCACTTAAATGGAAAAAACAACAGTATTTAGAAAGAGGATTTATGATTTTATATTAACATTTTCTTAGTACTACTGAAACTCCCCTACACTCTTCACTGAAAGCCAAGGAGCACATTTTACAGTCTGGTAATTTTGTATTGACACTGTATTGGCTAAAGCTATTTACTTTGCACTCCAAAATGTGTTCTTATTTTCTACACAAGTTGAATTAACAGCCATGGATGAAAGAATCCCACTGATTGTGCCTTTCTATTTCTAATCGCAAAGGTTTCTATGATTCAATACTGATTTGCTTTGGGACACTGTCTTAAAATTGTGATTGTTTAACAAGCCTGTGTATTGTATGTACAGTGGATATTTGCTATGCACTACTGAGAAACAAAGCACTTTAATGTGTTGAGCTGCAGATTTCTCATGTTCAAGCACAATGAGCTTTTTAGAGAGTTTGTAAAATGTTAAAAGTTGCACTGGTGTTTACTGTAAATGCCTTGTAAATATGAGCTGTTTTATAACTGAACAAACCAAAGATGTCAGTGGCAGTCAGGGTTGTGCTTGCTGCATGTTAACACGGTCATATCAACAACTTTATCCATCCGCTCAGATCAGGTACCTTCCAATAAAAGTCATTTTCTTTCAAACTTTGTCTTGTGTGTTGTTGTTTTTTTTGGTAAAATAAAACTGTTTAGGAAATGGTACTTCTCAGAGAGGTTACTTGTGGCCAAAAATGACAAGAGTAGCCAAAAAGTATACTTAAATGTAGTCTAACTTGCAAAATATTATTTTGAAGTAAAACAAAAAATGGGACATCTGCTTTGTAATTTAGTTCATGCAATCTGATGAACAAAAGCTCAATTCATGCTCAGAATCAAGTATTTTCAAAGAATAGACCACAAAAATGGGAAATACAAAACATCTGAAGGTTATGTGTAAAAATGGAAAATGTTCAAAGGTTGTTTAATGTTGTCATCATAAAACTTGTCATTTGTCACTGTGAGAAGAGTACCCAAAACACTGTGAACACTATAACTGCTTTACAACAGTGGCAGCCCTGCATGTGGCGACAGCAGTGATGTAAACTTCATAATAAATAACTTTTGCCAAACTTCTGTGAGGAAATAAAAGTTTAAATCTTGCTTATGTAGGACACTAAGTCCCTTTTAACAGCAGAGCTTATAATACTTGAATGGTACATCAGCGAGAAAAGCCTTACATAGTCATTGTCAAATCTTTATTCACAAAATATTGCATGAAACTAGATTTGTACATAGGATACGGCGTTTTTAAATAAGTTTACAGAAAGTTAAGGAGGTGTTGTTGCTTATGCACTGTCGTATGTGATAAGGAAACAAAATTTTATAGACTTTAATCAGGATCTTCAGAACCATTTAAAAGTTTGTCACATAACGTAATTTATTAGCTTAAAGCACTTGTGGTTTAACAATGAAAAGTTTGCATTTATACTTAATTATAACTGAATAAAGTGCACTCAAATAATACAGCTGTTTCAACAAACCAACACCATCGTTTTAAATGTTGCATATAAAGCAAAGCCAGAAGCAGCAAAGGCATGTTGTGTGCACCTGGTGTCTCCCTCGGACATTGCATATCAGGTCAAAGCATGTGTCAAAACTCTTTGTATCCAGCTTCCTCTTTCCGCTTTAATATTCCTCCAAATCGTCATCCAGGTCCGAAAACTCAATAGACGGCCGGGTGTCGCGCCTCTCGCCTTCCCTGTCTGCAAGTAGAGAAACAAATACCACCTTTATAGAATCTCAAAACACAGTGCAAGTAGTATATAAAGCTTAATACAGCCATTACAGAAAGCAGAAAGTAATAGAAGCATAATAGAAATATCTGGGAGACATACTTTCAAGACTGTCCATGTGTTCGTGAAGGATTCTCACCAGGTTGAATAACTAGGTGAGAAAGGGGAGAATTGTGTCTTTCACCATTTAAAAATCTACAATGCACATTACTGAATGCTGCCATGTCAGTTTTTACAGTTTTTATACGCAATTGGCAATTTCGTGATATCGAAAGTGCCATAATCCTATCTTGAGCCTTTGCAACATAGTGGACTATAAACTCAAAGGCCTGGATTGCATTGTTGTAGAAGAATTGCTTTGACACTTTTAATTTTAAATCTTGTCAATACTATATTCTAAACTGTCATGAAACACATAACGTACAGTTAAATTAATACCATGATGATAACCTTATGTGAGATTTGGATATGGTTAACCGCCCCCTTTTGTGAGATTTATTTTGTGACCAGCCTTTGACAGTCACAGTTAAATACAAATAGTTATTACCTTAAATTATGTAGATAAAGTGAAACTATACAAATCTTCTCAGTCTTTGTCATGATGTCTTTGTGTTTTCTTACCCCAGCAGCATCCACAGCTCCCAGGACGTCAGAAAACCTCTGCTCACAGAAATGCAACAGCACCACGAGGTACAAACCACTGCTGATGAAGTCGTCGTACTCGGACTGGGGAGAAATATTCAAAAACACGGATTAAAGAAATGGCAATTACTAAAGGCATTTGAGAATGTGTAGTATTTTTCATGAAAAAACATTTAGCTTTGGATGGTGTTCTACTTACAATTTAAAAAGGTAAATTAACTGAACTCTCTACTCACTTGAACATGAGACCTGTACAGCTCCTGGATGTCAAAGTTATCCAGGTTCAAACGCAGCTTTTCTTTGCACAGTTCACATGTGGTGATGCCCTCCAAGTTAGTACCTGAGGATCACATTGTGTACATTTAACGCATAATAACATTTGTTTGGTTTTTCTATTACATCACAATTACAAAATTATATAGACCTGTAATGTTTAATGTCGATGGGGGCAGGTAAAAGTTGATATTTGTTGTGATATAGCCATTTCAAGGGCCCAGTCATTATAGTATGTAAATGATCTGGTTCATTCAATTGTGGATTTTCCTTTGGGATATTGCTTATAAAAATGTCATGTGAAACCGGGTCTTGCTTACACCATCTGGAAGTATGACATCATCGTGACCAAAGGATGTAAAATGCCTATTTGCTATGCGGGACAAAACATTTGTGTAGTATTTGCTGTGAGGAATGTGAGTGGACTGTGGCAAACTGTTTAAAATTAACTAGTTTTGTTTTTCACATTTTTAAAGAAAAAATAAAAAATAAAAAAGGCATCTTTAAGCACCTTTAATACCCTCCGACTGAGAGCGAGACATCATCCTTTTTAAAAAATCTGAATAAACAGTAGTGCGTGTGTTTGAATGTGTGTACCTGAGGTGATTTTTGAGCGGAGCCACCTCTTGATGCAGTCCTGGTGCACGTACTGCAGACTCCCAGTGCAGCGACACGGCTGGATCAGAGGGTTAGACACGGACTCCTCTCCCATCTGACAAATTCTGC
The DNA here is from genome assembly GCA_019453435.1 of Rhinogobius similis. Taxonomy (NCBI): domain Eukaryota; kingdom Metazoa; phylum Chordata; class Actinopteri; order Gobiiformes; family Gobiidae; genus Rhinogobius; species Rhinogobius similis. The sequence continues at coordinate 29,818,648 of CM033621.1, forward strand.
ACAAGTCTCCCTCCTCTTCATCTGAATCCTCCATCAGCAGTCTGAAAACAGAGGTTACCCACAAAGTAATGATCAATCAGAAAGGGTTGCAATTTCTTCTTTTAATTTTGGGGTATATTTAGTGCAATACATTTTACCATTTACTTTCTAATCATTATTAACGACTGAGTGTTATTTATCAAAGCTGTGTCCCACTGTAACTTTTATATAGTTTGATCATGACATGCAGCCAAGTTAAAAGTGTACTATGTAATTCTGCCACATGATGCATTGGGCTGCCAGGATTGTCCCCTAATATGTATTATTTTGCATTTATTTCAATAACATATGTTTTTATTGTTACAAATGTGCACAAACATGCAAAAGGAAAAGTGACAGTGCACATTTAAGTGGATAGTTCAAATATATCGTTTGCTTTTCATTGTGTCCCTAAAAACTAGGGGTGAGATTGGAAGAGTGATGAGTAACTACCAGAAAGAGTGTCCAACAATAAAAAAAATAAAAAAAAAGGTAAAAAAGATGGATAAAAACATCAGATTACCTCTCCTTGATCTTGCGGAGCTTCTCTTGATCCTTGGGGGAGATCGGCTTCTCCTTTTGGTCCTCGGGCTGCTCTTCTCCTCCCAGCGGCCCCATGGAAAAGTTCTGGTACAGTCCTAGTCTTCTACGAGTCATGTGGGAAACCTCTTCCAAATCCGGCAGCGCCTCCTCTTCCTCAGTCCCATTCAAACACTCTGCTTCAAATCCACTCACACCCACTGCCCCTTCTTTCTCTTCCTCCTCTTCCTCTTCCTCCTCCTCCTCCTCCTCCTCTTCATCTTCATCATCTTGCTCATCTCTTCTTCTCAAATATGACGGACGGCTGTAAGAATACTCCGGGTTTGTAGCAGAGCCGGTAGTCTCCTCTCTGGCATATCTCCGTAGACGAGCGAGCAAGGGAGGGCAACGACTTCTGATAGATGAAGAAAGCCAAGATGGACCGCTGCCCTCTGCTGGATTTGTGTTGAGATTACCGTTGACAGGGGGCTCTCCTCTCGACACCAAACCGCTACGATGATTGTTGCTTTCACACAGCGGATTGTACATAACCCTATGCTGCCGGCGTGTTACCGATTCAGATAGCAGTGGATCTACATTTGGTGGAATTTCATCGCTATCAGCAGACTCCGTAGATGGGCTGTCTTCTTCGACAGACCTAACACTAGACGACCCACTCGAGTCCTGGCTGGAACGTCTAGAAAACAGGCGGGAAAATAGTCTCCGCGTTGAGCTACGGCCTTCAATTTCAGGAGCTTCCGGGGCAGGTCTAGGGGGCAGTGAGTTTTCAGATCTAGAAGAGCCGTACCACCTCTGAGAAGAACTTGTTGTGACATCTGAGGGGAGCTTGGTGGGTTCGGTGCGGGGCGTGGGTTTGAGAGAGGATTGGACCCCTGAGAAACGACTTGTGGATCTGCTGCTCAGGTCCCGTTCCACAGAGGAGCGATGACAGGAGGAGGACGGGACATGGTGACTCTCCCGGGATGTGAAAGAGGTAGAAGCGTAAGATGCCTCTTTAGGTCGCGCTCCCTGTGCATATGTGGACGTCATTCTGTCCGTTTGATCTGAAAGAGTAGAGATTCTAGATGTTGGCTTGGTTATAATGATGAATGCTTTTTTTTTTTTTTTTTTTTTTAAATGAACTGTGGTTAATATTTTACCAAAAAAATAAAATCATAATTTATTCCCCCCCAACTCCCAGTGCAAATGATCTGCTTTCTGCCACAAAGAGATTTGCATATTAATCATTATTAATTAGAGTAGTTGCTTCCTCTCCAGACACAAGTCAATTTATTCACTTTTGATAAAGGAGTACATTGACTTGTAGCACTGTAGGATTATCAAATCACAACTATAATGGTTGCAATTAGCAAATCACAAAGGCTGAATTAAATTAGGAAATATAATGTCCCCTTAAAAAAGTAAATTACATCTCTATAGAGTCTCCTACTAATTTCAGAAATTTCACTCCTGTTCACGTTTAAAATATAAAATGTGAACTTAATCTTAAAGTTAAAAATGGAATGAACAAATACTTTTCAAAACCTTTAGAAATTCTGACCATCTTTGGCAGATTGCGTCAAAGTATTATTAAGTTATATGCCGCTTTAGTGACAACAATCAACCAAAAACGTGTGAACAAACCAGAGTAAGGCTGCCATCTCACATGCCCTACTGTGGACAGTTAATGCTGGTGGTCCATCATCTTTGTAAATGTAACATGATTCCTATAAATACTCACACAATGAGGAGGGAAGTCCTGTGGTCCTGGTCCTCCTTTCTCCTAAACCTGAGTAACTGGGTTCAGTCTTGGTCTCTAGCTCCCTCCTGGAGAACAGTTTGGAGGAGGAAGAGGATGAAGAGGATGATGAAGAGGATGATTGTCGAGAGAGAAAACGAGAAGACCTCCAATCATAAGAGTCATTTTCTTTGTCAGAAGAAACTGGAAAGGGGAAAAAAAAAAAAAAAACACATACTGAAATACTGTATTTATAAGACAAAATGTGGGGTTTCTTAGTTAATCTAGTTGACATAATACAGTCTACAAAACAGCTGAACACACAAACAGCTGGACTTCTGTCAGTAATTACAACTCTTGATATCCAATCTTTTTATCTGCATTATTACTCGTTCATATTATCTTTGTTAATACCATTTTTATGTCATATTTTTGAGCCACTGTGTCCGAGTAAGTTTGTCCTATAGTCTAATAAGAAACGAAAACTCCCCAATAAGATTTTTGCATTTAAAAAAAACAAACAAACTGTCAGCTAAAGAAAAAGTAATTCTTGTAGTAAATTGTTGTGTACCTCTACTGCTACTGCTGCTGCCGGGGAGGGATGAGCCCATGAAGGAAGTGCTGGCCGTTTGTGGATACAGTCCCCTAGTGCTGTATGCGGATGTGAGTTTTGCCCTTTTTGAATCTCCATCGTCTACAATAGTGTTGAGCAGAGACGACCGCGTGCTGAATCTGCCCTCTGGTTCACTCTGGGAAAAAAAAGACCCCATTCTAAAACTTAGTGGTTATCAACAGACTATTACAAGGAGTAGATTAAACACTGTACCACTTTGTTTCTGCTCGTGAGAGAGGAGTCAGCCCAGGGACGATCATAAGCTCTTGTGGAGGTCGTCAGGGAAGAGGGCAGCCTCCAGCTCGAACTGCGGCTGTCTGAACTGCCATAATCTCTAAGACGGGAACTCTGGGGGGGGAAAAAAGTTGTATTCAATGTTGCATTCAATTTATATAGCTTTTTGGACACTTAAAGACACTCAACAGAATAGTTTTGAATAGGAATTATATGATTTATATTTCTTTTTTCCTTTATTTTCTAGTGTGCATTTCATTTAGAATAGCCACAGGGGCACTAAGACTAGCACAAATTGACTCTCTGTGACGGAATTACATTGTACATACATTTTTATGGAAATGTATACACTATGCTCTGGGTTCCCTAGAGTACCAAGCCACAATAATGCACTTAAATAAAAATAATTTAACCATTTAATAATGGGGTTCCCCCGTTGTTCACATGATTATTTTGGGACTCCCAGCCTGACATCATTATCATAATAAGTACATTTACCTACTACAAAGTTAGTCTATATATTATTCTTTAAACATTATATGCCACTTATGCTGCATGGACATATTCATCCAGTTAGCTTTGCCTGTGCAGCAGAAAGCTTCCAGAAAGAGCTGGAACAGCCCAGTGGGGGCTAAACAACAGTAACACTATCTACCGAGACGAGCTTTGACGAGCAGCGGGCCTGAAATACACACTACGGGTGCCAAGGAATCTAGGCTGCCCTATAAAAAGCTGCTCAAAGTGACTGCTCATGCACCACTCATAGCACTGGTTAGCTCTGCATCATGTCATGCCCTCGGGACTTTTGAGAAGAAATACTCCAGTGACACACGACAAAGCCAGTGGGACTCCATAAAACACAGATGGAGGTAAAATAAACAACAACTAGCTTTCAGTGGCAGTTATACTCTTCTTCATTCGACAGCTCAAGGTGACTCCATTTACTCATTACATTTACTTAACACAAACCAATAAACTAAAACACATGAGGGTTTCCCTTTAAAATCCTTTATGACTTAACAAAGTAAACAACATTATCATGATTTAATGGCAATAGCAATTACAATGCATTTTATTTAGGAGGTAGCCCATTTAATATTAGGAAATAGGCTCCAAAGATCAGGTTTGATCGCAGGACGTCTGTTGTGCTCTGCGTCAGCCGCAACATCATTTGATCAGTCTGATTTTTTTTTCCAGCTCTGTCAATTTACTTGAATGAATGTCCCACTTTTCACCTCTCATTTTAACGCTATGCATCCTTTCAAATGGAGTCCATAGGCCAAAAAAATAAAAAATAAAAAAACTGCAAAAAACGTGTTCCAGCATACATCACTGCTATAATAAGTTTCTTTCCAATCTCCAAATTGTAATAATTAATTGTATATTACTTTAAATACAGAAACATAATATGCAATCATATAACTTCTGAAACCGTTTAAGTCTATTATTTTTTCCTTAGCATTGAGTTACACAGTACTACCACTACTTGGTACATTTTCTGATTATGAAGTCTTGAACCCTTTCCAAGATTTATGGTAGACATTCGCAGATCATTAAATTTTAGTACATTTTAGTGACAATTTTACCTGTGGTTCTAAGTCTGTTTTGTAGCTGGAGGAAGTCCTGGAGAAGCGGTCGCTGCTTAGGGATGAGTCTGTGCTGTAAAGTCGACTGGAGCTGGAGGAGTACGATGGTCTGGAGCTCGACAAACAGAAGGGCAGTCTACTAGACCGGGAATCCATCACAGGCACCTACCAGAGACACGAGAAATAATAGATTGATAGACATTTTTTTCAAATATGCATGTCCATTTTTTTTTTTTCAAAAATAGATTTTTTTTTTCCAAATGCATAAAAATGCACAGAAATGAAGTGCTCTGAGATCCATCTCCAGATCTTGAGCTAGGTTGGGCAGGACTACATGGCTGGAGGATTAAGTCTATTTTGCAGATTTTAGGTTGCATGTTTCTTTCCTTCAGTGCAACAAATGTGTAAACTGTAGACAGCCTTAATTGTACAGTGTTTGGATCACCTTTCCTAACCTCATGAGGCTAAGGTTACAAAGCCACTAAAACCACAGTTCTGTCCTGTGGATCTGAACCACTGGACTGATAACATTTTAGTTCAAGAAAAGGAAGAATAGGGTTCATGCTTTTGTTTCAATGTCAACATAATTACAATTACTGCTATAATTACTATATTGACTTACTGTTAAATGAATGAGGGCTGTAACAATATATTTTGCTCAATATTTATAGAGTACCTTATGTTAGCATATATTTAAACATTGGGGTTGAATACTTAACATCTAAGACTCATTAAAGCGAATTAATAACTATAGTATTTAAGCGCTCCATTCTTTCTTATTTACAATGATAGTGAATTTATTTATCATTAAAAGGTTATGGTGTATGTATTTAATGTGATAAACAATAAATGTCATGCGAGATAGTTCACTGGCAAAACCTCACATTTACTACTAGGCCTACTCACAGTCACTGACTAGCTTTAGTCATCCATCCATTAAGGGCATGTCCACACTTGCACATTGACCACATATACCTGGACTAAACCTGGACTAGAACAGGATGTAACCAAGTCTACATCTGGAGTAAACTGGGCTCAAACAGGACCATACTTTGACAAGTGTAAATGGACCCTTACCAAAAAAAACAAAAACAAAACTACACACAATGAAATTCCACTAAAGCTTACAGTTCACCCAGAGCACCATTGGTGTAGCTAACGTTATCATTCAAGAAGGAAGAGAAAGCGTCAAGGAACCTGGTGTTTCGACACTTTGTGGAAAATGCATTATGAATGGTCAAACAGCAGAAGCACACAGAACAGCTTGTCTCTTTTGGAAGTTCCCACAAGTCACAACAAGTACCCTCCTGTTTAAGTCTATTCATTTACACCTATGGCAGTGATTCCCTTTTCTTGGAATTTTTCAGGTACATTACAAATCTTAAAAAAGCCACACACAAAAAAAACTGAAGGTCTTGCAAGTTCCTCTTCTATGGCTATTGTCAACTAAAAACATCCTTTGTGCATCAATTAGTCGACCAAAAGGTGTGTGGTGTGAGCTTTCAAATATGATTCTGTATCTCTATGATCTAACCAAACTACACTTACAATTATGAACACATATGTACTAGTCAACTCAGATTTCACTCAGAAAATATCAGCTAACTCACTCCATACCCTGCCCTCGCTGTAACTGTTATCCATATACAACATATATGTAATCCAAATGAAATACACTTTCAACCGATTAACTGGCTTAACGACAAAGCCTTGTTGTGTTCCCATACTCCTTTCCAGTTGAGTGGAAGTCCTTGTTGGACTTTAAGACTTTATTGAATATTTTGTGTAATTGTAACCAAAGTTGAGAGGACAGAAGGCACACCATTTGTTTATGCCCAGACTAGCAGCCTTTCAGATATACTTGAATAGAAAGGTGTGGGAAAGTACAGTGCTGTAACAAGCCAATGACACACCCATGAGACGGTGTCAGTAAACAGTCAAACATAACACCATCGCTCTGCTCCTTCACGTCTTTCTTTAGGACTCTGGACCATTGCGCACAAGTGGTAATCATTTATAGTGATGAGGGAGTCAGGATTAATTTTCAACTTTGATTTATGGGAAGTTACACAGAGAGGTTTCAACCAATGACTTACAGTAAAAATGGAAGCGAAACCGGCTTCTAAATAAAAACAGAGTTAACAAGTGACTATTGACAGAATATAGACTTATTCAACTAGTATATTAGAAGTGCAATGGTAAAACTATCCAATCTACTGGCACAAATGCATTTGCAATAATACAAAATAAATAAACATACTTTACTGACTATAAGAAACTATGAAGTTGAGATAGTTTATTAGAAATTGTATTGATGAATATATTGTAGGTAGGGTTATATATATATAAAAAAAAAAAAAAAGATATTAAGTTGTACAAGTTTCAATGTTGAAGAAAAGAAAAAACAACATACATTCATTAGAAACCTTTGCTAGATAGGTTTAGAAATCATAACAGCACTAGTATGGGAAAAATTGAGCATTTTCGAAAATTTACAGCGGTATTGAAGTTGGTAACAAGTATTGTGCCTTTTCCTTAGTATAAAAATCAATTTGAAAGTTTTGGTTGGGACACTGATGCTGTATATTTTATGAAGAAAGTTTCATATACTTCTGGAGATGTTTACTAATAACAACAATAAAAAAAAAAAAAAACGTTTTAAACTAAGCCCCTATAACCATCTTAAAATAACAGTAGCTTTAAAATAACAGTAAAAAGTAAAAGAAAACAAAAAATAGCAAGCAAGCAGTGGCTTGCATAGTCCATGTTTTAAAGTTCACTGTCATTTTAGATTTACTCACATGCTCCTCGTTGTGCAAGCTACAGAACAGGTTATGGATATGCTTCTGGAGTGGTGTGGTTTGGGTTACTCTTTGAACTCTTTGCCCCTCAGAGATATTTACTCTTGATAAAAACATGCACAGATAAATATAGTTTATGAATACACCAGCTTGATTCAAACACCCACTGGAGATCATAGGTTATAACAGTTAATGTGGCGTGTGCAGTATCTTAATTAAGTCACTTTTTCATAATAGAGTAGTTTTCTAGCACCATACTTTTACTTCTGCTTGAGTAATATATTTGACAGTGTTAAATAGTAATAGTTTTGGTTTATCTTCCCACTGTGAGTAAGTGACAGAGGCTTTGTGTTGACAATATTAAAAGTGCATTATTCTAATGGAGGGTCTGGTGCTGGCTTTCTCCATATAAATGGCATTGCTTTGCCTGGAATGTTTCACAGTATAACACTAAACTGCTCAAATATGCATTTACAGCACACAAAAACATGGATTCTTACTTCGTGTAGGGCTGTCTTTCTACAGACCTGAAATGTAACTTTGTCTGGAGGGGTCATCAACTACTCTTCATGGACATGGACATTAATGATATCATACTGTGAAACATTCTCCATGAAGACACGCAGGTAGCAGAACCCCCCAAAACCAGAAAAGTTATAGTGCACTGGACTGGACCAGGCTCGAAAGCACACAAGTGCAATGTTGCATGCTTTCAACTCTCTGGCTACTACAATTTTATTCTACAACAGTTATTATTTTTTGTGGTCTTTCCTTTTAACATACAAGCTTTAGTGCATCATATCTGCTTTGTTCTCAAATTATAAATCGTGTCATGTCTAGACACTTGAGTAGCAGTTTCCCCAAATATTTTTTTTTTACCCATTCACTACTTTGTACCTCAATTTTGAAGTAACTTTACTCACTAGAGAAGAATGTTTTGGCTACCTCTGGTCTGCTCTTGTCACGTGTCAATAATTCAACATTGTTAAATAATAACCGTCCAGTCAGTGTCATTAGCCTGATTTAAAAATGTAACGTTAAGCGAAGATGGTGCAGTATTTTCCACTCGAGCTATCTTTACTAGTTCTCGTGTTACTGAGAGGTGTCGTCGCCAACAAACAACTGTGCTTTATATCACGATAACGCCCCAGTGTCGGGCAATAACCTCATCACAGACAGACCGTACGTGAAATTGGCAAGTTTACAGTATTAAATGATTAAATTGCCCATGAGCAAAACGTGACTTGCTCGTGCAAAACGCTGTTGTTTTGGACGACAGTTGCTTTCAACCAGAGGAGGAAAGCTAACAGGAGCACAGTCGACACGGTTTAAACTACATCTGTGCTAGCTTTAACGTGTAATTTCAATGCATTTTAAAGTATAAAAACTGAGAATGACTGTGTGTGTGCTGGTATTAAATCATGTCGTGATACGTCGAAATGCAATCGTTTTCCGTAGCGATTTGTGAAGGTTAGCTTGTCGAAAGCAGCAGAAGTAGCTCAGTTCAAGTCGGGTTTAAAGGTCGCGGAAGACATGCACAAACAACTATTATGACTCGATCACTTCCTGAAACACATTTATAAAATATATTATATGTGCACTGCGGAAAAACGGGCGTATTTCTCACCTTTAGATCAGATCTTCCTGTTTTTTTGGCCGAACAGAGATAAGTATGTCTTCTATTTGAGTACTGCTGTTGACAGGGCGGGTCATGTGACTTACAAAGACACGAGTGGGCGTGGTTTGGAGATTGGCTGCAGGTGGGAGCAACACGTGCGCTTTCTTGCTGCTTTTTATTTTTAGCCAACTTAAAGGTGAGTCTGTACCTGAAATCAACAGCAAGCATGTTTACATAGTGTTTTCGTTTTGTTTTATATGTCATAAATAGTTCACAGTCATCACCCAGTGGCGACGTTGGTGTACTGTGTAAGAAATAGTAGATTTTACAGAGATAAGTTAATGTTACTCCAATGGAGATCGGGCAAATCACAGAACATCAAAAAACAGCCGTTACCATGGAAATCCGCCATGTTTGCTGTTCTTTAGTAAAACATTTTCACCAAAGCAATGTAAAAAAGTGAACAAAACTGGAAGAACCTGATAAACTGTTGGGTCATATTGGGTAAATATATTTATCAATATATATATAGTGTTAGAATACTTCAGAATTGACGCTAAGTTTAGTATTTAGCATCTTAAAATCCCCATTGATTTAACATTGGGCTAACAGTTAACTGAAGATTGTGTTATGTGTGATGTCACGGTCCCGAGCTCAATATGTAAGCATTATAAAATAAATAAATGAATAAATAAATGAACAAATGAATAACAAAAATCAAAACAAAAACTAAGCTGCTTTGTGATGATTTCAGCAGAAAAAGCCATTGATTGATTACTACTTCAGTCATTGTAACTACTCAAGCTAACTAAAGCTAAACTAAAATTAAGTCTCCACAACAAACAAAACAACTTTAAATTGTTATATTTTAGCATTAAGAATTTATTAGCAATTACAGTTGATAGGCATTCCAGCAAAAAAAAACATTGATTGATTATAATTTTAGATGTTGTATTATAAACATTACAAGCTATTCTATGAACCAAAAGTATATGTAAGAGTATAATAAGTAACTTCTATGACAATAATTATATAGCGCTAACAACTAGTCTGTTCTTCGTTTTTTAAATGGTTGCAGCTCGTTTCTTTTTTGTTTTACAGTAATGGACATTTAGAACTGAGTCTTCTCTTCTTTGCAAGATGCCATTTGTTGTGACTGAACTTGGTGAAATCATGCCACTGAAAGATACAGAAATAGCTGCTTCCCTCAAGGAGTCATTGTACAGGTAAGCAGTAGCCATGAGAGGGCCTACCATGGGAATATTTATATTTGATAGAAATAGGGACTGGACGAGATCTTATGCCACAAGATCTCTCATGTTCAAAATGCCAGTAGATTTCTTGTCCCTGTTTGAACAATCTTGCAATATTCTGGATTTTTTAATGCCTCCAAAACCAATAAGTTGATTCTTCAGTGAAAATAAAGAAAGTAAAATTGAATCATTATTACTAATGCATTTATTGTCGGGTGATATTGAGAAAAAATATTATTACAACAGAAATGTGCATAAATATCACTTTATATTCTTATGTGAAAGTTTACAACATTCTTCTAGGATTTAAAAAAAAGAAGTGTGTGTGTGCGTGCGTGCGTGCGTGCGTGTGTTCCACATATGGTATGATTATGAGCGTGTAGTTGCTTCTACCTTGTTGCCAGCTAGATCAGAGAATTTACAGTTGATGACAAAATTACGAACAAAATAGCAGTCGCCAACACTTTAAAATACACAGTGAGTACTCTTTCTATTTGGAGACACTGGACATAAAACCCAAACACTTTTTCCAATTTTCAATTTAACCTTAACTCATTTGAAAAAATCTATGCGAAGGATGACTAAGTAGCGTTTTGACAGACAGCTCATTTTAAGAGGACCTGTTATCTGTGGTATCTCATTAACAGTAGATAACCTCTGTCACGGTCAAGCAGACAGAAGCGCTGACACTGGTGCTTAACTGTGCTGTAAATAGATTCAGCAAGAAATAATTTTAACCAAATCAACAGATGATAGAAAGAAGGGGGAAATGTTGCCATGAGAGTCTTAGATAGGGATGGGCGATGTTGACAAAAATTAATAGCTCTATTTATTTGCATTGTCTGAATATTGTTATTGAAATATTATTTTATCAAGGCATCGGGGATGTGCTGAAATGGGCCTTTAAATGTTTTGGTTGAGGCTCAAGTATTGCACACATTGTAAATAGCTCATATAATTAACCACAAAAGAGCTGAAATACAGTATCACTTTATACCCTGGTAGGGAGATGACACTAGATGTTTATGCCTCTTTCTGATGTAGTTTTTTATAGTTTATATTATTGCGATACACTCAATATTCTAATTTTGCAGACCCCTTAAACAACAATATTGTTAACTTTTTGAGAATAGACATTGGAATTTTATTCCAATAATTGTTATTTTTTGTATTAAATGGTACAGATTAAAAGCCTTTATTGATTATGTTCATGAAATCAATAATAATAAAAGCCTTTTTTTTTAGCTTGTATTGAAAAGACCAAGTAAAATAGAATCAAAAATTTAATTTGATCAGTATGAAGAAAAGAAATTATGATTATTTTTTTCCCATACTGCTCCAGCCCTACCTGTAACATCTGGCTGCAGGCCTAGAGTACCACTCTACTTCTGAAATATATTCTTGAATATAGGCGTGATAAAATCAAGAGATAATCATTAACATACAAATATGACTACAAATTTGTGTATAAATGTAAAATATATTAAAAGGAAAATACAACAATTTTACGTAACACAACCAGATAAAAAATTTAAATGAAAGCCTCGTTTTTTTGTGGCGTTCCTCTGCAAAATGTGATGCTTGAGACGCCAAATCATGTGAAAACCCTTGATCTTTGAGCACATAGACATTTGTTAAATATTGACAATTAAATAGTACAGATGTCTGACAGACGGAGACGGTGATGACAAATCCTTGGCAGATGCACTTAACACACGCACATTACATTACCCATGTTTCCTTTGGCTTACATAAATTACCACATGTCTCAAGAAGTCCAACTTAACCCTTTCAGTCTCCACTCTCAATATCCTCTTTGTCCAAGCTGCTTGTGTTACCATCCACTTGGCAATTAATTTATTATCTGGCTTCATATCTGAGCGCACACACACACTATTACTTTCCAGGGCTTACGTCATTGTTAAACTACCACTCAGGGCCACAAGAGGGCGCCACGCCACACTCTTTCACCCCATTCACATTTCTTAGAAAACCCTATTGATGAGCTGTGCTATTATTTGCATGCCAGAACTTGGATGTTTGTTTAGTCAGGGAAGCAATTACAGTCCATTTCAACAGGTTTAATTAGATTGATTTGAATAATTGTTTTGAAAGGCATTGTAAAGCCCGCCATCACAGTAAATCCAGGATTAACAGAATTCACTTAATTAGCATACATTACTTTGCATCTAAATTAGAGGAAAAACATGAATCGGATAAATTTATATACTATTGTTTTCAATATTTACACTTGATTCATAAGCGTAATTACTATTTTAACATCAGAAACATGCTTCACGTCTCTGTAAAGCATCTGGGTCCTGATAGGTCAACCTGAAGTACACAGGAGGATGCTTTTTGAATGGTTTTGAAGCACAACAGATGCATAGTAATGTGAAGGTCGTGCAGTACTCATCACGCTTGGTAAGGTGTTGCACTAAAAGCCACGCCGATCCATTATTAGTCACATGTAGACAACAGAGCAGTGATCAAACGTGAGTAGATTTAGGCAGGGTTAACAGAATAAGAGGTGAAGGACAAACAGGGAGAGAGAAGGGATAAATACAGGGGGGCTGTGCTTCAGATTAATTGCTGACAAAAAGGACGCATGACCTAGACAAATGGTGTAAGGGAGGAGGTTTTAAGGCTTTAACTCAGTGTCCGTGGCCTAATAGCTTGCATTCATGGGATGTTAAAAACATTCGCGAGAGACTGTGACCACAATTGTCAGACCTTAAGCACATGTTTGGTTCATTTCAAGGCCAAGATGAATCCTCTATGATAAAAACAATCAACGTGTACATATCCAAATCATATACATTTATGCCTGTTTTATTTATTTCATTTATAATTGATAATCCTTCTGTTTGCCTTTATATTGTGTTTTATTGTAAAATGAATTAAAAATAGTAATGAAGTAAATAATGAAAAAAATTATGTGACTTCTTAATTTCCGTTTGGGATTAATGAATATTAAATTAAACTAGAACTGCAATTATTATTCGGAATAATTGTGACTAGTTGATTATTAAAACAATGTAAACATATTTTTAATAATAATTAACCAGACTATATAGACTCTAAAACACATGCAAAAGACAGTGGTATTATTTAATCCAACAACATCGAAATAAAATAGAATAAACATTTTCTTATTTTCATAAACATTTGTTAATATTCTTTATCTAGAGGCTTTCAGTCAGCATCTTTCAACATTTATTTAGCTAAAATGTTATTGTACTGTAGAAATAAGGGTTTGACTAGTCGATTGATCAAAAAAATAATTGCTGACTAGTCATCCACTGAAATATTTGTTAGTTGAGCTCTAGATTAAACCATGCAAACTAATAAAATCACTTTTTTAATCCCCTGTAAAATCTGCAATGCAAAAAATGCCAAATTTTACGGGGGAAAAACCCAAACCTTTGAAGCATGTGCATATTGACATTGCATTGAATCTCTGGCCTGCCCTCTAGAATGTTATGACATCACATGAACACAACAGCCAATGGCTTCGCCTCGTGCGCTGCTTAAGACACATGATTCTGTTCAGTGTGAAGAGACTACAAGCACTCCTCCCCCCGCGCCGCCGCTGATAGGGCCATAATGGAGCATTCCTCTGAGCTGTTTCTCATTCATGCTAGCTGTGACAAGGGAGGACCAATCCAGGCTTTTTTTCCACTGGGGGAAGGCTAAAACTCTCTCACCCCATGGGCATGTAACGTGAGATCTGTACACAATGCCAACCTTTTACTTGGATCCTTTTTTTAGTTTGAGGAGGATATGAGATAACGCTGTCTGTTCCTTTGAGATGAACTTTTAGGTTAGGAAGTGTTGCTTGTTGGAGTGGGAGTTATTGGCTTAAGACTTTAGATGGACTGTATTGATCCACAATGGTTCAGTCACAGTAGATGTTGCACTCAGGAAAAGATGGAAGAAAAATTAAATAGGTGCAAGTTAATTATAAGCAACAAAATTATCTAGTAATATAGATACACAGATGCTGAAATTAAACTGTTAAATGCACAGAGTTGATGTTTTTGTACTTTTAGTCAGTGTGGATTAAGCAATTTTTTCGTTTTACAAAAAAAATCATTATCTGAAAAGAATTAAAATATACAGTATTTATCTGTACAATTTATGAGTGGCAATGTAATCAAGAGCTGCACTCTTAGGCAAGTAAAAAATTGAACTTGAAGCATTGAAATATTATACAGTTCTTTCTATTTTTCTATTCATCTGTTTATTGATTATTAACAGCAACTTAGTACTTTTTAAAATTTATTATGCATATCTAGACACCAACTATCTACAACCCAACAGAACAGTAAAGCCAGATTACTTTACCGACTAATATTGTTTTGTATCTTATTACCTTTTCTATTTTGTACACAATAGATATGTGGCATGTGTTTATGTCTGCTTATCTCAATGATGTGCTTCACTGTTTTTCGTTGTTCCTAATGGACAATGACGACTTATCATTTTAGGAATTTAGGCTGATTCAAATTGACTCACAGACCTTGATTCTGACTGTGGCTTCAACTTTTTGTTTTGGTTTCCGCTTGACTCTGTTATTACTGCTTATCAGATGAACAAACTGCTCAACAAACACAACCATAACAATGTTTATCCAAGTTATGGCACTGTTGATGTCTTCTCTTTGTCCATGAAATCGACTGTGGGACTTTGTTGGCTTCTTATAAGACGAAGCGAAAAACTGGTCAAAGAATGTCTGGATTTGTGGAGTGCTGTGTAATCACTGAGGAATGTCCCGAAACATTTCTGCTTTTCCTCCACAAGACCCCTCTCTTTTCCCACGACTCGTCCAGGTCCAGAGCTGTTTCCTTTTTAGCTGCAGACTCTCCTCGGCCTCCCTTCCTCCCGCTGTCCGTTCCATGTTTGCGGAGACACTACAAAGAGCCCCTAGTTTGTACAAATTAAAGAACAAGATCCTCAAAAGCAGCAGAAGTAAGAGGGCAAGCCTTTTGAGAAATGTAAAAGAGCAAGTGTAGGTTACTGTGTCAAAGTCAAACCTGCTTTTATACCCTGGGTACCACGCACAGGAATGTATATGTTTTTTTTTGCTTATGAATTTCTTTTGTTATATTTCATGCTACATTTTGGAACCAAATGCAGAAATAATTGTTTTGAATCGATGTTAAATAACTCTACAATTTGATAGGTTTTCTAATTTAATTCTATTACTTGTTTTGATTGATTGAACTTATGTTAAATGAACAATTTTATCCTGGATTGTGGAATAAGGGTTAAAAATATTGACACATTTTTAAATATTGGATCAATATCACTGAGCAAGATTGTAAATATTGCTGCGAAATATCGCTCAACCCCATCTACAAACTTTATTTTTTAATGAACATGTCATTACTGTGTTTAGTTTAAGTGTAGCTTTAACAAAATCCCTATTTAGACCTACTATTGTTTTATATTGTGTTAACCATTGAAATTACTCATCAAACCCATGGCTGCCGCTTTTGAAAGTACAAAAATATCTTCTACAGTTGTAACCTACAGCAGACTTGTTTAGATAAGTGAGTGGGGAGACAAATGTTCTCACTAGGAGTGTAGTTTATACTTTAACTTTGAGACCAATGTGTTTGTGCTAAAAGTTTCACAAAATGTTTTAATGGCTGCACATTTCTGACCACTGCCAATACAAAAGCCATGTGTTTCTTTATTAGATCTCATTTATATTTCAGTTCTGGTTCTACTTAATTTGAGGATTGTCCTTGTTTTGTTTGTTCCCAGTTTTTTGCCAGGTGTGATTTAATCTTTATTTGAGACTAGTTTCTTACATGTTTAGACCCGGTATAGCCTGGATTTAGTCTTGATCTAGTCCTGGTGGTACCTAGGGGTGTTTTATAATTATGTGATATGAAACCACTGATTCAGAGCAACAATCTCCAGTAAAGATCAAAGTCTTTGACACAATTAAAATGCATTTTTCCTACTATGATCAGATTAAATGCTAAGCACAACAGCAGTCCGCTGTCTTCCTATTCCTGGTTTTGGCCCTGAATTGCAGATGGACACTTGTACAGCACAGATGCAGTAACAATGGTGCGAGGGCAAGGCCACATGTGTTAGCACTTTAGGTCACATGTTGGAGGGGCACTATTGAAAATACTTGTGAGCTATTTGTGGACATTCTTCTGCTTTGCTCTGCTGCTCTTCACCAAACACACAGACACATGTTATCATATTTGTGCTCTTCTTTGTTGTGAAACCGACACTTGACATAAGGTGATATTTCATGTGAGTGTTGTCAGTGTTGTTATTGTTGCCTCTTGCATTATAAAGCAAAAACTACATATATATTGTTGATGAAAATTATATACCGGACAAAGCTGGAGTGATTTTATGTTCTTTCTGTGAGTTATAAATATAATTGAATATCCATCTTTAAAATGATCCAGTCAAAATGGATGTTCTCAGACAAGACACTTCACCTACCTATGATTGTGTTGTGTGAGTGATTGGTCATGGTTGAATGTGCCGATTCCACAGATTTGCAGTCTCACTTCCGTCAGTCCACCTCAGATTACCACCACCAGAATTGGGTGAATAAATAATGCAAAATTTCTTTTCATAAAACGCACAAATGGATCCACATTTGTTATATTACTGTTAGAAGTGGGCACTGATGACAAAATTGAATACCTAAATGCTTTGTATTAATATACTGATGTCAATATCTAGTATTTTCTGTATTTTGGCAAATTGGCTATACATCAACTTAAACATGCCTGTATATGTCCTGGTTTCTGAGTGGAAAAACTTGCACTCAACCAACAAAAGGGCTATGACTGCCCTTTTGCGCAGTATTATCAAGGATACTATTTTATATATTTATCAGCTCTATAATTGTATCACTTTCCCTGGTTATTTTGTGTGAATGTCCTGTATCATGAAACAAATGAATAGTTAGACTTAAGTGTATATTTGAATGGGTGACTCTGGCCCCCACGCAGCCATTAGGAGCCCTTTCTGTGGACTCAAAGAGCATTTTGTTGGTCTGAATGTTCCCCAGACACACATGACATCTGCCTCCCTCCCTGTGTGCATGCCTGCTGCTCTTTGTTCCTGAGAGGGCCGGGATGATGTCACCATTGTGATCATTACTGTGCTGCCGATGTGCCGTGCCCTATTTTTGACCAGGCGTCACCCTCAGTGTCTGCCCGCACACTGCCAGGAGGAACAGCGGCCTGCCAGTATTAATTAACACAGAGCCTGTTTTCATCGGGCCCAAAACCGTCTTAAGACCACCCCCGCGGGCTTCTAGTCAGACTCTGCATACACTTCAGAAATGGCACGACTGAAAGACCGCTGGAGCAATGAAAATCTGTGTGTTTGGCGACGAGTCGTTAACCATGTTTTGTTTCTTTTTTGTAGCGATGTATTTCAGATTCCTTAATGCATCTGAAGAGCTCTCGCTGTGTGTTGAGAGATAACTGCGTGATTTCAGCAAGTCTTTTACATCAATACAAACCACATTTAGCAAAATATCTAACATTTCAAGGTTAAAGTTATTGTATGAAAAGAAATAAGATTCAATTTACTTTTTACAAGACTCTTACATTACACCATTTGCCGTACTAAATGTTTTGTCTGTTTAGAGTTTACATGTTCTCCCAGTAGTTAATGAGTTTTCTTTTGGCGAGAAAGTGGGGCTACCAACCTAAAACCTTGCTGCCCCTGATCAAGTTAAGATAGCTTCAAACAACAACTGTCTAACAGGACAAATACACACATACTTACCTTCACAGACCCACTATATTCCTTTACCTTTCTTTATTGACCAGGTACTATAATATGGAACGCTACGTCACAACAATCTATTTTCTAACATAATAGATTAGATCATAAAGTGTCAAAGTAGTATTTTGTGCCATTGCCTGTGTTTAAATTAGTGGTGACTGTTGAATAAATAAATATGTTTGCATGGAAGATGTTGATTTTAACACACAAAAAAAATTCTTGGATGTAAATTGTTGAATGTATTACTGACCAACTTAAAGTGAACTCCATCATATTAACATAACACAGCCCATTAGCAGTATCTTTTGTAATAACTCATGGTGCCGCAGGTATCGAGTGTGTATTTAATTGAATTGTTTGAATGCTCTCCCATATAGACGTGAGACTGTTAAACGAATCATTGTGCAATCACAATTGGACTCATTAATAAAAGAATGTGTTTCTTCATTGACACCGGAATAATAATGGTTTCATTCACCAGCAATTATTCAAAATGAAAGTCACACATCCAGGTGTGATTGACGCTACGCTAACAGACTTTTGTGTGGTAGATTTGACATGGAGGCTCAGGGGAAATCTCTCGGAGTTTAAATACGTCTAACTCAAAATAATAGATACTTGTGATATATTTTCTTCAACATATATTTTAAGTTTTGTGGCTTAAAATACCTCATGGTCAGGGCTGCAACAATTATTCAGAATAACTGTGACTAATCGAATAATAATCATTATAGTATATCAAGAATCTTTATTGTTTTATTGTATAATAGAAATAATCGTTTGACTAGGTGACCAACAGAGAAAATAATCGCTGACAACTAACAAGTTGTTAGTTGTCAGTGTTAGTTGTTTAAATCGTCTGTACTTTAAATTGAAGTATGTGTATTTTTCTTGTCATTGTGCATTAATATAACATCCACTGTGTTTTAATCTTTAAAAAATCTGCAAATAAACCAGCGGGATTTGCATTTGGCAGCCCATGCATCTCTAAAGGTAAAGTTTTTAGTATTTTGATGAAGCTCTCCAAAACACTCAGCAATCAGGCTGGGAGGCAAATGTCATCTTGCAATGCAGATAAACCGTGCTGCGTGTACTCTGAGGGATGAGAGATAGTCTTGGAGACAAATTGCCAAAAAATTAAAAGTGTCTTTCAGCACAGTTGCTTGCTGTAATGCATCAAGCTTCCAAGTGCCAACAGACAAATTCAAAAGCCAAGAACACTGTTTTTTGTTACATTTCCTTAGTTTTTAGTTTTACTTAAAATATGCATTTCAAGCCAAAACTTACAATAATAATAATGCATTAGTCTCATATAGTACTTTTCTACAAAAAACAAAGACCGACATTAAAATGGCATACATTATTAATTCAAAAGCAACATCTGAGGCCTATGGGGCCTCTGACCACCACCAATCAATCAATCAATTAATCAATCAATCAAACAAACACATTTATACAAAGGCAAGGTGGGTGAAGTGTCTTACCCGATACAATAATGGGTACGCATTGGTCGGAGCTGTGGTTAAACCAACTTTTGGGTTTGAGGTGAACCTTCTACTGTCGTCTTAACCACTTTTTCAAAAAATCTTGTTTGCATGCATTTTTTCTATTCTAATCTAAAGTGTTAAAAAGATAAAACATGCATGTAGATAAAAACAGAGCTAAAACATTTACTAACTCACAACAGTTTAGTCTCTGAGATTTTCCCTTTTCCCTTTATTTCTTTACCTTTTTAGGCTTTGGTGTTGTGGTTGTCCTGAGCCAAAGTATGACTAAATCTGCAAGACAAGCTACTCACAATAGTGTATTATGCATTGTTTTATTCATATAGATGCTGCCAATATCACTTACAAGCACATGTATTGGTGAATTTAGCTGTAGGGCCTTTATCTCACTACATCAGCTGTGTGGTTCATACGCATGTTGATTACACCTGCAGCAGGAATGTCAACACTGGTAATATTAAATGGATGTATGAAGCTTGACATGCACTGTCTGAAAATAGCGTACATGGTATAGTAGTATTTTTTGCATATAAATGAGATTTTAAAATGTGTAATTACACTTATTGAAAGGTAGCATTTCAGCCTTCAACATTTACATAATTTATGCTGTTTGTTGTTCTTTTTTTCCTTTTTTTCCCCGCTGGGGTTCAGTTAAAGATGAAAAAGCCTGAAAACTAGTTTTGCTGATTTGCAGATGGGATAAGTAGCAACTGTTTGTTTGTTTGCCACCTAAAGATAACATAATTTATGGGCATATCTGTTTGAGTGCATTTACTTAAATCAATAATTGGTGATTTTACTGATGCTGCTGACAGACCCTTAAGCCTCACTGTTTGATGGACTATATAAGTATTTGCAAATAGTGGGAATGCTACAGTTCATTTATGTAGAGCTACATGTCTTTGTTTCTTTATTTTTTATTACGTTTTCAATAATAAAAAACAGCAAAGAAATACACAACAAATGGTCCAATGGTTTTAGTTGTGTGGCGTTGATGGAAAACCTTGCCTTGAATGATTAAAAAAAAAAAAAATAACAGTATAGTTTGACACTTCTTTCCTCACATTGATTTACCCTAAGGTGCCCTTTTGTCTAAACATTTTTATTCTTGTAGTAAAAGTTGTTGTTAACTAGAGTACTTACGGGCAGGAATTACAGTATTGGTAGCAGTTAAGTAAGAGGGGTTATTGCGCTCGCTATATTTTTTCACTGTGTAAATTAATTTCAAAACAATTATAGTTCTCATTTTTGGAGCACCTCATTCATTTTTGCTTCTAGTATTGGTGATGGTCGTGTTCTATGGCTGACAACACCAATGCTGATCATACATTGTGTCTAGTTTCTCAAAAAACCTTATTTATTTTCCAGATATTGATTTTGAAAGAAAACTCCAGGAAGCTTCTTTTTCCCTATCACGCTTGTCAAGTTTCTCTGCTTTAAAAGAAGTAGAAAAGGCTTTGTCTGCAGAAAATGAATGCTCTTAAATCTCTGATGAGTGATTTGGCCGACAATGCAGTCTGTCAATACACGCTGAAAGTCTCCTGCAGATTAGCATTTGAGTGGAATCCCATGAAAGATAGCTTACCTTTGCATTACAAATCAGGAGCGGACAACTTAATAGAAGAGGCTTTGGGTCTCCTTGGAATTACAATAATGTTTCTTATTTTCAGGTAATGACCATGAATTATTCAGCTAATGTTAGCCCGAGTTGTTCTAATAGACTGTGTAAACTTTGTTGTTTTGTTTGTTGTACGGAAATGGAAAAATGAAACAAACTGGCTTCTGTTTAAGCTGCAGCCTAACAATGGTAGCTTTATGTTGGGCAGAAAAGAGAGGGAGAGAGTGCAGAACTTCACTAATAACAAACAAAAGTAAAGTCTATTATTATTAAACTATTTTCTATTGTCAGCAAAACAGCTGCCAGCTTCAGTAGGGGAATCAAACTGGTTTTATGTAAACTATGATAAGGTAAAAGGCGCTGAAGCTTGAAAGTCCTTCAACTGTGAGAGTAATTCCCCTTAAAAATCCCCTCAGTGTTTTGCGCTATAAAGTATTCACTCACTTGGTGCATTTGAGAATGTTATCCACTAAAATAGCACTGCTGTTTGTTACCATGTTGTGTCTGTAAAGGTGGTTCCATGGATGAACTTGACCTGGAGAGCAAAGTGAACCAACGTCTTCAGCTGAAAGTTCAATAAGAGTTTAATACATCCTTGTTTGTTTCAAGCTTATTATAGGTAATAATTAACATAACGATATATGTTTATGGAGAAAAGCTTTCTCAAGCTTTCTCAAAGTAAAAATAGCCTTTTCCAAAGCATGCTTTTACATAGCTAATGGACAGCTCCTAAACCCCAAAAGCATTTAATTACAATCAGATAAACTATATTATGAATAGTCACAATAATTACTATATTGACCTGTTCAATAATTGACAGAATGAACGAACATTTTTAGGGGTCAATATGGATTGTATATGTTTTACTGCACAAGTACCTAGCACTTTTTTCTTGTAGTACAGTTAATATTTGAGCTGTAGTAGAGGGTAGAATAATTACCATATGACTCATACATAAACACTCACATTACACTTTACATTACGTTCCGTGTTGTTTTACGGGTACGTTCTTTTGGAAAAGGGTATATTGAGATTTATATGCTTTAGAGTAAAAAAATATATCAGTGGCATCAATTGGTCTTCAATATCAGTGTTTATTGTAAAGTTTCCTGAAACTATGTCGTGCTTTGATATTTGTGACAGGCCTGTGTATAAACTACATACTATCTGCAAGTTCACAAGGACAATCCATAAGTGTTAGTCCTTCTTTTATTTTAGACATTTTATATTGACAGGGACATGTTAAGGAACATTCTTGTAAATGACCTAGTGTTCACTATAAAGCTCAGTTTTATCCATAGTCCCCGGGGAAGGCCTGAAATACCACCAAGAGAATTCCACAACAAAAATAACAGCAACGAAATAAAGTTTAGTAATAATAACAAACTGCAACTACAATTTTGCCTGAGTTGAGAACTTCTCCCCCTTGAGGGCCCATAGTTTTGAACATTTGCCCCATCTTCCCTGAAAGATGAATTACTTTGATGAATATATAACCTTGTAATGATACGTTATACTCATCTTATTAGTAACGCATAGTAAGTAAAATTCTAGAGGTGTGTTCACACACTGTTCACACAAACACACCACTTCGAAATTGGTACTAAACCCGGAACTAAACCTGGCCTAGTCCAGGACTACACAAGGACTTGAACAGGACGTATCAACAAAATCAATATCAAGATACTAATCAATACTTGTCCTGTAGCCGACTAAAGGAATTCTTGGTCGACTAAAGACAAATTGACAGCCAAAAGGATGCAATCAGTGGTGCTGGTAAGAGCTCAAAATGATCAATTCTCTATATTATCTGACTAAATACCTGATGTGAACAACACTCACAAGATCACAAGCTTGCAGCATTTCATGCAAAAATAAACATACAAAAAGGTACTAACTAAACTAAACTAGAAACTAGAACTCACAATTCAAGCCCAAATTCCTATGACCTCAATAAATAATAATTAGTTGACTAATAAAAAGATCTTGGTGGACTACAATGCCATCAACAAAATAATAGACTAAACAACACTAAAAACAAGGTCTACAGCTTAAAATACTAAAGCTAATATCTTAATGGGATACTCCTTTGACCAGGTATTTGGTCTTTTGAAAATGTTCATAATTAATATGACTACATGGTAAAACTCTTTGAAAAATGCATTGTATAATATTATAATTAAAATTCTCAAATGCTAAAGCAAATTGGATTTCACTGTATGGAAAAGTACTTCATTGCATCTCATATTCATTTTTTTTATTTTTTATTTTTTAATATTATTAATATATATAAATAAATATATATATATATATTAATAATATCTGGTATTCTGATATATAGAACTAGATAATAGATAAGAACTATTTGCACTGCTACATTTGCACTGTCTGCCAACTGTACATTTCTGTATATAGTCTTAGTCTATCTTAGTCTATTTTATTTTATCTTGTTCTTAATCTTATGCATGCCTCTTTTATATATTTTATTCATTGTTTTATGTTGCACCTTACGCTGAAGTAAGTTCCTATGATTATGAATTTTGATCTCTGACAATGGCAATAAACCGATTCTGATTCTGATATGTCTGGTGTAAATTAGGACGTTACCGTGACTTAAATAGTTGTAAATGAAGAGAAGCAAACAGAAAGCAAAAATGTAAATAAAGCACTAAATGAAAGAAAGACTAAAACTGCAGTGGATCCAAGTGCCACCTGTGGCACTCATACAACTGTTGAAGCGCTGGACTCGATGACACAGTTGGTGTTGAGTTGGTGGAAAGTGGGTTAAAGGGTGAACCTCAAACTACTCTAACTCGATTAAATGGGGGAACTAACAGCTCCTTGAAGAGTAGCTGTTAGGCTCTAGGCCTCCTCAGAGTGATAGTCAAGTGGACCTGACGGAAAATACAAACTCTATTACTTTACCCAAACACCCCTACACTCTAAAAACCTGAGTCAACCAACGGTAAACCTGCTGACATTTGGATCAAGACGTGTTTTTATTTGATTCAAGGTCATTTGGCGTTGTTGGGCTGGGGTGACATTTGCTTGTGATCTCATTCTTCACAGAGAGATGTATCACAGTGGGGACGTGTTTCTTACTTTTCCTGGCACAAATGACTACCTCGTTCCCAGAAAAGGCTCAGTGGTAATGCTATGTTCTCTCTCTATCGCTCTTATCTGTCTGTCCAAGTGTCTCTCGCCCTTCGTCGGTCACACTCCGGCAACATGTGCACGCAGACTGCAGCTCGTTGGTGAATGACAGTGTGAATGTACCTCATCGACTGTGAGTCACTCTACTATACGCTGCCATTATGATGATTTCTCCCTTCTGTGTATTACATCATGCAACAGAGGGTTCTGCTCAGTTACATTCGCCACAATAAACACTCTCCCAGCACAGTCATTTGCGTCAAGCGAGCACGGCTTTGTTAGTCAACCTAGCATGGAAAACACTTACTCGATCTCTCAAGATCTTTTTATCTAGATAATTTGTGCACACTGACTGAAAAAACAGCTCATTAGATTGAAGCTTGCAAATATTTGTAATACATGGATATATGATGGGAACTAGATATCGAATTGTCCTCTACTATTGTTCTTCAAATCCAATCAGGGCCTTGTTTTACGGAAAAACTACTTTTTTCCTATTGTCATATTTATTGAGTTAAAGTAATACTTACTTTTTGAAATGGGAAAATTTCCCATTTCAATTCATTTTTCATTGATTCATTCTTTCCATTCTTTTCATTTCATTTCCATACAACTTACACTTGTACATATTTTAACTTGAGTAACTTTGATAGTACTTCCTTCAATCATTTTGATGATGTAACAATGACTAATGTCCCAAAAAAGATATTTATATTTGTATATATTTGTATTCCTCTGAAAGCTTGGGCACAAAATAGACCCTCCCCTCGACCTGTTTTCCTGTAGTTGTCTTTGGGGTCAAAGGTGAGGGATTATTGCATATTTCACTGTCATATGGATCCTTGTGCACCGCTGGACACATTAAGACTGAAAATATCTCTGATTAGCCCTGCTCTCTTGCAGCCATTATATTTATTGCAAAGCACTGCTCTGTGAGTGAGGCATAGAGGACGCTGATCAATAACCCCGTCCATCTGCCATAATTGCTGAATTTGATGTCACAGGGAGAATATGAGCGTTACTTGAGGCTCACCAATATTCTGCATATAGCCGGGGCAAATTGGTCCCTTGTGCTTTAATCACACCGACAGTTGAAATCATTGACTTAGCAAATCATTACATCTCAGCAAGCATTGTGTTCAGAAGCACTGACTGTATTGAAAGGAGCATACAAAGAAAGATACTACATGGACAGGAAGAATAATTACTGCCTTGATGCATGGCTTTATACATTAATGCAAAACAAAAGATTAAATTAAACATAACCATTAAGTGCTGTACGACGTCGGTGGGGGTGAAGAACAACCATGTTCGCTTTATAGTACGGATTAATTTAATTTATTGGGTGTTTATTTAATACTTATTGTGTTGGACACAACAGTAAGTGATGCTTAATTCAATTGCATTGAAGACATCCTTAGGCCACTTTTTGTGTGAGAACAGTATTTTAAGCTCAATTTATGTTGCTCAAATGAAACAAGTCGGAGTTGCTGGAAGCTTCTTGTGTTAATGGAATTGCACACAGTGGAGTGTGTGGCGCGGCTCGCAGATGAATCTGTATTCCCTGAATGTGTCCAGGCTAAAATCAATAAATGCAAGCACAGCTCCTCTCTTCTGACGGCTGTCCCTGTCTTTGAGCGCTGGACTAATAGAAAAATAATAATTAAATCCAAATCACCAGATTAATTTGTTTTCCATCAGTCTCAGGAGAGATCTTTTCCCTGTTTCTTTAGTGACTCATTATACTTTCTAATCAAGACAAAAAAGTCCCTCTTTTAGACAGACATGCTGTCTCCCTTCCCCCTTCTCCTCCCTGTGGTGTGCTTTCTCGCATTGCAGTCATTGTGCTGGCACTTATTATGTTACAAATGACCGAGGTACGGCAGGCATTCTCAGTGTGCATGCAAAGAGGGCCCACCCTTCTTTTGCTGCTAGTGCCTTCTCTAATGACGATGCTCAGAGTGCCCCCTCACGCCGCCCCATGTAGCCCTCTCCCCCCCGCGCTGCCCCCACACGCTCTCTTTAATGAAGATTCTCCAATGCAATTAAAATCCCTGCTTCTCGCTGCTACTGTATGACAAACAGAGCCGATGTCATTGCTCATGGCCTGTCATTCCCACTAGAGGAGGCGGGCGAGATGGAGGAATACACCAGGGTGCCAGTGGCTGAAGAGAGATGGAGGGGATTGTGTGGAAGATGAGCAAAACCCCCCATCTCAACAGGTAATGGAAAGGGGCAGAGAGAAAAAAAATCAATGAGCACAGCAACATGGAGAGCAAGCTTATAAAATGGCTTTAACTACACATCACAACCTGAATCTGAGGTCTTCTTGCCCAAGCTCTTACCCGCAGCAATTGTGAAACTTTTATCACACCACTTTTGTATCTCTTCTTGTGTGTCAAATCAAATAATGTAGGCTGACGTGTTTATATGCCGTGAGCACTGCTAAATGAACATGAAACAAGGCGTTTATGGTCATTTATAATGTTTATGAAGCATTAATAAGAACGTGCCTGTAAACCAACTCTCCATCATGCAGCTAACAATGAGTTCATTGTCAGTGTGTGATTTATGAGATGTCTATAAAGTAACACTGAACAGTTTGTTAATCCCCTGTAATACCTGTTAAAATGGATACAAGCAGAGCTGATGTGACATGCAGAGACACACCAGTTGGCCATCCTTTTTGAGGGAGGGGCGTAGATATAAGAACAGTTGCCCGCTCCATCTGCAAAAAAAAAAAAAAAACTGCCCCCACCCCCTTGTTGTTTTCCAGTTGAATGAAATAATCTTCCCCCGTCTGGAAGCACAGTCTGGGTCAGAGGGCCTGTGCTCAGCCTGTTGCTTATTGTGTGTTCAGAAGAGGAGGTAAAGCATACAATTAGGCACAGATGGCTGTCTTTGCCAGCAATGTATTGATCCCATCTGAAGCAAGATCTGTCCCATTTCTGTTTTTGTTTGCCAAATAGCCTACTCTCTAACTTGGATCTGCTTCGGAAATGATAGTTGTTGCTTTTGTATCGTCTTCAGAGGCTTCATAATATGGTTATAATAGCAGCACTGCATGCTGGACCTGTGGCTTCCTGAGACCGTGCTGATAATGTAGCTACTGTATTCAAACCCACGTCAAAAGGGGAAAGGATGAACGCATGAATAATAATTATGTAATATCATCACATTGATTATGACACTTCCATGAGGCAAGTTTTCTCTGAAACTGATTTGATTTGGATTTCACTGCCTGAAGTTTCAATTCTCTTTAGTTGAAGTGCATTTAACTTTATTAAGTTGTGTAACTACTGGGTTAAGTGTCCTCTAAAAATCATGATATAGCTAATCACTCGCCTATTAATTTGATAGGCTGTGTGTTGGTTATGCCAAGTTTGCCTACCTAAAGTAAGGATATGTGATTGTGATGTATTAGCCTACATGACATATATGACAGATATAGAACATGACATTGACACTATATAAGTAAGTAATCTTTAATACTTTCAAACAAAAATGTACTCACCTTTTATTTTAAACAAGAGGAGCCTAATCAAATTAGTCTACAACTGCTAAACAAACAAAAACCTACCGCCAGTCTGCAAAAGTCTAGCCTATCCTAATTTATATGCAAACACAGAAGTTTCCAAAAGAAAGAAAAAAAAAAAGTTGCCACCCATGTCATCTAATCCTGAATAACCCTTAAATCTCAATTTACAAACAAACACCATCTAAAACAAACAAAAACAATGTCACAGTTATCACACACGAATTACCTCAATTTGCATAATAATTACGCAATTAAACTATTAAAAGTTTAAAAGTGATAATCATGAAAACCCATTAAAATTCACCAGTCCAAAATGACCGTTGCACATCATCGCGGTGTAATATTTGTTTACACCGCTGAGTGACAATAGCCCGAGGTTTGAATGGTTAATATCATCATAAAGTTGGCGCGACATCATCACCTACAGTAACAAATGTCGCATGTGATAAAACAATCCGGGTTGTCTCCTGCTTTTGACTGTTGTGTCCGCTGCAGAAATAGTAAGTTTTCTTTGTGTGGCAGTAGTGAGCTGACGTCAGGTCGGTTCCTTGAAGTGGGGCTGAATAAACCTTGAGAAGAGTCTCCTTCAATCTGCCGTGAGTAACTAACACACAACCTCACACACCGACACTCAATTACTACTGCCCAATTCTCTTCTATATCACTCGTCCACGACCTCTTCCATAGCCGAAACCGACCAACAAGGGAAAAAAGAGACGACAAAACCGAGCTAGAAGTATTCAGAAGTCAAAAAACCCACGTTGGACATAAGTAAAGTGACTAAAACAAGGTAAGTGTTTTATTTCCAATGACGCTGTTTTCCCCCATCATAGAACAAGCGATGAGCTGCTGCTGGCTGCGCACTGCTTTGGCTTTCCTTTCTAGTTTCTTTGGCTTTTCTCGTCTCGTGTAAACTGCTTTTTGATCGTAACTTGCCTAAGTGTGTTGCTGTGAATGTGTCGCTCGGTTTACCCGGTAGTTTGGACTCGTACATTTGGTTTAAATCCGTAAAGTTTCTCCGCTTGTTACTTGTTTTTCCCTCTTGTGCGTGGTGACCTGATAGTGGGAATCGTCTTTGTGTCCCTCTCCTTTGGCTTGCGCCGTTCACTCAAGCTGTTGTATTAGCGAACAACTTGTCGTATCCTTAAGAAATATAACTTTTAACAATCTTTGATGCTGTCTCGTTCGCTTTAATCGTCGTTAAAGGGCACAGCTTCTCGTTTTGAGAGCGTATTGTTGGAGGATGTTGTAATTGTCAGCGTGCGTAAAAGGCGAGTGGACTGCCTTTGGTCCTCGCAGTGTCCATTAAAACACATTCCCCTGACGCGAAAATAAAACAATTAGTGACAAATACAAAGTGTCTTTTCGTTTCACATCAACTTTGCGGCTGTAATATGTATTTATAAGTCTGAAAGCTGTTGGAAGTTTGAAGATTTTTCGTGTTGTTCCACTGTAAAGGTTTAGTTGCTGAGCTGCTGCTGCTGCTATCGCGGTCGCTTCCTCAATCCGTGAGCCGCTTGCTTGGCCGAGTTGTTGAAATTTATCCCTTTGTGTATATTACAATATCCTCCATTTTTTCTGCCCCTTCCAAAACAACAAGCCACTCGCCATCTTGGTTGTTATAATTCGTCCCCTAAGCAAGCACAACCCCAACCTTTTACCCCTTGCTCTCTCCCACACCACACCACTTTAAAAGGAAATACAGCCACGTTTTTTTCTCAAGTTTTACCAAAGTTTGTTTTTGACACACAAGTAGTTTTCACTGGTGTTTTAGACGGAAACGTAAGGTTCTCAGTTGAAGTTGGTCGAGGTTTTGATCACCCACTAGAAGTGCATCTGGTAGCATTTCTAAAGGCATAGATAATGTGGTTATATCAGAGCAATGAAGATTTTTTCATGGGGCAGGTGCTGTGGTGGTAGCGTTTGCCACAGTTACATATGTCTACGCTTCAATGCTGCGATTATGTTGTTACTACTCGTTATTATAGCAGTTTTATGTTTATTTTAGTTGCTAAATCAGAATTAATGAGTTTGTCTAAGATGATTGATAGTAACTCCCTCTGTAAAGATTTCTTTGCTATTTAACTGTTTGATGTGTTAAGAAAAGGAATATTATGCGATTTTAAAGAGTTGTTACCACCTTTTACTAGTTATGATAGTTTAATGTCGTTTTATCACTAATAATTTGTAGATGAACACATGTTTGATTTATTCACACAATGATTGAATTATTGACTTTTTTAAGATATTCACTCTCAAACAAACAACAAATAATCTGATCAGCACCGTACAAGCTGTAATGCAGGTTTGCATCAGTTAGGAACTGAGATCCTTCTAAAACAATATCCACTGACTGAAAAATGTGATCTTATTTTCGTTTGTGCCATTGCCTCACTAAGGTGTTTTTATCTTGTAATGTCCTTGAGCTCATAAACTTGATCCCGGTGTGCTTTATGTCCAGCAAATAGCACATAAGAAAGAGGAGGGGAAAGAAAACAAACTGAACAAATGCTTTGAAATGGAAAATCTGATGATTTCACCTCCCACCTCTTTTGTTTGGCCGTTTATTGCTGCAAAGCAGAGTGCAGAGGAGCAGATGTTTAGCCAAACATGAAGGCGCGGTGCCTGTGTCCTTATGGGGATGGCTCTCCCTCCTCTCACTGCTGATGCATCGACATGACAGCTGCTTGATTTCATGGAGCTGCTAAGAAGCCATTAGTGCTATCAGTGAATTGAAACGGAACAGCGTCTTCACAATTTTTTGCCACAATTTCTACTATAAGTATTGTTGTAGTCATTTTGTTCAGAGTGTGCAAAGAGTACTGCTGAACATACAAACCAACCAGAAGTACTAATAGACTTGTGCAGTGTGTTTTGCCATAATTTGGGAGTGAATGAGCAGGAGCAAAGTGAAAAAGGGGAACGGATCTGTCAGAGTTTGTTTGCCATGTTGGTCTGAAATGAAAGCACACTGTGCTACCTCAAGCACACTCAAATCAGAGATGCCTCCTGCTCTCCTCGTGCCAGGCTGAAAGAGAGGGAGAATAAAAACAACTTATGCTGAGTTTTGTTCTCCCTTTGCTTTTGTTCAAATTAAAAGTTTTTTTTTTAAGAGATAAAGACTGACTTCAGCTTGACTTGAACATTCAGGAATTAAGGATAGACATAGTTAAGCCCTATTTGCATGTCTACCAAAGTCACAGCAAATGCTTGGTATTGACTAAGCTGATTAGGTGAAATTAGGTTCACGAGCTGCGGGTCTAGGGGTGCTGAATCTGACAGAACTTGGACAGCTTTTGAGGAGACAATCCTGTGTGCACACAACGCTCTACTCCATAATCCCTTACGATTGAAAATGTCCTGTCTTTGGCTACTCGGGAATCCATGGCTTTGTTTGAAGCAAGGTGAGACGTATTAGATGTCCTGTCCCTAATGTATTGATCGTCATCAGTGCCAGGCTGTTGATAGATTAATTTGTTTATTAGAGTGGTGTACAAGACCATTTGTAACTGCCCATTGCTTTTGATATAAACCTAAGTGCATTTCTGACATTAACATGACTCACCAGGCTGTTTACCATAGACACAGTGCTGCTGGAGCAGGAAGAGCAAGGCTTACAAAACATTATATTGATGCTGGATGTCAGTACTTGAAAAATAACCAATGAACCGCACTTATCAGATTTCAGTGCATGCTTCGATATTGTGCAGTGCTAACAGGCAATTTGTTGCTGATTAAGCTGATTAAATATGCATGACTTTAACTAACTCTGCTGTAAGATATAGTTTACTGTAAGCAACTGTCAGACTGAACAGCGTATAGGGAATTTGAATAACTTATTTATCTTTTTATTTATTTTTTTTTATTTTTTTTACAGTATTATGAAGATAACTTCAAAGTGCTTCATACTTAGTGACATTGATTTCCACACTTTATGTTCAGTGATTAATTAGTCCTACAAAAACTCTATTGATAATAATAATGGCCATCTGGGAGCCCTGTCAAATCTCTGCATGTTACTGCTGACATGGAGATGGTAAATTTAGAGATGAAGTAGCGGTCTGGTCTCTGTTATCATAATGTTTCAAGAAGCACTGTTATAAATCTACATATTATTTACACAAATACATCAGCTACTGCCTAATCTCATCAATGCATACTATCAATCCTATTCTAAAAGTTTTAGATGAGCAGAATGGAATAATTCATGTTTAGACGACCCTTTTATTCAGTCAGAAGTGAGATCTACTAAGCTGCTATCTCAGCTTTATATTAGTCGTATAACTTTGGATTATTGATTTGTAGCATTTTTGTACACATTTGTATGAGGCAAATGGTTAGTTTACATTAGCTTCATAAATGGACAAAGAAGGACAAAGAATTAAGTTTACTTTAAAATTATTTTGCCTATATATATATATATATATATATATATATATATATATAGGCAAAATAATTTGATTAGATATTATATATATATATATATATATATATATATATATATAGGCAAATATACGTAGTGAGATTAGTTAGTTTAGATCACCTTTATGGAGTATATGATTCACACCTACTGCTGCCTAGCATGAATGCAATGCTAGCTTTGAAAATTGACCACAAGTCACTTCCCCTTTAAGAGACAGATGCAGCTGTTTGAAAGCCCTAAAACCTTTGAGACATTAGATTAGATGTCCCTTGTGTGGTTACAGATTAAATCTTCCTGTTTGTCATTATATCATGTCACAGGTTGCTCACTTATTGATGCGTGTTCACAAGGCCGCCAGGTTAACGTCCTCTCACCTGGAAAGTTTCATACAGTCTTCCTAACCTTATTTTACCTTGCTATATTGGTACACTGCATGCTCACTGGACATCCCGATAATCGTCAGGGTACACAAATAATTGTCTGCAGCCCATAGTTTCACAGAAATGTGCTTTCACAAATGAAGCTAACTCGTGTCTTCATAATGAGAAATGATGTATATTTTTAAACGCTGACCGAAGCTAACGAGCAAGGGCATATGTCTTGTGTTGTAGGAACAAGTGAACAGACTCTGCCGTTAATTAAGCCCAAATAAATAGACACCATTTTGTTTGCTTGCATGGATTACATATGGTGGATTAATTACCAAACAATAACTACTGTAAAGTGCAAGTGGGTCACCCCGTGTTGACTTTGAGGAGACACAAGAGCGGCCAAATTTGGGAGGGAATGGCGATAAGCTGCTGCTCTGCTCTTCGTCCCCTGGGCCCGTATTTATCATTCAATGTGAGAATTTCCTTGATGAAAGTCAAGGTTGTTTTTGCATGCTCTGTCTCAGATGGGATGCCTGTTTTTTCCACAAGCAGCAGCAGCAAGGTGAAAAGGTTGATTTCCCCCTCCAAAGAGAAGCCTTGTTTGGAAAGTCCAGGCTCGTTTCTTTTAATGAAGTCTCAATAGGTCCTGATGATTTTTCCACTTCAGGGCTGTTTGTGTTTTGTACATTAGAAAGAGCTGAAAATACAGATGTACCATTTTGTGAAACCAACTAAATAGCTCTCTGCAAGTGCATTGACCAACTCCCCAACTCAATCCAGTGTCACAAAGTCAGAGTAAACAACACTGTCAGATTTTATGAGCCCAAAGCCTGCATTAGTGAAGTCAAAACACTTCATCAGCTTGAGTTTGTCTTTAACGCTCATTTGAACAACATCAGTAGTTTTGTGGATTAATACAGTAATGGCCTATGGCCAATGGAGTGGGGGAAAAAAATAAAAAAGCATCAGGATAGCTAATGATGCTTTTGTAAAACTTAAGTATTTAAACATTTTCACACAATGAGGAGTTATAAAGAACTGTGGTATCATACAGGAGATAATATTAGCTAATAAGATAACATATTTTTCAGGTAATTAAAGAAAAATATGCATTTTTCATATAGTTAGTATCCTTTAAACATGCTCTTGACTACCTTAAATTTGTGGTCTCATGTTTTGAAGAAGAAAAAAAGTTTACTATGCGTCAAATGAACAAGTTTCTCTGCTGTCTGGCTTAGCCAGTAGATGGCACCTAGCGCTATGCACAATTTAGTTACGTTATCACTTCAAGAGACTCCATAGGGCACGATGATTAGCCTAGAAGTAGCAGTCAATGTATTTAGACGGCAGAAATACTCAGAACAAGTCTGGCGATGATTTAAGGACCTAAAACAGCTGACGATTCTCGGATAAGTAAAAGTATATAATCGGAAAAAACGTCACTGATCAAGGGAGTTAAGCAGGAAGTGTTTTTGATGGAGGACCGGAGCTGATAGCAGCTCCAACTCCAGCAACTCCACTTTGTGTGTCTTATTTCCAACCAAACTAGCTTAGTTTGAAAAAACTAAAAAAGTAACAAAATATTACTATTATGTATGTATGTACCATTATTGATGTGCCAACATCAAGTCCTGTTGTGGTATATAAATATATATGAACAGTTCATGTATGTTTGCATCCCCTCTGATGCCACACGCCTATCATTTTCCTTTTTTCAGCTGCTATTTGATTACACAGACGCAACAGGGTCCGGGAAACCTGCTTTTTAGTCCAATGTTTACCACACCTTGACATTTCCAATCTGTGGCAAGGCCTGTATTTACACTTCTCAGTAGAATTCACTGGTGCTGACTGCGCTCTGATGAGGACGGATACTGGCCATGGAAGCGAAATAGGAAAGAGGTTTGGTGTGTGGGAACCGGGGCGTTATTGGTTTCTCTATTGGCGTGCCTCTTGGGTCAGTGGTATTCTTGATGATACTAT
This sequence comes from Rhinogobius similis, assembly GCA_019453435.1. Lineage (NCBI taxonomy): Eukaryota > Metazoa > Chordata > Actinopteri > Gobiiformes > Gobiidae > Rhinogobius > Rhinogobius similis. Next base: position 29,853,401 of record CM033621.1, read on the forward strand.
AGAATGGCTTATAGCAGAGCCTGTGAAGCTTTCAGACACATACAATCACATATGTACGCACACAAGCCTCCAGTCTATAAGGGACACACGCACACACTCACTCTCTCACACAAAATGCATGAGATTGCGCCTCGACAGCCCCCATTTATTGATCTTCTGCAGCATTTAAAATCTGGTCACTGCTGCCACAAAGGCTTTTTATTTTAGCTGTGCTGGCAAAGCTTGCTTCGAGCTAAGCCAGAATTTTAAATATTTAACTCCTACAGAACTCCACCAGATATGACAAGGACAGAGCGAAATAAACAGGGAACCGCTTCAGAGTTGAGCAAAGATTCATGTATTTGTCCAAGATGGGTTTTATGTAAACTGCACTGGTAAAATCACTACTCGCTTCTTGTGGGAGCTCAAGTTTGCATTCAAATCTGCAAACACAGCTCTCCTATCCTTCTTGAAAGTTTTTATCTGGAATTCAATGTGATCATAAACCTCCCAAAAGGCAAACAGAGGAAGATTTTGAGAGTTCAATGTGCACAAGTGACCCACATGGTTATGCCTTGTTAGCGGAAAAGACTGAAATGCTAGCAGTCATTGGATTAGTCATTATTGGACGCAGGACAAGATGCTGTTTTTAGCATTTAAAGTTTGGAGATGGTTTCACAGATGGCTACTTATCACTCAGCCAGAGACATTTGAAACTCCATAGCCCTTTTCAACAAATTAGATGATGTAGGAACATAGTGAAAGTTTGAAATGCTAAGTGCCTGTTGTCGCAATGAGTGAACCAAGATATTAAGGCAGTAGACACAAATATGACATAACTGCACTAAAGCAATATGACTTTAAATAAAAATCATGTTGCCCCATTTTATTCCGATCCAAAGCAAAAACAATCAAGTAAGTATTTGATTGTTTTGAGTGAAAGCATTCTCTGAAGTCTTCCGGACGTGGACTTAACTTAAACATAGAAAGCACTGTGAACTTATCCAGGCAGTTGTAGTAGCCCAGTTTCATAAATTCAACTACAATATGCATTACTTAGCCCAAAAGATGGCCTTCTCCAGCTTTAACAGTGGATAATGATCTGACGAGCGTAGGTCACACCACATTCCCAAAGATTTGTTTTGAAAAGGTCATGAACATTCTGCCATGATGAGACATTTTTCTGAGTTGCATGTTGTCTTCACATTACTCATTCTTTTTAAATCTTTTCTTGTTCATTTATCCACAGTCCTGTTACTACTGCTGCTGTTGTTATGCCCAAAAGCCCATCCCGCAGAGAGTGCTGAGGGCTAAGGCTTTGTCCCGTCTCCCCCTCTCTCCTCTCTTCTCTCGTTGTCTGTCTCTCTCGCCTTCTGAACGATGACACTGAGAGACAGCTGTAACGTGAGACGCCTCTCGATGCTGGCAGCGGGGGAGAGGGCCCTTTATCTGAGACTGGGGGCCGCTGACCTCTCCCATTCCCCTTCTCTGTCTCTGCCGCGTCTGTCCCGGGCACTCGGAGCATCCTCCCCCTCAGCAGCGCACACACGCGGGCAGCCGGGCCTCTTTTAAAATGTGCGGTCCCTGTAACACAAACCTGCTGAATGAAACCGTGCGTGTTGTCTATGTTTACAGCGTTTACAGCTGCTTGTGGCCATAGTAGAAACAGGACACGTTTAGACTACAGCCTTTTTGTCCAGTTAGTTAGACAGAGGGACAGTCTAAACCAGACTTAAAGTGAAGTGTAATAGAGGTTCAATGATATGACTAGAGTCAGCAGTGACAGCGACTTCCAGGAAAAGTGTTTCGCTTGCCTTGTTGCTGTGTAATTATCTCTCTGAAAGGCAAAGAACATTCGCTCTGTCCTATTGAGGCGCACATTAGGAATCAATTACTAGATTGATCAATGCATTTTCTCATCAATCATGGTTTTGTAATCCGAATTGCTATTTACAGCTACCGTTGAGTTACACACAGCTCTTTTAACACAAACAGTTATGGCAGCCGTGTAATCACTATTATCTATAGGTCCTCTGTTATGACTGTCACCTATGTTGAGCTACAACAGTCATATTGCATTGGGTTAAACGAAGTCACAATGAGGTGTGATATGTTTAAGGGAACAGTGTGGTGTGTTACTATAGTGTGTGTCGATGGAAACACACATCCCTGAACTCTAGGCGATGGCTGCTAAATCCTCGCCGAGGACTCCCGAGTGTAATCCAAACATTTAGAGCTAATTTAAGCTCGCAGCCAGGAGCAGCATCCTTTAGGAAACTCCACTGCTCTGCTCCTCTCGGCTCTGGCCTGGCCTTTAGTGTGCTGCAAAGTGCACGCTGTATTTGTTTGTGTGCCTTGTTGTCGCTGGAGGGAAATGAAAGCACTCAATCACTCACCTGTCAGAGCACTTCACATTGTGACCGTAACACACAAGCACAGCCTCAGCCACTGCGCGCACACTTAGCCCCCGGGCTCTGACAGGACTGGCCCTTTATTGACTCCCTTGATCAAGGAGACAGCAGATCCATTTAATAGAAGCTCCACACACAGAAAGAAATCAAAGTGGATTCACATCTGGGCTGCACACTGGCATTTCATTCCCTCATTCAAATGGATACATAGAGTTTGGACGTTCATCGACTGCGCCCCTCTACAAAGGCACTATGCTGATGTGGTTTCTTTCAGTATGAAGCAAATTTGAAGCTCATTGGTGAAATGTTTTTGGGAAAGTAGATAAACCTGGAGTTTACTTTCGGCTTTCTACAGTATCTTCAGTATTACAATGGAGATTTGCTTCATGCGTCATAAATCAAACATTTTGAGCGTAATCTGCTATATTTGTTTACGTCCATTGAAAATCTTTTCCCCGAATCATTAAACAAAAGTGCTGTACATTTACCACATTAACTGCTTGATCTGTGCTAAATACATCAATGAGTGCACTATAAAATTATTAACAACCCATCTTGTTATAATTATTTGGGTAATTTGTTGCAGTGTAATGACAGAATTTGTATCGGGATTCTAATTGACGAAAGAACAAAAACAGTTTCTAAAATATTACACAAAAGCATACTGGTTAAAAGCTATAGTTTTCATGTTCTATGACCATCCCAGGACCTTCTCAGCCTCTTTTGCGGTGCAGAGGTCCCAGTCCAGTTCCACTGCTCAGCCTTGGCCCCTGTGGCCCCAGTTGTTGGTGTTTTGTGTGCGTGTTTTGGAGGCCGTTAGCCGTGCGGCGCAGGGAGGAGACGTGACAGCTGTGTTTGTCACGGCTCCTTTGACCTTCACACGTCGTCTTTATGGATCATCAAGGCTGCCGCAATCCACTCCAGCTCCTGTCCAGGCCCGCTGTGTCTCTGATTATCCTGCGCCCAAGATGGCCTCACATCCTGTGCTCATATCATTGTCTGTTTGACACCAGCATTGTTTCTGCAATCTAAAACAAGGCCCTCAGATTAGAGATTTAGGAGCAACCGTGGAGCTGAAGGACATGGGGTGCTGGTGAGACGGGTTGATTGTTAACGTTAACATAAAGAATGATGTCGTAACATTTAACATAAATCACAGATGGAAAAGTGGTGGTAAATAATGACATCAGCAACAACAATGAGTCTTAAATAGTGACAGTCATCGGGCACCTGCTGTTTTTTTTTTGGGTAGAAGCAAGAATTGAGCCAAATACTGTGATGTGATGTTGAATAGTTTGATCAGTTTGCTCCTAACTGATTGACTCTAGTACAGCTATATTGTCAAAACATCTGTTAGGGTCATAAATTGTCTAAATTATAAAGTGTTTTATTGTAACAGAACCAGGAAGTGTGCTGTTAGCATACTACTTGTTGTTAGCATTACTGTGATAGCAAAACTCTGCTCTGGTGTCTGAAAGCTGTGGTGTGCTTTAAAGTCTTTGCACAAATTAATAATGCTAGGAATGCATTAGGAATATGAGGAATAGTGCAATCAGGACTTCAAAATGAACTAGCTATGTTTTTTTACATTTAAGAAAATAAAAATCAGGCACAGCCCCTTTAAATGTGGCTAATCTAGTTGGCGTTTACACTGGTCGTTGTTGTTGTTGTGAACAAAGGTCGTTGGTCCAATCTTAGCTCCCCCCACTCATGCTGTCGTTGTGCCCTTGGGCAAGACTCTTAACCGCCCTTGCCTTCAGTGTCTACGTACTTTGTGTATGTGGGTCAGTGATGGGAAAACTCCAAAATTGCATTTACATAGTCAGTTAGTAATTTCTTCTTCTTATCTGTTTGCACTATCAATGTCAGTGATCTATTGTCATTTTGTAAAAACAAAACAAAACACAAAAGTAACACAAATTTCTTGTTGAAAGGAAGTGAAAAGTTATGAATAGTCAGTATACATTTCATTGTAATATTCTGATCTGTAAGTGTTGACAGACATTGCACCATCTTGCTAAACCTGCAAAAATGTGTTTCCACTTTTAGTTTTTAGGCAAGTTAAAAAGCAGCCTCTTTGACAGCACTCCTTCTGTTGTATCCAGACCAGACCAGTCCAGGTTGGCTGCATATCCGAGCTCCAAATGAATGAGGTTTATCCTGCAGAGGACAGCAAAAAAGGAAGTGGAATGGCTAATGCAGCAATGGGCTCTGTGCCATTAAGAGCAGAAGTTTTCATGGTCACACAAAACGAGAGATGCGCACAATCACGCCCCTTGCACACATATATAAACTGTACTGTATATTCTACATCTCGCAAATGGATAGCACTAATGTTCTGCTCACTACTTCAGTCTCAAAGCGTTTTCCTCTGTGTGGTGGAGTCCCTGGAGATGCCACTTGCTCCATCAAGGCAAAGGAAGAAACCATTTAGTGCAATGACAAACACGGACATAGCACTGGCGAGCTGGGACGTCGGAGATTGCTCTTAGTCAAGCTCTTCTCACTCTACTCGGCCAGCTGCCTTTCATTGTCTTACACTTAAAGGTGCACCGTATGACATTAAATGTGTCTTATCGCCATTCGAGCTGCAGCTGACAATTATTTTAGCAGTATTTTTTCTATTGTCAGCAATTATTTTATTCATTCATTTTAAATAAATTTTTAATCAAATAAACATTGAAATATTGTGACTGAAGGCTTCTAGAAAGAACATTTACGAACAAAGCGCATTATTGATAAAAAACAGAAATGTATTATTCTTTGACATTTTAATTTGACAACACAGCTGTCTTTGTTTTAAATGGTATTTTTATTGGTCTTTAGAGTCCGTATAGTCCAGGTAACAATTATCGAAATACGATTACTTTTTTATTGTCTATTGGTCACGATTAGGCATTTAACTGTTGCAGCCCTATTCTCCGTTGCAAAAGCAGATGATGTCATTAGACCAAGTTACAGATCAGATCTGTGGAGAGATGACCCTGCTCACAGTAAAAATTAATGTTCAAGTAAATGCAATATAAACTAGTTTAATGTCAAAATGTGGAACATCCAGGCAACCTAATAAAAACGTCATGGAGACTAGCAGGTAGGGAATCCTCCACCAGAAACATTGCATAGTGCACCTTTAAATACAAATCTACCTGAGCAACTGGAATCCATTTTGTCAGCTTTTAGACCCAGATCATGTAACGATAAAGGATGCTGCCCCGGAGTTAAACACTGCCAGTAAATCACGGGGCAAAAGAAAGCTGGAAGAAGCACTTATTTTAAGCCGCTCGAGAGACCACACGGGGGGAAGGGGTTGAGGCCGATATGGGTTGGGACAGAGAGAGAGAGACTTTGAGAGAGAGAGTCTTTGTGCAGTGTGCACAGGCATTGTGTGTGTGATGAAGAGATGAATCACTGCTATTTAGGGATTGGTTTCCTGCAACTGATTGTGCGACGACTGTGTGGCGGACGGACTGTCAAGACTTGCCTGTTTTGTTCAGGGGCTTCAGGAAAATGTCTGCGGCCAAGACTCACTCCGGCTCCACTCCCACAGCGCCCAACTTCAGCGCTACATGACAACACAGGCAAACAGGCTCAACCTCTGCTAACAAGCCATCAAATATTCACAAGTCTGGGTTTTAGACAATCTCAATAGATGCACAAGGAGGACTACTGTTTTCCAAGTGCAAATAGTCAGGCAAGTATGTGTGAGCTGACAAGTAGCGTGGATATTTTAAACTTGTTGACTATAATCAGGCTTACTGTATCAAGGGCTCATTTCATGGTGGTTTGAAATTGTTTGTCTGAATCTCCCATCGTCATTATCTGTTACTAAAATGTTAAGCTCATTTGTACTTTTAGTTTTATTTTAACTTGTTGCACTTTGCTACATGGTGAGTAAGAGTATTTCGAAGTAGCATTATTCCAACTTGAGTTGAAGTCTTACCATATACACTATTACGTTAGTACTTGTTTTAGGAGCTTTCTGTGTTACATGTGCAGTTAATAACTACAGTTAATGTAACATCCCTAGTTTGTTAATTTTGTTCTCTGACAGTGGTGAGGGACACAGACTGGCTTTATTAGTCATGTAGCCTAAATTTACTTTGAAACGTTGTGGTCATAGAAACTACTCGGATCGCTAAAATATGTTTGTTACGCAGATGTTGTTGATTAATGATATCACTTTGGGCTCTAAAAAGGTTTGTCTGGAGGAAGTGCAGGGAGATTGAACAAGGCTCTTGAGGCACCAGACACATGCCCAGTCTGTCCATGTGTGAGCATGCCTCGGGCTAATGCAGGTAGGCTAATTATAACCCAGCCACGGTTTCTGCTTCTCTGTTTGTGCTGCAGCTTCAAGAGAGAATAATGAAGCAAGTAATGATGGATATAATGACGTACACTTGTTTACATCTTTTAACACGTAAGATTTAATGTTACTGTAGTGATTTCTATAAAACAAATGTCATATTGGGTCACAGTAAGCTTCAAGTAATAATGCATGAGAATCAGAAAGGTCTTTTTATTGCCATTATTGCTGAACAAAATTCACAAACTAGGAACTTGCTTCGGCAGTAAGGCACAACATACAATGAATAATAATAATAATAGAAAGTAAAATTATAGACTATGCTAAAATAAGATAAAATAAGGGCATGCAAAATAAAATATGTGTAGAATAAAAATTTGAATTGAATGTCTTAAACAATGTTATAAATATCTTTGCTGGTACATTACACACTGCGTAAGTCTGGAGTAAACATGAATATTTAATCTGCCTGCCCATGATGAAAACGGCGAAGATCTTTAAGTAATATAGGGTTAATAGACTAACAGGCTGATTGTGCCGAAGAAAATGATGGCAGACAGCCGTGGCTTTCTTATCCGGTGTAATTCACCTGCCTCTTGGCTGGCAAATCATTTCTGTGCTGAGGCCCTATGAGCACAGATCCTTTAATCATGCTCTAATAGGCCTTTATGAAAAAGCTGCAGATGAATCCAGTCTAACCTGGCTCTGTGTTATCATTACCGCTCATAGGAGTTATCAAAGTGTTTGTGTCTGTGTATCTCCACCATTACACTTCGATCAGGGCTCTCATAATTATTGACAACAGTGCAGTTCGGCTGATTCCTGCTCAGTGATAGAACAGGCCGTAATGACAGATGTGATGTGCTGTAGATTCAAACATGACTGCAGGGCACCCAGACATAAGAAGCAATAAAGTATCAGCTCTTTCTTTCACAATTTCAACTAGTGACATTTAATGATGCTTAAGCACAAGCCGCAAAATGAATTATAAATTTATCTGACTCAAACATAAAGCCCAGGGCAAGATAGGGCTGCTAAAGTGAAAACAGAAGTATTCAAGTGATAGTTGACCACAGCCGTCAGGGAGCCACAATAAGGATTTACAAACTGCAACGGCAACGGAAAATTGGGCAGTAAATCTAGAATTGAGCGATCAAAGGAAATCGCAGAGCAAGCTGTTGTTCTGGCTTCTTATCACTTTTCAGAACATGGACTATATATAAAATGGACACAAGGACAGGGGTGAAATTTGAGTTGCTTAGCCTTAATCGCCTCAAAAAGATGTTTATGGGGAATAACCATCTTTTTATGTGAGCAATAGTGTGTTGTTAATTACTGCTCAAGTATATTGTCATGTCCTGAAAATGCTTCTACCACCAAATGTTTTTAATATACTACTTTTTTTTCTCGACTCTTTTATCTGTGTGACACTAAAGAAACTTGATATATGTTTATGATAAACTGTAGATATTACATTACCTCATTGTTTCAACATTTATTTATTTGCTTTAAATTTGTTTGGTAAATATTTGAACTCCGAAAGGCAAATTTTTTCTTTGGTGGTACTTGGGATAAAAAAGTTTGAGAACCACTGCCCAAGAGTCTTGAATTCTACTTCTAGCAACACATTTCTAGCACTGTGGCGAAGTAGCAAATGCTCAAGATGTTAATGAGCAACAAGTGCAGTTTAAAGAGACAAGAAAGTCACTCGTAGTTTTGGAGCTCATCACGTCGGGTTGAGTAAAAAGTACCTTGTGTAGCGTCCGGTTCCTCAGTGCAACAGTCAAGAGCTGGAAACATCAGCGCTTCGTGCTTATGGAGCATCCACCAGACTTGATTCTGTTGCCGTTGACCAGATGGATGTGTTTACTGTCAACAGAACCTTGTTAGATATCCACCCACACGCGGTGTGGCACTGTTTGTGCGCCTGCAACAGCCCCTGCCTCTGCTGTAATTTAGAGAGAGGAAAGGAGGGGTGAGCAATATTGACAAAATGTGATGCATTGATATTTTGGATGAAGATCAGATAATATGTTTCCAATCCATCAGAAATGATCTAAAATTGGTCCATTGGTTGAGGTTCAAGTTTTGCACAAATGTGACTGTACAATGAGCCACACAAGTGCTGAAATGTCACACAGTTTCTTTTAAACTTTTTACAGTTTCAATATTATAGAAAATATTGAAAATTAGATAGCCAAGTATATTGCTAAAACAATTATTTATATATAAGTATTGTTTTGTAGAGCGGAACATGTACTGCCCACCTCTAGAGGTGAGTGAAAATTTGAGCGAGCACTTTTGTCTGAACATGCTGCCACAGGTTATCATCTACAGCATTGTGTACAACTTAATCATTATGTATCTTTGGTAATTAGAATATGTAAAAGTGGTAATACGTGTTTGCTATAGCAGCGCTATAAACAGGCGAGTGACGGTTTATGCTTTGGGTTTGATGAGGGCCTGCGAGACAATGCCTAAGCACTGGGCGTGAGAACGGCGTCGAGGCTGGGTTCTCTACAAGAACTGTCTTGTGTTTGGGGAAAATCTCCTCACACTCAAAGCTCCAGTGTCTAGATCCATTTCTCACAAACAGGTTTTGCAACAAGCGGCCTGTGTGAGTGAGTGTAGCCACAGCTGCGCCTCAGACGTCACTGTACTCTGCTGTTTGATGTGTCTGGACCACAAATGCCTAAGCCCAGCTCTATCTTTTAAAGTTACATCTGAAGAGAGAAGGGGGGGAACATCCTCAGCCTTCTCAATCACATAAAATGAATCCTTTAAATCAAAGCCAAATGTATGCGGTTGTATTTTTAACTTGATCTCCTCTTCTGTGTTTTCCCCAGGTGTTACTGCAGTGATGTCAAAGAGCTGAAGACATCTCGAACAGTAAGTACATTCAACATTCAAATCCTATGAGAATACAGTATTATTATGACACCACTGTACACTGATGGGACGCTGTAAATATTTTGCGTTTTGTCCAGGGAGGAGCTTAACATTCTATTATTATTCTTTCCTCTGCATTGGTGGTTATGCTAGCAAATGTATGACAGTCAGGTTAGGGTTAGGGTTAGCGGAACATTTCTTTTGGTCAAGGTTAGGGTTTTGGAACAGGTTGCCGAACATTTAGGGAGACCTGTACACTGATGACACTTCTAAGCAGAACAAACTCACAGACTCCTCCTGTTCAGGCCTAATTTGATTTTCATTTGTTCAGTGATGGAGCATGTGTGTATGTGTGTGTTTTTTTCTACCCCCAATTAAATTTAACAAGAGCCCCTTGAAAAGCAGTTGTTATGATTACATTACAAATTCGAGGTTCATTCATTGAATCAGGCAATTAATTACATTTCTCCCAATTTTAATCAGAATATTTGTGTGGAGTGTGTACACCCAACTCACAGCCTTTAGCTCAGGGTTACTTTGCAGAATGTAAATGTCTGTTAAGTGTGGCCCACGGTGCTCCTGTGCAGGGTCTGGGATGGTGTCTTGTGCGTGTTATGTGGAGCTTTAATCTTCCCCTTCTCCTGCGCGGCCCTGTGTTTTTCTGCTCCGGCTCGGTCTCACTGTGAGAGCGATCTTCGTCCTCAAGGCTTCACTTCAAGCACGGCGAGGTGGCAGTTTGTTGTTGTGCATGGCGTCAATGACTTGCACTTTTCTCTTCTCGCCTGACACGCTGCCCTTGTGCTGCTACTGAGCTCAAATAGCATCCTTTTGTAAGAATGTTTTTCACTGGATAAGGAGGTATTTGGTCCAGGTTTTAGCTCAGGTTGATGTGAGCCTTATCAGTGCTTCTAGAAATGTTGTTAGAGGTTGGAGCCAACAAACAGTTTCTCTTAATAGTTTATCTACAGATTTATACAATCCACATAGCTAAAATCCCTAAGAGCTCTGCATGTAAAAAAAAAAGAGCTGGTACCAAGTAGGTTAACTTTACTTCCACTAAATTTAATATCTATAAGATTCTTTCTGATCTAAGATTGAAGTAATTGAATGGTTGTTTCAGCGGCTACAGCTAACTTAATATTTTTATTGATTGTGGTCCACCTGAGATGTAATGAATGAATAAGTCGCTAATGCTGTTCAAAACAAAACATTCATAATTAGTTTAAAAGCTAATTGAGGCTATTTGTTATGGAAAATACTCTGCACAGATACACTTTTGGACTTTGCTCCGATTAGGTCGATTGTCTTAGTAGTTGTTATTTGCCAAAACTCTACTGCAAATATTTGTTGACAAACAGAAATTCTTTCTTTCAAAATGTATTATGAGCTGTTTAACTTCCACTACCATACTTGGAACACAGTTGTTTTGTTTACATTAAAGGGGTTTATGTAAGATTATTGATATAGTAAGTGTATGAAATGGTCGTCAGGTGATTGCTGTTGCCAAGGTGGCCATCTTGGGTTCTGCTCGCATCATTTGTGATAAGTATTGATGAGTCCTCTCTCGGGGAATCAATTCCTGAAGGCGTGTGTTCAAGTCTTGTTGCGCAGCCCCCGCACCTCGCACAACTGCCTGACTCCCCCATGTAGCCTACAGAGAACAAACCCAGCAGAGCACGGGGAAACGGTGGAGCTCATCCAAACAGCTATGGTGTAATTAGCTGACATTTGTTGCTTGGAAGACAAGAGAAGAAGGAAAAAATAGAGGAGAGAGCTGCGAAACACCCAAAGGAATATGCAAATGTTGAGTGTAAGAGAAAATGAAAGACGTGCTTAATGGCACCGAGACAGAATTGTATTAGGCTCACCATTTTTATGAACTCACTGAACTCTCTGAGATGTTATCGCTGATTATTATTTTGGCCCTAAACGTTATGAGTCGTTGGTCAGAGAGGACGATTAGGAGAGGAGCAGGGACAGTGGATGATGGGTCTGTTCAGCCTTGTCTTTCAGCGTTGGGTAACCTCCAGGACACACAACAGTGCCCACACGAACCAGTCATCCACAAATCCTGCCACGCTCAGGTTACAGCTCTGTACGGCTACAAGCAAACATGTAAGCAAGAGTACTATGTGATACCTATTGTGACCTGGTCTACAGTATCAGGCTTTTTGTGCCAGTGCGACAAACAAGTTGAGTTTGACAACATGTAAACAACTAAGGATGTCAAGATTATTCGGTTAATTAAAAATTATGTGATGATACAGGTGCAAAAAGAAGTCATTTCAATGGCATCAATATTTGAAGACTGTAAACTTAAATGTAAAGGGCTTTTTTCCTGGCTGTTTGCATCATATCAACTTTACAATCAGGAAGTTATATTGAATAAAGCTGGTCACATATTAGATGAATGGTGATGTATTAGACAATTTGAAATTGTAATATACAATTATGGTTTCAATAATTGTAAATAGTGATTAATTTGTGATGTTTCATAGTCATAACACTAAAATTTGACAGTGTGACATCCCTATAAATACGCCTTAAACCAACTAAGCAGTGTTAGTTGGAAAAAGGTAAAGCCAAATGCGTCTTTACTTCTGGGAGAAAAGTGTGTTACCAATCCTACCGTCAGTCCTCATTTATTGGCCTGTTAGTCGTCTGAGAATTGGAAGTCTAATCAAATGTTTTACTTGCAGAAAACAAATTACAAATTAGTCAATGGCAGTCAATGAAGCCTGCTGAAGATCCCATGGTCCACTATTTCTGCTGTTTAAGCTTGTTGATAAGGCATGACCATTTAACTACTAATTACAGTAGCAGTAATTAACAGTAGCACTTACAAGTCTGTTCTACTTCTCACTGCACTGTATCGATGATGAGCCAGCTTTCAATGCAAAATGTGCCCCAGCGTGTTTACTTATAATTGAAAGTAGTTTTGTCATGATGCTAAAATTTTTATCTTGACTTTGATACCAAGGAAAAAGCTTCATACTCATTTCAATAACTTACACTTTTTAATCAACACGAGATACATTGATTTACAAGTCCTATACAGGGAACTCCTGGCTCCTTTATTGTCTCTAAATGATAAACATAAACAACAGTACAATATCATTTTCAAAGCAGAATAACATTAGTTTCTTTCATCTTAACTCATGGTCATTCTTCATACTTTTGAATAAAACCCAGGCCATTCATATAGTATCGATACTTGCTTACTTGAGTGTAGTTTAAGTTTAATAGTAGTTTTTGATTTTTTGCAACCCTTCTTGAAAGTTTAAACTTAACTGAACAACTTAAAATCCCCACATGCTGAACACTTAGTATGGCCCGGCGTGTTTGTGTGCATGTATTTAGTCAAAGGCATGTGGACTATTTGTACTTAAGCCAAGGTGCTGTGCTGCTGCTGTGTGAAGCGGCAGTTGTGCTTACGCAGCCCCATCTGCTTGATCCAAACTTGAAATGCAATGCCTTTTAATGACAAAATACTGACTTGCAGCGGGGCTGTGTGTGTGTTTTGTGTGTGTGCGAGAGAAACAGACAGGAATAAAGGGAGCGAGGAAGGAGAGAGGAAAACATCTCGAAGGTCAGCAGCAGCAGGCGGCCGCAGGGAGAAACACGTGAGACAGAGATAGTGTTGCGTCAGCCCCACAGCGGTGCTCCTGCTTTTTATGTGGCTGTACGTGCCGCTCCTGTGGGGAGGCATTTCCATCCGCATCACATACATTCACATTAGCAAGACGGACACTTTGTTTGGCTTTCATCTCCTCTCTGCCTACTTCCTCTAGTTAGCCTTGACCAAAGGTTTAGAGCATTTTCATGTCATCAGGCGATTTAATGATGCCCACTTTCAGTCTTTCATTTTTTGATTAATTATTTCTTATCAAGTTTAGTTGAAATAAATAAACTTACATCACATACCTTGTTCTTTGATGCCTCATTTATTCATTTGCTCAATAGTAGAAATAAACAAATATAAATTCAGTTATTTGATTGTGATCCGTTCTGTGATCAGTCCGTTTTATGTTCTTTGACTCAATTCAAATGTGGTTTAATCAGCTTATTTTGGTATAGTTTACTTCACATACTTCTGATTCCCTTTTTGTAACTGAATTTATTAATTCTCACATGAGTATAGTTTGGGACATTATAATTGAATTCAGTTAAAGGAGCTGTACCCTTTTTTCTATCTAGTATAATTTGTTTGTTGTTTTGTTTTTGTTTTAGTACAGATATATTGTAAAAGCAGCTCTTTGGGTCAAAATGAGAATTCTGTGCGCTGTCTGTATCTAATTATTGTGTTTTTATCACCTGCAAACCAAGACGTAATGCTGGTGCGCTATTAGCATGCTATTTGTTGTTAGCATTACTGTGACAAAACAAAACTTTGCTCTGGCCTCGGAATGTTGTAAAAAGCACTCATGAACTAATCCCAGTGAATAATTAGGATGCTAGAAATCTGTTTGGAAAGTGAGGTATAAATTGGGATCGCTGCAAACCAAACAAAAAAACAAAACAAAGACTGTTCAAATCACCTTTAATATTTTAAACTAAAGTTCACTTATGTTGTTCACTTCCTCTCCTTCCTTCTTTTACCGCACACTGTTGCCATTACTGCGCTTTCAGTTGCACATTAGTCACATATTGCTCTGCCTGTCTCCAAAAGTCAAAGCAGGAGGAGGGAGTGTTTTTCAGAGGAGGGCCACGAGGAGCCAAGGGAGGTGCCACTGGACCGGAAGTTGTGCCGGAGACAAAGAGAAATCTATGGCAGCAGCACAGAGGAGCAAGTGAAGACAGTTGGGAGATGTGGTTTGGTCATAAACGCAGCAGATAGACCCTATAAACCCCGAGCTCTGCAGGGCAACAGCTGGCATCATACAGAGGCGGTGTGTGTGTGTGGGCCACTAAAGAACCACCAAACAAATGTATTGGACCAGTGCCACGTCCACACAACTATTAAAATTATAATTAAAAACAACATGAATTAGCCATAATACCCTTTATTGGGCCAGATTTGGTTATAAACAGCTGTAAACTGACAATAGAAATCATATTCATATTAAATCCCATAAATGTTGTTGTTAGAGCTTTCATTGGTTGGTTTACTTTATAGAAGTTGTAAGCAGTGAGTGTGCTAATTTTAAACTTAAATTAATATTACTAAAAATAAAAGTCCTTGTACCGGTAAATGGATTTCTTTAGATTTCTTATATCAAAGTTTGTATTTTTTGCTAGTTTTAAATAGTTTGGTGTTTGTGCTTTGTGACTTGCAATAATGACGTGATACAAGGAAATGCACAATGATTTCTTGAATGATAGAGAACCACCTTTATTCCATTGAATCGTGTTGCAACTTGTGCTGTAGTGAGAGATATATTTATAACCTGTTTTCTGCAGAATGACTGTACAAAAGTGACTAAACTAGGACTTTGCCTTGGCCCGTTTGTATGTTGACATAGATATTTGTTAGGAGCCGACAGAAGCAACGACTGATGAGTGGATCTTGTTCAAAGTGAGCTGTGGACTAGGTGTTGGGGCTAAGTCCCAAGAGCTCACGTTTCAATCGGGTTTGTGCAGGGCTAAAAGGTTTGTGATGTATGGGGTTTAAAGGTCTCCTCCTAATGTTTCATAAATCACTGACATGCAATTACGTTACATTATGACACCCAAAACTGTGCACTGTGTGTTCCAACACAGGCTGCACTTACAACAAACACACAGAGGAACCACTCTGCTCCATGCTCTCTTTGGGAGCGCTCACAGCTTGGGTCCTTTGCTACTGTTTTGTCTGGGCTCTATTCAGACTGACCCCTCGTGACCAGTGGCATTATGGCGCGGCCAGCAGCCCCCCGAGTGGACGCAGGCTCCCGGGTGCGAGCAGTGATTCATGGGACAAGGGTCTGAAAAAAGAGCAGCGTTTTTGCAGGGACAGTGGGGGTGAAGGCAAAGTCTGGATGGCAGTTAAGACCACGCGTTCCAGAAAGGACTGGTGCAGACAGAGGGGGCGGGGAGAGAGTTTCGGTTTGAGATGTTTGCCTTGTTTAGAGCCACTACTCTTCCTTCTTAGTTGGCCAGTTTTATTTATTAAAAACTGAAAGCTATGTTTAGTGTATTTAGTGAGTTTGCATTTAGAGAGAGATACTTTTCAAAGAAGTAAATCAGAGGAGTATTTAATTCAGGCCTCAGTTTGTTTGGGTTTTTTGTACCCCTTATAGGACACAGTAGTGAATGAACCCAAGTTAATCTCAGATTGGTGTTGCACAATCTAAGATCATGTGATGGCATCAACTCAGGACTTTAAATAAGAGGTCATGACTGGCCTGTTACAAAATTTTAAATGAAAACTTACATTATTTAATCGCAAAAAAGTTACATTAAACATATGCATTGTTTATGTGTTCATTTTAACATTATTTGGTGTTATTATTATTTTTACTCCATATGGGATACAGCTCGTTTAATCATCTTTGTCTAAATTACATATTTTAGATACTAAAACATCCTTTAAAAAT
Source organism: Rhinogobius similis (assembly GCA_019453435.1). Lineage (NCBI taxonomy): Eukaryota > Metazoa > Chordata > Actinopteri > Gobiiformes > Gobiidae > Rhinogobius > Rhinogobius similis. Next base: position 29,869,498 of record CM033621.1, read on the forward strand.
TCCCATAACCAGAACATTTTTCTAACTAGACTGTACAGACAGCTGAGTAAGCCCACAGTTACACGTGAGCATGTCTTTGCTAAATCTATCCTCAGGCCAATCTGCGCTTTTTAACAATCATAGCTCGGAGGCAGGTACAAAGTACTAAATGTTTAGGCGTTATCTCCAACACTTCCCCAGTCGAACAGAGAACCAGTTTAAAGGGCACTGGGAAAAAGACACTGTGAGAAACAAAGCGGCCTCATGAATACCAGCTGAAAAATGATAGTAGTTGCTGGGATTGATGAAACCCTATTCAGGTTTTGTGACAAGCAGCAAGACGCACAAATTCTTTCGCCTCCGGCTATAAGGTGTAATTTCCCCTTCCACTGTCACTAGAGACGTGTAAAAATTATCTGCAGCTCACTGTCTGCCTCTGAGTAATGTCTGCAAGTGTACAACAAATCTGCACCCACTCATCCATCCTCATATCACATGTATCTGTGTGTCAAGGTATGGATATATGCAGGTTATTCCAAACCACACTGAACATCTCATCTTTGTCGGGTTTACATTGTGACTAGGGTATTAGATTTTAAAAGCTGTATATTAGATATGTTCAAACACTGCATTTAAGAGCTGCCAGACCTGTTGAGCAGAAAAATTGTGTAGCTTAATGATCCTTTGCCAGTTGTACAATGTAAACGAATAACTGCTGATCACAACCTAACAGTGTTGTGTGAACTTTTGTTTGTAATGTTCACCTTAAAGTCAGCAGGTCAGACTGAGTCACAGGCAGAGTTATTGTGTGTGGATAATGGATACAAGTAAGGAAAATCTACCACTGAAGGTAGGACTCAGATTCAGCTATGAAGTTGGCAGCCTTTCATTCTCGTGGAAGGCACAGCTGTCTGTATCTGTAACAGTTTGTCACTTTTTTTTCTTTGAGCTCCCAGTCTGTCTACTTAACTCTGGTCAGTCACTGCAAGTACTTGGTCCCCTCATGGTCCCCTCATTGTCCCCCCCGTTCCAGTGTCCCGTGGACTGTGGGCCAGGCCGGCTGTAACCTGGATACAGCTGCAGTCCAGAGCAGCCATTAGTGGTGCCAGGAGGCCCCCCGCTCCCAATGAGAGCTCATTACTGTATTTGTGCAGTCACACTTCTCTATGAAACACAGCAGTCTGCCTGCTGAAAGTAACCAGGACACGCAGCCTCGGGGAAACCATTACGGCTCCAAATGGAGTTCATCGAGAGAGAAATACAAAGAATTTTATTAATGATTAAACAGTGTGTGCGAGTGGCCGTGTTGATCAGATTTGGCCTTTGTTGGTCGTGCATGTGGCTCTCAGAGGCCTGCTTCAGCTGTCTGGTCTGGTGTGCAGATGGCTGAGATGGGGCCTGCTGAATGAGATACCCTTTCCCCTCCTGTGTGTCTTTTATCTGTCCTCCTCCTCGGCTCTATAGCTCTCTCTGCCGGGTTTCATTTACCAGCAACATCCCTGGCTGCCTCCTCTCTTTCATCACTGCATCTGCTGAGGGCCATCTTGGGCAGAGGAGACTTTCCACCACTCTTTCTGCTCGCTCTCCTCTTCTTTATGCGCCTCTCAGGGCTCGGTGCGGCAGCGAGACGCAGTGGCTTTGGAATGAAATGTCTCTTAACCGAGCCATGTGCCCCAGAGCTACGGTAATTGCAGGTGAAATTCAGCTTCCTCTTTAAAATGCCATCTCTCATTTCCAGTTACCGACCCCCTCCGTATCTTTCCCTCTCTCCCTCTCTCCCTCTCTCCCTCGCTCGCTCCCTCACTCCCTCTGGCTGTCTTTCAGAGCCGTGTGAATCCCCCAGCCCCTGTCGCGTCGTTCTGGCCCAACAGACACTCCCACAAAGCACAGCGTTGATGGTTGCGCGGTGATATCAGGCTCGAAGCAGGGGAGGGAGGTGGGGCCACTGCCTGGATACCAAACACAGTGCAAGGATAGTGGACCCATAAACTGTGATGTCACTCATAAACTAGCACAGGGCGGGTGGTGACTGCCTAGTCCCCAGTTACACATCGCTGCTAAAGTTTGGCATTTCTGGATATGTGCAGTGCAAATATTGTGGTTGTAGTTATTTACCATGGAAATGGCTAAATCAACAATAATCTAATTCCCTGTTAACTGTCAATTAGCAAACAAGACAACATGGTTCCATATACATAGATGTTGTGGGTGATGTGAGAATTGAATTTTTATTTATTTTATGTAGCCTTGTCTAGCTAGTCAAGCTTATAGACATATGGTAACCTATGGCCTACTTATGGGAACCTGTTACGAATGCTTAAGTGAGTAAAAAGAGTTGCATTGCGTAATCAGAAACGTGAAGAAACAACAACGCCAACAAGAAATGCTGCTAAGTTAGGAATAGGTGAATTAGCTTTCACTTTTGTCTATCATCCTCTGGACGAGTGGCCTTACTCTCTGACAACTTAGTGAGGCATTGAACACCTCACTTCCACTTGAACTTTCTTACGAGCCACTGATCTTTTGGAGCCTTATTTTTGCTGTCTATCCTGATACACTCACCATCTCTGAGTTAGAACAAGGAAAGTCCCAACCTGAACAGTGTCTGAGAGGCTGACAGGACGAGCTTGCACAGGTCTGTCTGGGAAACGCAGTGCTGCCATTTCCGGGCCTCTCTGTGTGTCTCTGTGTGTGCGCGCGTGTGTGTACAGCGTCAGCAGGCCGTGAGCTGTGTAGAGGTGACATCAAGGTGAACGCGGCGTGCCGAATGCTCTGCCGACTCGGGAGGCAGCAAATGGCTCTGTGGCAGATGGAGTCTTTGTCAGGGAAGAAAAATGGCAGCTCAAGAGCATCAGAGACCCCCTCCTCTTCTCCTCTTTTCCTCCCGCCTCTCGCACACACACGCACACACCACTTTCTGTCTCACTCTACCTTTTTTAATTCACATGACACATTGGCCATATACAAAGACATACTCCATTGTCTGGGAGAGGACACTCATTGACACAGTGCATTCCCTAGACCCCTTACCCTGTTGGCCCGCTCATCGCTCCTGAATACAAAAATCCTATAGTAATTACAATTGTATAGATTGAAGTCTTGTCATGGTTTACAAGAATAAAAGGTGCATTGTTAGTTTAAAAACATTTAATGTATATCATAGCCTCATTTCAGAGATAAAAGTATTGAACGTAAGCTATTTGACCTCCACAGGTTGCTTTAAGTGCACCCAACTGTAGATTATGTCATAATACCGTTCAGCCTAAGTTAGATTCTCTTACTGACTATTATTATTGTGATTCAAACCAAGTCTTTATAGCTATTGTAAGTGCTATTATGGATATCTGTAATCTTCTTAAAACATTATTTGAAATTATATGAGATTTTTTCACTGAGTACATAAATATTGATAAACATTTAAAAGGGGAAACTTTCTCTTTTGACCTCTTCCTCCAAAGCCGCAGTTGATCCCATCCCAGTCTAACAAACAGTGGCGTGTCCTATTACATGCATGTACACACACCCAGAGACAAATCCACATATTGACACACATATATCTTCCCGCCCCCTCCGCTCTCTCTTTAGTGAAGACGGGCTGGCGGGCGGTGACCTTCCCCTGCTCCGAGGCTTCCCTGGCTGTTTGATCAATTATCCCACTGCCATTGTTTACCAGGAAGCCGGAGAGGAGCAAGAAGAAGGCTCAAAATGGCCACTGTCAGGTGGAGGGATCCATTTCCCTGGCAGCGCGTGGGGGGTGGCGAGAGGGGAGAGAAAAGACAGAGGGACCGAGGCTGTGGAGCGCGTGGAGAGAGGAGAAAAGAAGAGAGGAAAGAGAGGAGAGAGTGGAGGGGGAGGAGCACAGCTCACTAGCAGCTGGGATGAGATGACATTACAAGGCTATGACAGCGGTTACCATTTATGATCCTCAAGTGTCAATAGATGATCTTTCAAAGTTCTTTTCCTTACAGCATAATTGTTGTCTTTTGCTCAATAATTATGTTGTCACAAGATTAAAATGTAAACCTGATTTTGAGGTATAGGCTTGATACCGATTTTAGTAAATTACATTGACAAAACCCCCTTCAAAAAAGAATGGACTTATTTCATTACAAAATAATATTTCATTGTTTATTTTACCATGTGGTCTTAGTTCTGATAGAGCTCAAGATTGTTCTGAAACTGTTCAGGAAAGGTCACGTTTTGTCCTATTAATGTGATTTACTTCAACTTATTATCTCATAGACAACACTATTACTTACATATCATAGTAGCTCAGTTTCTGTTTCAGTTGAATTCACAGTATTATTCATAACCTTTAACTGTTCTCAAGTAACTTTGTCTAGTCTTTCTTACAGTAGTGCATTGACCAAGTTTATTTAGATGTATAAATTAGTTGTCATAAAATACTTTCCTATGTGTTGTGCAAATACTGTTCCAGTCTCTGATGATTAGAGTGGTCATTTTGTCTTTATGCTTATTGCCTAGATTATGTCAAACAAAAACTGTAAATGTCACTCTTGATTTGATGAGTTGCCCAGCTAAAGCTTCTGTGTAATTTGTCGCAAGCTTACTGAAAATGTCATGAAAATCCTATGCCAGATACCTCAATTGTTTACACAGTGTTGAACATGGATGGAACTGACAATATTGCGAGTTCTTCATCGGCGATTGCTTTATGGCCTGCTGTGACATTTGTCCCCAGTCAAGATTTTGTCCTCAATCAAGGTTATGTAATATTGTATAAATATATGCTTTTGGGATTGGAAATGGTTTTGATAGTCGTTGGTTTGTTAACTGGTAAATCTTTTAAGACCTAGATCAAGATCATCTACGTGTAATGATAGTTTTATTTATTTTGTATCATATTCACATATGGATTATCTATTTTGGTCAAAGCATCACTTAATTTCACACGATTCACATGCAATTAAAGAAAATAGTCTATCCTTGAATGCTTGACCAAAAACATAATCAACATTCAACACAAGTAAAAACTGTAATGATTGTCATTGATCATTTAAGAATGTGAGATGAGTGACAACATATAACAAATGTTTTATTGACACCTGCTTAAATGACAGAAAGAGAAGAATGCTGGGTGTATGTGTGTCCATTGTATTCTCACGGATCAATCGTGATGAAGTGTGCTGTCAGGGCTCACACATGTATGCACCACGCCACAATGCTGCAGGTACACTTCCTATTTTTAGACGTGAGTGAGGAGGGGGGGGGCACATGCTCGAAAGGTCATGTGGCAGCGAGGAGGAAAAAAACGACTGGGAACAAATGATGCACTAAGCGTATGACACTCCGAGGTCCTGCTTTAATATGTATGTATCGCAGGTTGATGGCTGATTTCATTAGCGCCTCTCATTGTTATGCATAGATTGTCCTCCTGCAGCAAAATGAATATTGTATCCACGCGCACGCCCGCACATACACACCACAACAGCCGCGTTTTCCAGGGAATTCTGTTATGTTTGAATCTCGGGCAGAGCTGAAGAAAAGGTTGATGTTTCCACAGGCTGTTATCTGTGTCGGCTATAATTAAAACCATTTACAGGGCTGTCATTTTAACACAAGTTTTTTGCGCTGGCGTGGACAATAGCTGTCAGGTAGGCAGAGTGATTATTTAGGAGTCCTTGTTGATATTGGAGTAAATTATTCGCACATGCAGATAGAAAAGCTATCGTTGTTTAAATGTTGCAAACAATATAAAGGTGTCATTTCGGAGAGCCGTTCTATCTGTGTCACTCGAGTTAGCTTAAATGTGGTCAGACGCGATAGAGAGGCCAGAGGAATAGGTTAAGTACATGGTCATTAGTCCAAGAAATGTTGTTGTTACATGGCATTTCTGCAAATCCCAGATAGGTGCCATAATGAAGCCTCTGTCACAAATATAAAATGTGGTGTAGGCATTTCTATTTTTTAAGTGTCAGGGGACAATGCAGAAGTAAAAACCAAAGAGAAAAGTTTTAAGCTGTTTGGATTAAGTAAAAACTGCATCACGACATTGTAATTTTTTGGTTTACATTATGCTCTATATATATATTTTTGAATTTTATTTAAACTGTTTTGTTTTTCATGATAGCACATAAAATCCAACAACATTTGATTAGATGTTGGACAGACTTATTCAGTGCTTTGGCGCATCACTCCTGATATTTAGACTGGCACACTGCATAGCTAATAATAAAAGGTGAGTGACTGAGCTTTACTGATTCAAACGTTTTGATTCAACAGTTTGTGATGAGACTCTTGAGGACATTGTCTGACTTAATAAAAGCCAATCAGTTTGAGTCTAGACTATTGTTATTCCACATCGCAGAGACCAGCTACAGCTGTGGAGGGATACAGTGATTTTTTTTTTCCACACAGCTGAAGTACATCCTCCATTCTCCAGTGTCAGTACTTGTGATGAGTTTGTGAAAATGCTTGCTTTTTTTCTATGTCCTTCGAGATGACTGCAGGAATTTCAGTCCTTAGCGGGACAAATGTTCTCTGAAAGATATTAATAGCAATTGTGGGCGGAAGAGGAAGAGAGAAAAGCTAGAAACTCTTGCGTTTTCCGTATGTTTGGTGAGGAAACGCTCCAGATGGATTATGTGTTGGGCTGTTGGACTCTTCTTGTTGCAGTCCAATGCGCTCGGACTTGCCAGACTCACAAATGCACTCGCACTCTGTCTGAAGTTCAACAGGCTATTACTGATTAACATGTCTAAACCGGGCCAGTCGACAGAGCTGCTTTAAGTCCTTTTCCATCTCTTTTTTTTTTTCTTTCTGAACATACTTCCAGGTCTATCAAGATAACAAATTCTTAAGTGCGACATTTGCGAGAAAATATCACAATAAATTATAATATTGAAACTGCAGCTGACACTGACAATCTTAAAACAAGAGAATGCCAGGATATCCTTTCAAAAAGTACAATGTCATTAAAAAGCATGAGCTGCAATAAATGAATAAATAGTGGAATGAAACACTGAATTAGTTAGTTATCCTTTACAGCTCAAACTTTAACCTGCAACAAATAATTAACTTTTTTCCCATTAGTGCAAAGAAAAGATATATTGTGTGTATCTCTTTTCTGTAATTCCGAGCCCCCAAAATATTGTTCCATCTATCATCTACTGAACAATGAGTCGATGTAAGTTTGTTGCCGTCCTAAGTATTTGTTGCCTGAGAAACCTTGTTGGCTTGTCGTCTCACATTTCACACTTGGTTTCATCCCCTTAACCCCTAATGGCCGGGGCCTGGATGAGCCGCCTGACCTCCTGAGTCACGGATGTTACAATCATCATCGTCACAAACCTACGCTTCTTTCACTTTTGTTCCAGTGGAAACTTGACTCAAGCAGAGGAGCTCGGGAGTTCAACAAAAAAGGAATCACGCAATGTTGACGGTTTCATCTAAGATTTCAGCTCAAAAGCTTAAAAGCATTTGGGAATACTGTGCTATGGACTAACCTACTTTGTTCTCCGTGCTCTCTACTCTACTATCTAAAAATGTGGATGACTGTATTCTCTTTCAGTAGTCAGACTTGTTCTTCACAACATGCACAAGCCTAAGCAAAGCCTAAAACTAACCTTTGTGTATTTGAATGAAACGTCTTGGTGATGCTCATCCTGTTCCAACATGGTAAAATAATTTGTCTCACAACATGCAAACAATGAACCAAGATTATATAAGACTTGTAAGAATGTGAGATTTCTGAACACAATTGCAAAATAATATGATATCCGGGATCTTCTTACAACAAGTTTGTGAATCATGAACTAAATCTGGGTCAATGTTTCTTTGACTGGCATAGTTAACTTCTTTGAAACACTTGTAAATGGCAAGGCAAAAGTATAAGATTTATTATACAATTTGCAGTTGTGTGTTTTTTTTTTTGGTTCTCTTCATGAAAAAATAACTAGAGTGATGACTAAGAATGGTTATTTTTCTGCTCTGTTAACTTGTCTCAGGGTTAAGAACGAGATGTTCACACTTGGCATTGCACTTTAATGGAATAAGGCTAACACCCACACTCACTTCTCCTCTGCTTAGCCCTATTTATAACAGTATTTGCTGTGACAGGACCTCACATGTACGGGTTCATTTTCAGCGTTAAGGCCTGGCTTTTACAGAGCAGATAATGTCAGCGCACCGCGAGTTAACTCTGTTTTATCCTGTTTTTGGCACAAAGCGTGAAGGCTGTCTGTTTATAAAACCTGCATACCACACTTCCACTGCTCCCATCTCGACTCCCTTAGCCTGTTTGACGACACAGCTAAAAAATATATCATGTGACAAAAGACGATGCCCATAGTCGTGGCTTCCAATAGCGACAATAGCAACCGTAAGATGCATTTGAATGTTATTTTTAAGACACATGGATACTCAAATCAGGAAGTGTGCCGCAGAGACAGACAGGATGTAGGACAAATTCTGTTAAAGCGACCACAAATCCTTAAAATAGCATGTTGTTTGTGCGAATGCTTTATGTTGGCAAGCTTTGTGAGAGAGTTGATTCCCCAGCCAGTACATATCCAAAACGCATTGCTTCAGCTAGATTTAAAGAAGCGAAATGGTAAAATTCTCCTATAGTCAGCACTGGGGAAAAAGTGTTCCCTCTCCCAACCGCCCTCACCACTTGGAGCCATGTTGTGACTTGTTTTGTGTGTTGTTTTCAGCTTCCTCCAGAACAATTGCACCTTTAAAAGATGGTAGCAATAGTCAGGAAATATTAGACCAAGCTGTTTAGACAAAAAAGTGTCTCTGTATGCGTGTCAGGTGCGTGCATTACTTTCATCAGTGCTAGCGTGTTGTCATGTGCAGCTGTTTGCTCTTCGGTTAGTGAGGCTGTGTAGCGAGTTAGAGGAGGTACGGCACTGCAGAGTCGCTCCTTCTCCTGCACTCGTCTCTGATTTATCCCTAACATCTGTCTTTGGCAGGTGTGTGCAAACGCCAGGTCTTCTGCGAGCCAGCCTCTGATGTTGCTATCAATAAGAAAATGGGCCTTGCATTCTCCACCCCCTCCCTTTTTTCCTGCTCTTTCTTCCTTTCTTTCTTTCGTTCTTTCTTTCTTTCATTCTTTCTTTTAACAATGAGTCATATTTGTAATTCAAGCTTGTATTTCAAGCCTTTCGACCCAGAGCAGCGATGTCACCTCAAGAGGGCAGCGAGTGGGTGAGACGCCTCTGCTATCTGGGGGTGGACATTATTGATAAAACTATCTATTTCAATAATTTTGTGAATTGTGTATATTTTCCCAATCCATCAGAAATAAGATAAAACTATGAATTGGGAACGGCAATATATCATTCGGTAATAAAATTAGACTATTTTTTTGGTCTTTTTGAACAGACTAATAAGTAAAAATATATCTGTATGTTTACTTATCATGTCATGCCACAAATTATGTTTCATCCCAGATAAATACAATCTGTTTTTCTATTTTTACTGAAGTGAAAGTCAAAGATTAACTAACCTTTGAATTTGATTTAAACTTAATATAGCTTCGTGGGCCTTGCGATGGCTTTTAAAATCTAAATATCGGTATCGGCTAAAATAATCCATATCAGACCATTCCTAACTCCAAAGTAAAGTATCGCACAAATGTGAATGCACTGTAAAATTAACCTCGACAGTGCAGAAATATCACTCTTTAAACTATTACACCACTAGTTTCCTGTCTTTTTCTTATATCTGTTAATCTGTTAAAATTTTGCACATCTTCAAAACGACAGTATGGACTTTATCTTGTAGACAGTATCGCCCACTCCTGCTTCAACCAACAGCAGGCCGAGGCAGTTAGTTTCCGCGCAAGGAATCCATATGCAAACATCAAACCAGGCGTGCTCCACCTTTAATAATATCAAGTAACAAAGCAGGATAGGATATGTTCTGCTCTGGGATAGGCTGAGGTGTAAGGAAGTGGAAGGTGTGGGTTTAGTTACACATGAAAAGGCGGCGTGACATAATGGTGGCGCTCTGTCTGTCTGCTGTCCAGGGTCATGTGTCTGGATCCTGGGCGTGGACAGTATTTATGGAGACGTGTTCATCCACCTACAGGAGTGTCACTGTGTCAAAACCAGGCTCCAGATAAAATGATCGGTCGAAGTATTTAGACTTAGAGAAAGGTGGGGGATGAGTCGGAAAGTGTTCTGATTGAGGGGACAGGTGAGCTAAAGGCAAAGTACTATGAAATAAGTTCGTTATCTTATCTGTCATAGTGGTATAGAGTATCATGCCTTTCCTTTGTACACAAATGTGGCAACAACAGTAGAATGACACTCACAGATTAAGGGCAAAAGTGAGAATTTCTCTGTGTTATATGGTTTGGTATGCATTAAATTAGATGTGAGATACAGAAAATTTACTGCAAAAAGAGACATAAACAAGGTAGTCGAATTTCTTGGTCGACTAAAGCCATGCTCTTTCGACCGATTAGTCGACTAAAAGGAGGTGTGGCAAAATCCATCAAAACTATGAAGTAATTCCATATATTTGATGCAAACTGCACTCAAAAAACTACAGCTGCACAGGAGTTCATGCAAAAGCAACAATTTATGCAGAAAAATACTAGTAAACAGGGTATTTACATTGGATTCAACTCAAGATTCAGGCCTAACCCTTTTGCTGCCATAAATCCTTATTATCTAAATAAAATAAATGACTAATACAAATGGTCTGGTCGACTAAGACACCATCGACCGATTAATCAACTAAACGACTAAAGGACTACAGCCCTAGTATAAAAAGATATTTCTGCCCTTTTGTGGTTAATTTTATGGTCTATTCAATACATTTACAGGCACATTTATCACATGACGCATTGTGAAAATATTATCTGAAAATTGTTAGATAACGCAATAAATATCACAATATGAATTTTTGCCAATATTGCCCACTACCACGTTAGATGTAATGAAAAAGGAAAAAAAGCAGAAATGTTGAACCTGATGTTCTATATAAGTGACAACGTGTTCACACCTCTACATCTGCATAAGATTGAGATCACATGACACTGCATTAAATAATCTGACACCTACTGATAACTGCCTTACTAAAAAAGAAACCCATTGAACTTTACCCTCCTGTCACGATGTCACAAGACGCCAAGAAAGGAACAAGATTCAAAATGTAGATACCGAATCTCACTAAAGAATTTGTATTTCATGATTTACGTGCTAGTTTGATACATGACTTCACCTCATTGGATTTTGACCAGTTGTTGCCTTTTGGACTGCGCTGTCTTCATTGAACATTTGGAAGAGGAAGTGTTTCTCCTCAGTGTCATGGTTTCCAGCTGTTGGACAAAGGGAAGTTATGTAACAAACGCAGCAACAGTCTCCAATGTCGTAAAACAAAGGGGTGATTTTATTTCAGAAATATGTAGGATTCGCTTTTTATTTCTTCATATTAAGGGGACTTGTGTGCTCTATTAATCCATTGTCTATGTAGTAATTTATTGTAATTTTATTGAAAAATAAATATCAAACAAATTGGATTATTTAGTTTTATAATGGTTTTTGATTTATATCAGAACTATATAATACCATATGGCAATTGCAAATAAAATATTTTGTGTTACTTTCTATCCTCTAAAAATAGTGCTTTGTATTTGTACTTGGTATTGAGCCTCTCCTGTACTATGAGGTTATTTTTTTATTATTATTACAACACTAAAAGATTTCAAGAAGTAATCAACTGACTACGTTTTTGAATTTAGCCTCTAATCAAGGAAAATAACTTAAATATATTCAGCCCAAAAATGCATCTATTTTTCTAATATACAACTTATATTGTAAAATTGATCTCAGTATACCAAAAATATAAATAAACCAGTCCTATTTATTTGAATAGACTTAGAAAAGGTAGTTGTTTTCCTGTGTGCAGTAAGTGACTGGGCTGTGACTCACCCAAACAGCAGTTACAGGACTGAGGGCTGCAGACATAAACAGGGCAGTTGGTCAGAGCCTAAGCCTGTTGCAATCGTCAGATAAGTCACTTGACGGTTTATACTTGCCTAGATTATTGAAAAAGAAAGTAAATGTGCTGATTGTTTACAAAGTGGCAAAGTTGATAAAGAGGTGTTTCCAAATCAGCTTTCTACACATTTAATTAGCATTTCTTGCTTGTTGATACCAACATTTGATCATGTTTCAGATCATCTGCAAACATTTTTCCTCTATCTGGAGCTGTGGATGATTAGTGAGTTTGTTTTTGCGTATAATTTGGCGTCTGTGTGTGTGTGTAGGCGTGTGCTTCGTATAGATGTGTGTCTTTTTGTAACAGTACAAAGATGTCCCTAGGGCTGCACCCCCTCTCTCATTACAAATGCTAATATCACATTAATGAAATAGGCTTATAGACGAAAGGTTTATAGCGTAGCCCACACTCTGAGATTTGGCATTGACACAGCCCACCTTCAAGAGGAATCATATCGTTTCCTTAAGGCACACTGTTCGCTCCTATAAATCTGCCGGTCCCAAGTGAGACTTTGGTTAAAGTTGGGGCGCAGTTGCCAAGCTTTGGGATGGTTGTAAATTGTCGGGCCACAGGGTTGAGCTCCCGACTCTTGGCCTAGCTGTAGCAGTAATGGCCTCAATGAGACGTGGCCTAATGTAAACACTGTGTTAATGTGTTAGCGCGGTTTGTAGAGTCACTTGCTGTTAATCATTGCTCAACGCGAGACTGTCAGGCACAACAACGCGCCGCGACTGAAGCCTGGATGTGCGAGGTTTATGCACGGGACATTATGACAGATGTTTTTTGATTTTTATGTTTGGTTCATTGGCAGCGCTTTCTTTCATTGGCTATACTGTGATCATTTTGTCTCAAAGCCAAGATATTACTCTCAAACTAGAGCCCAATAAAACCATTACAAGTTTATTATGGCTTTAATGTGTGCCTATTATTGTGGAAGAACTGGTTGAACGTTTGCATTGCCGTTAATCCACTGTCATTTTGGCTTTGAAATAATCTTGGTTTACACCTACATTTTGCCCTGGCTAGTAATATGCATTAGGTGTATTGAAATGGCTTATCATAAAGTTTCCCAAACACCACGATTATTTTTCTTCTTGTTTTTTCCTTTTGACACCCACTGCTTCCGCAAAACCCTAAGACAAGCTTGTCCTATTGTAATTAAAAGCCAATTTAGTGAAATTGATTAGATTATGCTAATGGGACGAGATCCTATCTTTCAAAGCGACACAGATCGAGGCAGTGGTGAAGGGAGGACGGCAGTGACAGTCCAGCCGCCATTACAAGCTGCTGATTTCTGCCGAGTGCTTCATAAAATGTCAGAGCGCTTCTCCCTGGGCAAGACACTGAAAAATGGCAGCGCTGTGATGTGCTGGCACCTCACCTGCTGCACTCGCCTCCTCTGTGTGTGTGTGTGTGTGTGTGTGTGCGTGCGCGCGCGTGTGTGTGTAGTTACTTGTGTGTTTCTGGTGTTGCAGTGGAGCAGAACAGAGGAGCTGGCTGCCCGCTGATCTGCCTCCCTCCTCAGTCAATACAAGCCCATTCGCTCCCTGCCAGCCCCCTCACACGTGTAACATTAAGTAAAGTGTCTATTTGAACAAAGGAATACAGCCGCGTGACGTTTCCGGTTTAAGAATAGGCCATATGGAGATGTGTAAAATATTGTGTCTAAAAATATCGTTGTGTGTAAAAATAGCTTTCTTAGTGCTAAAGGTGTAAAAGCATGATATGAACAGATAGCGTCAATACAATAGTGTCTAGACGGTTACAATTTTGCAATGAATGTAGAAATGTATCTTTTTTTTTTTTGGAACAGTTATCCGTTACCTAAAAGCAATGTAAAAACTATTGTAAGATCTTTTTGCTAGCATAAATGTGATTTTGCATAATTAAAGTGTTGCTTAGTCTTGCTAAGTTCTTTGTAGTGACTAATATCAGCTGGATCAATAGAGGAAAGACCGTTGAGTGATTGCCTATAAATAGAACATCTTGGGACAATTGACAGTGGTTGAATGCGACAATGACGGAAACAAACTGAAAATTGTAATCACTTACCGCTTAGTATTACAAGACAACAAATAGAAAAAGAAATAGTTGTATTTTATGGCAACGTCTACAAATAGAATATAGGTAAAAAGGTAACTCTCACCATTAAAGAAAAGAAGAACCATATGATTTATTTTGGAGTTAGACTTTGTGGCTTAATTTAGCATTATACCCCGAATTAAAATGAAATAAATAAACAAACCACAAAATCTCGTTTGTGGTCTTGTTTGACCACTGTCTTAATTCTTCTCCTGGTCAATGTTTGCTTATCTAGTTTATCATAAAGTCGACATACAATCCGACAGGGAAATGCAGCCAGTACACATATGGCTTTTAAGATCTTTCTCTTGTTGAAGCTTAGGTTGCCAGATTGTTGCTTTAAACGTGACGCTTGTTAAGACTTTCATTTGTTTTCCATAATAAACTTGCATGTACCACCAGATTATGACCTACTCTGAACACGTATTTCTCTCGCCCTATTTGGCGTTTTGCATTTGCTCAACACAAATCCACACATTCTTTAATGACGCCATTACAAGCCAGTGTTATTAATATTGATTTGGACCAGGAAAAACAGAGCGGAGGAGAGTAGAACGAGAGAAGAGAGAGGTCGTGGGGAAAGGTGTTAAGACGATGGGGGTTTGCTCAAGAGATGATAAACACAGCCAAGCATGTGAGCAGCCATTTTGCGTCGCGGTATTGACAGCCAAATGAGCTGTTAATAATATACACAAGCAGGTGAGTGAATGCAGGCTCCACAGTCAGAACATTCAGGAGAACAGATTTGGACAAACTGGTGCCACTGTATCGGTTATCAATAATGGATAATCAAGTGATTACTCAGGTCACAATAAGTCATTAAAATCATAATAATCTAGATACTTTTGGAAGTAATAAGTCTTTTTTAATTCAATCTATACTCATACTACATACTATAAGTAAGCCTAAATGTATTATTCATAAAGTTAGATTTCATAAAGCTAGTGACATAATAGAGGGATGTTATATACTTTAAGACAATGTGAATGAAATTTAATATTGTGGCATCAATTTTTTGTTTTGTTTTGTTGATAAAATATGGCAATTGAATCATAGTTCTAATTATAGATGTAATTCTGCTAAGACTGTCAAGGAAGTACATGAAATTATGTTTGAAAACAAAGTCACAAATTGTAATTGTTTTTTGTACTATTGATCTTGCACATATAATCCTACAATATCAATGTATATACAGTACGTATAATTGATTCCTTGTCATAGTGCATTTAAATAGACTCCAATCCTATAGACTGCATTTGCTTATTCCATTCAGTTAATAAACTGCAGCTAGTACCAGTATTTTTAGTGAGATGCTCTTTGAATCTCTGAATGCATCTAATCCTCACCTTGCTGTAAGTGATGGTCTTGAATAAGCGATTTCAGACAGAACTGCTCTTATCTGAATAGTGTCACATTTTCACTGTGATAGCAGCGATCCAACACAGAGGAAAGTTTCAGCTGAACAGAAGTGACTCTGCGGCGCCTGTAGATGTGTAGAGGGGCGGAAGGGGCTCGGGCGGCTGCTCAAACTGCTGCCTGCGTCCTCCACTGTTCTGTCACTGTCAGTTTGTCGAGCGCTCCCACATCCATGTCATTTGCATTATGTATATCTACAACCCTGGATTCTCTCTTTCTTCTTTCTCACTGTTTTTTCCCTCCCTCTTTGAATCAGTATGCTCAGCTAACCGCACCTATTGTCTGAAGAAATTTAAATCATAAAATTCATTCATTTTCCTTGACTTATTCCAGACTAACTTTAGAGAAATGTTTGTCAGGCTTACCAAAAGGTTTATGTTGAATCTCACTCTATAATCCTCGAGGTAGATAAATCTTACTATTCTGGGGAAATATTAGTTGAGCCATGTTGCTCACAGAACAAATCTAGCCTATTATAATGCTTGCGAAGGCTCTAATTGTTACACAAATAACCAGAAAATGAGTTTAATTGTCTAGCTTCAGAGTGTCTAGCCTATAGTCTAACCATCATCTACTCCTTTTGTCGCCAAACTTTTCCTGCTGAGAACTCACAAACTAAAGCAAAATGTATCCAGGTAAAATACAATGTTGACAAGTCTAAAAGTGCAGTTTTTGTGTTTTTGGTACATGTTGAGCACACAGTATTTCAGCCACAATGTTGGAGCCCTCAGGGTAACATTTCTGCAAATCATCACTTTAGTTTTTTTTTCCATTGAGCTGCACTGGAAAGCTGAGTGATTCTGAAATGGTACAAGAGCAAATGTAGAAATGTGGTGTAAATTGTCATTAGTCTTAAGTACATTGACAGCCATGTGTTACCTTGGCTCTAATGGTGCGCCTGTGGGTTAGCGTGCTGCTGCATTTGCATTTGTGTATGTGTTATTGTCTAAAATAGCAGCATGATGTTATCGTGTGCTTCCAAACGGCTCCACAGTCATTATGGACTCTTGTCGACACATGCAGCCACCGGCTCCATGGGCAGATCTCTGTAATGAGCAGAGAGACTGGCAGAGTGTTAGCGGCTAGCACAGGGAGAAGGGCACATTCATCAGGGATGATTGCCTGATGCACACTCCTGCCTTTTTGATGTGAAGACCCTGCTAGGTTACCACTGGGAGAATAATTATCTTTGGCTGGATGCAGATGCCAACGAGCGGAAGAGATGTGGATTTTCTTATTGAGCTTACTTTATGTTTGTGAGTGCAATAGTACACACCAAAATCTTTCTCAAAACAGATCATTGTCGTCTATTTCTGTCCCGGTGATGTTGGTGGAGACGTGTGGATGAGCTGAGTAACACTATTCTGTCACACACAGGTTTGACATCAAGCACAAGTGACAGGCCTATCCTCGTCCTCTGCACCGAGTCATCACCATGTCCCAAAATCACATTATTGTGCCGTAGCCAGAGCCGGAGGATGTGAGGGATGTTGATTCCAGCCTTTGGCATCTCTGCTCTGCTTCAAAACGCAAATAAAGCCGTTTGGCACGAGTCGATTCCTTGTCATTTGAAAATGTACAGAATGCGTGTGGCATGCCATTTTGGTTTTGTGATTTATCCAAAGCCTCTTACAGCGACATGGATCCGTGTTTGTGTGTTAGCGACACTCGCTGTGCGTTCCACACAGGACCATAT
Source organism: Rhinogobius similis (assembly GCA_019453435.1). Lineage (NCBI taxonomy): Eukaryota > Metazoa > Chordata > Actinopteri > Gobiiformes > Gobiidae > Rhinogobius > Rhinogobius similis. Next base: position 29,886,647 of record CM033621.1, read on the forward strand.
CATTACCTTTCACCCTGGCAGCACCGGGTTCCTCTATGGAGAGCTCCAGTGATATGTTTAGGCAGGAGGCAGTGGCTGTAATAAGACCTGTGGCCAACAGCGCTGCCAAGGCGAGTCGAGGCGGTGGTGCCCGGCTCTACCATCTGTCACTGGGCAGCAGCGGGCCCAGGGAGGGGCCGCTCACTCTGCTGCTGTCAGCTGACAGGCCGCTCTGGGGCCGCTGTCTTTTGTACTGCTACAGGCGTCTGCTCAGTCCAAGTATGAGGCGATAACAGCACTAAACCAAGGGTTTAGTCTGAACCAAACTGGATCAACAACTACATCATGACTAAACACAGGATTAATGAGAGGCTCAACTAAGACTAAACAGCAATGTTTGTTTCCTAGGACTTAACTCTGACTACCTAATTGCCAAAATATCAGAACAAATTTGCCTATACCCATCTTAAGAAGCAGTGGCCAATATTCATAGCCAGCAATATGTTTTTTTCTTACTTTTACCTTAAATAATTCAATCTGAAATCCCCTGCATCATTTGATGAAAAAAGTTATTTTTACTGTTTGACAGTTTATTGTAAACCTCCTTGGTTGCCTGTGTGAGTGTTGTGAGCGAGCGCAGCCAGCTTAGTGTCAAGTTACCGACTGTTCCTTTAAACGACTGTGTTCTCAGTGTGACACTGGACAAAGGTTGTCACTTATTTTGCCAAGGCGCCTTGTTATGTCACTTCCGAGCTGCTGCTGGGTGCATGCGGGGAGGGCCGCGGTGCAACCATGACTGAAACGGTCAAGCAGCCTGTGCGTGTACTCTGCTATAAGCAACATGATTTGTCTCACTTAGTGATCATTGGTCGCCGGCATGCGTAGCGCAAACATCCATGCACGCGTCATGCCCAGCAAAGACAGCCACATCACATACATAAACATAAGAAAAGACCAGACAATATGGTTAAGTATAATCAAGAAAATACTTCTAACAAAACTACTTGAATTATCACAGAAATAAATAAAATCACATAAGCACATAGAGAAGGTTAATTTAAATTTTTGGACAGGTTGTCTATCAAAACAAGATGTATGAAACGTGCTTTGGGTTTTTAAATGGAATGTATCATGCACCAATGCTTAATCTCATCACCAGGGTTGCAAAAGTTAATACTTACTATATGGTACTAGTTTAAAGTTTAAACTTAAAACTCACCCTTTTAAAAAGTGCAGCGACTTAGCACTACTTAAAACGATATGCTAATGGTGGATTACTCTTTTATAATCCTGTGTTTTACCAGCAACAGTCAACGTGACACACTTGCTATGTTGACTTTCCCCTTGTTAGTACAACCGAGAAAAAGATTGCGAGTCTGCATCTTGTTCTAAAACTCAACAGATTACAGCGTCACTAGAACATGGAGGGGAGAAGTGGAGCTGTGAGCACCTTGAGTCTTTGAATGGGGTCAGGGCATGGCGGGGTATAATGCATTTCCACGGGGCCGGGCGCTCCTTCCATTACGGCCGCAGAAGAGACATTGTGTCCACACTCTGATTACCACTGATCCATGCTGATGACTCTGTTGGCGGATTATCTCAGTTAGTGTGGGCCATCTGTTCCTGTGAGTGCGTGTGTTGTTTTGTGTGTTTGACGGCGGGGCAGGGGCTGAGACGTGAGGGGGGTGAGGACTTGGAGCGGGTGCACATTTCTATAGCCACATGGAGCAAAGGGGCTCGTAAAGTGCAGCATGTGTGGCTGTATGTATGTGCTCCTCTGTATGTTTACACCAAACCAGGCATCCCACATCAAAAGCACTAGGGCCACATTTCCGAAGTCACAAATGTACCTCAGTTTCATTCATTTTGTTTTGAAAGTCGGAAGGTTGAATCAGTGCTTGACAAATAGGAAGTACAAATGGGCAAAGGTTAGTTAGTTATAGTAAATCTTGAAAAATTATTTATATTGTGTACTAAATCAGTTATGGTGTAACATCCATCCACATTGCATAATTATGTACTTGACTTTCAACAGCTACTCACTGCATGTGAGATCTCAAACATGTGAAAACACCCGGGCTACCATTCCTCTTTAAGACATGAATCAGCGAGTCAAATATAGGTTTTCTGCCAAGTTGTTTTTAACCGTGCAAGTGGTTATATGGTCAGAGACCTCAACACTCAAAAACATTTTCCAAGAAAAAAAACTATAGATGTTTCCCCTGCATTGTGCTTAGAAGAAAACAGAAGAAGACGGATATTACTTTATGCTGTTAGTAGTTGTAAGGTTTCTAAAGTGGGAATATGGAGATATAAACACATAAAGATATAAACACAGATTTGTTAAATTTGAGGACATTTCACCACTCAGTCAAGCTTTCTCAATTTAGAAATAATGAAACATCTTTAACCCAATATAGTCCTGATAACCACATTTGGTATATCTGTTGCTTCATGGGTTACTGACAAATTGTTCAGAAACTTAATAGTAACAACAATTTAGTCTGTCAGTGAACTTATCAAATGCAACCCTGCTTTTGAAAACATGCTTTTGATTTAGTTATATAACGGTTTAGATATTTGATGTCAAAAGCCGCTTTGTGTCGGGGGGGGCCTGCTGCATGGGTAAGTACACTCAAATGCAACATACAACAGCCAATAACATGAGCACAAATGCATGATGCAAGGCCACATACAGGCAGCACAGGCCATTACATCTGCTCCAAACGCACGCACTATAACTCCCTTTATACAATTGTGCCCTCCTTTTAGATGATCCTGACATGTGATGGCTCCTATACGAAGGCCACATGCAATCATAAAACCACAGGGCTGTTTATAGCTATTCTCCTGAAGGGCCGCTGCACCACGCCGCTATTAGCCGTACGCGCTGACAGCTGGGTGCTGTGCTGTATTTGTGTACGTGACTGTGAATCCGGCTTTGCAACACATCTTATAAATCATAGTTCAAGCCATTAGCATAAATTCTGCCTCTCCTTGCATCTGGGAGACCTGCTGTTTCGTGCGTACTCGTCGTTGATTGGTCGACAATGTTTAAGTCAAATTGATTTAGCCGTTCATGGAGATTATAACGCGTCTTATAGCGCCACTGTGCTCTGCCATTAATTACCTATAAAATCAAGCTAATTCTGATGCTAAATCCATTTTAATTTCTCATAATTAAGTCAGGATTGGATGCTTAAATACCTTGGCGCTGCGTTATTGTTACAATCATTGTTGTGGCTGTGCATTTGGAGCTGCATCGAGCTCAGCAATCTTCTTATTGTTATTAGATTTAATTGCACTAAGTGATCGGTTTGCAGTTGTCGGGAGAAGATGGACTTGCCTTGCAGTGGTTTTTCCTCCCGCTGTCCTTTCTCTCTCATCCCAGAAAGAGGCCCTTTGAGAGATGGTGAGAGATGAGACATGCCGAGGGGGAGGGGAGCACCGTGCTTTACACCTCTGCAAAAGAGGGATTGCTTTTTTGTTGTTTGTTAGGGCCGAATCAATTCTGTTCACATCATCACGTTCTGACAGGGCGAGGCATTAAGCGCAGATATAGAGAAGAGACAGGAACGCTTCAGCAGCCTGTCCTTTCCTCCCCATTTTGTTGATGCCTTTTACAACAGCATCAGACTGTATTATCTTGGCCATCCTTTCCCCTCAGTCATTTCTGCCGTTGTTTTCCAACCGCCCTGATAAAGGTAGGGAATGATCCGCCTCACTCACCAGCTGACACCACATGAGCTAGCTTGTCCTTGGAGACACGGACCTATTGTTTTCTCAAGCATTATGATAATTATGATGGGCCACAACTCTCCTACTCCTAATCATATTCACTTTTATAATTTAGACCGTCCGTGCGGGGGCAACTGTCACTGGTATTTTGCATCCGGTGAAACCTCAACCTGACATTTAAAAGGTGACAACCTGTGTGTGTCAGCCTCCAAAAAGTGTCAGAGGTAACTCTTTTTTTGTCGCCACTGTCACTAAACCAGAAATGAATCCCTTAAGTAAAGTGTAGCTCTTACTTTTTTGCATAATGCTTATCTTCTACCCACATTCTTGTCGCCTTGCATGGGAGGCCATCGAATGGACCTATGACCTTGCTCATAATTACACAACCGCCATCTTTTTTCTTCTTCTTCGTCCACACTGCAGCAATGGCAGTTATGGCCGCCCAAGTCCGATGGCACAGCAGTAGCCTCCCTCCCCGTGGACTGCAGCAGGTTTGCTTGTCATCCGCTCCTCTCTTTCTCCCCCTCGCTCTCCCTCTCTCGCTCTTGTCAGTGTTGCTCCTGGCGAAAGGCTGATACTTGATATTCAGAGGATAGCAGCTTTTGTCTCAGAGATTTAATCAGTGGCTCTGCAGAGGAGAGAGGGAGGTGGGGAGGGAGCGGGAGATGGAGCCAGGGACTGTTTATGTGTAATGACACAATAACAAAGCCTGCCTGTAAAACACAATCTGCAAACTGTGCTTTTGAAGGGGATTTTCGGGCCTGGATTAGTGTCAGGCGGACGGAGACGGGGAGAGCTGAACCAGTCCGGGTGGATGTGATAGACAGGAGCGATGTGCCACTTTTTAATGTGCCACAGTGCGTTCACAACTCCAGCAAATGGGTCTGTTTGGAAATGTTTATTTGGCTGTGCCCACGCATTAGCAATGTAAACCGGCTCGAAGATAGGATTAAAGAGGGTACATGTTGTATTTGTACTTTTTGTCCTTTAGAAATAATATGAATAGGTGATAATGAATTGGTCTGTTGCCAAAGATGTGAGTTCTACTGTGGTAACAAATAAAGAAGTACTAATAGACTTATTTTCATCGACTTTTGTTTTCAGGGTCAACATAAAATCCTCCGCCTCCAAGTTTGTAGTGATTCACTCTTCATTCGGTATAGATTTTGCAGCAGTTCTTTTTTTCTTGACACAACCCACTTTATGTCACTATTAGTGACCTCTTTTAGCCTACTTGTAGAGAGCACTGTTGACAAGAGAGCAACTGGTAATGTTGTTCAATCAGACAAGCCCTGCACAAACATGGATGTTCAGAAGGATCTCAGCTTGCTCACATGCAGAGAACTAGCATGTACTGTTGGCAGTGTGACGGCCTCTTTCTCTTCTGGAGGTGAGGGCCCCAGTGCAGTGGGTCAGCTGTTTGTCCAGAGGTCGTCATCACAGGACCAGCTCCTGGTGCCGCCTTCAGGAAAACCTCTGGCCAGAAATTCCTTTTCTGCACCTACAACAGGCTCTGGAAAGATGTCCCTGTCTATTTGTGGTCAAGCTGAAGCTTCTGATACCCACTTCAACCTTTTGATACCCATTTCAAAGAGGCATACAAACTCTTTTTAGCTGAAGGCTACACTTTTTGTCACTTACTCTGAACTTTTGAGTATGTGGATATTGTAGTGTCTGTGGTTGTCTGCTCTTGATGTGAATGTTGTTGCTTTCTGTTCTGCAGAACAGAAACCTGCAGGAAAATAGATTTTTAACTGAGTCAGGCCTCACTATTGTATTTTAATCTTTTTTTCCTGTATACAAATAAAATGAAATGAAATCCTTCGCTTTTCCCCCTCTCCATGTAACATACTCCAGGTTTGCTCGTATTGTCTCCATCAAGCAAAACTAAATTGATAAATGGTAGTCCAGTTTCTAAGAGTGCAGACTAAAGAAGCAGAGCACAACACATTTAGCTTAATTTACTAAACAGTCATCCGCCAACAAGCTTTCTATTTTATTGCCCATTCCTTTGGCATCGGCCCAGCTGCTAATGGGTGTATTGGTGTGAATATAACACCCAGGAAACATGTTGGTCCTACCCCAGAACAGATATTTAAGTTGAAGCATTATTTACAAATAGGACTGCAATAATTAACTGGAATAATCTAGACTAGCCAACTATTTAAATAGTTGTAATTGTTTTTTGATAATTTCTATTCTTATCTGGCCTATGCAGACTCCACAACACCTTTATATAACAGACAGACAGCAGCATTATTAAATAAAAATGTAAAAAAAAAAAAAAAAAAAAAATATATATATATATATATATATATATATATATATATATATATATATATATATATATATATATTCTTTAAAAAATATATATCCAAAAAAAGCATTGCTGGCTAGTCAACTACTAAAATAATTGTTTGTTGCTATTTTTACACTATTGTTGCTTAACTTCTTGTTGCCTAAGTATACTAAAGTTTTTAATCAAAGTTTTATATCTTCACTGTTGAAATTCTTTCTAACACAAGTTTTGAACCGCCTCCACACCGTCTTTCACCGTCTCTTATCAACGTTGAATAATGCCAGCGCAATATTTGTCCAGATGTTTCATGGTTTCATCTCGGCTGGTCAATAATGGCTGTCTCCGAGGCTCAGCGAGTGTTGATAATGGAACATTTTGGTTAATGCATCCATGGCCTAAAAGTCTCTCTCCATTTAGTCTTAGTTGTGAGTGAAAGGAGTCTGTGAGCGACGACGCCTTAAAGAGCTCTGGGTTTAAATGGCATTCACTTCCATCAGGCTGCGCTGAAGGGACTGTAGTCAAACACAGGTGTACAGGAGTTTGTTTACTTCGATGCCCGTGGATTTGTCTCTGAAAGGGCAGGTGAAGCAGCTAAGTGAAAATGGACTATTTGCCTGTTTTTGTTTGAAAACTTATTTGTCCATGTGTGAAAGTAATTTTCTGAAGTTTTTTTGCAAGTCACTACACATGTTTGTTTGTTATTGCAAAGGTGTTGCTGTCTATTGGAAGGCATTTAAAAATTGGAGTGTTACATATTAAAGTCTATTATGAAATATAACTACCAAGACCATTTGAGGACGATTGGCATAACAGGTGAATGGAGATGATTCTTGGCGTCTTACTTATGATAGGAATGTATTGTCTGATGCACTAATGTTGTCTTATCGAGCTCATAAATAATCTTGAGACCTACTTTTAGCCAGTTTCTTCAGTTTAATCAACCTCATAATGAGTGGCCAAGATTAGTAGTTTATATACTTTTGATTGTTACGATTTAATTGTTAAGCTATATTGTGCCCAAGTGCATTCAAGACTATTATACACAAATTAAGTCTGACTTACTAATGAAGTAACAATGCAGTCTCAGTTATAATTGTGTTGTTCTGTCATGAATAGAAGTGATTGTTATTATTATGATTTATTTATGAACAATTGAAATTACTCCTTGTCCGTCAACTGAATTTTAGTTTATTTTTAGTTTATTAAAAATTTCCCCATAGCCTAATAAAGGGCTTTTATTTGAGGTCGGAGTGCCTTAAATCTTAAACTCTTATCCCCTGCGATATCAGGTTTGAAAGTCTAGTCTTGCTTTGGGAACACATTTCTGCTGCAACTTCCTCTGTTTTTGTTTTATTTTCTATTGATAAGTGCTTTGTAAAGGTCACACGGGTCCCTTTTGAGTCCACATACTTTTGCCGCAGGATGTGCTTTCTGAGCCTTGCTTTTCCCCTTGCCTCAAAATGTAAAAACCCACTTCACTGTCTAAGATGGCACCTTTTTTTGAGTTCATATAAATCGATAGGGGCTTGGAGCCAGTGAGCATGGCTAAATAGAAATATTGTTCCGGGGAAGTGAGTTGTGAAGAGGAGTGTGAGTGGATGTGTGTTTGGTGTTTAGTGCTGGTGTGCTGTGCTATTGTAACCCTGCTGATTGGATTGTGTTTGACAGATATGGAGTCCGGAGAGCGGCTGGCCTCCCCTGTGCCCACCCTGTCTGCGGCGCGCACCTCCTCCCCCGCGGCCTCTTCCTCATCCTCCTCCTCTTCGTCACCCGCACCTCACTCCAAGAGCAGCCTGGCCCCGAGCCCCTCTGGACTGGCATCCACCCTCAGCAACTCTGGTAAGAACAAAACATCTGACTTAAATGTGTCATAGAAGCAACCAGACTACTACTACTAATACTACTACTACTACTACTACTACTACTACTACTACTACTACTACTACTACTACTCTGTTTTATATACTGATGTTCTATGACTGTCAAACTTATGCTGCTAATAAACTAAAAACGAACTAAACGAATACATTCTCCCACTATTGAATGTGTCAAACCTAATCAATTTCGCAATTACTGGGGATTCAAGGTGTCACAATCAGTTTTTCGAATATAATTAGTATGTATTTTTAGAACATTTTGTGTGTGTATCTTTTAGAAGACACAATACATTTAAGAGCAACTTATAAATAAAAGGAAAACTAAATACAATTGATTTCATAAAGCTTGGCACAGACTGTTGGGGACCATAACTTGACTGAAAATACATTAAGTTGTCATTTTAATACCAGAATCGTATCGCACATTTTTGACATTTTGATCAGCAAACTAAAAGCCCAACATAAGCCCCACACAACCTTTGTCCAAAAATGGTCACTCTTCATGATAGCATTCACAATCCACTTCTTTACCATGAAAAATTACTTCCCTGCTGTATTAATTATACACTCATTTTGTCTCTGATGTTGAATACACCTCACTCCGAGCTACTAGTTTTTATTTTTTTTCTATTTTCCTCTTTCCTTCCCCGACAGCTTGGGTTGCAATTGAAAAGCGGCTGCATTAATGAATCCCAAACAATTAGGGGCTTCTTTTGTGTGAGAGGTGCACACATGCCTCACCATGTCTCCTGACAACCTCCAGCTCTGTGACTCCAGCTGCCTCTAAGTCAAGCCCAGCACGACACTCCACTCTTGTGCGTGTTTGCGTGCGCGTCGTCTATGGGGGTCGGACAGAGACAGCTCCTGCCTGCATGATTTAACATTCGTGAGCCCCTCATGTCTAGTCAGCCCTGTCCACTATCAGCCTTTTTCCATGTATTGGTCAAGGTCATTAAGCAAAAAGCTGTGTATTTATGTGTATGTGTTTGGTTTTTTCTCTTCCAATATTCCCTGTGAGAGCTAGTGAATCATTTGCTTCCATTGCCTCTTCATCGCTTTATGTTTCGCTGATTTTTCATAGATCTTTTACACTTACTAACGCTTCTAGAGCCGCATCTCTCGCCACAAAATCTCCAAGAAATTGATGTGTAAAACTGTGCTTGTGGATTAGTTATGTTCCAGGTAGAAAAGTATAATAGCTATCTATATTTTATTTCCTAACACTGAAAGCAGTTTTACGCCACTTTTATCCTCACAAGAAGTCAAGAACACATTATACACAGTATATCTGTTACATTTAACCATTTGCCCAAGTTCTCAGGTTTTTAAATAAGAAGTAATCTAATTTGATTTTTATCGCATTAGGGACACTATATCAGTGACTGTATAAAATCATGCTCTTTACATTGTATTGTGTTACACTCTAACTGTAAAAATCAACAGAAAACGTACTTGAGCTTGGTTTGTGGTTGTATATGCAGAAAAAGCTGTAGCTCCTATTATTTTTGTCCACCTCCATTTCCGTCTGCCTAGCCAAATTCAGCAAACTGGAATCTTTTTTTTTTCCTTTTCTTAACTTCCTTCCGTAATCAGTCCTTCTTGAGCCACAGAGGAGGCATAATAAAGTATCGTATTCTGGAATACTACTAGAGGCGACCATGTTGTTTTATAAATGAGACATTTATGTAAAACTAGTCAGTGAAATATGATTGCTATTGGGTGATACTGCTAAACTGAAGCGTGTTGTTGATATAATTTGACAAAATCAACCAGATCATTCTGCAATTTCAGCGTGAAATCGTCGAATACTGACAGAAGAAGCTCTAAACTAAATATACTTTATTTATATCACATGTTGTTGTTACTACACTGCAATAATATCTTGCTTGATTTTTTTCACAACTGACTCAAGAATTTCAAGCTGTCATATGAATCTGATGCACTAATTTGAAAGGCATTTATCATCTCAGTTTCCATCTTTGATTTCCAAAGGGGGATGTAATTAGTATTAAAGACAGGCTATGACCATTCCCTCAATTGTGGCTGTCCTGTCAGCAAATTTTACATGTTTGAAAAGTCAAAATCAAATTATTATTTCATGAACAGCAACATTAATAGGGGCTTGTCGAGGTTTTGCGAGGAAAATAAAGTATTCGTAAAACAACAAGAGCACAAGTAACATCAGTGTTGTTGCGATACACACATTGATTCAAGGTCCTTTGCCCATGTGCCAATAACACTTAGTCTGTATTTGAATGAACAGACGGCTGTGAGTACATATATGTGCAACCACTGTCAGTGCGCTTGTGTGTCATTGATGAGGATATCACTTGGAGAATAAAAGCTGATCGCTGCTTGTAGCACACTCTCCTTCTGGGATCAACTCACGGATGCAATTAACTTAAATCTGTCTGTGGAAATTTGATTGACTGCAACAAACAACAAATTAATCCCCCTTCGGCAGCATCCAAACATGAAAAAAGCAGGCGGTGCAGTTTGTCAGAGCGCAGGAAGGATTGAAACAGAATGAAAAAGAGGCCGCCAGATAGAGAGGGCGAGAGAGATGGGAGGTAATCCTAGGTATGTCTTCCCTGCGCCGCAAATTTTTAGATTTAATTATTTGCCTCCTGGATGCTGGCATTAATATTGAAAAGGCATTTGCAGATGTCACTTTGTGTTGCTTGGAAGAGAAAAGAAGGGGGTTGGTGAGTAGAGGAGAGGTGGGCACCCCAGGCAGGAGTGAATGCTGCGACCGGCCTTTCTGGGACTGGCTTTGCACTCGTTTATCTTTGTATCCGCTCGCTGGCGAGGCGGCCTCTACATATTCAGCATATTCTAATGACATTCAAAAGAAGTCGCTGTTGTGTTGAGGAGAGGGCCTTGGAGCCAATTTGAAGGACTATACCCTCATGTGTCACAATACTGGCACAAAATCACAAAGTTTATTTTTAACTTGCAACACATATCCGTCTAATATGTTTTTCTCCGCTGTGCAGCATCTGCCTAATTAAACCCCAGGCTGAATGACTTCAAAACACTGCAGTGGTGTCACTCGGTAAAATATTTCTGTGGTGTTTGCAAGTGGATGGTAGTTTGACATTCTCATCTGCAGAGCGCAACACTTTCCTTTTCTCCAGTCATCACTTTTTGCATGTGTATTACCTGGTTTATGCAGAGGCATCACAGCTTCTTGCTCTCCTTTTCTGGAATAGAAATTGAATTTGCATGAAATATGCTCACACCAAATTGCATCTGACTCTGGGAGGAGGTAATATGTGGCAGTCGCCCCTGCCAGAAATGATTGTGCTCAGGAAAACGCTAGACGATGATGATGTTGATGAAGTATTCTTCTGTGCTGAAATGGGATGCCAAAAGAAGAGCAAGAGGTCCTCCTTTACAGCAGTGGTTTCTCACTTTCCAACAATATACAGCAATCACTTTTTGCTCAAAGGATTATGACAAAATCCACTACTTAGATTTGAAGGTTCTACAGAGACATGTAGTAAACTGATGGAAAACCTCCTGTAATAATAGTTTAGCTATGCTATAATAGGGCTGCAACTAACAATTAATATAGTAATTGACAAGTCAGCAATTATTTTTTTGACCTAATGAACCTGAAAGGACAATTACTTTTTGATAAGTAAAAATTGTTATTTATGTAAAAAAAAAAAAAAAAAGCTATATATATATATATATATATATATATTTTTTTTTTTTTTTTTGTTATAAAACGTTGTTTGGTATGTATTTTGGAGTATTTGGAGTTTAGATAACGACTAGACATTATCAAAATGGTCAGCAATAATTGACTAGTCTCGATTATGAGCAACGGTTTCCTCCCTACTCTATAATGATATGTATGCAAGTAATTGGTGAACTTATAGATATTCGTATAGTACTTGTAAACCTGTAGTCAGAGATGTGTTTAATAGCATCATAACATAATCCAATATAACTGATAATATTTTCTTCTAATATGTAATGAAAGGATGAAAGGTCTAGCAACACAGGGTGCAAAGGTGAGATAAACAAATGGCAGCTGTCATGATGAGAGACATCATGTGTAGTACTTTAGTTTAGCATACAACTGGTCAGGACGTTTCATGTAAACAAGGCTTTGTGCTTCAAACACAATAGTCCTCATGAACAAGTGAGTCACCAACAACAGAGTATGCCACATTCTGTTATAATGCACATTTTCAGTCTAATGAGCCTGAATAGTATTCAACCAAAAAAAGTGTTTTATTTTTCACGTTGCTTTTCTTTGTGGTTAACTCAGAGATGAACTGTCAAAACATCAATGTGCGTAATGGACCAGCTGCCATTCTGTATTTATTACAAACATTATCAAGCTTTGACAGTAGGCAGTGTGTTAACATGGGCTGCTATAGATGGGTCCAAACATAAAAACAGTACAGCTTGTAATATGTATTAAATTGCTTGTAACATTTAATAAGGGCAATGTTTAGTTTAGTTTAGTTGCTATTTGTAATTTAAAACCACATTGAAAAACATGTGCAATGAGTGGAGTACACAGCAAAATAATAAAAAACAACCACATCAACACATAATACAACTACATAAACAAACAATAATTGAACTATGCTGCAAAACAAAATACTGTGTACAATTGTATCTATATTTTTTGATTGATATTGTGAAAGTGTGCACATATTGTAAACCTCTTTTAATTCTAAATTAAATTCTAAATCCAATTAATTCTATTTTCTATTCTATATGTCTAACTGTTTGGATAGATCACAAATTTATATTTATTCATATTCACCTTCCAGTTTTTTACACTTCTACAATATTTCCAGATTCAAAGCATCTATTTCAGCATCTATCTACATCTAATTATACTTTTATACTGCCTTAATGAATGGGAGAAATTACATTTAAACATATTTTTTTCTTTCAGGCCGTTTGTTCGGGGCAGCGGGAGAACAGCCTTTCATTGGCTCCACATTGTCAAGTGCCTTCCCTTTGGTCAACCATCCAGCCTTCGGAGCGCTGTACACTGCCGGAGCGGGACGTCCCGAGTTTGGAGGCCTGGGCTCGCTGGGCATGTCCGCCGCTCTGGCCGCTCACCCGCAGCTCGGAGCCCTCTCTGGTACACCACCTTCTGATAATTACAGTATGATAAATGCATTTTAATGATGTTATGCATTGATAATTCATGTGTTTTTGGTGTTTCAAACAGAGTGGTGGAGAGCTGCGGAGGCCCATGGACGGGGAGCCGCTGCCTTCCTCCCGTCTTTCATCGGGTTCCCTCCGTTTTTTACTCCTCACATTCAGCCCAACCACAGCGCCAGTCCAGTCCAAATGAGGCTGCCCAGCAAAAACAGCCATTCCCCGCCTAAAGGTACATGATTGCACTTGTCTATTTAAGTTTTTGAATATAAATGATGTAGAATGCTGTAGGATAGTAGTAGTTATTTAATCTAAACCAAAGCATATTTAACCTAAAAACTAAATATTTGTTGAAGTTGAAGTTGATGTCTCTTGGGTGATGACAATCTAACACAGTTGCCATAGCAATTAACAATTCAAAATAAAACATTATATATTTTGAATGGACAAAGTCCCCAAATATCACCTGCAGTATAAGCAGGAAGCTGAGATCCATGAATAAGAAGCTCATTGGTCGTCTAATATTTAGAACACAAAATGTCTCTCGCCTCAGATTAACAGTTTTTTATGCTTCGCTCATTGATTCCACAAAAATCTGCAATGTTTTTCAGTCCATGTGATATTTTTTGCATTTCTTTTTTCCTCATAAGCATTTATGTTTGTTTTGATAGGAATGATAATTTTTATTTATAGAGCACTTTTCCACCTAACAGGCACTCGAAGCTAAAGGATGGGCCATGTGTGTCCTTCTTTAGCTAACCCACCTGTCAATCACGCCTGAATTTAGGAAGACTGATATCAGTCTTGTACCCTTAGGCAAGCCATCTCCACTTCTTTGCATGCAGGGTTGTTGAAAGTTTAAAAAATTATATAATAAATAATACTGATTAAAAACTAAAGTATTTGAAAAAGTATTGATACAAAAAACAAAACACAGAGCACATAAACAGGACAAAATTTGAGCTTTCTTAGAATGATATTGAGCATTATCAGAGCCAGTATTGGTAACACTTTTTTTTGTATTGAAAGTGACATTATATTGTCATTTTTAAAATTACCATTGGTATTGAGTCAAATTGGTATCAGGCCTATTCCTTAGTAACGTAATCGAGTTGGAAATGTTTATATTGTGACAGCACCATTTTCTTGTGTTGTAAGTGCAAGTGATGTTGTGTAACTACTTGCAGTAGAAGCAAACAAAGAAGTGGAATTGTCTTGCATATTATTCATAGTAACATTTTCCTGCATGGTTGTTAAATTTTTATCACACCAAGCAATGTAAATGTAATTTTATGAACATCTTTTGCCTAATCATGTAGCACAACTATAACAATTTGCATGGAAAATTTAATCTCTCTTCCACAACTATCTACACTTGTTCCTCAACCCTTCATCACTTTGAGACTTATTTCCAGAGATTTTTAACAGCTGCATTACTCCATTCCTTGTTTTAATCTTAGTCCTGCACTTTTTAATTTAATCATATCTTTTAATTTATCTTCTATTATGTAAACCACTCATGTTAGGCTTGTGCTTTGCCAGCATGTTCGATGAGATAAGTGTATAAATCAGTATTTTTATAGGCCCTTTGCAGTTATTAGCTGTTAGTTGGATGTTTCATTATCTTGTAAGGCTCACTGAGGAGTTGAATAACAAAGTGCATATGTTGTGTGTTTCTAGGAATGAACGGGGCAGTCAATGGTAGTGTGGTCTGTCCTCCATCCACGCAATCTGGGAGCTTTTCTTCAAGTCCTGCGCCAGTTCAGACTTCTGCCAAACCAACTAAAAATTCAGAGCCCCCCAATAGTCATCGTAGCAGTCCCTCCAACAAGCCAGCGAGTTCGACCGAGAAGACGCATAAAACTAAAGAGAAAGTGAGTATTAAGGCTGTTTTTAAAAAGGCCCTTTTTTACACCTTAAATACATTGTAATGTCTGCATGATGGTTAAATTGAGATTAATAAAACAACCCAGCATCTTCCCTGCTGTCTCTGATACAAACCCCTGTTAATGTTTACAATACATTTTGATTTAGTTTTTTACTTTTTGGTTTTAGTCAAAATTTAGTCAAATTTAAATTTTTTAGTTTGACTCTAGTTTTAGTTTGCATAAATGTCATGCCAAAAATATTATGGATTTAGTCAAAATTTGTAATAATTTTAGTCAACCACAAAATATATTTTTATTTTAACTTTGATCAAATACATGCTCCCTGGACCATTTGTATGTTTATCGGCTACATCGCAAGCATATAGATCTAAACAAGTTGATTTACAAGAGGCAACTGTCCTACTTTATGATTATATTTTTGTTCAGCCTGGAGGAACACTAGAAAAGGTTAAAACATTATGTATTATACAAAGATCAGCAGATAATTAGCTGTTTGCCATTGATTCAGAAGTCGCGTAAGAAGCCAGCAGACGGCTCTACGGCCAGCCACAGTGAATCGGGTTCCTCCTCCGACATCTCGAGTGATGGGTCCCTCAGCAGCGACTTGGAGGATTTGCCTGAGGATGATGAAGATGATGACGATGATGAAGAGGATGAAGAGGACGAGGACAAATCCAGTGAGCTATTGGATTCAGACAAACGGGCCAAGAAGAAATCAAAAGTAAGACAAAACACAAAAACATACTCAAGTTATACCAGGGTGTGACTGAAATATTTTCACAAACTTGTGTACAGTACATTAGATCACAGAATGTGCAACTAATTAAAAAGCAGATTGTACAAAACAAATCTCTAGTTCAACTTGTGATAATAAAGACTGCAACAACTGCTTATTTGATCGGGCTATGCAAATTGTAAATATTGTTAGCACAGTGGAACAAATATCTTTTAATTATAGTTTTTTTCTCATATTGTCAGAATCAGAAAAAAGTTTTATTGCCATTCAGTGAACAAAATCCCAAGCTAGGAATGTGCGTCGGTGATGTAGTGCAACATAAAACAATGAAGATGTGCAACGCTATTATTATTACTATTTTTCATGATTATGAAAAGGTTTTTCTAGATATTATTTGTGCTAAAATTATTTGGACGCTACAAGAGAAATTGGACAGGGAAAACACAGGGAACATTTTAATATTAGTATTTTTGCATGTGATTGTTTACAACTTAACATTGAGCACATTCATACCACCGGCAGCAATAAAAGAATAAATGTGGACAGTACAAAGCCAGCAGGCCATAATGTGCACTCTAGTGGTTTTGCCTCCTGGTGTCCTCATGCCCTGCGATAAAATAATTGAATGTATTATAATAAATTATCATGACTAAAGGTACTCTTTCTCACAATACGTTAATTTCTCCTCAGGTTTTAACACCGAACAGTGCTAAGACAGACAGACTCCTCTCCGGAGCGTCCGCAGCAGAGCCCAAAACCCCGAAGGTCCCGTCCAATCCTCCGACTCTGGTGTCCTTGCCCCGCTCAGTATCACCCTCTGCCCCGTCCCAAACCACGCCGCTGGCCCTGCACAACTCCAGGCCACGCACAGAGCAGCACTTCAGCGTCATTCAGTCCACCGGTTTGGCTGCCAACTCGAAGCCCATGGCGCTGGTAACGCACAGGGAGTCTTCGCCTTCCTCCTCACCCATCGCCCTCACCACATCTCCCAAAGCTCTGTCCAGCACTGTCTCCCCCAAACTGCTGCCCTCCTCGTCCCCACAGCGTCTGCCCTTGTCCCTGTGCTCGTCCCCCAAACCTCTCTCTGTCCCATCTCCCCCACGCTCTGGCCTCCCGATTTCTACCTCCCCAAAACCCTTCGCTTTGACCTCGCCGGTAACAAGCTCCCAGAAGCGGACACTAAAGCCACCTCAGCACGCGGCGGGAGGCAAACCCAGCAAGAGGAAGCTGCTGGAGGCTTCACTGGCACAAATCAATGAGTTCAGGCTCAAACAGGTATGGCCTCTGCTTTTAGATGTTATTCATATGAAAAGTACCATGAAATACCATTCATATATACTTGAACCATTTGACTCGCAGGGTTTATACATTAGTCACTGTTTTAACCTGGTAGTCACTGTTAGCAAAGCTAATGGAGGTCTTAAATTATGTCCTATATTACTCACAAGTCACTATTGTCACTGTTTGAGAAATTCAGTCTGCGCTTTAACTAACAATAAAGTGGTTGCTTTCACTTCTGTATTTTCACGGGGCACTAGCTGATTCAAAGACAATGTGATGGCCTTGTAGCAAAATGTCAGTATAACACACCAATTTTATCATACAACAGCATAAAAATAATAAAACTAAGGAATTTGCTGTGATTTGATACGTTTGTTGTTCTGTTTCTTTTAATTATCACAAATTATTAGCCTTCGGCAAAAGTCTGGGGTAGGATTAAAATGTGTAAACCACAGCAGTGTATCTATCCTATACTATTGCACATCACAACCCTACCGTTACTGATAAACTGCAACTGTGTTGTAAAAATTCCTGTGTTTATATTTATTGAAGAGGTCAACCTAGAGCTTAGGCTGCTTAAAAACACCAACGAGCACTCTCAGTAAGCTAAACGGTTCAGGAGAGGTTGTTTTATTCTGTCGCAATCGTTTCCCTTTTTCGGTTTCACAAGTATAGAGAAGTTTACAATGAGCTAAATTCCCCCTGTGGTTTCAGGACTGTTACTGTATTTCATGGTCTGTGAAATTGATTTGTTTCAGTCCATATCACATCCAGTATAAAGTGCAATGTTGGAGTCTGACCTGTGTGTGTTAAATACTGATCATCAGTGTTCAAAGCAAACATGTCCATCTGCATGTTTCTAACGAGCTTTTCACAAGTGCAGACAGTAATTACAATTTCAGAAAGGCGCACAGGGTGTGTTTTGAGAGCTCGCGTGAGTACAATGCCTTTGGTTATTGTATTTATGCCTGCTTTGTTTTGCAAAACGCAGCTTAGACACAGTTAAGTGTATCAGTGTAATGCATTGTAGTTTTGTCACCTGCTCAAACAATCAACAGTGATGTAAAGTGACAGCTAGAGCACTTTGTCCTATTTCTATTCTCATTTTGCCTAACATTTTTGTTCCCTCTGCTGCCTCCCTCCTTTCTCCTAAATCTTTCCCACTCAATCCCATTTTTCTTCTTCTCTTTTCCCAGACCCTTGGGTCCCAGGGGCAGTTGTTCCCGGCTGAGCTTAAAAAGCAAACGGGGCCCAAGTCTCCCAAGAGGACGTCTCTGTCTCCACTGCCTCCCGTGCCTGCTCCCCAGAACAATCACTCCAACCTGTTCCTCTCCAGTGCCCTGCTGGGGCTCCCCGAACCCCACCACCCCAACGGAGTCATCCAAAGCACCACTCAGGACGCACCTTTGGCCCTCATCACCAAACCACGTAAAGACTCAGCCCCCCAAGGCAAGTCGCCTCAGTGCGACTCTGATAGTGGGTCAATGCCTGTCAATCTGAGCACAGGGGCCAGCCGCACCCAGTCACAGCCCCCCACTACCTCACCCCATGCCACAGGCCATGGATCCAGGAAGAACAAGAGCCTTCTGGGTAAAGGACACAGCCTGGGGCTGGGGCAGGCACAAGCAGACGCTTTAGCCGCCTGGAAGGGCTTGCCCCAAAACCACTTGGTTCAGTCTCTCGTGGATTTGTTTAGAGCAGGAGAGTCTGGAATTGGAATTCCTGGGGTCAGTATCCCTGGAGTGGGAATACCGGGAGTGGGGCTCCCAGGGACATGTAACCCCACCGCGGGACTCCCAGCCAACAAGGAATCAGACGACTCTGGAGATGACGATGATGACGAGGATGATGACCTGGAGGAAGAGGACGAGGAGGATTCTGACGACAGTCTGTCAGGTCAGTCTTATTACACACCACTACAAAGATTACAGTTTTTGTGTACAGCAATACATTTACTCACTGAGTTAAGTTCAATTGAATAATCCAATGCAGATGGATCCATCCCAGAGTCTCCTTTTCAACTTTACAGTTGTAGATCTAACATCACTTCTTTGTTTCAGAGTCTGACAGTAACTCTGACAGTGACATCTCTGGAAAGAAAACAAAGGAGTTGAAGCAGCCGTCTGGGTTGTCCAAAAAGGACTCCTCGTCCCGCCGGTTAACCAAAGGCGCAGAACTACTGAACACCTCATCCAATCACACAGCCACCAGCTGCTCCCCTCTCAACCTGCAGGTGATCAAGAGTCCCATCGTCTCCAGCTCCAGTGCCTTGGCCTATCACAACTCCCCAGGCTCCTCCTACAGCCTGGCATCTCCATTAGGTAATGCACCAAACACAGAAAACAAAACATTAGGTAGACCAGTAACAGCAGCAGGTATACATAAGGTCATTGTAACTTAAAGATGGGTATGAGAGCAGTGCTTTAGATTATTGTGGCCTAAGCAGAGCTCTGAGATCCTGTAGGGGCATGCTCAGAGCCCTGACAACTTGTTTGGCACAGCCACAAGGTTAATTTCCGCCTTCCTGTGCAGTGGAGAGATTACACAGATCAGAGGAAAGAGGACATATGTGGAGCAGCCAGGAATGTACCAAACAAGCATTCAGTCCTTCATTTTGCTTCACTGCAAAAGCACACAATTTCAAAAATGAAACTTCCTAATTCTTTTTGCTATTACATATTTTGTATTTCATCTGTTATTTAGGAGAAGTATTTATGACATCTAATAATATTGAAATAAATGTTAGTTGTCTATCTATCTAAGTTTTCATTTGTTGTTACACATAAACTTTGCTTAACCAAAACACATCTTCAGAATCATTTTATATAATATGATGATATTGTATGTATTATTATCCTTCCAGGTTTAGTCAAAAAGAAGCGAGTGATGGATGAGAAGAACTTGATGCTGCCTTTAGAGTTGGGGTAAGAAAGAGACACATTTAATCTGGCAAATTCTTTTCACATTAATTATTCCTAATAAATGAATGTTTTACTGCTCACAGATGGAGGAGAGAAACAAGAATCAAATCAGTGGCAGGACGTCCCCAGGGAGACGTGGCCTACTATGGTCCTTGTGGGAAGAAGCTGAGGCAGTACCCAGATGTGATGAAGGTACTTGAGACGATGCATTGGAGTCTGTAATCAAAGATACATGAGGCAAATGTTTAAGCAAACTAGAAAGGCTGTTTCCCTCTTACAAGTGTGGGCTGTAAAGACAATTGCATTTAGAGGGTGGTTTGTTGTTTCTTTTTAAATGAGATGGCTGCTCTTCTATTTTGCACAAACAAATGCTGATGTATCTGGGTTTGCTGAATATCTTTGTGCTCTTCCCTGCTGCTCTCTTTCCTGTCTGTCCATCCCACTTCCTCATAGTGAGGGATCTTAATCTAGATTCACTTTGTGCCACTTTTTTCACCCCTCCTTTCCAGATTTTTGATTAAAGCCCCATGTTGGGATGCACAACTTTGGTTCCATTTAATGTTTATTAAATACAGTATACTGTGTTCACAGTAATCCAAACTGAAACAAGTGTTAAACCTGTCTTTCAAAGTAGAGGACAAGCTGAGAAGTGTCTTGCCGCTGACAGCCACTCACTGTTAGCTTTAAGTAGGCAGTAAAAGCTGAGCATGGCCACGATAAATAGGAAAGGGCCTGAATTGTGCACCCCAAGGTCAAACCCGTTTCTCCTGAGAGCTTTTTTCCTTTTTGTCCCCTGGCTTTTATGATTATTAGTCACACTGCACAGTTGTACAATGTCCAATCTAGTGCCTCCAAGTTGCTTATCAATGTCACTAAATTCACATTTTTTTCTTGCCTAAACCAACGCAAATATTATTTTCTTTTCTGTAGTATCTATCCAGAAATGGAATAAGTGGCCTCACGCGTGATAATTTTAGCTTCAGTGCAAAGATAAGGGTTGGTGACTTCTATGAAGCCAGAGAAGGACCCCAGGTGACTGCCTTTCATCTCTCTCTCCCTGATCCCTGTTCATCTTTTCATCTAGAGGCAGGCAAAGCTCCAGTCACTGTCGGCAGGGCCAGAGCCAAAGCCTTCAGTAGCTTTAGTCCACAAACCTCTCACTGTGCATGGAAACATGTAATAATACGCTGATGTTACTTCCACAGGTGACCACCTGATATACAATATTCCATGCTTTGTGCCATGAACAAAAGGCTACAACATATATGGTGTTAGTGAAAAGTACAAAAACTATAATAAACAGTCTGAGACTCTATAAGGACAAGTCTCCTGTGATAAAGGACTCATTATAGTTTACCTCATTGTAATCACCATCTTTACAGTAATATGCAAACACTATCTGTGTCCATGTTCTTGCTACACTGTAGTTGGATATTGTAACTCTTATCCACATTTAGAGTTTGCAGTTTCAATAAGATAGCTATTAATAGATTGTTGCTTAGTCAGGTGCATTAAAGTCATTATAATAGTATATAGTTGTATTGCAGTCTATAGAGATTGTTCTTCTCTTTGCTTCTGTAGGGATTACAGTGGAGCTTGTTGAAGGAAGATGAGGTCATTCCTCATATCTTGGCGATGGAGGGTCGACGGGGACGACCTCCGAACTCCGATCGTCAGTTAGGACCTGACGGTGCCAAAGGTTCCAGACGAAGGAAGGGACGACCCCCAAATGTGGGCGACCCCTTAGTACCAGAGGGTCCCAGTCCTAGTGAGGTCAAGCTTTTACGCAAATTAGAGGCACAAGGTGAGCACCTGAAATAATTCCTGAAATTGACTCTTTTCTCTTGACACTCCTTGTGTTTAGTGCACAGTGGATATTGTGTTTTGGGAAGCATTTAGAGTTCTGTGTAAATTTCTCACTGACAATGCAAATCTTCCTGCTGTGTGTAGAAATAGCCAGACAAGCTGCCCAGATGAAACTGATGAGAAAACTGGAAAAGCAAGCACTGGCGCGTGCAGCCAAAGAAGCTCGGAAACAGCAAGGTAAACTAAATCTTCTCTGCTGTTAACATATGCCAAAGTCTGTAAGGATTGTAGCAGTGGTCTTTTATATGGTCAGTTTTCAGAATTGCTTTCATCTAAATAGGTGTAATATAAAGACCTGCATTGCCTCTGGGCCACTGCTGCCTCTAATATAGTCTTTGTATGTATGTCCATGTTTATATAAATCACTTGAAAGCACAGGCTTTAATCTTCCCTCAGCTCTAATCTTTCTCTCTCATATACCTCAAACATTATGCATGCACCTTTTGTTTTTTCTTTGTGCACAAGATGAAATATGAAAATGTATACATCCTTCTTGAGAACAACTTGCTATAAGTAAATAGGAAGAAAAAAAAGATTAAAGCATTAAAGATTTAGTTACACCTATACATTTTCACATTTCTTTTCCTAGTTTACAGGCTTTAATGTTTGTTTTACTGTTTAATGTTGTTGTTATTTACCATCATGCTGTGTCGTTTTAGATGAGACAACGTAAAGTGTGCATTTATTGTTTGCAGCTTTGAATGTAGGTTTTTGCAGATACTAAACATTTGACATTGACGTTGTTCTTGTAGCCATCATGGCAGCTGAGGAGAGGAGGAAGCAGAAAGAGCAGATCAAGATCCTCAAGCAGCAGGTGGGCAGTGCAATAAAAAAAAAGTCTTTCCCTCTTTCTTCTTTTCGGTCTCAGAGGACAAAATCCCTCCCTGTGCGCTCCTCAAAGCACTAAACAATAATGTAGTGACTCTGATGTAAATATCGCAAATAGACAATGATATTCTAAAAGATGTTTGCCATTATCTTGATTAAACGAATGCTTTTGTTTTATTTACAGGAAAAGATCAAGCGAATTCAGCAGATCCGAATGGAGAAGGAACTCAGGGCGCAGCAGATTTTGGAGGTACGGGATCTGATCCAAGAGCACCTCTGATTAAGCAGAACATTTCCTGGATAGCTGCTGTAGCCCTCAGTCTATAGTGTTTTAATCTTCCTAAAGCTCATTACTGAACAGCGGCATGCAATGGAGGGAGTTGCGTCGTCTTAGGCATAATTCCACATGGAACTAATGCTAAATTGGTCTTGGTTGACGGCTGTTGAATATTAAAATGGCTGTTGCTGCCTCTTCAGACCTTATTTAAATTGGACAGAAAAGTCCTTTTTTTCATCAGACAACAGTAACCGTTTAGCATAAGTGGGTCGGGGGGGGGAAAGGTGCTGTTTGCCACTCACGCAAACACAGATGCACACACACAATTATACTGTGAGAGCTTCAAAGTGTTTTAGCAGGACTAAATCAATTTTGGGTTGACACGGTTGGCAAGCCACTCTTAACGGGAGGCTTCAACATTTTCACAATTACGTATTAAAGAGATACATTATTCATTCGCCGTGTTTAACAAATTTGACTGGCATACAGGGGCATGAAATCTTTGCCCAAGCCAGAAAACTGCAAACAATTAGCCAAAGTGAAACAATGCTTTCACTCAAAAAGACACTGAAATGTGCTTGTTTACGTGATGTGTGATTTGTATTCACAGGCAAAACGCAGGAAGAAGGAAGAAGCAGCCAATGCCAAAATATTAGAAGCTGAGAAACGCATTAAGGTATTTTGATAATCAGCTTAAATCCTAACTTATTTAATCACTTATTTTATATATTCAAAAATCCCCAAATAAGAAAGCTGGTTAGTTATCATTTCGCAGAATCGCAGGTTTTGAAGGCCTCAATGGCAGCTCTAAAGCAGCACTTAAATTTTTTAAATGGGCTCAAATTTCATCAGTCTGTGGTGATTTTCATGATATTGGCACTAAGGAAGCATATTGATTTTCCCTAATCGTTGTCTTTCTTGCCTTCAAGGAGAAAGAGATGAGGAGGCAGCAGGCTGAGATCCTAAAACACCAGGTATGTTTTTCACTGCAGCCCTCTCAACCTCTTCAACATAATAGTTATTGCTAAATAAAACCATTTACGTCAGGCCTGACTTCAATAGGAACTTCAAGTGTGTTTGAGTGAGTGACTGTGTGGTAAATGCAGGGATGTGTGGATATAAATAGTAGATACAAAATACAAACAAACTACTTCTTATTTATCATTAATGCCATGCTTTATGGTATTGGATTTGACTTCTGTTCCATAATATTTTGCCAACTCTTTCTGCCAGGAGTTGGAGAGGCATAGACTAGATATGGTATGGGTATGTTTATTTTTGTACATCTAACACCTGCATCGTGTAACTGGTTGTGTTATGGTTGTCATAGCAATGCATTAAGTGTAGCACTGGCTGCTGTCATACTACATTCTTCTGCATGGCTTTCCAGCAAAACCAACAAAAGAGAAAGCGAGTCAGTATGCTGCCTCCATCTGCTCATCCAGAGGGACGGCTGACCCTGTCACAGAGCAGGCTCCTGTCCCCTCCCCCACCCTCTGCCCTCTACTCAGAATGCATTGCAAAGACCACTAGCCAATCCACTCTCACCGTCTCAGGAGCCATGCTTCCACCAACTGGTACATGGTATGGTTCGGGTTGGTGTGGCATATGTCTGTTCTCAAAGTGGGAGCAAAGTGTCCTCAAGTATGCATTCACTGCTGCGTTTTGTAACTGCTCCATCTGGTCAAGAGTAACCCTCACAGGAATCAAATTAATCCTAAAATAGTAACTTTCTCAATCGCAAAAAGCAATTACATGTTTATTTCAATGTTTTATTTTTTACTTGTTTTGACAAACGAAATAATTTTCACACACAGTCACAATACAAATATTACAATATAGTAGTGATTTTTTTTTTTTAAGTAGCATTTTTATTTGACAGAAAATATGTATATTTTAAACTATGTATGGCAAGATTATTTGATTAATCCATAGTTTTGATTATTCAGGTCACAGCATAATTGTACAGACTAAAAACAAATATTGTGATCATTTTCGAGGCAAAAGTAATTTTAAGTAAATTTAATTAAATCAGTAGTCCAAAAACATAGTATGTATATGTATGTATGTAGTAAGTATTTTTTATCTGGCTATTTTTGTCAGATTTTAACTTTATTTTGTCTTTCAGTAAGTTCAATTTCATAAAGCTGATAACAAATTTGAGGAATAGCAACGTGTTTCTAAGAAAATTAAAGATTGCACAGTTGTTGCACATTCTCTGTAAGTTTGAATAATCATCAATTGTCTTGTTTTTTTCTGACAATAATCGTAACAGTAACATTTTATATTGTGACATTAAACCCAGTCCCACACCATGCCACACTGAACTGCTCTATACCTGTACTGCTTGGTGGAGCGAGGCTACAGTGCACTGGAGGAGTGTCATCCATCACATACATTGTCTAACTGTTGTATCGGAGCCTGCGTTTCCCATGAGTGCTTGAGAGTTCGGCCCGGACTGTTTGTGCATCTGTTTCTGCCGTCCATAGAGCGCTGGACATTTTAACCCGCCCCCGGCCTCTCTGTCGTTCACTGTTCCTGTACTTTGCACAAAAAATGAAAATTGCTACTGAGAATCATTTTGTCTTTCTATGGTGGAGGTTGCTTCTCATACCCGAGAGGTTAAAAGGCGCAATAAACCCACTTTTGAAAGTAAACTTTTGACAGAAGGTTGAATAATACTAAAATCAATTCCACCATTGGGACAAGTGTGGTTCTTTGTAGCACTTTTTGGCCTGGCTGTCCTGCTTGTAGCCCTTTCACTCAACAACACAACTGAAAAGATCTGCCTTTTCTTGTTTACAGTGATTAATGGTTTCAACCTAATTGTGCCTTTAAAAACAGGCCATTCATTTTGTACAAACTGGCTTGATATGTTGCAGTTAATAAATAAAAAGACTAGTCAAACTTGTCAGGGACTAATTGAGTATCATCTAGAGGATTTTAGAAAGAGGACATTGAAACCACGGGGAATTCATTGTGTGTTGTTTATCACAGAGACAGACCAATAGCGGGCCTATTTCTCTGTATGTGTCGGAAATGTCCTTGGCAAGCTCTAATGCTAGCTTTTTTGGTGGATCACAGCAGGAAAGAACAGCCTAAAAGAGAGGAGTGGTAAACCTAAGGAGATCAAATGGAGAGATAGACAGCCACCAGTGATTCCTTTAACCTTTGCAGTGCACTGTGGATCAAGTACAAAAGCAAAACAAAGCTGCCGAGTTCTTACCAATTACCAGGCTAATATCTAAACTAAAATCTCTAAAAGGATGTCGCATTTGAGGTCTACCTGTCACCCCATAACTAAATACTAAAGCACTAGCCTAGTCTATCTCCATAGTGATTATTTATTTGATTGCCTCGGCTTCTGTGGCACATCAGACGATTTCTGGCAACCCGTATTTTGTTGCTTTTGTTGTGTCAGCTTTAGTTTGGATGGCGCCGTCACCGTATCCAGCTGCTTCTCTTTTTTGAGCTTGTCATCACATCTACTTTGTACTGCGTCTCTGTGTTGCTTTTTGGTTGTCATATGTACTCTTCACTTACGCTTCCACCACACATTAAAGTCTATACATGTGAAGTTTGTGTTTGTTCAAGTATGGTATATCCACGGTTTAATGAATGCCTCATAGTGAAGTATATTTTGATGTTTAGTCCATTGACAGCACTGGCCTCCTTATGTGCAAAGGCTGCTCGTTAATGTGCCTATGTTTTTGTGCCACTCTAGGAGAGAGAGAGGAGGAGGCAACACGTAATGCTGATGAAAGCTGTAGAGGCCCGCAAGAAAGCAGAGGTAGTCCATATGCACACGGCCGAAGCACTGTCCACTCCATAAAAAGGGCCCAAGTCATTATTCCCTAGATGGATTCCTACTTTCTCTCTTTCTACGCACTCCCTCCTTCCCTTCATTTTTTTCTGCACACTTACCAAGTCAAAAGATTTTGGCCCCTCAAGCACTTTTCTTTTGAATGCACCGCAGCATCAGACTGAATTCTAACAGTGCTCAGCAAAGTCAAGTAAACCTTCTTGTCTGTTTTCTCACACATGCAAAAGCACACACACACACACACACATATACTTTCCTTACTAATGCAGCCTCAACTTTTTCTTCTTTTTTTTTTTTTCCCAGGAGCGAGAACGCGTGCGGCAGGAGAAAAGGGACGAGAAACGCTTGAACAAAGAGCGTAAACTGGAGCAGAGGAGGCTGGAGCAAGAGCTGGCCAGAGAACTGAAGAAGCCAAATGAAGATATGTGTCTCTCTGACCATAAGGTAGTTCATAATTCAAATTGGTTCTCCTTAAGTGTGAAGAGAAGGACTTTGTTTGATTAAAAAAAAAAAATCCCATTTAGTTAGAAAAACATATTTTCTATTTTTTTTTCCTGTTTACTATTAATTGGTGGGGTGGAAAATGGTGATTAACTCTGTGTCTTAGATTGATTATACAGAGAAATTAGTCTGCAAACAAAATAATTAAACTTTTATTAGTACTGTGTGATCAGGTCATTGCAGATACTTAGACAGATAAATATTGTACATTTGGCCTGGGCAGGTCATCTACAAGCAACTCAATACATTATAATAAACATGCACTGTATTTATCTCAAAAT
The DNA here is from genome assembly GCA_019453435.1 of Rhinogobius similis. Lineage (NCBI taxonomy): Eukaryota > Metazoa > Chordata > Actinopteri > Gobiiformes > Gobiidae > Rhinogobius > Rhinogobius similis. Next base: position 29,914,079 of record CM033621.1, read on the forward strand.
AAATTTATAACACAATGTCCTGCCCAAATTGCGTAATAAAGGAGTTGTGAAAATGAAAAAAAGGATATGTGTCATTCACATCACTGAACGATTTTATGAGCTCATCACTCAGAGGTAAACTCCCTGTCATGTTCAATTTATCCAGTGTTTGTTTGTGGATATGAGCGCCCTCATGTGGTTCCAAATAAGTACTGCATTAGAATTCAAATTCAATTCAAAGAATTTTCCATACGTTGTTTTTAGTTAGAAGTGAGCAATATTCCATCCTTGCAAAAATATTGGGGAAATCCCAAAAGATATATTTACTGTTTTTTGTAAAAATTCCCCCGCTTAATTTTTAAAGGTGTTAAAGATTTGTCTGAGATCTTGCTTGCTTAGATAATAAATAGTTTCACATAAATCTTCCTAGGTCTGTTGTCAACTAAATAAATTCTTGATCCTGTAAAGACAAGCCCTCGCACCAATTTGTCGACTATTAGTTATTTGCTCTCAAAACTATGAACCATTTAGCATCTCTATGATGTGACACAAACTGCACTTACTTGTCTTGATTATAACAAAGAATACGAGTAAACAGGGTCTTCAAATAAAAATGCAAGATTAAACATTCAAAATTTCCAGCTACCTCACCCCATTCCTTCTCCTATGCTGTGATTCATATAAAATAAAAAGTTGAATAACAAAAATGCTTGTTGACTAAAACAGCACCAACCGTTTAATCGACTAAATGGCAAAAGGCTCACAGTCCTAAATTTAACAAAGTGACTCTTTCTCCACAGCCTTTGCCTGAGTTCTCTCGGATCCCTGGCCTGATCCTCCCGGGCCGCGCTGTGTCCGACTGCCTGATGTTGATGCAGTTCCTCCGAGGGTTCGGGAAGGTTTTAGGGCTAGACCTGAATACAGATGTCCCCACTTTGGGCATGCTGCAGGAGGGTCTACTCAACGTGGGCGACAGCATGGGCCAAGTGCAGGACCTGCTTGTCAAAATGCTGTCCCTGGCTGTCTGCGATCCCGGTTTGCCGCCTGGACAAAAGGTCAGTTCTGAACAGGAGGGAGAAAAGTACAAAGTCACTGTTGCGTACAGTTAATTAGCCAAACCTAACAAGTAGGGATGTCGCGGTTAAGCTTTTAGTGTAAAGATTAGAAGCAGCAAAGACACGCACTGCCATGTAACAATTTTCATAATTTACACCATAAACAAAAATATTTTAAAAATACAAATTTAATTCATTCTATTCGCAATGTCTAGTTTATGAAAGATTTTATTCAAACTCTAGTCTCCAATGTACAGTATCATGCACTATGCTGAGGACACTTTATATCTTTATGGGTTTATGACAAACTGATTTTAGTTATAGGAACTGGTAGCATAAGTGAGTCATTCAATTTGCTTTCTAAATGAATAATCAGCTTGAGAACCAATATACAAACCTAAATTAACATAGTTAAGTTAAGTTAACATAGTTTATTTTGATTTTGATTTGAGCATGCCCACTTCATTTCTAAGAACACAAATAATGTTGAAATATTTCGGTCCTCCATATTCTACCTTAAAGTCAGATAGTAGGGTATGGGATAAAATACTTGTTGTAACATCAATAAAATGTAAAAGATGTAACATTGATAAATCATGGCACCCTTACTAACATCTCCTACTTTTCCATGTGCTTTTCTCTCTCAGACTAAGACCATGCTCGGGGACCACTTGACCAATGTGGGCATCAACCGGGACAATGTGTCGGAGGTGCTGCAGATGTACATGGGAGCTCACTGTTCCAACACTGAACTGGCTCCTCTGGCCCTCAGCCTGAAGACCAAGGCCTTCCAAGCTCACACGCCCGAGCAGAAGGCCTCCATCCTGGGCTTCCTCGCCAACGAACTGGCCTGCAGTAAAGCTGTCATCAGGTGAGAAAATCTGGAATGACTTCTGAGTAGTTTACCTCAAAAACATGACCGTCCAACACGTAGTGCGAAATTATTGTCAGTTGATGTAATATTCAAATCCATATACTTGTTCTATATGTCTTTTTTTCTTCAGCACTGTGATCAGCACTTTCTTATTTTTTATGACCTATGATAATATGTCTCTATTTATTGTTTGTTGAACTTATCTATTGAACCAAACTCCAAGTGCAAACCAATTCTACCTGCGAGTATATAATAAAGTTACTAAAAACAGAAAGAGATGCGTAAACTGTGTTCTAATTGTAGTAAAAATTTTGCCTTGTATTGACACTGGCTGATTTTTGGTTAAATTTTAATTTTGGACAGAGATTGACTTGTAACCTGTCAATTTTGTATATAAATATTTCAGTAATAGTATTGCTATACTCAATTCCACATAATTATCAAGTATTGCACTTTTCCCATATATTGTGCTGCCCGACTACAACTTCCTTTGTAATTTGTTTCTTGGTATTATGTTATTATCAACATTTGCATACAAATCAACTAAAAACGTGTTATATGCCGACTTGATGAGTATCTGCGTTTGTATTGAATGTGTTATGAAGCCTCTTAACCCCGTAGTATTCATTAGTCAGTAATGGTATGTTTTATTGATGTGGTGGGAAAGGCTCAATAATGCTGCAGCAGGGAGCCATAATTTGCAGTTGCTTTCAATAAAATTAATCACCATACTGTTGTAGGCACAGAAGCTCTAACATCTTATTTTTGGCTATTGGTATAAGTCAATTTGCATCAGCTTTGATCTAATTTTGTGTTTAGCTTTTGCCAACATCACAGAAATTGGTATCGGCACAAACGCGGCTAACTGGATTACATTTCTTTTACAGTGAGATTGACAAGAGTTTGGATCAGATGGCAAACATGCGGAAAGACAAGATCATTATGGAGGGGAAACTCAAGAAGTAAGTGTCCAACTCTTTGTTTGTGGTATGTCGGGTATTTTTGTGAAATTATGTTGTAAAATCTGGACAATGGGACTGTACTTTGAAGCTGCAGACTGCAAGCTGCAGGAAACCTTCAGATGACAATAGAGTACTTCAATCCTCCTCTTGGAATCTACAAATATTTTTGAAAGAATTTTGAATGCACACATCCCAACATAATTATTTTTGAATTGTTTTAGTGTCATTGAATTTGAACATATAAATGACATGGCCCATTTTGCCTCAGTCTTTGAAAAACTTAAAATGGATTGGGATTTTTTTGTGAGTGTCCGAATGATTGAAGTGCAAATTAAAAATCGATCCAACTGCAGAGCAATTTTGAGTATTCAGAAAAGGACTATTTCTGTCTTTATTGACGAGTGACATTTAAAATACAAAATACAGAACTTGCTGTACTTATCTATTTCCTTGATCCAGACTGCGGACCATCTACGCCAAACGCACCGGGAAGCGAGAGGCGAGTATGGGGGTGGAGGAGACCCAGTCTGTCGGTACGCCTTCCTCGGCCACAAAACGAAAGAGGAAAATGGCCGCCGACAGTGACGATGAAGAGGATGAAGACGAGGACAGTGATGATCAGCCGGACGAGGAGGATGAAGAAGAGGAGGAAGAGATCAAGAAGGTCAAGAAGACTGAAGCCTATGATGAGGTGACGTGTCCAGATTGTATGGAAATTAGCCACAAATATTACATTAAGTAAGCATTAAACAACGAGGAGCCGTGCTTTAAAACTGTTTACGTGGAATCTAGAACATCACAACACGCAGCGGACCATTACAACTGTGTAATTTGTTGTTTAATATGCATATACCACGGCCACAAACTGATACACTTCACCTGTGAATCTGAAAAGACTGTTTATTGTCTTTAATATCTGGCATTGGTTATTTCTGTGTTTTACATGAAGATAGTTCATTCATTTGTTTACCTGTTGCTATGGAGATGTTCACAGACTGTGGAATAATTGTTTTTTTTAACATTTTGACATATACTCAATGTATTGCTGGACGGTTATAATCCTTCATCAGCCAGCGATTCATACAGACAAGCTTCTTTTCCTATAAGAACCTTTTTTCTTTTTGAAACAAAATAAGTCAAAAGTGTATTAAATTTAGTCTTAATAGTCTTTGTCAAGTTTTGATCTTTACACTTTTGTCTTTTTTTATAGACAAAACATACATTTATTTGTGTATTCATTGTCATTACAAGTTTGTCAACATTTAATATCATACTTTGCTATTATTGTTTGTTTCTCTCATACAAAGAAACCATAATGTCAGATGTTTATGGATCTTATTTTTCTTTCCTCCAGGATGAGGTTGACCAAGCTACTAGTATTGAAGAGCTGGAAAAGCAAATAGAGAAACTAGCTAAGGTATGTGCTATTTATATAAATTCATTTGGAAAATAAATGCCTTTTGTGGCTGTATTTAGAAAAGACGGTCTTTTGGGGATGCTAATAAATTACAGAAACAAATGATTTCCCATATTACTGCTAGCTGGATTAGTCTTGTAGCGCTTTAAGCTTTCAATACAATTAGGAGAAACAGTGAGAGGGTTACACCACTTGAACCTTTAACACAGGGCTTAATTCAATTACATTCTTTGAAAAATGTGCTGACTTTTAATAGCTTTGAAATGTTTTATTGCCTAATCTTAATTCATATCACCCGTGTGGTACATACATTAGCACAAGCTTGTTTGCTGATGAGGAAATTCATTTGTTAAATAAATTACTTCATTAGCATTGCATGTGGTAATTAACTGTAATTATCATTGACTATTAAGCAGTAATATGTTGTTGTTTTCCTGCGTTGAAACATGACAAAAAAATGTGTGTTTTTGCAGCAACATCACCAAATCAGACGGAAGCTGTATGAGATCTCTCACTCACTCCGCGCCATGATGTACGGACAGGATCGGTACCGCCGCAGATACTGGGTCCTGCCCCACTGTGGAGGCGTCTTTATCGAGGGGATGGAGAGTGGAGAAGGTGACCCACTGCTTTGATTTGTATATATTTAGGTCAATTTTACATGTACATATATAAATTGGAATCTTATACTCTGCTACAATTTTACTTCTACACATGTATTCAGTGGTTATTATCCTTTTTTGCTCTTTCAATTGTGTTTATATTGTAAGTAATTCCAAGTAATTTCCCTTGTGAATCAGAAATAATTTCATCTAGAACAGCATCATGTAGTTGCATAAACTTCCCTTATTATTATTATGCCTGTATTATTCTGTGCAAGTTTCGTTGTTTATTTTGAAGATGCATAGAAACAATGGCAATGGTCTTTTCTTCAGCGATACGGTACCTAAAGAAAACCAACATAATACGTTACTACAAATGGCATGTAAATAAATGTTCGAGTAGGAGTGGGTGAAAGTATAAAGTAAATTTGTTCAAGGACTATAATAATAATACTTTTCAAAAACAATTTAATTATGTCAAAAGGTTTTTCATGCTTTTTAAATGGGTATATAATTTAGATTGTGCCTAGATGCCTCGTCCCTTGTGACATGGTATTTATGTTACATTGAAAATACGGCATAGCAAGCATTTACTTTTAAGAGAAATATATCAGGCGACAAAATTATTGAAACACACTTTGTATTACAGGAATAAGGCAGAAATATTGTAAATCATCACTTTTCTACAAACTAAATATGCTTATCAAGCTGTTATGGCGGAATGAAAAGCTGAGAAAGAATGTTTTCCTTTATCTTAATTCTGCACATCACCCAAAAGGCTAATTTAAGCTTACATCTGCAATTGTTACAACTTTGCACACTCCCTAAACTTTTAAGTGTACAATTTGAAAGCGACAATTGATTGTTGACAATAAACTCTTTTTCTACAGGTCCGGAGGAGCTTGAGGAGGAACGGCAGAGGCGCAAACGAGCTGCAGAGGAGGTCAAAGTCAAAGATGAACCTATAGAAATTGAGCTGCAGAAGGACAAACTGACGGAGAATGACACGCGGAAAGAGGAAGTGAGCGAGGACAAGACAGACTCTCTTTATTACCAGCAGTCAGGCGGTGTTGTCAAGGTGTGCTCGCAGCGGGACAGTAATAACCACTCTGGGACAGACACCGTTAAGGAGGAGGACAAGGAGAGTCTCCGCCAGAACGGCAGCCCAGTGGGACTCGCCGCCACAGCCAGCACAGCAACACCAACATCACCCATACACAATACCTCGGAGCCCTCTGTAGCAGAAATCCCATCCGTGACTACTAATGACACTACAAACTCCCCTCCTACATCTTCCGCCGCAGGGTCTGTTCTGTGCACCCCAGCCTCCCGGGACACTTCCGAAAACACTGTTCCTCACACCTTCTCCCCAACTCTTCAGCTGCCGTTTCAGACCAACGATCAGTTGCTGCGCGTGCTCACGGAGAGGAGCGGACACTGGTTCAGTTTGCTCCCTCGCTCGCCGTGTGACATGTCCTCCATCACCGCGTCGCCTCCCGGAGCGTCCCGAGTATCTCCGCAGGCGTCCTCCACTCCGGCTCGCCCCAAATCGCCGTCGCCTGTTTTGCCTCTAACCCCATCGGCCGCATCAGCGTCTGCCAGTCCACATCACCCGGCCACGCTCCTCAACTACCCCCTTTCCGCGCTACAGGTGAGGAGATCTGCTCCAGCTCGGGACTGTAGATGTTCAACATATGATACCAAACTTTTCAGTGTTTCCAAAATGCTCTTTACGTGGCCTTTTTGCTTAAAATGGCTGTATTTTTTTGTTATCGCAACATGAACACTACAATAAGCTAACCATTCAAGCCAGAGGTTTTTTGTCTTTGTCTCATTAAAGGGCCTGTACCTGATTTTTATTGTTGTGAAATGGGAAAAACAGAACTAGACAATGTTCCCGATTTTTTGCATGTAATAAACTAAAATCTGTTTTGCCCCAGCATAGATATATTGTAAAAGCATCTATTTAGGTGAAAATGAGACCACAACTTTTACTCTGCATCTACTTATAGAGCTTCATACCCTATGAGAGAAACGGGAAGTGTGCCGTTAGCATGCTAATGTTTGTTAGCTTTACCTGTGACAGTCCATGACTCTCTGGGCTCAGAAACTTGTGAAAAGTGCTTATAAACTTCTCGCGGTGAATATTTAGGATGTTGGGGCTGCATTAGGAATGCAAGCGATGCATTTGACTGCTGAAAAGACTTGAACACAAACTAGCTCTGTTTTCCATGTTTCAAAACTGTAAAAAATTGGTACAGGGCCTTTAAATAAACTAAACTAAACATTGCTTTGCCTGGGATGCTCCATAGTATGGCATAATACTAACCAATTTCTATAGAGATTCTATGGGAGGTCAAGCTATAGGTCATGGGTTTCAGTTATAAAGCGTGTATACAAAGTGTACACACAAACTTCCACCAACTTGCTAATTTCTCATTTGTCTGTGCTCAGTTCTTCACTGCACGGCTTATTTCTATAATATTTTCTTAATAAATCGCAAACCTAACGCTCACAGTAAAAATGCATAGGTACTTCTATATTAACATGTCCAGTTGAATAAATGCAAACATAGACACGTTTAATGCCATAATGCAAACCAATAAGATCTTCATTGAGACAAGCAGGTGAGGGACATAGTGCACCCGTAAAATCAACATTTCCTTTTTTAGTGTTGGGCGTGTTTTTATATTTGTAACATGTTCTGTTCTTTCCTCCTCTCTCCAGGTGAAGCCGGGCTCTTCTCTTCTGGCCTTGTCTTTCGGCAGTTGGTCCAGTGGTGTGCTCAGTCCCAGCCTTCCCCTGAGCACCAGCCCGATGCCCGCTCACTGTCTGGAGAACAACACAGCCGCCAGTGTCTCCAGTAAGAGCGAGTCTCCTATCCCTCGACTCGAGAAGCCCTCCTCCATGCCCTCTCCTACTCTGGAGCTGCCCAAGTCCCCGGACCACCCCACGCCGCGGCCCATCCCTGAAGGTTAGCTCAAAAACAGTGATCAATACCCGTAATAACCAAGCACAGTTTAATTGAAAAGAGTGCACCTGCTGGAGAAGATTTCGCTTGCCTGACTAATCCAAGATAATTGGATTAGGGATTGTTCTGCTCTGGTGTACGGTATTTCATTGGGGTATATGGATGAATGAAGCTTAAAGAGTGATCGCTCAGAGTCAGATGGTTGTTTGGGGCTGTGTTGCAGAGATGCTGACAGGCTGGTGGCGGGTGTCTGACATGGAGGAGCTGAAGGCCCTGGTGGAGGCGCTTCACAGCCGGGGCATCAGGGAGAAAGGGCTCCAGCGGCAGATCCAGAAATACATGGAGATCATCCCCCAGGTCTGCACCAAGCACAGAGATGGTGAGTTTAGGCTTCTAACACTGCTTCTATCATACATATCATACACACTACTTCTATCATACATATCATACACACTACTTCTATCATACATATCATACACACTACTTCTATCATACACACTACTTCTATCATATATATATCAGAGATGTTTCAAATATCTAATTGGTATCTAATTATAAGCTTATTCAAGTTTAACTCCAAACCCCCCACCCTTGGCCCAAATATAAACAATTTTTACACATAAAATGCCTAATTTATATATGAAAACATAATATGATGAAAACCCACATTTTTTGTCTCACATTTATGTGACCAAACTACAGAAAAAGTTTCCTCAAAGTGTAAGATTTTTTCCAATTACATTATTTTATATACAATTTTCACATAGAAACAAATACAGAATATGAAACACGAAACAGAGTAAGCAAATAACACAAAAACATCCAATGAAATAAAATTATGGCACACGGCGAGTCCCATTTAGTCGGTTAAAGAGGTTCATTTAAAAAATGTAAATTAAGTCAGAACGTAATTTTATTCTATTTTTCTAACGTCAGTTATAATTTTGGTTTACATCATCCTTTTTTTTTCAAACGGCCTTCTTTCTTGCATATTTTGTTTCTATTCTGTCTTTTATTTTAAAAGAAACACTATAGATGGATCCTGATCCAGCTCCAGTCCCATTATTAATACCAAAGCCAAACAATGCAGTCACCTTCTTTAAAACAGTGAATTTATCCAACAGATCTGAATATGCTAACAGTACAAGTCTTTTTATTATTAACTCTACAGTAGCACTGTATAAATTAAAGTGCAAACAATGCATCACAGTCAGTGCCAATAGTCAACAATCAATCGTATAGTATGTTGTATTGTATTGTTCTATTGAAAAGCTTTATTTTGAGAGAGATGGACATAATCCAGTCAAGAGCAGGGGACTCTTGCACCCTGGTTCCAGTCAGTATTTATTTAGCTCCCCCCGGTGTGATTCTGAAGTCTTTTATCTTGTTTGTCTCTTGTCTAGCGGCTATGATCGAGCTGCGTGACCTGGAGGAGAGCCAGGTGAGTGAGGAGTCTGTGCGAGGCTGGTGTGTGGAGGAGCAGGCCATGGAGATGGACATCGCAGTGCTGCAGCAGGTGGAGGAGCTGGAGCGGAAAGTCACTGCTGCCAGTCTACAGGTCAAGGTACATCAAGTGTGTACAATTCTACTTATTTCACTCATTATTCTATTAAAGGTTCTGTCTTACAGGTCACAGATGCATTCAAATTATAATTTGTCTCCAATTTCTCAAAAGTTATTGTCACTAACTTGTAGTATTAATGACTAATGTTGCTGACCAGTAATGCAATTTCAATTGAAAGCCATGAAATGTCCTTACTACTGCTGTCTTTACTTTCAAATAGTTAATATATATTAAAAGTATTAATTTCAAGATGTAGAAGTAACATGGTCCAACCAGGAAAACTTGATATTTAGAATAAACTACACTACAACGTTGAGAGGAGCCTGCACCTTGTGACAAATTGTATCTTTATTTTCCAGGGCTGGACGTATCCGGACCCACAATCAGAGCGTGAGGACCTGGTCTACTACGAACACAAACCTCTGACAAAACCCTCAGCCACCTCAGGAAGTGACAAGGAATCAAAGGACTCAAAGGACTCCAAAGACCCCAAGGACTCGAAGGACTCGCGGGAGCACCCGGAGGAGCGAGGAGGCGAGAAGGGCGGGGTGGTGCGTCACCCTGACAACCCTCTGGACATAGCAGTGACACGTCTGGCCGATCTGGAGCGCAACATCGAGAGAAGGTACCTGAGGAGCCCCTTAGGTACCACCATTCAGATCAGGCTGGATAATGTGGGTACGGTCACAGTCCCTGCCCCCGCCCCATCCACTAGTGCTGACAGGGAAGGGTAGGTCATCTCCAAAACCACAGCTCCCCACTCTCCCACTAAGACCCTCTATCCTCTGTGTGTGCTTTCGTTTGTCAGTGAGGGTCGCACTTTGTGGTGGCTTGCATTTTTCTCAGTTTTGTCTCATTTTTGTTATTTTTCAACCTGGGTTTTTTTGGTCTCCGCTGCACTTTTTTTTCCCACCGGTTTATGACTTGCAACCTGTCTCTCATCGCATGGTCTTGTGCAATCTTGGTTATGGGCATTTTCATGGCTCCCACTTCCCAGTAATCGCGGGTTTCGCCTTATTGTTTCTGCATGGATTTCCCCGTAACATGACAATTCGGGTGTGTGCCTCTCCCCTGCGCCTCACACTCCCAAATCCCCATGCCTGTCTTTGCACAGCTGGAGCTCTTTATGGTCTGCTGTCTTGTTGGCGGCTTTTTAAATTGACACCACTTAATGTTCTCCTACTTCTACTTAATATATGTGTATCTTAGCTCATCATTGCGTCTTGTGTTGCTCTGTAGTGGTGAGGAGGAGGTGGCCCACGGGATGAAGGTCTGGAGGAAGGCTCTCACCGAGGTCCGCAGCGCTGCACAACTGGCCATGTGCATCCAGCAGCTGCAGAAGTCCATCGCCTGGGAAAGGTCCATCATGAAAGTGGTGAGCATCAACAGCACGGATTTGTTTCGCAGTCAATCTTTTCACAAATCGTTGTGTTGGATAGCATGCGTCATATCATTTTAAAATAATACAATATGCCAACATTTGCCAGAGTAAAAATTAACATTAAGGTGAGACACTACAGGCGAATAGGGAAAATCTTAAATTTGAAGATATCAATTGTACTTCTCCTGTACGTTTCGTCAAAATCTTGTTGAGTCTAAGATTGTAAAGTCTGGTGTGTGTAGGAGCTACTTAAAGGCTGATCTTTATGTCTCTGTGGGAGAAAAATGCATTTTAAGAAAATGGCTTTTGAAGTTACAATGCCCCAGAGAAGTCTATGGATGAAGTGGATTAAATGGAAGAATACAACATTTTTAAGAGCAGATTGGACAGGTTTGTTGTTTCCACATGAAAATCGATATGTTGAGAGGGCAAACTGACCAAAAAACAAAAAAAATTGAAAAAAAGTTTTGCCTGTAGTGTCCGTAGACACACAAGATTTCAACTGGTGGTCCCCCAATTTGCAGGAAAACGTTTATCATACTTTGCCACTTTTTGCTGTAAAAGTGCTCCAAACTTATGACAGTATTCATGTCTATATAATTTAAAGCAGAAGAATATTTTAAATTCAGTAGCACTCAGGAGGGTGTCTTTTAAGATGCTTAATACTTAACATAGCGTTCATTCAAATGTATTCTGACAATATAGACACTGTAAATACTGTATTATTGTAACTTATTTACAGTATTCTTAATGTTTTCTTTGTATTGTCTTAGCTGTGGAACATGTGCCTGCACCTGTGTCTTTAATAAAGATAAATAAAAAATACAGAGTGATAAATGTATTTATCAATAGTGACCCTGCAGTTTATCGAGAGTCCACAGCTTTTTAACGTTGTTTTAGCTAATTTAGTCAACAACTCATGCTTTTTGTCATTCGATCTCAAGCTCTATATATGACAATTCAAAATAATTAAGATAAAATGTAAATACATGCAATGACCCACACATTGACTTTTTTGAGAGGGACATAAGTAAAGCTTGAAATCTACTCAAATACCAATATTCAAATGTATAACAATGAGTCCTACACCTGCATTAAAATTTCAGTGTAAAGAAAAAGGACTTTGCAAATTCTTGAAGAGTCCTTGAATTATGCAGTTTATTAATAAGTGCTTTGTTTTGCAGTACTGCCAGATCTGTAAGAAAGGCGATAATGAGGACCTCCTGCTGCTGTGCGACGGCTGTGACAAGGGCTGCCACACCTACTGCCACAAACCCAAAATCACCACCATCCCAGAAGGGGACTGGTACTGCCCCGCATGCATATCCAAGGTACTTTTTAATCACATTAGGCTTTGTTTTTGTGATCTAAAGGCATCAGAACACACTGGCATCTTACTTCATGGTTTTCATTTTTAACAAACCAGAACTTACATTGTTAATTTTTAGTTGATGGACTATGTCGTTTTCTTTTGAAGGGCCCACCACCTGTGTGTCTCCATGGAGATGTTATGGCTTTACTTGTAATAGTCCACTGTATGGCTTTAATCTTATCACTCTCTGTAGAGTCAAGCAGGTGACAGGTTACAGGTTAATACAGTGGAGAGGCGACACTTATAAATACTGTGGAGCATGCCAGGCAAAGCAGTAACATCTCATAACAAGTGGATACTTACTAGAAAAGTTACATAATGCACCTTTAATTAGTGTTAAAGCAATTCTAGGCAGCACAAAATGGTTGATTTGTCTTGATTAATTTCCTTTTGGTTTGAAACTGAATTGTATCAAAAAACATTTCTTGCATCTCACAATTATGATTTTGATTGTACAATTTCAGGCAAGCAGTCCCACACCTAAAAACAAAAAGCCTCAAAGCAAACCTGTAGCATCCACTGGCGGTAATAAAAAGGCAGAAGCAAAGAAGAACGGCAAACAGACTGGAAATGGGGAAGTCTCTGAGGAGGAACCGGCCAGCGCCAACAGCACCCCCAAAAAGGGAGCGAAAGACAACAACAGGAAGAGGAAGACCGAGGAGAGCGCCCCTGTCCCGCCAGCAGCCAATCAGGAGAGCCCCGCCAGTGTCAAACGGGCCAAGACCGCCAGGGACAACAACCGGGACCTGGGCTTATGCAGGTAATTAGAAACTTGCTTTAGAATACAATACATCAGATATTTTATCTATAGAGTTTTAGCTTGAATGTCTGAAATTACTTGGACACAGGAGCTCACACATTGGTCAAAAATAAATGCTAATAAAGTAAAATGACTAAATAATTATAGTAACAAACATAGCAAAATACTTTTATATGTGCAAGTAGTTTATAGTAAATGTACACTATCGAGGCTATATACAAGAGGTGGTGGAGATACAGTTCACAGATGAAATGTCAGGAATACAGTAATAATACAAAAACAAAAAATTGATTCAGCAATTTTCTGCATGTTTTAGCTTGATTGTGTTATTTGCTACACAATAAATGCCACATTGAAGCTGACTAAAATATATGTTTAAACCATGACTAACTAGCTAACGAGTCTTCTGTTGTCATGTGTTTATTTGTAGTTGACTGTAGTGTTGTCAGCTACAGGGTTAGTTTACAGTGTGTTAAAATGGTTCATGCTTTTCACTCCATCAGGGTGCTTCTTGCAGAGTTGGAGAGGCATCAGGACGCGTGGCCGTTCCTCACTCCGGTCAACCTGAAATCTGTCCCCGGCTACAAGAAGGTCATCAAGAAACCCATGGACTTCTCTACAATAAGAGAAAAGCTCGTTAGCAGCCAGTAAGTCTTCACATTTACAACAAGCATTAGACTTAATTGATGATGATGTAAAATTTCTATGTTGTTAATTATTTGTATTTTTCTATTTCAGATATCAAAACCTGGAGACTTTTATCATTGACGTCAACCTGGTGTTTGATAATTGCGAAAAATTCAATGAAGACAATTCAGACATTGGTCGAGCCGGTCATAACATGAGGAAGTTTTTCGAGAAGCGTTGGACTGAGCTTCTCAAACAAACAAACTAAGACTTTAATAATAAATCCGGTTTATCGTTTCAAAATGGAGCACCAGGTTGTATTTTATTTCATTTGTGGAGCATGTGGCTTTGCAGGTCGGAACAAGTCAATTCCTTTATAATAAGGAGCCGATGCGTGCTGAGAGAGAGATGTCACCTTGAAATAAAAGTTGTTACAGGAGGTGCGCTGGATTTATCACACAGGGATGAAAACCCCAAAGAGTCCCAGAGAAACGGGGTGTCCTAGTGCAATACCATTCCCTGTCTCCGAACACTGCACTGATCCAACCCTCACTCATTTCCACTACCTGTAAATAGTCTTTTGTTATTTAATCGTATTATAGTGAATGTATTTAATTTTCTAATTATTTATGAATCAAGGTCCACTTCATTTTCTATGAAAAGGAAGAATCATCTGAACAGAATTGAAAAGGAATGTGTCTCTGTGTTTTAATTATTTTTATTTTTTTTCTTCCCAAAAAAAAAAAGAAAGAAAACAAAACAAGCCAAGAAAAAAAGCTGTTTACACTGTCAGTGCTTTGGGGCGTCCGAGAACTGTACTCATTTGCTCACAAACTGTAAAACTGCATTTATTTACAGGAATTGCAGAGGAACCGATAGACAATGGTGATTCATGTGTATATACTGTTTATTAATGTCAATATTATGTCTTGTTTGGAACAATGTGTACAAATTGTTTAAGAATATTAAGATATTGTTTATGCCTTAGAATGATTGTAGCATTCTATTTTAGTGACCGTGATGGAAGCATTATCATAAATATTGTTTGTACAGTATATACATATCCTCTGCAAACACTGTGGTATCCTTAATCTTGGTAGTGCCTACCCTTCCAACAGGGGCATGTAGGGGATGTTTTTGTTTTTAGTTTTCATTCTTACGACAACTTTATTTTTGATATAATTTCAATCCAACAAGGCCTCCAAAGTTGGACAGTGACACAGAAATCATTCCTCACCATAGCAGATAAAAGGAACAAGCGTTAGGTTTGGCTTCCACACTGCATTTCCTCGTTGTCTGCCACAATACTGAGGACCTAAGGCCATTTGTAACCACTGTGTTGAACCTTGCTGTGTGTCGTGGCCTGATGGAGGCAGCTAGATTTTTTTGTACCCAAGTCAAAAGTACTTGAAGTTACTTTATTTAAGATATTGTGGAATAAAAGTATCATTCTTTTGTAGGAGCTTTATTTTTCACTAGTGTGTGGCACGGACCTATTAAAAGGATGTTTTTCAACGTATATCTCTGAGTCTTGTTTTCATAAAAGCATTTCATCACATAATACAGTCCATTTTGACCACAAAGAATAACTTCAGTTGGTAATGTCTTATAATCAAATAGTTAAATGCACAACAAACAGCAAAAACAAAAAGGTCTGTTTGGAGTAAGTCTTAGTTTAATCGGAAGCTTTAGATTAAAGAGTATGGTGATACTCTCAGATGGGTGCCGTCAAACTTCGTGTGTACATCAAAAATCTAGAATGTTTCGTAATAAATTTTAATTGCATATTAAATGTGTTGATTTAAAAACAAAAACAATTTGAAATGGCCCGCCTAAGGCCCAGAGTCACTGGGATAGGCTCCAGTCACCCAGGACCCCAGGAACGGGAATAAGTGGTAGAAAATGAATGAAAATTTTTTTTTAATGTAATAACTACCCAATGCACCCTCAGCCATTAAAAATATCTATCACTGCCAGCTTCCCTCAAAGTCAAAGAAACTCACTTTAAATCTTTAAATTACATTTATCCCTATAATGACTTTTTTCTGATTGAATATGGATACTAATAATTGTACATTTTCTGATGGTGAAGCTGACTTTTTTAAACATTGTATTTAAAACAGAACTTTCTGGAACTCAACTTTCAAACTTGGATATCAAGTATGGAGTAATGATGCACAAAAAGTAATTTTGTTAAACTCTTGTTTATTACTAGCCAAACAATATATACACAGGTGTAAGGTTTAAGTTAAACCCCCTATTCGGAATTTAGTTTTATTACTCTATACACTTTAAGCAAGCCTTATCCCATGTTAAAAGTAAATAAGCAGATGTAATCAATTATTTTATACAGACTGTTGAAAGTATAGGAAAGTAGACCTCTTTGTATTTTTATTTGTCTTTTTGTTTTTCTTACTCTTATTTTTTCGTCACTGGAACTCAGCCTAAAGTTTTGCACTGTCATTGACGTGTTGAAAAATGTGATCACATGAACGCAACAGTCCCTGGGACAGTCCCTGAGCGTGTCTTCTGTGTACGTAACCATGACGTAATGCGTCGTCGTACGTCTGGATCAGCTGCTGAATCAGGAAGTAAATAACAAGAGCTAACGGACAAGAAAACGGAGGAAAGGTACATTTTAAACCTAGTTTTTAACATATGTCCGTGGTTTGATCGCCTGTAAATCTTTATCTGTTTAATCGTAAGGACTTTGTCTCTTCTGTTACCGATTATTATCAATAGAGACAAAACAGAAAGCTTATTACAACTGCATAACCAACTGCAAGCCTGTTATTATTTATTATTTTGTCGTTGTAATCAAGTTTACAACTTTTAACTTTTTTGACAAGCTGCTTTCAATGTCTTATTTTACTGTTTAAAGCAGAAGTTTGCTGTTATTGTTGTATGCAAATAGTTTTGCATCAGCATTTGTGAATGTTTCTATAACGTCTCTATTTTCCAAATAAATGATCAAGATTGATTACACACAATAAATAAATTGGTTAAAATGACATAGTAGATAATACATTACAAAATTATAATACCTTTATACTTTGTATTAAATAGAAGCTCACCACTATACTCTCAAATAAATACACTGGAAAACACTGTGTCATCACTGTACTGGAGCTGAAAAACAAATAAAATGATTGGGCAGTATTTATTTTTATAGAGGTTGAGATTAATGCTACTTCAGACTGGAGGTGGGAGATAGAAAACGGATGATATCACAGTTGTTGTTTTGGAGGTATGCAAAATTATAATACAATATAATTAAAACAATAATAATTTAATACAACGCAAGTTGTTAAAACAACCTCTAAAGCTAAAGGATAGATTGATATTTTATCAGAAAGGTTTTTACAAACTAGGAATGTGCTATATGTTGCAGCATACAACAATGAAATAATAATGCCTTACACTTGTAATGTGCTTTACAGACTTGTCAAAGTTTCTCAAAGCGCTACACTATTGTCATTATTCTTTCACTCCACACTTATACATTTAATTTTTTTTTTTTTTTTTTTTTTTTTTTTTAAGGAAATTTTACACATTTCAGCACATTCCTGGTGCATTGGGAAAATATTGTCTTATTGTCAAGATAATCCCCCAAAAAATCAAGGTATTAATTTTAGTGAATATTGCCCGTCGCTAATCCAAACTAGTTCTTTTTCTCATATTCACAGTCCATTAATTTCTGTCTGCCTTGTGTTTTAGGTCAATCTTCCCAAATGGTGTCTCTGATTTGCACTTTACAAGACCACCGAGATGATATCAACTGGTGTGCGTTTTCAGCCACTCTGTTTGCGACCTGCTCTGGAGACAAAACCCTGAGAGTCTACAACACCAAGGACTTCTCCGAGCTGCCCTTCTCTCCACTCACAGGACATGGCTACGGCGTGCACTGCTGCTGCTTTAGCCCCTGCGGTCAGTTCCTCGCCTCGTGTTCGACTGATGCAACCGTAGTGATCTGGTCCATGGTGTCGGGGGAGATCGAGGCGGTTTTGGAGCATCCTGGACGAAGCCCGGTCCGAGTCTGTGCCCTGTCCCCAGACTCCACTCATCTGGTCTCTGGAGCCTCAGACGGGACCTTGGCTCTGTGGGACTTTCCATCCAGACAATGTCGCAGGTAGAGTAAAGTGGAACTCAAGAGTGTGGAGTGTGTGATAATCAAGGAGGGGGGGAGGAGTTTAGTGAAAGCAGCGGTACCTAATTATCAAACTGTGAAATAAGTGAGATATTTAAACATTTCTAAGTCATCCCAACTGTAATGTAGAAGAAGACACGCAAATAAAAAAACACTTTAAAGCCTGTGTGCTGGGCCCCGAGTTTGAATCAAAGTGAAAATATGTTTTATTTCGCACCACATGTGATGTTTCGGCCCACAAGATAGTGGTTAATTTTCCACATCCAGTTTGTGTCATTCCCAAGCTTTGTTGAAGTTTTTTTGTGATATTATCTTGATGAATTAAATTAGTCCCTCCACAAGTGTTCACAGTAGTTAGATTATCTGGATAGGAAAAGGTTATACGGAAATCACAATAAAAATCGGTTATGCTGGGTGGTAAATAATTTGTTGCAGCTCAAATAGAAAAAGTGACAAGGAAACAGCAGGGGGCTATTTATTTAATCAGTGCTAAACAAGTCAGTAAGATGTCTTTGTTTTCAGTGAATGCTTGATAAAAGACAACAATGAACTTTTCAAACTCTGACTCTAACTTTGTGACACATCTAAAAAAGAAGAATCCTGAATCATTACTTTTTTTTTAACGGTTGCATTGATAAATTCTACCGTTTACTTTACAATGCTATAAAGTTTACTATATGTTTTGTTATTGTTTGTTATATGTTTTGTAGGACCGGAGCAGTGCCTGACACGACCATGGTGGCCTGCTCTTTCAGCCCCTGCAGTCAGCTCTTTGTGACGGGATCCACGTACGGAGACCTGCGTCTTTGGGACCTGGACATGAACCAACTTCACGCCGAGAAAAACGCACACGACCTGGGTGTAAGCTGCTGTGCCTTCTGCCCTGACATCCACAGTGGTGAGAGGACTAATGGCTGCAGACAATTCATAATAGTTTGTAGCTTTGTGATGCTCTGCTACTAAAATGTATTCAATAAGTGCAATTAGTATGTATAATTAGAGATGTAATTGTAGCAATATTATGAGACTGCAATATTAATAGTTTATAAATAATGGATCGACAACTAAAGTATTGAAATGATTGATTTCTGAGTACTAAAGGAATTGATCAGTTGCAGTAGCATGGTAAAAACTGCCATGAGCATGAGCCTTTTCTCTTATTATTACTGTCAATATGTAGAAAATAGTCTTATTAAAATGAATTGATCTTATGAAATATTGCAATAATGATTGCACCGCATACTTGCATGAAATTTGGTAGAAAAAAACACTTTTAACACTTTAAAAAGTCCCAAACTTGAATTTAAATATTCAGGACTTTCATCACATTTTGGACTTAATTTAAAATTGAACAAATTTGAAAGACTTTGGACTACTTTTGACGTTAACCCTGGAGTGTATTTGTCTTGATTTCCTTTGGATGTCTTCTGTTGCTCTTTTTGATTGTTAAATCTTATTTTTACTTTTTGTGATGCCCCTGGTCTTGTAGTGGTTTTTATTATGTTTTTTGGTATATATTTGGGGCTTTTCATGGATTCTATAGACATTCGTGTTTCTTTATTGTTTGCTCTTTGTAGGGGGTCCGGTGGTGCAGTTTCGTCTCGCATCCTGCGGTCAAGACAGTCTTTTGAAGATCTGGGCCATCAACAAACTCAGCGGTGGCGGTAAAGACTCCATTCTACTCTCCATGTATTTATCTATAAAGAAAACAGGTGCAGTTTGCTTGGCTAGGTGAAGACATTTTACTGTAATTGCACAATAGAGACTAAATAAGAGAGACATAATGCAAAACAACGTATTAATTTTTGTGTGCATAGCTTTGCATCAGAAATCTATCTATTCTCATGCTCATAATCTATTCAATTAAATTGATATGGAAACATATAGTAGAAAAACTGACTTTTTATTAATCAGGAATAACAGTCATGAACAATAAATATGCACATTTTGATAGGGTCAACTCACTCTATGGTGCATTATTCATTAACTCAGTTACACTTGATAGGGCTAAGCTAAATGTATATATAGTTAATGTAGTTATTTCAAGCTAGTAATGGGAATTTTTATATTCTCTGGGCATTTTTGGTTTAAAACTATTTTATTTGCTTGTTCTCTTTGTAGCATACAAAATGCAGTTACTTCATTCTCTCACTGGTCAGTCAGCTCCAGTCCTCACTTGTGCGTACTCTGCGGATGGACAACTGCTTGTATCTGGGTGAGATTTAATCAATTTAAATGAGCAACATCCAAAATATGCAATATACTCAACATCTGACTGAAGAAAGTGTTGTGTTATTCAAATGATCCACCAGAGGGAGACAGAGATTAATACATTTTAAAGAGTTTTAGTATTTGATGCATTTTTAATTATATTTCTGTCTATTTCTGCAGATCTGTGGACAAAACGGTTACAGTCTATGATGCTGTGAGTATCTCAATAAAATATCTGAATTCTTATATATATATATATATATTGTGTGCCATGCAGCTCGATAATGCTGTTTTATTTTTGCAGACAAATGCCACCTTACTTTACACCTTAAATCAACATGAAAGGTAAAAATGTTGCCCTTTTTTCACCTTTTACTACATTCTTTACGGAACAGAACATAAGCATTTTGTCATCCGTTTGACCACAATGCAACTCCAAGTTTCCCCACTGTGCCTTAATTTTGCGTCTTGATAATGCACAATTATTTAATTATTGTTTTAATCACCCTCCTCTGTCGATAAGTGCTCCTGGTAATTTCCTCTCAACCAACAGCTAGATATAGATACACAATTACATTCCAAAGCATAATTTTCATAGTTTTGTATGTCCTAAGTTGCCTCTCACTTAAGTTTCTGCAAAGCTATATGCATTTATATTATACTTTTATTTCCTATCCCATCTAAACCTAGCCATCGTTAGGGTATTATTTGTAAAAACAAACGTTAATATAGCTGATGTACATCTTTTTTGGCTAATTGCATTATAATCTAATTGAAACTTTTCATTTGATTGTCAAGTAGTGAAAGAAATAAAAGATATTTTGGGAAAAGAATACGAAGCAGGTCCCTTTCAATGATCAGTAACACATTACTTAATCTGACAGTTCAATTATATTCCCATGCGACTAGAAATGTAAGCATATGTCAGGGCTAAATTTAGACAATGGCTTAAATGCATTTTAAATTATTCATATTTTCAACCCAATAGAAAGCGCATCTTTGTAAACTTAATTTCCACTATTCACGGCTTGTATGCGACAACAAGTATCCGTTATTGCAAAGGAAGAAACTCAAAGAGACTGTTCCCTCAATAGATTGTGATACGGCGTGGGCACAAAGCATGTATTTACCATTTTTATAAGAGGTAGGACTGCTGCCTCTTCCCCTACATATTCACAGAGATATCTACCCCAGCTCAATGATCACTCTTACAGGCTATTTATACCTCCTTCAAGCCACCTGTGTCTGCCTCAAAGCCGGCAATCTCAACTCTTTCAGCGCAGCCATTTCAAAGTCATTTTGGAGAAACCGAGCTGGAGGAAACTTGAGGGAAAAGTCAAGCAAAAAAGTAAACAACGCTAACAAAAAGCCTCCAGGAAATTATTTGACTTTAAAAGCAGATTATTCAACAGTGAGAGCAGGGGAGAGGGAGAGTAAGGGTTTAGAGACTACAGTTTTGTGGCTCAACATTTCTGAGCAATCAGCTTAGGATTTGTCCTCATTAATGTTGCCTTTGACTTTTTTGAATCTACTGGAAATGCTCCGCTTATCCCTGGTTTGATCTTAGCACAGGCTTTCACCACTTAAGCTGAGTCTGCCCTCTGAGGTGCACGAACTGCCCCAAGTATTTTGTTTATAGTTTTCAATCTATAGTGAGTGCTCACCTTTAAAACCCCTGTGAGTCAGCCATTATGAAAATTGGAAACACTTATTACTTATATTATTACTTGTTATTAAAGCTATTTTTTACCCACGTAGCTTTAATAATCTTATCTTTATAACTACAACTTTACTAGCAGTGAGTCCAATGAGCAACTGAAGAAACTATATATATAGAAACGTATAAAATAGACATTGTATACACAGTTCATACTAAAAAAGTAACATTTTAAACTGTATTACCTGTATTTTTGTAGTATTTGAGCCTGTAACAATAGTTTTTTTTTTTTTTTTTGCAGATATGTGACTGCATGTTCCTTCTCACCAACTTCCCCGATCATTGCCACTGGATCTATGGATAAAACTGTAAACATTTGGAGGCTGGACGACGGATGCAATGGTCAAGGTCAGCTGAAAACACACCACTATTACTGCCACTACTGTTACTACAACAAATAATACTAATACTTACACGTCTAATAGCCTAAAATCACTATATTATACTAACTAACTAATTTGATTTTGAAACCAATTTCAATACAGCAATGATAATAAAAAGACACTTTCAATTCTTTCTATAATTAGTATCAACTAGTTTTGATATAGATCCAGACCTTTCAGAGGTTTTCAAGAATGGTCAAATTCAGATCTCTGATACTTGTTCAAATGAGTATCTTGTTTAAATTGTAGTTTTGATCTTTATTAGTATCTGGGTATTGACAAGCCTTGTTGAACCCTGCACCTAATGCTATGGATTCGACTACAACAAATCCTTTAGTTGAGAGGTTCTTTTTTCAGAGTTTGTTTGTTTACCTGACTGTTTGGGCTGCTCACTCACACTCTTCATCAGCGTGTCACTCCATGTTGTTGTGACTATCTTGTCAGCTGGTTTCTGTCTTACAGCTGGTAGAGGCCGAACGACAGCGCCATCTGCAGTCCAACTTCTTTAGGACAGTTTCCAAGGTGTATATGAGTAAAAAGGCCCCCTTGCCCCAGTTTATCATCCTGTTTTTACTCTCACAAAGCGGTGTATAGCTGCTGACAAGACTCAACAAATCGAGTGACACTCTGATGAAGACTGCAAGTGAGGAGTCAAAACTTTCACGTAAACAAACTAACTATGGTCCGAAAAAATATCCTTTCAAATAAATTATTGAGAAGACCAAACGAACCTCATTGGACTACTACAAATCATAGTAGTACCTCAACTTTTCCTGCTGCTACCACTTCTCCTGCTACTAATAATACTACAAAAACTACTGCTACTCCTACTTCTGCTGCTACTACTACAACTTTCATGTGGTAATGATACTACTGTACACTACTGTATTTAACATATGGTGTACTACAACACCTTATGCATCAATTTATTTTACTATTTGAGCTATAGTTCATGTTTTGAGTCCTGCCTTCATCCATCGCTCTTTATTTGGCATGTGTCGAATTTCCCTAACTCCTTGCACTTGGCCAGATTTCATTGCGATTAACTCATTAACTCTGAGCACAAAAACCCTTGTAAAAACAAGGCATAACTTTGTACCTGATCAGAGAATGTAAAATCACTATAATATCTGTGCTTAATATGATTTTTCTTCTTTCTATCTGTTTTGGCATTCTCTTATTTATTTCTGGACCACGCAGAGGGAAAGTCGTTAAATGGTACGTTTCGCAAATGTCTTCTCGGTCGCCTTTTTCACTAAATGTCACTAAGCGGAGACACAGAACAAAGCAGTCCACACTAATCAAGGCCAAGTCAGGAGAGGCTGATGAGAGCCAAGACAGGAACCGAGATACCAGGAAAGAAATTGAAATTCAAACTACTGCCACTAATAACTCAATTTAATGCTTGAACTCTGAATGAGAATCTACCAGTTGAATTTTGATAGATGCATATCCAATAAGGCCATATAAAGGTTGAAATGTGGTGACTGAAGGCTTCTAGATAGATCATTTTTATGGATAAAGTGTATTATTGAGCATTCTTCTTTGTTATAAAATATCTTTTAGTAAATGTTTTAGAGTATAGTTCTCATAACAATTACAGTTACAGTACTACGACAGAATACTAAAATATACTACGATTTTTTTGTATCAATCAGAAATGCATTAAAAGGTACCTGAAATTGTTTTTGCTAGGTTAAAATGAAGTGAAAGTAAAGTGAATGGACTGTAAAATCTCCACAAAATGCAGAAATGTCACTTGTTGCCTGTAGCCTGTCCATAGTTTTCATATTATTGGCGATTACTAATTTACTCTTTGCTCAGCTCTACTTATTCACTCATTATTCACTCATTCACTCATTAAACCATAGTTCAAGGTTAAAGTGCACATGAGGGTTTCTATGATTTTCTATAATTTTGATTTTATTTAGTGTATCAACACCTCTTGTAAATATAAATTATAGTTTTACGTCAGTCACGCAGCTGTTTCTGTTGAAAATTACAGGAAGTAAACAAATTAATGACATCACACTAGGAAAGCAAAGGTTATGCATAATTTACACAAAATAAATAACTTTTTTTAACCCTTTAATAAATAAAAATAATAATAATTTTTAAACTCCTTTAATTAAAAAAAAACTGTTCACATAATTTTTTCTTTGTCAAATAAAACAATGTGTGACATAAGAAGCGTTTTGGCCCATTTTACGAGATGGTTACTTGGTAATTCTCTATTGTGATGTCATAATTTACAACCAGGAAGTAAAATTAAAAACCTAATAAAATAGCTAAACTGGGGTAAAATTTGTAAAGATTTTAGCTAAATTTGAATATTAAAGTGCATTTTATTTGAATGAGTAATCCAACCTGTCAGAGTGGATACTTTGCCTCATATGAACTCATCACAATGTGTGTAAATTATATTTGCGATTTACTGTAAATATTTATGCACGAATTTCTGTGTCATTTTGGCCATTTCTCTGAGTCAGCTACCACAGATCAGCCTCCCTGGGTTTGTACCTGATGCCTTTCCTGATTAATCTGTTTGGGGCTTGAGTAAGTTACATGCTGTTAGGGTTTAGGCCACGCAGTAAAAATGCATGTATTACAAAAGTCTTTAGATCTTAAAACAATGTTCCTTTGTCCAATGAGGAAGCCGCCTTTAATCTGCAGCACTTTTATGATTGAATTTTCAAACTATTCTTTCTTCTGTATTTTAACAGCAACATTTTGTATTATTTCAGGAGAAACTGCTTTTGCATCTAAACAAGGTTTGTGCCTTCTTATTTACACATTTTAGTTTTTTTCTAATATGTGACACTGATATTCCATTTGACTTTAAAATTGTTAAACTGTGTCTCAGATGTAGGGCACCGATGATGGAGATTATTGATGGATACATGTGGAGTGTACTTTTAGCTGCAGCAAAAAAGGCAATTGTAAAAAAAAAAAAAAAAAAAAACAGAGTGCAGGGATAGAGCAGACTTGCAAGGAACGCAAAAGTAATGTACAAAATGTAAAAAATGACTCTTGCATTGAATTTAAACATGGACAAATTCACCACACACTGGGACACATGGGACCAATACATAGAGACATTTTATTTTCTCATTCATATTCTTTGAGCTACTCTTTTTTATTTTTGAGTTTGTCTTTCACTCTCTGGTCTTGTGCCATTTGTTTGTGTTTATAATACAAAAAAAAAGAAAAAAAAAGATACTAATCAATACTGAAACTAACATCAAAACTAGATTTGAATTTTAACAATTATATACTTTTTAAAAATGGCGAAATCGGGCAAACTTGGACATTTCCTGAATATATTTCAAATGGTCTCAATATGTGTCAGAACAAGTATGAGACACATGTTAGTAAATAAGAAGCTACTAGTATTTTGTGTCGCAAATTCTATTGTCTTTTTATGATCACTATTTTGATTCTGAAATTGGTAACAAGTATTGAGATTTTTCCATCGTATTGAAATGAGTTTGAACTTTTACTTTTGAGACAACACTAGGATCTCACAGCATTGCTCAGGAATAAAAGATAAATACGTTGTAAATTGTAATAATAATAAAAATGTGAACTGACTTCCAGGTGAACATAATTAACTGTTTTCTTCTGCTCCCACCCACACCAGAGTAATACACACTGCTAATAATAATAACTTCAAGATTAGATGCTTGGGTGGGTGTTTTCCTCTTGTGTCTTGTCAGAGCACTTTAATACAGTATCTGCTATATTTGAAAACTCTTCTAAGAATATAAGCTTCCTACTTAAATTCAATACAATACAAATATAGTGTTGCCGTGAAGTTTTTTTTCTTGTAATGTTTTCTTTAAGACAGTCCTTTATATCCTGGGAACTTGTCTAAAGTGACTATTCACTGTCTGTCTGGTTGAATTAGTTTAGTATAAAAGACCATTAATTATTGATTAAAATAGTCAATTGAAACTTATTGACCTTTACTTATTCGATAAAAGCAGCAGCACCAGCTCCAGATCAATAATCACTAAACCAGTTTCCATTCTCTGACACTTTTTATCTCTGCATTTACTCAGATCACAGCCTCCTTTGTTCATTTCTTTTACAACACATTTAGGAAAAAAAGAAATACAAATAAATAATTAATTGTAACCCTTTTCAAGAGAGATCAGTTACATTTACTCACGTTCACTCAAGTACTTGTAGATCTCTGTAGTTTTCAGACAAAAGCTAGATGTTGACGATGTTAAACGATTTAAACATTTCGTTTTATCATTTTGAGGTCTGTAATCTTTGAAAATACCATTTTTTTTGTGTAATTTGTCCTACCAATTACATTTACTTCAAATTACTACATTGTATTTCTACTTAACTAATGCTTTGCAGTAAAATTACAACAACTGCTCTACCGACATTTGCCTCCACTATCCACGTCTTTTAGTAAACCGTTTTAGGATTTTAAATGATCTTTCTTCCAAGGCCTCACTTGTAAAATCAACTGAGCTAAAGGTTAACGACCATCTGGTACTGGAGATTTTGAACCATTAATTAATGTATTTATACACACAATTTGATTTCACACAGCACCACCACAACTTTTTCAATTGCAGTCTCCTCCTCTCTTTCTTGAGCTTCATTCGTCCTTGTCTCTCTCCTTTGCTTCAGCTCTCTTTCCATCACTTGCATCACTAGTGAAGGACGACACACTTTGTTCAGTTTGTTTTTGTTTGTTTTCGTATACTTTTTTTCAGGGAGGGCGTCTTCTGGCCTGTCCAAGCTGCTGGTCAGTGATTGGTCGGAGGAGGATGTGTCTCTGTGGTTGGGGGAGGAAGGCCTTGAGGGATTGGTGGAAACTTTCAAGTCCAATAACATCGACGGCACCGAGCTGCTGAGCCTCACCAAGGAAACGCTGTCGTCAGAGCTGCACATAGGTGAAAACACACATCGCACTTCTCTCACTCGGAGCTGTTACACTGAGGCACTTTCCACAGCAAGGCCAGGACCAACTCTGCTGTGGGAAAATAGTTAATCTATAATCAGGTCTAGACCAGGACCAAACCAGGGCTAAACCAGGGCTAAACCAGGACTAAAGCAGGACCAAACCAAGTCAAATCCAGGACCAAACCAGGGCTAAACCAGTACTAAAGCAGGATTATCACTGCTTTAGAAGAAAAGGTCTAAACCAGGCTTAAACCAGGATCAAACCAGAAGTAAACCAGGACAATCACTACTTTAAGAAAAGCTACAAAAAATGGACTACACCAAGACTAAACCTGACCTAAACTGGGTTAAACAAGGCCCAAAAATGGCTCAAATAGAAGGAGGCCAAAACTCATGTTCATTTGGTCTAAACTAGGGCAAAACCTGATCTAAACCAAACTGAAACCAGGTTTAAACCAGGACCAAACCAGGTCCAGCATAGCTTTAGAGAAAAGCAACTAGACCAGGTCTAAAAAGGATTGAAGAGAAAATGGACTACACCAGGACTAAACTAATGCACTAAACCTGAGCTACAGTAGGTCCAGTCTAAACTAAGACAAAACCTGACCTGAATCAAATTAACCAGGGCCTGGTTTATGGTGCCAAAATGACAATGAAAAGGACCTATTAACTTATGCCAATCAATCAGTCCCCAATTAGTCTTAATATTACTATTTTTTCCTAATTGGCTGCCCTCTTTCACGTGAAGAAGCACATTAAAGGTAAATGGAGAGAAATTGAGATCCTCTACATTATAATAAAGTGTGCACCCAAATATAATTACACCCGGGGGATTTCTGTAAGGTCCTGTGATGTGGGGAGTATTTGTGGACTCTTTTACACTTGAAGCGCCATTGCGGGGCTAAATTGGGAGTGTTATGTTGTCAGTGTCAGTCAAGAAGCAGCCAGTGCGTATTCGTCATGTACTGTAGTTGTCAGCAAACGACTGCTGCGTTGCCATGCCGTCATTTTCATCCCACAGACTCTGTCAATCTCAGCAGAGTTTACACAGCCCCACGGCCGCGACAGGCTTCACATTGTTCTTTGTTTTTGTAACAGCAGGCAGCAGCCCACCTTTTCAGCACGACTTAGACAGCACGCAAAGTCGAAGCATTCAAAAACACATAATAATGAATCAGCACCAAACAGTTGGGGACAGATTTTTTGGCACGATGAATTGTCAGTATTTTTTTAGATAAATGTCCAGATTGCTTACTGGAATACCCGTCGTTAGTTATTAAACTAAAAGTGCAAACCTTGTAAACAATTAACACATTTCCGTTCATCGCTGGTTTGGTTTCTTTATCAGCTCTTTTTGCTTGATTTAGAGTCCTATCTTTCTGTCCGAATGCAACCAGATCTACACCAGGATAATCCTTTAACAGGATTATTCCAGGTCTAAACCAGGTCTAAAATACGACTACACTACACCTGTTTTATCTGAGCAAGAGGTTTCATCAATTTACCATACTCTTATCCAGTGATTCCCAACCAGGGGTACAGGGATCCCAAGGGGTACATGAGCAGTTTTCAGGGGGTCCTTGGAATGGTTTAAAGTTTTAAAAGAAGATGAAATATACTTTCATCATATCTGAATTTAAAAATTGTTATTATTTGTTAATTTTGCATTTTGGAGTATACTGGACCATTAATCAAATAAAAAATATATAGATAATAGTAATAATTGACAATATGCGACTACTAAACCAATTTATTTGCCTGAAACTCAAGTTAAGGGGTACTCTGAGTGTGAGACAAAGCTTAGGGTGTATGAGATGAAAAAAGTAGGGAACCACTGCTCTAATCCACTGTTTCTCAAAGTGTGGTGCGCAAGATCCTCTGGTGGTCATATGTTTGTTTGATTTAGGGTCAGTTTTATTCAAATCGTTGCCATCTTTTGGGTGAGTCCTTGTTTTAACTTCCCGAGCCATGCTGTAGTTAGGGCTGTAGATGTTGACAAAAATTATATCTCACCTTTTTGGTAGTATCCTGATAACAATAGATCAGGCAATAGGCAGAAATGTGCTGAAACATGTCTTTAAATGTATTAGTTAAGGTTTAATTATCAGAAAAATGTGAAATTACAGTAAAATAAATCTAACTTCATACTTATATTTGGAAGTTTACAGCATCATTTTTTCCCATTTTTATTTTTAATCAGCTCTTTTTGTAGTATTTTTGTTACTATAAACAATAAACTTGATTCAAATTTCATTATATCATCCACCTAAAGCCATAGTCCTATTTTAGATCTAGTCGAGACCTGGTATAGTTCTGTTTTAGAACTGGTTTAGATCTGGTGGAACTGAGACAGGTGTATATTTTCCTACTTGGTGTGAAATGTTCAAGACTCACTGCCCTAATCCTAATTCACCAAACGTTCTCTGTTGTTCAAAATTAGATTTTCATGTGACACATTTTTAGGTGTCAGAAATTAGGTTAAAAATACACAATGACCAAGAGGATTAGTGTGTAGTAAAGTGTGTGATTAATTTGCCATTTTAAATTGGTACGCACCGTGGCCCTGCCAAAAGACCTAATGCTCTGACGTGTTAGTGCTAGTATTAACTTTGATTTGGACAGTCTGCGCTTCTTTCTGTTCCCACCACTCTCCCACGCTCACACCGGCCCCCGAAGTGCTAAAGGCTCAAACGCTGTAATAATGTCCTGCATATTAGTCCAGCCTGTCACACAAACACTCACAAACACACACAAATGCACACAAACGCACACAAACACTCACAAACGCACACAAACACACACAAACACACACAAACACTTGACTTTTTACAAGTCCTGTCCCAATAATAGTTACCCTCTCGACTTGTTGTTCAATATGTGAGAGACAAACAATAATCTTTTGAGTTCAGTCTTCATCATAGGTACATTTGATTTGCAGAGAGAAACTTTACTTTATTTTATAGTTTGTAATAGGGCTGCATCTATGATTATTTTAGTACACTGAGTCTTTTTAAATACTTTTTTAACCAAATAAAGGTTGAAATATAATGACTGAGAATTGTGTTTTATTGATGAGAACCAATTGAAGTTAATTATGTTTTGATATTTTGATTTAACAATGCTGCTGTCTTTGTTGTAAACAGTATTTTTGTATGTGTTATGATGAGGATTTTTTTTATAGTCGACTTGTCATAATTAGCCGATTAATCACTGCAGCCCTAGTATGTACTGTATATAACATTTAAGCTGTCAAAGCTGGAATTATTAACAGATCCTTGGCTCATTTTAGATACTAAGCAACTAAAAAGTGATTAATTGTACCATTTCTTTTGTAGAATTGTTGTCGACTAAAGAAATTCTTGATATGCCCTGTACAGTGACTAAAATGGGGTGCTGTGTGGCATTGGGAAAAGCTTTTCAAAAGATCAAAGGAATTACTGAAAAAACGAACTATTTAGAGAAAAGGAGACGACACATTCATTTGTAAAAAGGCAGTGAAAACTCATGATTTACTCTCAAAACTTCAGTTAAGACACACTCCATGTTTTCTCCTTTCTGGTGTGGTTCATATAATGCTTATAATCCACAAACAATAATTTATCAAATGATTTAAATCTTGGTCTAAACGTGGCTTAAGACACTATTGGCACAAACTGGTCTTCAATATATCTTTTATTGTAATATTTTCTGTGCCTACTGTGACAGGCCTAATTTTTGCCATGTTTCATTTGCAAATCCATTTGTAGTTTAACTCCATTAAAAATATATTCTAATATTTGTTATTATAGTTAGACTTTCTATTCTCCTGTTCTTGAACTGTGCATTGCAACACTAGAATTTTCCACAATAAAGGTTGTTTTATCCTGTCTTATTGTGATGTTTTGTTTTGTTCCAGAGTCAGTGGGGCTGCGGAGTAAGTTGATGAGGAAAATAGAGGAGTTAAAGAGTGCAAGTGTGTGCACAGGAGTTCCCGATGAGTTTTTGTGTCCGATCACACGAGAGCTCATGAAGGACCCGGTCATTGCTGCCGGTAAGACTGAAAAAAGACTAAATAAATACTAATATTTCATAATGTTGTAATCTCAGATGGAGGGTAAGAGCCTATCTAACTCTTTCTGTGATCTGTTTTTGAAAGTGATAAAAATGTACCATTACTGAAGTTTGTTTTTTGTCAGAGAATGGGTTTGCAAACTTGTCATAACAATCTGCAAGCGGCTGTTATCAAAAACTTACCAACACATGCACACCAAAATCTGATTATCGTTTAATTTCTGGACTCTTTAAGATTATTTAAATGACCAGCAAACTGCAAAATCTGATGTGGGTAATCAGAGGGATCATAATAATTTAAATAATCTTCTAACTAAAAAAAACAAACAAAACCAATCTGACTTTAAGATGCATTCAAATTTCAATGTTTTTTAAAGTCAGATAGCTTTGGTGGTGCACAGTGGAGACATACCAGACAACCATTTGTGTTTATTTGTTTTATTGATTTTCTTGTGTGTTTTGTGTTTTACAGATGGATACTCGTATGAAAGAGAGGCCATTGAGAGCTGGATCAATACTAAGAATCGTTCGAGCCCCATGACCAACCTGCCTTTACTCACCACTCTGCTCACGCCAAACCACACGCTCAAGATGGCCATCGGCCGCTGGAAAACTACACACTAACTTCCAAAGAGACAAATATCTTTTATTATTTTGCACTGCTTCAGGGTTGTCTCATTTCAACACTTAATTCAAAATCTGTCAAAGTCAATATTTAGTTTTATTTCAAATCTTTATGCACACAAATGGCAATCCCTCTTAGGTTTAGGCCCAAATTTTATGACTTATATGTGTTTTTTATGTTTAGTTCTTCGAGTGCAGACACAATTTACCTGAACTGAGTTGAAGATATTTGGATCAAAATATTGTAACTATTAAAGGTGCACTATGTAACTTTTCTGGTGGATGATATGCAACCTGCTGGTCTGCTCATGGAGATGTTATTTTTTGTTGTCTTAAATGTTCCTCAGAATAGCATGTATCTCCATGGAAACAAGAAGTTCACAGTGAGAATGCATGTTTTCAATGTATAATTTAGCAATACAAAAACTGTATTTGAGTGAATGGAAGGTGGATATGTCATACAGTGGAACGGTGCAGGTTTTGCAGTGTCATTTCCATGGGGACAAGCTGGTGGTAGACCAAAAAAGTTACCTAGGGCTCCTTTAATATTAGTTTATTAAAAAATAATTGTGCCAGAGTTAGTCTTAATCAGCAGGTCGCCTCTGGTGGTGCATGTGCTGTACGTTTGTTGAAGTCTTTAAATGTGAATTGTAATTCAAAAGGGATTATTTCCTTATTTCCTTTGCAAACAGTAAGCCATACCCACACTCACTTTGTGTTGGTAAATTGTTCAGTGTGTCAGCCACTTTGCTTGCGAGACACTTCAGACCTTTTTTTTGCCCTTTTTTGGTCAGTTTTCTCTTTCAATATATGTTTTTACGTGGAAACAACATTGTCCAATCTGAGGATTTTGGATATTGTATCTAATATTTCCAGAAATTTTAATTGGACTATCCATTTCAGATTTATTTGTTCCAGATATGTGCAGTTTTAGCCATTTTTATTTGTAAAATGTCCTGTTTTAGTTTGGAAGCATCACATGTTGAAAAATGCGTAAAATATTTTTTCTCTTCATTTATGTGAGTAAAATACAGAAGATTTGTCTTAATTCAAGATGTTTTCCTATTCACCTGCAGTGTCTCGTCTTTAATGGAAAGAAAACATTAGACTATTTAAACCCTTCATGTTGCTCAACTTGTTTCCATATATTAATGTTTGGTGAAAACTGTGGAAAAACAGAGGTCCAGATGTGTCTTTTATTGTCATTGTCTTTTATTTTACCACAATAATATCTGTGGTACATTCTGTAATCCACTGCAGACTCTGAGAAGTGTTCATGAAGTTAAGATTTTCAGTTCAAGTTGCTCCTATAAATGTTAAATAAAACAATAAACACTCCATATACAGTAATATGTTCTTTGCTATGAAAAATAAATAGCATATAATGTCAATATTGAAGAAGTCACTTTTAGATTCAGCTAAGCATTCATCATGTTTATCAAATGTACCAAGAAATTCAAGTTCACAAAGTTATTCCTTCGTGTCCGCAACGCTGACTATAACCACTTAATAATCTAATAAGTTTGTATAGAATCTGTAAATACTGTGTACATGTACAAATATAAATGTATTTAAAAGACACTTGACAATACAGTAGAAATGGTACTTTACTGCAACTATCCGCATGAGGTTTTGAACTGTGTATCCGTGCACAAAGCTTTCTTTTCATTTCTACATTTGATAATTTTTTATAGAATATATTATTTTCTTTAAAACCACTACTTCCTTTAATATATATGTTTCATAGTAGACATAAAAGCAAAGCATAGCAGCCTGAGTTCACTGGATCTAGATTGTAAATGCATTGCAGCAGCATAACTCTACAGACACGCTCAGGGAAAAGTCAAACGCCAGTCCCTTGCTACCTTATATGGGTCATCGTCTGTTTCTGAAATGGCACTTAATACTCGTGTGGATTTAACTGCTAAGACTACGTAGTTTACAGAAGCACAACGCAAGCAGGTCTGTGCAATTAATTGAATTTTCTTTGTCTTTTTGGTTGAAAGATCTGCAGCCACAATCCACAGTCAGAAAAAGTAAGACTGTGGTTTAAAGCAGAGTTCAGAGTTCTTTTCTTGTTGTAAAGTCTGTAATGTTTCTGTTAAATTACATCTGAAATCAATTTTATTTGCTTTTAATGATACAAAATAAACTCCAATTGAAATGTTTGCCCAGCC
This sequence comes from Rhinogobius similis, assembly GCA_019453435.1. Taxonomy (NCBI): domain Eukaryota; kingdom Metazoa; phylum Chordata; class Actinopteri; order Gobiiformes; family Gobiidae; genus Rhinogobius; species Rhinogobius similis. The sequence goes on from CM033621.1 coordinate 29,947,878, forward strand.
CTAAACGCAAACTCGATTCACAGTAGATCATTTAAACACCGCCTCTTAAAGGGCTCCACATTTTAGCGCCTGTGGACTGCACTTGTCAGGAAGTATATTTTTCTGTTGTCTTGTTTCCGTCAGTCATTTTCAACACACAAACTTTAGACAGTATAAGTTAATGGACCGAGAGAGAGAAGACCAACTCACAGCCTGCTCCATGATCAAGGCTTGTAAAAATCAGAAGTATAAAAAGATGTTTAAAAATGTGTGGAACCTGATCTATACAAAATGGTTTAGTCCTTTCTATTCTGTTTTGAGGTTTAGAAATGGTGACTTTAAGAGCAGTAAGTTACGTGTAGGAATGGGCAATTATAACAATTTAAAAATAAAATAGTAATCTGACTATTCACACCATCACCAAAATATCCAATATACATCTATCGTGATTCATTTTGTGTTTAATGCAGCTCTGTGCTCATTCACAAACACTATTTCCCACCCACTCGTCCTATTGGTCAGCTCAGTGTGTGACAGGTGGATTCAACCAATCAGTGAAAAGAATCAGAATAAGTTAGTTTTAGTTACCTTTTAAGGCAACAAAGCATATATAAAATAGGTTTTAATAAATGTTTTGATAAGTATTTTGCATTATTGCCCACCTCTACTTATACTTTTCAATGTTTTAAAATGTTTTGAAAGAGCAACTTTAAAAAAAAAGAGCAGAATGTTTCAAAGACATCCTACTGTGTAATGTCTCTCACTTGGAGTAATAAGACTTGATTAGCTCATCTTGTGTAAACATTTAACAAAGCTAAAATGAAGTGCAATAGTTTTCCAATAAAAAGACAACAAAATATATAAATGTAAAACAATAATAGCTTGATATTTTGGAGCCTTCGTTCAATTCCACATGCAAATAGCCCCTGGTCTCTGGTTCTATTAGTTTGTACTGTCATGGCAGAACTGTGCTTCGTTGTCGAACTATTTTCAGACATTGGACTCTATAAAGGAGCGTTTGGGTTTGATGGGAGCCATGTGGAGGGCGGGGTTATCGCGGGTCAGGCTCGGCGGTCTGTGCCGCCCATCTGGGAATCGGAGTTGAGACTGCGAGGGTCTGGCTTCACGTTGTTGTCCGCCGCTCCCGCAAATCTGGTCCTGGAACGACGCGCGTCTGTAGTCATTGTGCCCCTGAAACTCCATGACCGACATACCAAAACTGTCCGCCCCGCCTCCTCGCTCCGGACGACTCAGGCTGGTGGTCTGCTGCCCCTGCACCCTCACCGATTTGTCCATGACCCCCATAAACGGGCGCGGTTTTATATCCGGTTTGGCTTTGAAGCTACCGCTGCTCTTGATCGGGCACGGCGCTTCCTGTTGGCGACCGCTGTCCGAGAGATTCCCGCTTGATGCTTGACTCGAGCTGGACCCCCTCGACCCGGCGGTGCCCACCTCTCTGCGCACCTCCATCCCAGAACTGAGAGCCAACGCGAGGCTGTCCGGGGCGTGCGTGTGGGTGGAAAGTCTGTCTGATCCTCTTGAGAAGCTGGAGGAGCGTGGTTGGTACATGTGCATCGCTCCGGGAGGTGACGAACTGCTCGGAGATAAAGGGTGAAAGTGCTCGGTGGGGCTAAGACCAGCGTGGTCCGTCGACGATGCCGGGCCGATATCAATACCAAGCAACGGAGCAGGTCTTAAGGAAGTAGAAATGTGACGGCCCGGGAGAGGGCTAGACGGCCCGCACAGAGAAAGAGGTCTTCCCCCGACGCGTCCCGACTGCAAGGAGTAGCTCTGCAGGTGAGTCCGATTGCTCTGTCTGTTGAGGGCGGACACAGGTTCAGGTAAGTCCCCAAATGACGGGTACTCGTCTGGAGAGAAGCAGGGCGACGGGTCCGACAAGCCGAAGCTTCCTGGTAGAGTCCGGTTAGCGGCGTAAGGATTCAGAGGCCAAAACTCTGGGCTTTTTCCACACGGCAGCATCACCTCATCACAGTCGTCTTTGTCGTCGTCACGTTCCTGGTCACTGTGGTCCAACTGAAACAAAAAAACTAAATTAATTCAACTGTACAGAAGGACAGAAGATCAAATGTTGTGATGTGTGTAATTATAATTAACAATGATACTGACTTTTAGCATTTTAGGTTCCTGATATTAATCCTAAAGCATGACAAAACAGTATAGACATCTAACTGCTTTAATATTTTAACCACTTCATATCACATTTTTGTACAAGGGCTACACACTTTGAAGTAGAAGTGTAGTAGCACATACCGGGATGGGCCGCTCCAGACTGCCGTGTGAGAAGATGTCGTGCTCGTCCTCTCCGGTCTGGAGGTGGTGACTGTGGCTGTGCTGGTCCCTGCTCAGGCTCTGGGCCGCGGCGCCGCTTTGAGCTTTTTGATGATGTTTACATTCCTCTTCAACTCGAGCCAAAAGCCGACGAATCTCCCGGTTGGACGGGCTCAGACGTGCCGCTTCGTGGAGGTCGGCCAGTGCTGCAGCAAATTGTCTGCGGAGCAAAAACATGAGCCAAAATATCCATAAATGTACTGATATTATTACATAGTATGTCAGTGTAAATGCAGTTAAACGGTAAGACATCTAAATTAAATGTCTAAATTAATAAAAAACAAACCAGTTCAATCAAATCAGGGCTAAACTTGGCTTAATCTACCAAATTAAGGATTTATGTCAAGGTTCCATGCCAGTCCCGGCTCTAAGGTAAACCAGAACTAGATCAGCGCTAAATCAGGACCTACTGAAGACTAAACCAGGACTAAAACATCAGCTGAGTGACTAAAAGGGGTCTGAACTACAACTAAATAAGGTCATGTGTAGTAAGTTTTGTTCTGGGGCAACCTTAACCTACAAAAGGACAAAATCCATAGTCTGTGCCAGGACTAAACCAAGGTTAAATAAGAACAAATCAAGCAGTTGCAGAATAAAATATGTCTGAACTTGGAATAAATGGACGAGGTCTGTCAGTGAAGCGGCAAACACAAGCAAACAACAAAAGTCGTTTTCAATTCCACTTATTGAATGATTAAACACACAGTTCCCCAGCAGTGTTTACCTGCTGCTCCTCTTGGCGCGGGCTCTGGCATAAAACGCTTCATAAGACCTTGGCTTCAGCTCCAGAGCTTTTGTGGCAAAATCCTCTGCCAGACCAAAGTCCTGTGTTTTCAGAAAAAAAGACCAAATTAGTTACCAACTTTAAAGAAATCATGATAATTTTCAAAACTTAAATGTACTATAAAAATGTATTGATCAGCATCTGAATAATAAATCAAATTATTTTTTATGTTTCTTCTAATTGTTGTTATTTTGTTACTATGGACACTGGAGAAAAAACATTTACTCTCAGTATTAATTTAATATGACAAATTTAGGATTAAACAACATATCAGAGGTAGAGGTGACATTTAAATAGTATCATAGTAAAATGTTAATATCGAGTTAATCATTTATAGTAAAAAGTGCTAAAAAAGAGTTGAAAAAAAAAGGTTATGTTGTAAACTTTCAAATAAAGGTATAAGGTGATATTTCTGCACTTTTGGGATTAATTTTACAGACAATGTCACGTTTATCTGCCAATTAAACCACTGCGTATATGTTTAAAGACATATATTCATTTCTGTTGGATTGACATAATATCGTCCAAAAGTATCAAAATTCAGACACTAATCGATACCAAAACTAGTATCGAAACCAGATACTCATTTGAGCAAGTATTGATACAAAAAAATCCTCTCAACAAGACAAAATTGGACACTTCCTGAACAGTTTTAGAATGATCTTGAGCTTTATCAGTACAACTAAGACGACAATGTGTAATAAAGAAAGTGTTATAAAGCCTTGACCTAAAAAAAAGTATTTTTGTAATTGTCCTTGTAATATTGAGAATCAAGTATATTTCTTAGTGTCGATTTGAATATGAAATTTTAATATCGGGAGAACACCAACACTAATATCGTCATCGGGATACTTCCAGAAAAATAATGAGATATTAATTTGTCATTATCACTCGCTCCTTCAAGATATATGTTTGGTTATGGTAGGGAATAAACGGTTGCATATTATAATTTATGTACACGAGTTCTTATCTGACCACTCACCTTTTAAGGACTCTACACGAAAAGAGGAAAACTTTTGTCAGAATGTAAACTGTTTAATTAAATTACGTATATAGTGTGCAATAAATTCACGACTAAAAGAACTTTTGTTGCCCAATTCAATAATAATGAGTTTGCATCCTCATTACGCTCCTGACCAACGCCTGCTTAATGGCACTGAACGGGGGGCAATTATTTTAATGGCCGATTGTCGACTGGTGGAAATAGAGGCGATAAAATGGACAGGAAAAAGGAGGGTTTTCTGTGATTTTTTTTACAGCTTTCTCATCATCATTACTCTCAGGTGAAATTTTAATGATGTCTTTGTTGGCGTGTCCTTGAAAGCGAGGTTAAAACAAGGCAGAAGAAGTGAGGTGTTGAATGTTAAATCATATCAAGTTGTTCAATGGTCTGGAAATTACACCAAGTGACAAGTAAGTATCATTTTTAGTTGACAAAAATAACTAATTAACGTCAAACTGAAATTCTGAATCAAGGACTAAACAAACAAAAAAGTACGACAATCTAAAACTAAACCAAGGACCAATTAAGGACTTAAGGACCACCACAGCATAAAGAATCTATGAGTTGTATGATTAAAATAGGTCAACTGGGTCTAGAAATCTGAATTCAGGTGGAATTAAAGAAAGAGAAATCTAGGACTAAACCAAGTATAGGTAATATTTGCTTAAAGTAAGATGGACTAAATAAGGAATGCATATCCCATCTCCATGGTTCGTAAGGGTGCTATATTGTTTTAAAGGTTGGGACTAAAGAAGGAATATAGATTCTTAAAGTAACCTAAATCAGAAGAATGTCTTGTAAGTATGAAAAAATCCAATCCAACTTCATAGAGCTGTAGTCTTTTAGTTGTTTAGACGATTAGTCAGTCGATGGTATGTTAGTCGACCAAGATTTTTATTAGTCAACTAACCATTTAATCTATATTAAATTATTATAAAATTATTTACACAACAAAAATTAGAAGATATTAAATGGTATGGATGAAGTTTTTGGAGTCTTAATGTATAAATACACTATCTCCTAGTACTTTCCTGTATAAATTTACAGATCTCAGATCTTCTGAGTGCAGTTTGGTTTAGATACATGGAAATACTTGCCACACGCCCTTTTAGTCGATTAATCGGTCAATTGGGCTGGTCTTTAGTCGACCAAGAATTTCTTAAGTCGACTTCAGCCCTACAACTACATTTGTGGAGTACTTAAAAAGCAACACAGTTGACCAAAGTTCTGAACACACAAATGAACAAAAGACAATGCACACTAACAGAACAATAACCACATATTTAAAAACTAAAGCCAACATTTCACAATATGTTCAAAAGCCAAATAGAAAAGGTGTGTTTTTAAAATCAGAAAGTGACTCAATTTGCCTGAGGTGCACAGGAAGCTCACTCTAGAGTTCTGGGCCAACTGCAGAAAAAGATTGGTCCCATCCTGTTTTTCTTTTTGTGTTTCGGACAACAAGTAAAAATTGATTGGCCGACCTGAGAGAATGTGCAGGAGTGTAGGGCTGCAGACAGATATTGAGGGGCAAAGCCAGGAAGACATTTAAAAACAAATAAACACATTTTGAAATCAATACGAAAAGAAACCGGGAGCTTGTGCAAAGATGAAAAAATGGAGTGATGTGCTCTTGTTTTTTTGTGCCTGTTAAAAGTGATGATTGATTGAGCGTGACATATAGCCAGCGTACCACCAGTGCTACATAAACCCCGGTTTGAAAACCTCCTTCAGCTGTAAATAATGCATTGTTTTAGTCCATTATATATAATGTTAGAGCACTGTAGTCCAGGCGCAGACAAAGCAGCAGATCTGGGTTGGCCAAAGAATGACCTTATCACATCACATTATCTGATTCATGGGCCTCACACACCCTAAGGATGACATTTTAACACATTCAGTTCGGACAGCTGTCATCAGGGGGCGCTCCAAACCTCGCCCCGGGACAAAAGCATCTATCTCAACCGAAGCAGCCCCATCGTGATGTCAGCACCTGCTCCACCAGGTCTGACGCACCAGGGACACACAAAAGCAAAGCGCCTCACTGTTACAGAAGATAATACAACACCCAAGTGAGAGTATTGTAATATTACTCAAGTAGGACTTTGGTTAACACATGGTTTGTCCTTTAATATCGGTGATCAGACAGAGAAAAGATAATAAAATAGCGTGAATGGTTACTGAATTAAAATGGCAAAAACGATACATTACGCAACAATAATGACAACTACAGTCACGCTTAGATTCATTCGGGTAATTTCCCAGTGACACAGTGGCAGTTTGCATTATCATCAGCCGGCTTCAAAGCAAGAACCTTCATATCAGGGAGTCAAATTCTCTAACGTCTGATCTAAAGTCATGTAAGCAGCCTAACACAGCAAAATACAGTATTTTACTGTTTACACAGGTATTGAAGAATAAAGATCATTGTTTTACCTTTTGTTCCTTGTAAAATGCAATATTGGTTTAAACTGCTTAATGATAGAAATAAGATCATTGACATCCTGCTCAATAGTGACCTTTCACCTTTCACCTTTCACCTTTCACCGAAGAAAAGAGCAGATTGCATTTATGTCTCTGAATGAACTATTTACCGGAGAACTACACATGCTCAGTACTCTGCATAATAGTTGAATTAAAATATTTAATGACATAAAAACACTTTTATATGCTTGTTATGATGATATTATGTAGTTACTAAGAATCACCTCAGCATCGAAAAATTATGAACTGCCATTCTTCCCTAAATTTGGAACTTGACTCCACTTTTCGTGTTTGAGCAAACTTACACGACTAATATATTATCATAACTTAATTCATGTTAAATATTTGCTCAGAGTTGGTAAAAACATGTGTTTAAAACTGATCCCGTGAACCTTGTTTCGCCCGCAGATTGTGCAATGATAACATGTTTTATTTTTGTGACATACTGCAATTCTACATGTATCACTCAGGGTTTGCATTATTTAAAGCAATTACAGTAAGTACAGAGCTGTGGGTGGAGATAGGGGGTAGGTGAAAACAAGAATGTTTCTGAGCACTTGAATACAAGACAATCAATCAAAATACAACTTTGATGAGGGTACACCATTATAACATGGTAAAACCTCATTAAAGTTACATATGTCTCCTTTAAGTGCTGATACTTTTAACCGTTTCCACATTTAGTTGCCGTAAACTACTCTGAGAAGTACAATGTGATCATATATTCCAGGAAGAATAAATTCAAGACTACTCTCTTCTGGATATAAAAATGTTTTCACAGTACACTATAGCTGTGCAATGTTTATCCAGATGAATTATGAATCTGAAGGACTCTGCTGCTGCCTTCTCTGGGTTGGCAGGCCTCTCGTGGTCCCCTCGGCGCCTCATAAACCCAGCGGTGCTAAATAGTGCATGAGCGGTTTGATACGGCTCTGGGACTTACGTTGGTTTTCCTGCGGCAGCGCGAGAGGTTGAGATACAGTGAAACCCGCAGATCCCGGAGCCCCTTCAGCTCCTCTCCTTGTCCCTCGCGTGGCAGTTTCCTCAGGGCGTACTGGTATCTCTGCCCGGCCTCTTTCATTCGACCTTTCTGCACAGACACGAGGCAAAAGGAAAGTGTGGATCATTACAGCGGAGATGGAATTAACACATGCAAAAGCTGAGAGGTAGTGAGGTATGCGCCGCTGAATAATTTAACAAAGCTGAAAACATATCTTTCCACTTTATTCCTGCAATACCTTGAGTTGCTACAGATGCTTTTACCAGTAGCATCATAAAGTAGGCAGCAAACAAAAGATGTCATATTTCATCCAAGTTTTAAGCAGTGGTGGAAAGAGTGTGGAAGATTGCAGTTGAATTCTCTAAAGTCAGCTGTGTTTTATAGAGCTCCCGCACATGTCATCACGCTATCCCGGCATGCACCATGAAGCTCTGCACTGGCCGAGATTATTAAACTTTATCGGAGTTTGAGAGATTGTGGATTATTTTGCGGATGTATGAATGATGGAGGGCAGAAAAACCCCAGAGCATTTTACCAGATTGACAAAGCTCCAGATTGACATGAAAAGAGTATTTCTGCAAATAAACAAACTGTAGTGAATGCAGCCTCTTGTTAATTAAGATACAAATGTACTACAGCATTGATTTGGGTTTTGAATTAGGGAAAGATTAAACCATTGTCTCATAACGGTTCAAAATCTTTATCAAAATTGTGAATTGGCGATTTGATTAAGAAATTAAAGCTAACTAGCCAGTGAGAGTAGTCTGAAGAGAAAAAAAACATCACATATGTCTTTTAAAACGTATACTTCTCACAACATCTCCAGAGACACTTTTGATGATATTAGAAAGTAGAAAATGAATCAGAGGTCCAGATTTTGCAGTTTTAGGTCAGTCTTTCTCAACTAGGGGTACGGGGACCCCAAAGGGTACATGAGGAATTACTAGGGGATGGACTTGGAAGGATTTTTGTTTTTTTCTGAATAAAAAAGTAGTTAGTTGTAAATTTAGCATATTTTTGGAGTATCTTGGGCCATAAATAAAATTCAAACAAAAATATAATAGTAATAATGGACAATATGCGACTAGTAAACCTGTTTATTTGCCCGAAACTGAAGTTAAGGGGTACTTTTCTTATGACACAAAGCTTAAGAGGTACTCGAGACAAAAAAGGTTGGAAACCACTGATTTAGGGTACAATCTACTCTATCTATTCTCCTGTGACACATGAAGGTCACTAATATGCAATATTATTACTTTTTAAGATGTTTGTTATTTACAGCTTCAGTTAATGACAAAGATAAATCTGAAAAGCTAAGTTTAGGCTCGATGCCATTCATTACAGCTGTTTCTTCCCTGCCGTGTTGATCTATTGAGCCATTTTTCACTGAAATCAGCTCCACAGCCTCACACGTACAACTGAAGTTAAACATAAACTCAACACGAAATAACTTAACTCATCTTAATTTTCCTTCTTTATTTATAATTATTGTCTTTATTCATTGATGCATGTCCAGCCCTTACCTTTATTATTATTTATTATTTGTTTTTGATATTTTGAAATGGATTGCTCATTTATATGATGTAATGGCAGTTTTTAGAAGGACCCCCGAAATTATATGGACAGCTAATGAGAATCCTGATAAAACAAGAAAACTCAAGTAAAAGTACATGGCTAGAATTATATGTATTTATTTTATTTACTACTACTACTATTTATTTACTTACTGGTTTAGTTTATTAGCCATTTCTAATTTGAAACACATTGGAAAACATGTGCAATAAGCTCAGAGTGCACAGCAGTGGCATTTTAGATCAGTCTTTTATACAAAACTTGATTAACTAAACAGTTTAAAGCTGAATTAAGTTGCTTTAAACGGCAGTCTGTTTACGTTCTGAGCTAAAGGCAATCTGAGCAGATGATGCAGTGCTGTTTTTTGTGTTTGTAGGTGTAGAAAAGAGCAGAGACAGATGTGAAACAACTGTTCACAGGGACAACTGGGACTGTGCTGTACTCAGAAAATTTTGATCTTAAATTCTGCTAATTACATCTACATTGCAAGAAGAAGAAGAACAGTTACCCCGAAAAAATCTACTTACCAACAGTAACAGGAATATTTTTTTACTAGATGCTTTCTATCCATGGTTTTTTAAATGAATGGGATAAAAATACTAAATAAGACCATAAAGAGGTACAGAACTAGATGTAGTTAGATTTCGTTAGACAGTTGGATCAGTGCTAAAGGGATGGCATTTTTGCATAATAATTAACTCATAGGTCACGCACATGTCATTCTTCATTAATTACAACTATTAGCATACAATTACTTACACATTTGACATATGGAGATGTATATTGAGCTAGTGTCATGCTAATCCTGAATATATAATTTGAATTTTCCAAAAATAATCTGTAACCCACGTATCCTTAGCAACCGGAGTAGAATAATAATCTATAAAGTGCTATGTATGCAAATAACTCTGATGTTTTCCACCCCCAATGACTGCATACATACGATATATTTCTCTTTTTTATAGATTAGCCGAATTTTTTGACAGTCGCACTTTTCCTCAGTTTCTAACGCATTGGAGCACACTTTACTTTTCTTATGAAAAATAGCTGTAATCCATACTATTATAAAAACACTTTTATATGGCTGAAGTTATAACATTTTAGAGTTACAATTACTGTGAAAAGAAACTTCACACTTATTTACACTTGAAACAAACAGTGACATCCTTCATTTTTCTTTCATTCACACAGTTTAATAAAATGTCCCCTCTCTATACTGTATGTGATCAACTTTACAAACTTTCTAAACAATGAAGGAAAGTGTGACATTCAGAGCCAGATAAAAGAAGCACTTACAATTGACTTATTTAATTGTATAACAATGTATCTTTTAGTGTCTAGATTGAATTGAAATTAGTTGATTATAATTCTAAAATGGTCATAAATGATTATTTATTAGTTCTAATGGTTATAGTATGGCCTCAAAAATCACAATCATCAACTAATAGCATTATTTTGACATCCCTGTGAAAAGAAACATCATAACTTTTCATTCACACAATTCTGATGTCACAATTATTTACACCATAAACAGACAGTGAAATCCTTATTTCTCATTCACACTGTCGATTACACCAATACTCCTACATATGTCACCAACTTTACGGAATCAAACTTTCTAAAGACAAAAGTAAAGCTTTTTAAAGCTTTGCTTTCTTATTTCTTATTTAAATCTTATTTAATTTTCCAGTTATCTTTTGGAGTCTAGATTAACTCGACATTGACTTGATTTTGTTTTTTAAATTATCATGAGTATTATTATTTTTTAGTACCAACAATTTACCAGAATAATCACGATTATCGATTAACCAAATAATCTTGACATCCCAACACAAAGCCGACGCTGACTTGATTACACACTCTTACCTTGTACAGCATGTTTCCCTCCTCCATGAGCTTCTGCAACAGGATGAGCAGGATGTCGGGTTTGGACGAGGCCATGGCCCAGGTAGCGTGGCCTGTAACAGTAACAGAGTAAACATTTGTCTTTCCTTTCACACCTCGACTCGTCTTATCACTGCGAGACGGTCATAAATCTCATACCTGATCGATCGTGTGGAGCCGTTCTGTAGCCTTTTGAGGGATGAACGGAAAAGCCCGAAGGATACACACAGAGAGATGGAGAGGACTGTTAGAGCTGATGATGAAAGATGGGGATGAACCAGGAGTGAAACAGGTCTACACCAGAACTAAACCAGGTGTAAAGACTGAGGCAGAGACAAAAAACTTTGTATGACTCAACCAGGTCTGATCCACAACTCAACGAGAACTAAAACATTAATTAAATGAGAATTATATCAGGATCGCTGCAACAGTTGTACATCTACCCAAGGAATACGTAAGGACTAAACCAGGACTAAACCAGGACTAAACCAGGATAAGGGAAAAAACAAGACAAATGTGTTGACAAAATTGTTAACCAGGACAAACCATTTTAACCTTGAGTCAAAATAGAATTAACCAGGATTTAAGGTGTGGTTGGCATCAAAGTTGGGACTAAACTGAGACTAATCCTAGAATTTAACATGAACTGGACTAGGATTAAACCAGGCCTATAACAGGACCAAACCAAGTCTACATCTGGACTAAACAGAGCTCAAGCCAGGACCAAACAAAAACAAGTGTGAACTCATCCTAAACCAAGAATTATCAGCACAGAATCATATGATCTTGGAAAAACTTGAACCAAAGTAAGACAAGGTCATTAGGGCCATTCACACTTGCACATTCAATACATCAAGTAAACCAGGACTAGATCAGGACAAAACAAGGACTAAAACTGGACCAAACCAAGTGCCCATCAGGACTAAAATAGGTTCAAGAACCAAATAACAATAAATGTGAACACACTTAAAGCTATCAACCATCTTAAGCATGTTAAAATAGTAAGTCTAACTAAAACTAAACAAACAGGACTAAAATGGACGGAATCAAGATCTTAACATTTGTCAGCACCAGAATCATGTGATATTGCAACAACTTGAACAAAGGTTTAACCAAGGACTTATGCACTAGTTGTATGACTAAATCAGGTCTAAACCAGGACCATACCAAGAGATCTAATCAAGGACTATGGAAATTGTAAACAGCAAAACTCCGGGTGTAAAGCAACTCAAAAGTGTATAGTTAGCACAGAAATACATCTTCCTTTATGAGAAACAAAAATCGATAAAAAGTTCATTAACTCCTACCTGCAGCGGAGCTATTGATTCAACTTTATGGTTATAAATACTTCATTGTGTCGTGGATTTATCTGTTTTCTTTTAACAGTATCCATTGCAGGGTTTCTGTGTGTGGTGTTTTTACCCATTTTCGATCCTTTTTTGAGCAGAGAGGCCACCAGGGCTGGGTTCTGGCAGCCACTTGAACGCTCTGAAGCTCGAGCTCCATTGTGTTCATTTCGCTCCAACACAGCGCCGTGATCCACCAAACAGTGCACCTGCCAGCACAAGGAGGGGCGGATTAAAAGACATTTCTCATCACCAATACTGCAAATTTAGGTCCAAAAGGTAAATTATATCTGGTACTCTGATGAAATGATTGTTTGCAAACTATTGTAGAAGAAAAAAGCTTTACATTTGTGAATTTTATGCCTACACTGTTGTACCCTTTTACCTAAGTCTGGACACTGGACAAATCTATAGTGTTATGTTTATATAAATCCTCCTCCATTTTGTTATCTATATTGTTTTTAATTTTTGTATTTTCTTTCATTCATTTTTTCTTGTTTAGACACTTGTATATGATTATTTTCAAGATGGTAGTGTTTGTATAATTGAATAATTAAATTAAATAAACATTGTATTGCAATTGTAAACTAAATTTAAAACTCCAAAAAATAAGTAGAATGTTTGAAATTGTTAAAACTTTCCATTTCAGGCTATAAGAATACAGCTGTATTGTTCAGGTTGTAAAGCTAATGAGAATATGTCAGGAATATGTCTAACATTTATTATAGAACAATAACAATAATACATTTTATTTTTAAAGCACGTTTCATGACGCTTGAAAACATTAGGCAAACTTTCGTAGATAGATGATCCTGTTATACAATACTTTTACTACATTGCTAAAACATAACACAAAGTAGTTCAAATGAGATACAGTATGTTGCCCTATTATTATAAACCAATGCCGGTGAGACAAATTGTATATTTTTGAGTCTGCCTAATATGATACATGTTTTATAACTCAGTACTACTTCCTGTAATTTTCCACTTTTTTCACAAACAGCCTGTTGACTGACGTAAACTTGTGATAAATAGCCACCACAGGTACTCTCAAAGTAATACTTAGAAAAACATGAAAACCTGTCCTATGCACTTTAAACCATGTCTTGCGTATGGCTCCTTTCATCCCCTCATCCTCCGCTGACCATCATCAATAATTTAACATTAAAGCTATATGTGGAAATATGTCCCTGTTTGAAGAGGAAGGCTGAGGATGGACCGCACCACGGGCCACGCTAGAAATATGGATTATTTCATAGATTTTTGTAGCACTATTTGACGAGTCTCACTTGCAGTTGTCAAGGCCACAAAGGCAAAAACAATACATTGAGAATATATTATGAAATACTGTATTTATCAACCTTTACTGTGTTTAATTAGCATTTTCATGTCATTGCAAATTTAAAAGTCTCTCATGTGAGGCTGGTTGAGGTTAAGTTTAATGAATTTTAATAATCTTTGCAAAATCTAGGTGTAGACATTAATAATACTAACATAGTATTAATAGTTTTATGAATAATTCAAGTAAATGAATGTGGTACTAAAATTTATGTTCGACAGGACATGATTAAAAAATTTCAAATGAATACAAATGTAAGAGTTTTAAGGAAGACTAGTATTGTGTTTGTCAACCTTTTTTGAGTTGCGGCACGGTTTTGTTTTTATTGACACTTACTTTGTGGCACAGCCCGACTAATACCAAAAACCAAATCATAGCTTAAGGTAGAAAAAATAAAAATATATGAAATCATATGTGGCGAATAATGTTTATAGCACTGTTTGGTTCTTTAAATTTGGTAATAGTGATTGTTTTGCAACTTTTTTTGGCACAGAAGTTTGCTCAGGACACTCCAAAATGGTAAATTATTCTAGAAAATCCATATGTGAATCTTGAAATTTGACATTTTTTCAAAGCACACTGATGTTTCCTGGCAAACTGGTTGAAAGTCAAGGGCGTAGTAAGCTATAACCCGTCTTATATAAGTTTAATTTGATAGTGAAATCAAAACAAAAACCCACCGTCTCTGCGTCTCCGTTGAGAGCAGCGAAGTCCAGTGGAGTGCGTCCCTGCCGGTCCGGATGGTTCAGGTCGGCTCCAGCCTCCACCAGGTGCTGGACAGCTGCTTTCTGTCCCTTTATACAGGCCCAGCTGAGCGCGGTCAGTCCCTCCTGATCTGCAGAGGACAGGGACGCACCTACGGGGAAAACAGAGGAGTTTAATAGTTATCGATGTGGTGAATTCAACATGGTGATAATGTTAGCTGGTACCTTTTGCCAGCAGGAGATCTATGGTGCCTGTGTGACCCTCTGAAGCTGCCAGTATGAGCGCATTACGACCCTGTTTATCTGTGACATTCAGGTCCACACCTTGTTTAAGCAGCATCTCAGCAACCTGGAAATAGAGGTGGGAAATCTATTGAAAAATGGACAATATCACAATTGTTGTTATGGTGATGCAAAATTAGAATATAGCGTCCTGCATAGAGCTCAACAGTCCCGCCCACATCGAAGGTCGTCGTGGTTCTGGTAAGTAAATTTGTCATTAATTTTTGTCATAGAGGTACAGAAAAATTCTAATATAAGGGCACAACGGGGGCTATGAAAATGTTTAGTATAGTATGTATGTATGTATGTATAAATTGATAGCTCTACATTTTTCTGGTTCATTTTATGGTCCATTCACATTTTGTGCAATATTTGAGCCTCAGCAAAGACATTTAGAGGCACATTTCAGCACATCCCTGAACCACTGTTAAAATATAATCTGAATATTGTAATCAAGAAATATTCCTTTTTGTCAATCTTCCTCACCCGAAAACACCCACATGAGAAAAAACAAAACAAAATAATTATTAGCATATTTTATATAGACCTTGAATGGACAATAATCCTGATTACTTTATTGTATTCATGCTGTGCATGTACTGTAAATAAAAAAGCGTTTATCCAGGAACACAGGTAAAATAGCAAATTAGTTTTAAAAAATATTAATAATTGAGAAATAAAGTCACAATATACACTAGATCAGAGGTGGGTAGAGAAGCCAAAAATTTTACTCAAGTAAGACTAACATTGACCATAACTATGTAACATACGTATATAGATACGACTAATGTTACTTCAAAATAGTCTTATTAAGTAGAAGAAAGAACCAGTGGTCCAAGAAATTACACAAGTAAGAGAATACAAGTAAATGTACAAGTACAAGAACAATCTACCTCTGGACTAAATTAATACAGTGCGTAAAATAGATACAAACAACAACAAAACAAATAATAAACCAATTTTGGATGTTAATATTAATGTCCTCCATAAATGTCTGCCATTATCTGTCATCTGAAAGGCAACATAGGTAATGGAACTTAAGTTTTGTTCTTCTGAAGGTTTTGATGATCTATTTACCTGTTACATTACAGAAGATCGATCATCGTTAATAAAGAGTTTAGAAGTTCTGATTGACAAGTGCTCCAAGAAACTACATCTACAGAGCTTTTTCTGTTTGTTTTTCACAGCATTCAGAGTTGTCAATATCAAACCACCAAAACAGTCTTTAGTGCAGACAAATCTGTTGCATCGTAAAGAAAAGAACTGTGTCAGAAAATAGTTTCAAAACTTCAACAATGTCATATTTACTTGCAACAAGGATGCACGATTTTTGGAGGAATATCAAATGTCTGACAATTATTGTGTCTGAGGGTGTATTCACACCTACCTCATTTCAGTCGTTTCCCCGGAAAGTTTGGACTTTTTTTCAGTGAAAGTGAACTTTGATCCGGACCAAACAAATGGACTGAGACCACCTCTCCATGCCGGTCTTGGCATTTGTTTGGTCCGAATTCCAAACGGACTCTGGTGCGATTCACTTATGGTCTGAATACAAACGGCCTTGATCCAAAACAAACATGGAATACATGCGCCTTTTTGAGCTACTCGAGCTACCGTAAGAACATACAGAGGCACCGGGATGCACCTGGACATGGAATGAGTCCGTCCGAAGGGGCTCTAACACACAAGCATCTATTGTAAAAGCATTAGTAGATATTTCTTACCGTTATGGAAAATTGAATTGAATTAGCCTTGGTTTTGTCTCGGCTAAGTTTTTATTTTAACAGAGCTTGACTAATATATTAAGGCATTAACATATTTGTTTCATTACAACTAAATTATTGTGTCAAAAAGTATATTAAAAAAACTTAATAATATCAATATCACAGTACTTATCAGCCATAGTGCATATCTCAGTAATTTCCAGTATTGTGCTGTCCTATTTCATATTGTGATTTTCTTTTGATTATAATTTATTTAGGTTCTTTTTAAAGACAATAAATTAGTAATTGCCTTGTCGACATGTTTATTTCTCGTCCATTTTGTGGATACATCAAAAGAAGACAAATTGAATGTTGTTGGATTTATAATTTATATTGCAGCCCTAATTTGTGCTCTTCATATTTTCTACATAAACAAACGTGCATGTCACCTGTGTGTGTCCATGTTTTGATGCGCTCAGCAGTGGGACCATTCCTCTGCGATTGGCCACTTCCAGCCCAGCCCCTCGGTCCAGGAGTAAACGACATATCTCCATCCTCCCTCTGCCTGCTGCGGCGCTCAACACTGTCAGACAAACACAAGCATTAAAGACGAAAAAGAGGAAAGAGCCTGGCATGAATCTGTAACTGACACATTTACCACAGAAAAAGTGCGAGCGGTGAGAAGAGAGCTGCGTGGCTGATTTGCATTTTCTATTTGATTTAAATTCAGGCAACTGCCGCAACTCATCAGATCATATCCGGGAGAAATATGTTCAGCAACGAGGTGGCAAACTTCAGTTTTAATAAAATCTGATAAATGCCGAGGATTAAAAACTTTCACAGGAGTCACGACTGACACCCGAAACCCGGCACAGGGAAGATCTGCTACCGATGAAAATAATACACCAAGCTTTGAACTCAGTCATCGTAATTTGAGGCAAACACCAAGGCAATGATGTAAACCCACACGATGACATATAGTATGATATTATGCTACTCACAGAACTGTTCATCTATCTATCTATCTATCTATCTATCTATCTATCTATCTATCTATCTATCTATCTATCTATCTATCTATCTATCTATCTATCTATCTATCTATCTATCTATCTATCTATCTATCTATCTATCTATCTATCTATCCATCTATCCATCCATCCATCCATCCATCCATCCATCCATCCATCCATCCATCCATCCATCCATCCATCCATCCATCCATCCATCCATCCATCCATCCATCCATCCATCAATCTATCTATCTATCTATCTATCTATCTATCTATCTATCTATCTATCTATCTATCTATCTATCTATCTATCTATCTATCTATCTATCTATCTATCTATCTATCTATCTATCTATCCATCCATCCATCCATCCATCCATCCATCCATCCATCTATCTATCTATCTATCTATCTATCTATCTATCTATCTATCTATCTATCTATCTATCTATCTATCTATCTATCTATCTATCTATCTATCTATCTATCTATCTATCTATCTATCTATCTATCTATCTATCTATCTATCTATCTATCTATCTATCTATCTATCTATCCATCCATATATCTATCCATCCATCTATCCATCCATCCATCCATCCTCCATCCTATCTATCCATCTATCTATCTATCTATCTATCTATCTATCTATCTATCTATCTATC
Source organism: Rhinogobius similis (assembly GCA_019453435.1). Taxonomy (NCBI): domain Eukaryota; kingdom Metazoa; phylum Chordata; class Actinopteri; order Gobiiformes; family Gobiidae; genus Rhinogobius; species Rhinogobius similis. The sequence continues at coordinate 29,965,985 of CM033621.1, forward strand.
TATCTATCTATCTATCTATCTATCTATCTATCTATCTATCTATCTATCTATCTATCTATCTATCTATAATTAATGTATGTTATAGTTTATACTAAATACTGTATGTCTTAGGTTTGTATAAAAGCAAACAAATCCCAGAATATTTATTAGATTTCTACTTCAATATTGATAAACAGTGCTCTGTTATTCCCATTATGTAACATCCATTAGATATAATTAATGCAAAAACATAATTATATATTAATAATTATGACATTAGTCCATGTATTTCAAATCTGTTTCTTAATTAAAATGATACTAACTACATATTTAATAAGGCTTTATTACGGCTTAGTTGTAGTAAAATGTAAAATGCATTAGATCACAACTAATGACCCTTCTCCAGAACATAATGCATTAATCTAAGGTGAACAGTTCAACTGACACTTTTCTGTAAATAGCTCACCAATGCCTGCTAGCACAAAACACTTTACAAGGACGTTTTGCGGGATGAACTGTGGATCAAAGTTAGCGCCGTGCCTTCTCCACCAAAAGCTTAAGCTAACAATGACAAACAGCACATTAGAGCAGATAATTAAGTGGCTGAGGACGGGGCACAACCAGCACAACTATTGAAGCCTGTTGTAACTCACACTGATCAATAACATGTGACCTCAACGGACCAATCAATGCATTTATATTGTCTTTAACGGAAAAATATTACGGTGGACATTTACAAACAATTAATCTGGCTAGCATTCTCAGTTCAAGGTGAATGCAGTAAATAGTAACAAGGTTAGAGGGTTGAAACACAATGCCACACACTGATTAAAGCAGGGTGCTGGTAATTTATACTCATTGAACAGCAGTGGTTTCTAAAATGGACTGGACTCCTGGAAATCTTGTAAGAGTAGACTGGGTGACTACTCCCACTCCAAAATCACACAAAAACAACTTGTTTCATGGTTATAATTCGGACAGACAAGTCAGGTCCATTTACGCTCATCCATCTGTAGAGTTGGGCTGATGGCCTTTAATTATTTACTGATTAACTGGTTGAGGGCGTCTTAGGCAGCCAACTAATTATTTTATCTGGATTGTGTAAGATTTATATGCAAAACAGATGAATATGCAAAACAGCAAAAAGGAGAAGGCATGGAGTGAGATAGATGGGGATGTGGGAATGAACTATGAATTTACTGTCCCTTTTTTTTACAAACAAAATGCAATTCACTAGTACTTTTCCTGTCCGTGAACCTTGGGATCATGGCTTTAGTCAACCAAGAATTTCTTTAGTTGGCCACTACCAGACAGACTATCACAGACTATTACAGAGTATTACCCAGCGGTCACAACATATCACAATCTATGATGAGGAAAATTGCCCATGGATATTGTTTCTTTGTCTTGAATTTATAGGTTACATTTGGCAGCACAATATATCGCTATTGAATCCAAATTTTAATTGGTGTTATTAGGATAAATTAATACATAAAAAAAAACAATTCAAAATCTGCATATATTTCGATAATATAATGTCTTATGTAAAGAATAAAATGACCTGTCTTTTAATTAAAAAAAAAAAAAAACCTGTCCTTGTAGTTTAGACCTCTACAAACATTCAGAAATGCATGCATGTCATTCTTTAGTTTATCGGTTCATATTTCAGTCTTTTCACAAATGTCAGAGCTCCAGTAGTTTACAATGTGCATTTTGGACAGGATTATACTTTTTAAACAGATGTAATGTTGCATATCATATCGCATATCTGAACACAATCAAAAATATTCAGAAAAATCGACAAAGGACAAGTCTATGTCAGTTAAGTGACACAAACTGTTCATGGCATGAAGTTAAGGATAGTCGTTTGTCTCCAAGTGAAATGGTTATAATAAATTGTCCATTCACCTGAGAGAGTACTGCTTCAGGCCTGTAGAAGCCAGTGTAGCAACTAGCCTTTAGGAAATGAGGGATGAGAAGATGAATGAAGAGAATTGCAATGACTACTTGTGTATGGCAAGTAGAAGATAACTTGGGGCTAGTCTTTAGTACAACAAATGGATGTACTCCTTAGTGGAAATTTTCTATCACCACTACTACTTTGTCCAATCCCTGAAGCTTAATGTGAAATTCAGTTAGTCTGTGGTGCTCCATTCCACAAAGATGGTCCTCTAAACAAGCTTTCAGGAAAAGGGTCTAACTGCATTTGCGTGTTTAAATTAAATAATGGGTGCTACCGAGCTCCTTAGATGCTCCGGATGGGCCCAGGGAGATGTGGCTTGTGATAAATGGGATACTGCACTTCAGCCAAAACAGAACAGAGTATATAATGAATAAATAGTGCTTTGTCACAGCAAAAGGTTTGGTATATAGTGTACACTTGGGAAGAAGTGGTTGTTTCCTGTTTATTTGTATAGGGGGCAATTATAAAACATACATTTAGACGTCAGTGTGACTGTAAATCTGATAATAAGTTCAAATGGCTTGAAGTTGGTTTTAAGTTTGGATTTGTCACAACCAATTCATTCTCAGTAAACAATATCAACACTACAAATTTGTTCAGTTTCACATACAATTTGAAAGCGAAGTTGTGTTTAGTTTTATTAAAGGTGCATGTAACCTAAGCTGTTAATGCTTTGTCTGGAATGTTCCACAGTATGGCATTGATTGTTGTTTTCAATTACAGATAATGCCTTGAAAAACATGCTTTCTTACTCAGAAGGGAGCATCATGTACTTGTCTCCATGGAGATAAATAAGTTTAATGCTATACTCTCCACTAGAAATGTTACATAACGCAACATTAATTGGCTTAATATCGTTATACAAACATAGAGTAATAGACCAGGCTAAAAATGCTTTGGAAAATGCATTGTAGTCTGTTAAACGTATGGCACCATTTTTCCAGCAGAACCTATTGAACTTCAAAGTGCTCACAGTGCATTTTTACCAAAGTTTACAAACGAAGAAATGTGGCTGAACTGCAGAGCTTGAAGCCCCCTGGAGCATGACTCTAGATGTGGTGTGATGGACAGAAAGAGGTAAGAGAGCTATATTTATCTGGAAGATGAGCGAGAGAAGAGAAACAGAGGAGAGAGAAAGGAAGAAGGGAAGACAGAGGGTAAAAGATAGTAAAGAGATGGAGAGAAAGGAGAAAAGAGATGGGCAAGAGAGGAAAGGGAGGAGAGAGAGTGGAGATAGAAGAGGGAGGAGAGGAGAGAAAAAGGACAGAGAGAAGTGAGCAAGGAGCAAAAGAGGAAAGGCGCGCACCAGTTTCTCCCCAGAGAGAGTCGTGAGCGTCCATCTGCACCGCCAGCTGTTCGTCTTTCAACTCCAGCAGGCTCCTTACAACCTGCAGGGAGACAGTTCTGTGTATTAGCCCCCACTGTGCATCTGTAAAAACGCCCAACTGTGTCTCTGGACTTAATACATACTAATAGATATTTAAGGCATGGTCCCCAATAAACATTTATTGAGAAGCACATTAAAGGCAGGGCCATACAAGTGAACCGAGACTGTAAAGGTAGGGTATGCAGCCTGTGCTTTCAAGGGTTTAAAAAAGAACTTCAGTCACATCTGAACCTGTGTTGCCAGTGCCTTAACCTGCATATGGAGGACACATACAAGTTTTTATCCTTCTCAGTACATGGACAGGCCCTGCCTCATGTTCAGCTCAGAGCCTTCAGAATTCCCTCATTGAGCTTCAGAGGCTGCTCTAGCACTGATTCATGACTGGTGCAGGTGCTGAGCTTTAGGTAGCGACCATTTACATCAGAGAGAGGGTCTTTAGGTCTAAACTAACTGAATTTAGTTGTCGAATCTGGCAACCCAAGGTGTCAGGTTCATGCAAGCCTTTCTGATGTAAACTAATTTTGAGAAACAAACATGGTTATCACGTCTAATATTTTTGTACTAGCAACAATCCAATAATACAATTTTCCATATGTTCCTCATATCTGACACAGATAGGTCATGTTTGTGAAATATTCTAATTATGAAATAACAAAATCGACACACTTTTACGATATGCAGGGAGACAGTTCAGTGCAGTGTATCTGGAGTGGAGCATATCCTAACTAATAAACAACGACTATACAAAAGGCAAATGATAATGACATACTCAAAATTGAGATAGTTCAACAATGAGAGAATTTCCAAAAATGCAGCTTTTGTGGTCATCTATTAAAATGGATAAAAAAGAATCAGGGACATTTTACTTGGTCAAGAGGCAACTAGTAAACAAGACAACTGCTTTTCATGCTACATCAGAAATATTTAGGCTGCAAGATTAATTGCAACTGAATCTGAAGCATAATAAGCAAATCGTAAGGGCTGGAAAATAGTGTCCCAACAAAAATATCTTAATCTTAAATGTATCTCCATGGACTGCTGCTAAACCTGTAGTTCAGAACTCTATACACGCATGCAGTATTCTGAAATGCATGTAATTCTTGTGTAAGTTAAGTAGAAAATATTTCAGTTTGTGCATTGTGAATTTAATTGATATTAAAGCATAAAATGGCAATGGTAAAACCTGTCAGAAAGTGTTCAAATAGATACTTTGCATAGCCTTAGTAACAATAAATATGACTTAAAAGGTACCTGTGTGTGTCCAAGGCTGGCAGCTGCCGTGAGCGCCTGTTGAGTTGCCTGTTTCTTCCCGGTTGTGCTCTCGTTGCTGGGGTGCGGCTCAGTTTCGGGAGGGCTGTCGGGTCCCCAGTCTTGTCCCAGCAGGATGTTAATGATCTCTGCGTGGCCTTTGAGAGCGGCGTGAACGAGCGCACACTGGCCACTCTTATCGCAGTGTCCCACCTGCCACACAAGGCCCACACAAGGACATCACACCTCTGCTGGACTCTGCTCCGGAATACACTGGCCTACATTACAGCTCCTCATGTCTGTGTCCAAAAATAGACCCAGAGAAATCAGGGCTTTTCGGGAAATCAGTGAGGACAAGTTACTGTAGAAAATGGTAAGTTAATGATGAAGTTTGGTGAAGTTGGATTTCAAGTTTCTCACTGGAGACTATAACTGACAGCTGGAATTGGCGACACATAGTAGGTGTTTTAAATAATTCAAATGATTAATAAATATGAAACAATTAATTAATAAAATATTAAGACAGTACAAATAGATGTTTTAAGATGTTTTCAAGATTTTTTTACTTCCATCTGAAAGTCATTTGTCAACCTGTTTGATGTTACTGCTTTGTCTGGAATGATCCGTTGAAACAATCAGGTCGACCTGAGGCATCAGTGAGGATGCATGTTTTTCAAGTATTTTTTAATCATTAAGAATAACTGTAATTTAATAAATTCAAAATAGATATTTTAATGCCATAATGTGGAACATTTCAGACTAAGCAAAAATATCTTTGTGGACACAAGCGGGTGACGTATTCACCACAGAAGTTACATTGTGATCATTACATTATTACATTATGACTCAACAAAAAAGTAAAGAGAAGAAATTGATTTATATAAATATGGATGAAGATATAAATAGATAAGAATGTGCCACAAGATTGTGCACACACGGAAAATTTACTTGTGAAATGTGTTTACATTTGCCTTGGACAAAAGGGATTATCATTTCTGGGGTTCACCTCTTGAGAAGCTGTGGTTTCAAAAAACAGTGCTACAAAGGTAGCACAAAATAAAAATAAATGAAAATTTGTGAGGTAAAAATTGTGAACTGAACCACATAATGTATTTGATTTTTATTATGTCAAAGTCTCGTCTCTCATTGACCCAGTCGATCAAATTCGTACTGGCTCAGGCAATTTGGGTCTTGTCCTATCTTTATAAATATACTGTATAATCTCACAAACCAGTCTTACATTTGGTAATTTAGTGTATTTTGCAATAAAATAGTGGGTAAAATTATTTAAAACATTACCACATTGTAAACCATTAAAGCAAACAAAACAAATTGAAAGTTTCGGAAAAAAACGTTTTTGACACAGAACACCCTGCATATTGTCCAACAGATTTCTGCAGCATGGTGCATGTGTCTCTAAGCTCTCTGTGTCACATCGTCCAGCTGGTCCATCCATCCCCTCCAAGAAGGCTCCATACCCCCCAAGGGACCACTCCTAGAGAATGAGAACCCATCCACTATAACTATTTCCCTCCTGCTGCAGCTATAGCAAAAGATAATTTAATTCTGTCAACACAGACCAAAGTTTTCTGCGTGAAGCTGTTTCACCACTCATCCAAGTAGCTTCTTCAGTTCATCTGACAGAGATCTGGTGAGTCACTGCCTTATATCTGTCTACTACTAACCCTCTGGTATGACTAATATCACTGACCTTAGCTCCTTTCTTGCAGAGGAGGATCACGATGTCAGTGTGTCCTGCGGAGGCTGCCAAACACAGAGGCGTCATGCCGCTATCCGTGCTCCCGTCCACAGGCGCACCCATCTCCAGCAGCAGCGCCACCATCTCCAAATGTCCCAGATGAGCATGCACTGCCAGGATCGGAGCGTGACCCACCACTTCTGTGCACCAGGTCACACTAGCGCCACCAAGCATCAGCAAACGACTCACCTGTGGAATTAACAACCATCAACTTGGAATTCATTTTCTACATCTAAAAAGAAAATTTATTAAAAAGCTTTTTGTGAGGAAGTGATGGTAGCGCCGATTTGGTCAAAGGCGAAGGTTCTTGTTCTGGTAGATTAATCTGCAAACTCCAAATGAGAGGACAGAGTGTGCTTCTGAATGTGCACTTTTAAAGGCATCCAAAAACTACTTCAGTTGAAAGTTGGTTCCATTCTTGGACAGTGCATGAAAAAAGAGACCTTCTATACACCATATGGGTTTAGTCATGAAAATAATATGGAACGAGAGACAATTTTACTGAAAACAATAAATTGGAGTGCATGCCGACATTTATTTTTCCAATTGTTTTAAAATTAGTGTATAAGTGCACCCGCCCTGAGCCCAGTTTCCCATCTTTTAAATTGTATGTATGGTACAGTTTGCAACAGTAGCTCTTTTCTCCACTGCCCCGGTGTAGGACAAGAGTGTGTCACCTTGATGTTTGGTGTGTAGAGATTCCTGAGGGAGGCCAAAGCCGCGGAGAGACTGTCGGTGCTGCAGTTCACCCACACGGCCTGCAAAACACTGGACGACACTCCTGTCTTTTTACTCAGGCCCTGTGTGAGAAAGAGACAGGGAGAAAGGGAGGAAGGAAAAGAGAGAAACAGACAGAAGGGAATACAGAAGAGGGGAAAAGGAGAGAATTAAAGAGAGTCAGAGAGGAGCAGAGACAAGAGAGAGAACAGAGAAAGAGAGCGAGAGAGGGAGGAGAGGAAATACAAGCAGAGAGAACGAGGACAGGAAAGGTAGAGGAGAGCAAGAGAGTGAGATAAAGGGAGAGAGAAAGGAGAAGGAGAGAAAAAGTAGGAGAGAGAGGGAAAGGAGAGAAAGACAGAGAGAGAGAGAGAGAGAGAAAAAACAGAGAAAGATTGATAGACAAGAGGACAAAGAGATAAAGGAGTACATATGGAAGAGGGGAAAATGAAAAGAGAGAAAGAGAGAGAATGAAGGAGGGAGAAAAAGGAAAAGGAGAAAACAAGAAGAAAACGAAGGGAGAATAAAGGGAGACAGAGAGAGAGAGAGAGGCTCTAATTAACTCCAGAAAGGCTGCATGCTTTTACCGCGCTTGATCACAAATTTCATTAAAGGGATTATGATTGAGCAGAGAAAGAGGTCAAGAGTCCCAGTTTTACAAGAAATTCACAATAAATGAGAAAATATCGGAAAATGATGAACAGGTGACCAAGTTTCACACCAAAACTGATTACTGACTCGTCACAAGGACCTGAATTGAATTAGCTTTGTACGCGCTTTCAATTTAAGTGGATGACCTTTGGTGCATGTTATAATAGAGTCATGAAAATTCTATATAAGAAAGAAACTAATATATATTTTGTAACATTTGGTTTGTTAATTTATTAGGCCCCGACATGATTTCAGTTTTTTAATGCTCAAACCTGTAAATGTAAATCCATACTTATTTATTACTGAACTGTTAACAAAAACAAAAGAAAAAAATGCCATATTTTTGGTAAACTTAAGAATCCTCTTGAGTCTCCATGGGAACCTTGGGACTATTCAAAACCTGTACAAGATGTTTTAGTTTCTCTGTATTAGTTGCTTTTAAATATAGTTTAGTTTTATGTAAAAAAAAAAAAAAAATAAAAAAAAATTCAACTTTGATTTATGCTGGCCTTTGTTTATGCTTCAGGGCCAAAAGCAAAACAACATGAGAATTTTATCTTTTTCTTCTTTAAGTTGTTAAGAACCTCCGCTGTGTCCCTGGAGTAAATCAATATGTGCAGTGTTGTAGCCTTTTGTGACACTGACCAGTCTTTCAATGCAGTAGGAGTTTGTGAGCTTGAATTCATGTGCATGGATTGTGAGTGGGAGATTTAGGGACCAAGGTTGGGTCACTATTGTGCATGTTCTGATTTATTAATACAACAAATAGTACTCAAACCCTTAAGCGAGAAACGAGAGCTGGAAGACAGTAGAAAAAAACATTGTAAAAGCTGTACTCATTCCACTTCTGTTAGTTTTACTTAAAATTTTATTTTTATGCTACGTATTGTTAGTATTAGTATTGCATAATCAAAATTAGTATTGTTTTCTTTCAACATGAAATCAATTGTTAAAGTGATGAATCAGCATGGAAAAAGAACATCTTGTCACGAAAGATAAGGAGGATGATTCCAGCAGCCCAAACCTCTCTATAAATCAAATTATATCAGTTGGGTCATATGTTCTGTTACTTCAATATAGATAATCATATTTTTGGTTATTTTACTGTAAAATTAAGTGGTCCCAGTGTAGTACCTCTCAACATATCGGCTTTCATGTGGAAACAACAAACTTGTCCAGTCTACTCCTAAAGACAGTGTAACTTCAAAGGCTGTTTTCTTAAAATTCATTTTTCTCCCCTAGTGACATAACGATCACCACTTAAAGTAGCTCCTACACCAAACTGTACAATCTGGGACTCAATAAAATTTTGACGAAACGTACAGAAGGATCTTTTGATATCTAATTCTAAAACTGATTTATAGACGTTTTAAGTTAAAAAAATTAGGCAAAATTTGAATTTTTAGGACAATTTTCAGTCCAATCTAATTTACTTAAAAACGAAATAAGAAATCCAAAAATCCCTCCTGTACATTTTTTGTAACTAATATGTGTACAAAATGAACCGATGAATTTAAACCTGGTTCTGTCCATTTTTCAGTTTTATATTTCCCAAATATGTGCATTTTTGGCATCTCTACATGATGAAAAACATATTAACATATTTTTTTCTTACATTTATGTGAGTAAACTACAGGAGAAGTTTACATTTGATGTCGTTAAATTTAAGATTTTTTCCTACTCAACTGTAGTGTCTCACCTTAAAATGAAAAACATAATAAAAGTTGGTGTCACCTTAAATATATGAGCCTTGAGAATGTGGTGTCCCAGCTCCATCGTCTGTTGCCGGTTCAGTTTTCCCTCCTGTCGAGAGAACATGAAGGCCAGCAGTGCATGGCCACTCCTGGAAACAACGTATTAAGTCACCTTCTGCCACATGATCAAACGTATGCGTATGTAGCCGATCAACACACTGCATAGGCTCAGGCTGTGCTGCGTTATGAGCTTTGACCCCCTTACCTCGGGTCACAGAGGAAGTCGTTGCTCTCTCCATCTGCTCTCCAAACTAACCACTCTCTGAAGGACGGGTGACACAGCATACGAGTGCCGTCCCGTCGCCGGATCTACACGGCGGAGACAAGAACATGGAATTACAAAATGAAATCAGCTTTTATTCAAAGACTAAAGCAGGACTACTCAAGGTCTAACGCTGGTCTCAACCAACAATAAATCCATAACTAAATCAGAACCAAACCAGAACTAAATCAGGTCTGAATTGTGACTAAAACAGTTTAGAGCAATCTAATACATTTTTCAGAACGCTTGTCTTGTATTGGATCTATATCAGAAGTATAAGACCACAGGGTAATTAAAAAAGGTAATTTTCACTTTTCTTTTTTGCATTTTTTGAAAGTTTTGATTTGTATTTGTTTAGGTGTTTTAAACTTAAAGATTTGGGGGGGGGAGTATTATTTTGTGTTGAAAATTACATTGTGTGGTATCAAAATTGGTAAATTAGTGTCAGGCCAATTGAGCCTTTTGCTTTGTATCAAAATCAAGTTGGAAATGTTTGTATCTTGACAAAACTACTGTTGTGAAATTAAAGGTTGAGAGAAGCAAATACAAAAGTCGAAGAATAAAAAAAAAAAATGAGATGACTTTAAATTCAGAAACATCTTATTACAATTTATTCAGAACTCAACTGATTATTAATATGCTTTTAGTGTCACGCTAATATAAAGTTTGATTTTAAAGAGCTGATCACATGGACAGGAGTAGAGACTTAAGTAGAGACTTAATTAAGTCATCATGGTGCCAGTTGTAATGTTTCTTCTCCCAATAATCCCAAAACTAAAATTTCACATTGCGAATAACAATATGTTCACAGTTTTCAGTAACATGATCCTTCCACCACTTTGAGGACTGTCCTGATGTCTGATCACTCTGAAACCCCTGGATAAACAGGACAATAAGAAAACACCAACAATAACTTGAGGACTAAACCAAAAGTGAAGTGAAGTTCAAACCAAATTAACTTCTATTGAACAGACGAAGCAAAGAAAACTCGAGGAAGACCCAGTCCCTTTTAATTTCATCAAGCTTCATCAGAGACTCTCACCATGAATCCAGCCAGACTGTCTAATCTCTGCTGGAAGTCGGTCCACTTCAGCCCCCCGCTCACATGGCCAGCATTCAGCGCCCGGAACATTTGCTCGTCGGTCAAAGGGTGCAGAGATGCCAAGGCCACGTTCAAAACCGAAAGTATGCGTTCAAAGGCCTCTTTATCTGGGAAGCTTGCACGGCACATCAGCAGATAAACCTGAACCACAAACAGGAGCAGGAGTATGAGCATGAGCATGAGTATGAGTATTAGTAATGTAATGCAGGAATTTAAATATGATCATATTGTGAAAGTTGCTTTGAAGATATGCAGAATTTGGCCATCGAGTATATTGTTTAGAGTTTAAAAAAAAGCTACAAAAAGAGCCGATTAAAAATAAAAGTCAAATAATATTATGTTGTAAATTTTCAAATAAGGGTATATGGTGATATTTCTGCATTTTTGTGATTACTTTTGTAGACATTTCACAGTTTCTGATCATTAAACCTCAATTAATAGACCCTTTAAATGTGATGTCATAAAAATTCCAGAATGGAGGCGACTGGAGGCAAAATTAAGTACATTTTTCAATGATTAGCTCGCATTAGATCTAAATTGTACTGGTTTTAAGTGTTTATATTGGGAAAAAAGAAGGGTAGAAAGGTTTTCTTTTCAATAACAAACAATGGACAAAATACAATTTTAATAGTGTCTAATATATCTTTAGATAAAATGAAAAATGATTGTTTCTCCATCAAAAATACAAAGAGTTTATCAAACATAAAGTAAAATACAATAATAAATGTGTTTAAGCAGCTTTGATGTCACTCACATGTGTCTGAGTGGTTTTCATTTTCCAAAATCATATCATTTTTTTCATATTTTGTGACAATCTGAGGTTAAATCACAGTTTCTCCAGTGAAATCACATTATGTTGCACTTCACTTTTGCCTCCATTCCAAATTTAGAATGTTTTTGTTTAAAAGGTCTATAACTTTAACACATTTCTGTTGGATTGACACAATACCGTATTGTTTTCAGGATACTCCAAAAAATATCAATATATTCATTTTTGTCAATATTGCCCACCCCTTACACACTCAGTCAATGAAATCAGTCTGTAATAAGTTGAATTTTATAAATTCAATCAATTACAAAAATGGGTAAATCAAAAAACTGAATAATTAAATTTGGTTCTAAATCACTTTGTCCCTTGGAGCAAAGATAAATAGAACAACACTGTGTGAACTTGTGTCTAACTGCAAGCATTTACGGATACACATTCATGGAATAATACACATAAATCCTTAATTAGCAATGTGGGTTTTCTAATACAACTATAAACCTTTTGAACACTGGAGCAGAGTTTTAATTAGGTCTATTTAAATGAAGCCCATGTGCAAAGTCTTAGAAAAGTATATAATGAACATCTCTTGGTTTGGTTGGTTACATAGGCTTCAGCTTTGAGTATATTGCTTTTGTTCAATAACGTCTGCATATAAAGGTGGATATGAGTTTGCTTTGGATTAGGCTTCCATACATCAAACAGTGAGAAACCTACACCTCAGTTTAGCCTGTAGCAGCGTCGGATCAACACAGGGGCCGGCTAAGGCTCTACTGCTTCACTGCATGCAAAATAGAAATGACTCGCACATGGAATAAAAATTAAGTTAAAGCAGTCTGTATTTTCTCGCTGTTAAAAATGTACACTACACAGGAATAGCACCAAGTTTATTCCACAGTTTTAACATCTCTTCACTCTTGGTTGCACACACACACGCCATAAAATGCTAGTAAAAAGTGATTTGTGGGTTAGAATAGAAATAAATCAGATGTGAAATGACTAAAATTGTGATGAAATAGATAATTGAATCAACTAATTTAATAACTGAACATTTTAATCTATAAAAAAACCCAAAACATAACATTTACAGGAAGTTGTTTTTGTGAAGATAACTTCCAACTTGATGCATTTTGCTGTTATGAAAGCAAAATGTAACATGAATAATATAGACAAGGGCTGCAACAAACAATTATTTTGCTACTTGATTATTCTAGCCCAGACAAAGCTAAAGTAATGTTGCTTGAGGACATCTTGATCGAGTCGTCTTGCAGAGAAAATACCGGTAGATTTTTCATCATAAATACAAAATGTACATGTTTCTTGTGTCATTTGGGTTTAATTCTTACTTTCTCTGTGCCATAAAACAGCGTCTTTTAGCTCACTGCATGTCTGCGTATAGTACAGATAACAATTATTCAAATACTAAATGAAATACTATCTCAATAATTGATATGTTGTCATTTTGCTACATTTCATTTTGTGACTTGAAAAATATTCTCCATCAGCAGGTCATCATGTGTGCATACTTTACTTAAATCTGGTTAAATGTGTATGCAAATGTCAAAAGAGCATTATGAATAACTGGTGAACTAATCAGACAAAACAATAAGATAATTAATAATAGAATAATAAAAGATACATAGATTAATAACAGAATAATAGAATAGTAAGCAAAAATGATCATTATTGGCACTTATTATTATTGGCTCTTGATTAGATGCTGATCCGGCAGAGCTGAGTCCTATATTTACCCAGGTTTGAGAACGGCACAAACACCAAACTGGAATGTGAACTTGTGTGCTGATTTTCACCAGGCTTTAACAGCCCACTGTTGTTCGTGTGTTATTTAGCTGCTGAGTTATGCCATTTGCCTTTGTGCCATAATAACACATCTGTTGTTCTCTTCCACACGCAGTTATACAAAATTAAATGCCTGACAGTTTTACTTCTGTAACCGTGTACTATTTTCGTCATCTTGTAAAACCTATTTGATGTAGCCATTTAATCTTTTAGTGATGTAATCTGCAAACAGCACCTGGTTTTATGTGTTTTATTTGAGAAACACAAGCATGAACACCGGTTGTCACTTGTGCTCCTTTTGTGGCAATTTTACGGACATTGATTGCCTTTAGACAGGAGTAAAAAGTAATTTCACAGCACATGGCTCTCCAGGATGACACAGGATTACACTGGGAATTTGATACACAGACAATTTCTGACATGATAAACGTGTGCAATACCTCCCTTGAACATTGCTGGAACAATATGGAACACTATTTTGAGATAATAAGATAAACATAAAAGCAGGCATTAAAGAAGAACTTGATGCTATTTTAATTATTAAACGATCACATATGTAGATCATTGTATTTACAGTTTGTTCATTGTAATTGGAAATGTTGATCAAAAAACATCTTAATAACAGAAACAGGTCCATTAACTTGCTGTTTAAAACCAGAGAACTGAAAAACCCTGCCTCTCTTCATAGTGACATTTCACCAGCAGGCAGAGGATTTTCATTTACGTGTTTTTATTGCTGAAAATGTTTAAACACTGCATGCATGACCCTGTGTTGTATGTGCACAGAGATGTGGGCGGAGATAGGAAGTGGGTGAAAACAGAGCTAAAGCCTTGAATCCAGGACAATATAGGTTTACTCAAAGATGCGTGAATCAATCAAAATACAACTTTGAGTTAAACTTCTGATGACGGAATGCTGTTATAACATGGTTCATCAAGGTTGGATTTACATAACATGTCCCTATAAACTCACCAGCAGTTATGAATTTAAAATATGAAGTCATTATGTTCAAAATGCAGACGGAAAAAGGCAAATAGTTATGACACACTTTGATTAACTGATTAACTATGATCTGATGTAAAGGCTAATGATTATCTGTCTCTTCAACATTTTTGAATTCCCAGGACAAAAGCTCAGTTTACTTCTCCTTTCAGTCTATATGACAAGTTAGACGTCACAATTCACTAAAATGTAGTGAAGATGCTTATTAAGATTTTACAAAGCATTTTTCCTCTTTGTCCCCAGCTTGACTATTTTCGTAAAGTGGATAATGTTACTTCCTGGTTGGTCATGGGCAGCAGATATGACGTAGGTAGAGGTAATTCCACAACTGTTTCCTAGCAACCATTTTGAAAACAAAGGCCAAAATCCATATAAATTACACAATAGTTATGATTTGACAAAGTGTAATACCTGATAACACCCTTATTTTGTTGAATGACCGTTTAAACTGTCAGGAAAATGTGTGTTTTGACCTTTATTTTATTTTTTTAAATTTTCTTCACAAACTGCTACTTCACAGATGTCAACGATGATAAATATTTAACACAGGTGCCCTCCCACCAAACTAAGTCAGTATTAGAGAAAAACGAGAACCTGTCATATAGACTTTAAAGTAGTGCTATAGTATTTTCATAAGCCTCTAAATAAAATTCTAGCTAAACATATCACACAGTATTTGGGTCACAGCGAAGAACTAATATGGGTCAACCGTTCTCTAGTATTTGTTTGGTGAGGGCGGTATGGGGCGCCAAAAAACAAGCAAACAAGACAAACGAACAAAACAAACAGCAGCACAGGCCTCAGCAATGTGTGATTGATTCTTCGTTCAGCACCTACAATTCACATTACTTGCCAGACAAATAAAGGGAAAAATTTTAATAATAATAGTAAAGAAAAATATTATTACTGTGAGCTGTTTGTGTCCATGCATAAGTTAATGTCATGTGGATGATACCAGGCAAAGCAATAATATCTTCATGGAAACAATAAAGCAAACCCAAAAAGTGAATGCCAAATTTAGCTCCGTAACATTTTTGAGTTGAATTTCTCACCTCTGACAACGAAACGGGCACGACAAGATAGTTCCCTCCCTTTATGGCCAAGTGCCCCTTATGAAACAGGTCCAGAGTGAGCTGCAGGTACAGGACGGACCCGTTGCTCCGCGAGGACAGGTGGCTGCTGAATTTACTGAGCAGGAGCGGGTCCGGGGCGGTGCCTGTTGCCGTGGTGACGTTGGAGGCCACGCGAGCGCTGTTGTTGACCCGGTGGTGGATGTAGTCGCTGAGGTCGGCCCCCAGGTCACTGCTATCCGGCAAAATGTCCAAAGAGATGCCGGAAAAAGGGAGAAGAGTGGTGATTTCCTGCAAGAGAAGAGATAAATAAAACATGGATTAGATTAAGGAGGGCTATATGGAGTTGTGACATTTGGAAGTGACTTAAGTGAGAGAACAGCGAGCGGAGTCGGCAGATGAAAAAAGACAGAATATATTACTAGCTCAAAGTACTTCACTGCAATACAACAACAACAAATGTACTATCTAGGGCTATAGTCTTTTAGTCGTCTACGCAATTAATTAGTCGATGGTGTTTTAGTCGACCATCATTTTTATTAGTCGACTAATAATTTTATTTCGATTAAATGGATTTATATGACAAAAACAGCGAAAAAATTAAGATATGGAATGAATCATGAGTTTAATCTAATTTATATATATCTAACATATAAATACAGTGTTTCCTAGTACATTTCTGTATAAACTGTTCTTTTTTTGCATGAACTCTTGTGCAGTTGTACTTTTTTGTGTGTATTTTGGGTCAGATACAGAGAGATACTTCATAGTTTTACCTTTTTTAGTCTATTAATTGGTCAGTAGGGCAGGTCTTTAGTCGACCAAGAATTTCTTTAGTCGACGAAAGCCCTAGTAGTATCCAGTCATTTAGTTATACCTTCCAAGATCGAAAATTTACACAACATGATTCATACCCACCATTGTTTATTTGTGCATGTAAATAAACTCAAAGATAGAGCAGTCAGCATTCTAATGAGATTTTATTTTTTTCCAGAATGCCTGAACAAATTGACTGAAGAATCAATATTTCGGGAGTACTAAACATGGCCAATTGGATACTGAGGGAAAGGTCTAAGACTCGATACTGAAAGAAAATTATTTTAGACAACAAACAATATTTTCAATACTTTTATATATTTTTTAATGTAATAATGCGGTCTTATGCCAGATCTGGCAGTGGTCAGGATTCAGGACCATTCTAAAACGATATTCAGAAAAGCATGCTGTATGTATTTCTGTTTTCTTTTCAGTATCAATAGCAGTTGAAATGAAACAATCCAAATGTATAGTTTTAGTATAGATTAGTATTTGTTTAGATTTTCAGTCTAGTTGGTATCATACACTATTTGCAAGCATGTTTAAGGGTCAAAAATGCATTGTTCTGCTCTGGTTATCATAAAATGCGGTCCCAAAATCTAATCTAAACTTATATGATGTTAACAGCATCTGAATTTGAGTGTCTCCACAGTGAGCTCCAAGTAAATTTCTTCTTATACATGTCATTTCTAATAGTACAGCATATTCATTGCATTATCAGGACTAAACCAGTTCTAAATTGGGCCAACGGCTAATTGGATTAATCATGCCTTATTGATTATTGCAAAGATCACTGGTTAATTTTAATAATCAATTATCACTGTCTGCACAAATGAATTCTCTAAACCAGGATTAAACAAAATCAAGACCAAAAAAAAAAAAAAGCCCTCTCCACAGTCAGACTAAAATAGCATTAACACAAGGGGCTTCATGACCGGCTGCCATTTAAAACAAAGTGAATGTGTCTTCTGTGTCTTCCTCAGTGCATTAGGCAATGAAAAATTAAAAGCAGCATAATCAGGGCCCGTTACTAAGATGCCATAGGCTGAGTCACCCCGGGATACAGTGCAGTAATAGTGTGACAATGACTCAAGGTCCAACACTGCTCACAGGCATCGGATTTTATCTCCTCTCTCGCAATTTTCAACGTCACAACATTGGCCAAAACCAGCTCTAGCTGTAAAAAAAACCCCAAAACATCCACTCACAACTAATGGAAGATGACGTATAGCTTTGACGGCACAGAGCAGCCCCCAGTGGCAGTGTCAGCAGCAGTGATGTTAGACAGGCAAGCAAGAAGTGTTTCAGTTAGGGCTGTGCAATTTATCAAATTTTAATTAAGATCAAGATTCAGTCATTTCTAATCGTCCATGATAAGCAAGTCTTTTTAACAAAGAGATCTACAGCCACTGCTCTGTTAGTAAAAGCAAGTTGTTTGGTGCAGAATTCAGACTTTAGAATAGGAAGTAAGATTTGTTTGTGTTAAATGGCAATTATTAAAAGGAAATTGAAATAAAAGGGACATGCGTGTCCCTTTAAAACAATAAAGGACTTTTCTTTAAAGCTAGAGTGCCTCAGAGCTCCTCTTGTTTGTTCCTCAAAAAATGTACTGTATTGAAAATGAAAACATCAAAAAGTCTGATTTTACTCTTGATGTTCCTTATTAAGTCTTGATTAGCCATGATTTAGTCTTTTTGTCTCTGTTGAGTTTATATTTTTATGACTTATAAACATAATTGTTTTATTACAACTAAAATTATTGCGTTTAAGTTTATTTCAACATTGCAGTACTTAACAGTCATATTGCAATGATTTCTAAAATTATGCAGCCTAAGTACAAACTTGCCCTTCCAGAAGCCATTTTTTGTCAAACATGCACATGTTTTTAATACAGTACATGTAAAAATGTCTTTGGCATTGTGTTCTGTTGAGTCTTTGAGACAAAAGAAACAGATATAGAAAAAAAGGTCCTGCATTTTGGGATTTTAAGGTAGATTGTGTTATTTCATCTGAGCACAGAGAAATGGATTTTTGTAGCATTTTGTATTCTGTATTTTAATTGAACCGGCTAATCAAACCTACTTAGGTACATACAATTTCTTTTTGACTGACATGTGGCTGTAGGTGGGATCTTCTTATTGTTGCTAAGTAGTTGCTCAACTTCACGATAAAGAAAAGACCCTAAATGTGTTTTGTGTTTCGCCAAACAATAATCCAATTATGTAAAGCGCTGGCTGGCCCGGAGCTCCAGACTTTTTACAGAGTCTGGTAGTATTACATCCACTCAGGGCTTAATCCCGGAGGTTTGGCCAGTGCCATGAGGCAGATGCGGCAGGATTACCCACCGGATTGAGAAAATACATCAGACGGAAGTAAGCAACGCAGCCAAATGCCACGCTGCTTATATCGTGTCAATAAATGTAACTCTGACTTCATCAAAGAGGGAAAGGGAAAACAACCAAATTTAGAGTTGCTAATTTAGGTGAGGAAGCATTTGGTTCACAAATCTTGCCCTTTTGGCACTGAAAGCACTTCATGACTATTTATATGGGTGATTAAAACAAACAAACTGCCTATTTAACCAATCGTTCTCTGTAGCATAGCGAGAAATACCTAATGTAGAGGTGGGAGATTTATAATGCCGACCACTTATTATCAATATAGTGGTTTTGAATTTAGAACTGCAGCTTAGTGACTATGAAATTAAATCACTGACTATTTTAAAGGAAAAATATGATTTTTTAAAAATTGTTTTAGACATTCTGAAGTTAATTTGCCATCTCATGTTTTGAAACAAACAAACAAAAAAATGTTTATTATTAAATATTTCATGTTTTCCTCAGGAGTTTTGAAACACTTCAGTGCATCCAGCCAGTAGACAGGGCCAAGCGCTTAGCTATATTATCTCTAAAAGCGAATGTGCTAAAGGCAACTATCAAGCTAGCAGCAGCAGTTATCATGTTTAGATGGAAGAAATGTTCAGAAAGAGTCTGGCGATGATTTAAGGACTTAAAACAGCGAACGATTCTTGGATAAGTGACGTAGATGATCCAAAAATACGTCTGAAAATCCAGGAAGTTCAGCAGGAAGTGTATTTGATGCTCAGAGGGGGGAGCATTTTCAAATAAACATTCATCAAAAATGTGTGAATGCAACTGAATGCTGCTTCAGGTATGTTTTTGATAATGGAACGGATAATGGTTAAAAGCTCAAAAAAGTCAACGTAGCAGAATATGTGTCATTTAATGACTGTTATTTGGAATATACACACTAAAAAGCAAATTCTAAACAAAGACATCTGCATTATTAAATGGAAATGGCATCAAACATTAATCCACTTGGGATCTAGAAACCCACAGCCAGCATAGTTTATTATTATTATTATAAATAATAATAATGCCTTGCACTTGTAATACATTTTACAGACTTGTCGAACTCTCTCAAAGCGCTACACTGCTTCACCCGCACTCGGTGGTGGTAAACCATGGAGCCACAGCTGACGGAAGGGAGGCTGCCAATCTGCTCCATTGGCCCCTCTGACCACCACCAATCATTCAAGGGTGCACCACTTTCATACTAGCCGCTGTGAATGAAGTGTCTGGACTAAGGTCACAAAAACGTTTTCTCCAGCTGCCCCACTGAGGCACCTGGTGTTCCAGCAGTCTCCCATCCAAGTACTAACCAAGCCCTGACTTGCTTAGCTTCTGAGATCTGCCAGAATCAGGTATCAACAAGCAAGTATGGCCTTTTGCAAGTTTAAAATTTAACTTAAAAATCCTAAATAATTATTGCAATTAGTTGATTTGATATTTGATTATTATTTGATTTGGATAATAAATAAATAAATAAATACAAGTTGCAGCCATATGTGAAAAAACAATAAACTTAAAGTGTAATATTCGAATCAACATTAGAAATGTATATTTCTGCACTGCATTTTTGGGTCATTTTACACTACTGTGTTAAAGGTACAGTCTATTCACTTTTGTGCAGAATTGGAATCTTTCTAATTGATGCAAACATATGATCAGATTATTGCTATTATGGTCTTGCCTCCCCATAGATATCCCTGTAACTTGACTTGGTGGTTTCCATGGAGATACTAGATAAATTGAATACCTTACAGTGGAACATTCTAGGCAAAGCAATAACATCTCCATTGACACAAACAGGTGGTGGACCCTCCACCAGGAACATTACATCTTTAATATCATTATCAGGTATAAAACATGTGCTTTTATGAATTAAATAGGTTGAACTTACCAGAAGGCCTGTCCTGACAGTTACCACCAACTTGAGCCAGTGTGGAAATTTGGAGATTATTTTGGTGATGAAAGCTGCAATGGTGTCGCCATAATCTGGTTTATGAAACTCTGCCTCATTCAGACTGTCCACCAAAATGATATAGTCCTCTTCAGGCAGCCTCTTCTCTGGAAACAAAGGCAAAAGGTACAATGAACTTGGATCACTCTGGAAATTTTAGAAAATCTGTTGCAATTTGATGTTCCTGCAGACCCAGATATGGTGGATGGGTAATTTTTCTGGCAGAATAGTTGGGTTTCACCTGGCAACGGCATCTGGGGATCCATCCAAATCACACATTTTGTCATGTTTTGTAAGATGTGGTGATGTTTTGGAGGTAGGTGGAAGAATGTGGTGAGGTGTAGGCAGAATGGGTAGCTACTAGAAACCAATGCATAATTGATTTAAAAGCAGTGTCATATCATTTTGTACAATTTGTATCTGTAAAATCGCTGTCTTCAGCAATACTTCATCCAAATCTCAGCTAACATGTTAAAAAAGAGCAGAAACTGAGCAAAGGAGCAAAGGGGAGAGACTTGTGATTGACAGATGCCAGCAACATCCTCCAACTACAAACAACACAAACAAGAGTCGATGTGACGTGAGACTGGCCTTGGTCTCTAAAACGGGTCTTAGTATTGTCTCGGCGTTGAGGGCGTTTGGACTCGGTCTTGACATAGACTTGAGGTCTTATACTCAACGTGCTTCTCAAGACAACGTTTCTCCTCACCTTTGTCTCTCTCTGTGTATAGTGCACATAGGCTGCTCCCTCAAACCTGATTAAACTCGGAATAAAAACATCCAAGTTAATTCTATAGCCAAAGGTCTGGGGATAGAAAGTTGAGAGCAGAAGTTTGCAAAAATAAAAGTGTGTATTTGTCTCACATCAAAATATCACTGCATAGCCATAGCCTGTAAGATAATGTAACTCCAGCTATGAATGCAAAATAAAAGTGTAGTGTGTGTGTTAAAGCAGGTCTCTATAAAGTGCAGGTAAAAGTTGTTTTGGAATTCAATCCCAGCCAGCAGTAAAGCAGAAATGTTAAAACGTTTGCTTTGAAACACAACACGTAAACACACAAATGTTGCGTTTCCATGCTTTCTGGGAACATTTCTTTACATTGACTTGCATTCATTTCCTAGAGACTGATCCTAACCAGAGCCACTACTTGCCTAACCTTAATCTAATTTAACTTCCCTCATAATGTCATAACTTTAAACGTTGTCGTTGATCAAATATTAAACGGCTTTATGTAATGGAGGCCTGTTTTATTTTTATTAATTGAGAGTATGTTTAGGTTTCAGTCCCAACAATTGGATAAATACCTGCACGAAGACACACACACATACACAAACACACACGCACACGCACACACACACACATAAAGCCCCCAATCTTTTTTTAATCTTTGAGTGAATTGTTCTATGAAGTGTTGAAGTGGGTTTTAACAATGTGTTTGGGATTAAATATTGATTTTACAGAGATATATACACTGCTTATGAGTCCCATATTAAGTTACTTGAGTAAGTAATCCTCAAAAGGCATACATGTGTTCTGCGTGTGTAAGAATGAGAAGTATAAAAAACTTCAAAGCAATTATTCATTTGAACATAAAGTTTAAATAGACATATGCTTTGACAGTTGGTCTGGAGCCAGGACAAAGCGTGCTTTGTTTTGCAGCTCGTCACATGCTGCGAAAAACACCAACTGCTGCTATTGATTACAGTCTGCTATAAAGAGGAGCAGAGGCCGCTGTAGTTTATTAGGCTCAAACTGAACGTATCCATCACGCTTCAGATGATCCCGCTGTCACCCCTCACCAGAGAGGACTCGTACATCCACGCTCTCCATTTTAGCCTAATAGAGACTGAGAAGACAAAACACCCCTCTTTTTACAGAATGAGCGCCCGGTCATCAATCTAGAGCTGTGGCTTCGACGAGTAACACCAGCTGCGCCAATGCAACCTTCACAGCGGCTTCTCAGACGTCTCCTGCGACCTTGAAATCATGTGGGATGCTGATGATGATTCACCGGGGCAAAAATAACACACATCATTCCTCTATGTAAATGACCTGACATCTGTTTCACACTAGCCACGGTCTCAAATCGCTGACCCTCACCATGCGGGGAAATAATCAATGGCCCAGTCATGAATTCATTAATGGGTAATATCACACAGGAGATTGCAGTGGGCTTCCTAATTGCAGTAGGACGGAAGCAGACACCGTAAAAGTGGTGCTATTTTAAACTTTAAAAGCTCTTTAAAATTGAATATCACATTTGTCTTTGATTGTGTGTGTCTTACCTTTGCGTAGAGAGGCTAAAGGCTCCAGGACGCCCTTCTTAAAAGCCGAAAAAGGATCTTGGACACAGGAACGTAGACTTAGTGCATTTTGGATTTGTGGTTCTTGGACCAGCAACTCTCTGTAGGGGGTGAGCTGTGGTGCTCTGGCAAGCAGGGCGGCGATACTGTGCACAAACTCTGGGACAAGGCAGGTGTATGTGTTGTCAGCCTGACAAAAATGATAGGCCACCACCTGAAGAAAAAACATATAAGAGCAGGACATTATTAACATGAATTAAAATCACAATTGTCTATCATATTTGAAATTTTTTGAAACAAAACTAACCCTAGGCCTTTTTCTGGTTTGATACTGGTACAAAAGTCAGTACAAAAACATTTAAAGAAGAACACTCCCATATAGATAGTAAGTGTAGATAATAACAGTAAAGTACTAATTAAGATAAGATAATCTTTTATTGTTTCCCATAGGGCAAATCTGTCTGCTTACATCACCAACACTGTGTACAAAATACACAGTCAACACTCACCATTAAACAGTGAGACAGCAAGAGACCAAAATAACCAAAAGCAATACATCGTCAGCCAGCCATTAAGTGACTAATTATGATTTAATAATCATTAACTTATACTGAACACATATACACGTATATACTTGTATTTTATAGTGTATTATGAGCCCATAAAAGAACCATTAGAACAGACTAAAACATTTCAAATAGTGAAATGCTGCTGAGTCATGTCAGTTGTTCAGCATCTCGTGGTGAGACCACACTTAAGCTTCTACAGTAACAAAAACAAGGCGATTAGTTCTGACAGCCGCTGAGAGGTGAGCTGGTCTCAACAATAACTACTGTGATTTTAAATATAGGAGTGAACAGCAGCAAGAAACAACAGAGTCACACAAATGGGCACTCAATGTCCTGCTGATCGAAAATGGTGTCTTTCACAATAGTGTCATTGTTCAGATAATTTCACTCCAGTGAGTTTTGAGTGAGTATGCCCATACACAGAAACAATCCGCTGAAGAAGCACAGTTTTACTCAAACATGTGACAGATGCTAATGACGCTGCATATAACAATAACAATATGATTTCACACAACCACAATTTTATTTATTCCCTTCACTGTCATGTACTGGACAAAGCTCCTGATTTACTGATCAATCTAAGTTCTAACTCACACCTTCTGTCCTGAGCTACGAAAGATGTTTTAGACTTGTCCAACAGTGAATATGGTACAAGCTTCATGACAATAACTGTGTAAGGCTGTATACATGCTTTTAATATTATTGTTTAATCAAAAGAATCATCGTCAAATGGAAGTCATCAGCAGTGAAATACACTTGAGTTTCATGTAGCTTTGTTCACATGCAAACAAATGATCTAATAATGATTTTTCTTGTTTGGAGTTACATTTGAGGAGTAATCTGATTTCTTTCTCATTTTTATGGAAATTATGAAAAAAACATATTCTTAAAGTAAAGTAAAAAACAATTATTGTATTTGGAAGACAAAGTACCATACCTACTACTTACCTAACAGTTACCTACAGTTACACTACCTAACTCAAAAAAACATTTAACTGACACATGTCACCAGGTGTTTGAATGATCACATTTATCTTGTTGTGCATGTAAACACACAACAATAATTGTATGTATTTATGGGGTTATCAGATAAATCTAGTTTTCTAGTACTCAGATTTTTTTCTGGACTTGTAAAATTACCCAGCGAAAATTACGTTGGGTGATTTCACTGCAATAGTAACCTTGCAGTCCTAGTCCTAAAGTAGTCTAGTCTGCATGTCCGATTATCATTGATTTTGAGAGAACATCTTCCATCACCAGTCTCACTAGTTCCCATGGAAACTCTTATTGAGGCCAAGTTAGTAAATTTAGCAGCTTCCATGTCATTTCTGTGATGCAATCAGCAGCATGCTCTACATGTGCCCGACGAGAGACAGGGACACTCCGTTTCGTGACCCTTTTAATCACTTTAAAAGTATCAGAGAAGGCTACAACAGCTCTGACTCTAACTAAACAAATCGTGATGCAGACATACCCCCCACCACCACCTCCTCCCACCCATTGTTTATCTGTGTGTGCTGAAAGGCTGCAATCAAAAACACAAATTAAAATCTAGACTATGAAAACAGCCATGGCTCAAGACTGATTGTGGATGATTTATTAATATTTCTGTCTTTGTCTGTTTAACTGCATGGGGCGGTAACCAGCTTAGCAACAGCAACGATCTCCTCTTCTGTTCAGAGGAGCACTGTCTTTGATCAAGGCCACAGACTGCAGCAGAATCTCTGAGAGCTTCTGCTGTGCATTATGGGAACAACAGGTATATGCCAAGGTACACAAGTTGAAAAGCGTTCAAAGGAAGATGCTTTTCGAAAGTTTTAAAATAATATTATGCATTTTTTCATATTGTTATTCTCTTTAAACATGCTCTTGAGTACCTTAAATTTGCCATCTCATGTTTTGAAATAAAACATTATTTTAAAATCATGGACTAAATGAAAGGATTTCTCTGCTGTGTGCAATGACACTTAGTGAGAGCATCCAACCAAAAGATGGTGCCTAGTGCTATACACAATTTAGGTATGTTAGCACTTTAAGACACATAACAATTAGGCTAGCAGTAGCAGTTATAGTGTTTCGATGGCACAAATGGTCAGAATGAGTCTGGCGATGATTTAAGGACTTAAAACAGCAGAAAATTCTCGGATAACTGAAGCTGAAAAAAATATGGATCAAGGGAATTCAGCAAGAAGCATTTTTAACGCTCGGAGGGGAGAGGGTTTTCAAATAAACATTCCTCAAAACAGCTGAATGCAACTTCATATTTATGAAGACAGAACATTGTTAGAACATGATTAAAAGCTCAAAAGTAGCAGAATATGTGTCTTTTAATCAAAGTTCTCAGTCACATTTGTTTGTGTTAAGCTTATGGGTGAATAATGATAATGATATTCAGATTTTAACAATGCATCAGGATTGTGCTAAAATGCATAAAACACAAAAGGGCCATAATATGAACCACAGAAGGGCAGGTGTATCACTTATACCCTTGTTTAGAAGATGACACAAGCCATTTCTGTTTTTTTTTCCAAAGTTGCCTTCCTTCGGTTTTGGTAATGCCGTTGTTTTGTAAGTCTAGTTTCTTTGTTTTCTGTTTTGTTACATATAATTTCAGATGATACAATCAATATTCAGATTTTCCATAACTTCAACACAACAATTGCAATATTAGACATTTTTTGATTCATCTCCTATTTCTAGGTAAACTGCTACAGAAGCCACAGTAAAAATGTACTCACTAGACAAACACCAGAAATAAGTTATTACTTGAGTAATTTTGGATTAGCCTAAAGTGATGGCCTGGAAGAAAAGACCAAACTGTAGAATAAACACTTGATTTCAATAGTCAGAGATATTTGCTGGATCATGTAAAAGTATTTCCTTAATCCTCTACCCAAATCAAGACGACAGAATGTGTTCCAGCAGATGGGTGAACAAAAAAGGCCATGGCCAACACCGACCAGCAGGAAAACCTTTATAGTAATTTCATGAAAAACTCAAAAGTAATAACTATATTTGTATAGGGCAGACAGTAACAGTGTACCATTTTTATTTTATTTTATTATATTATATCAAATTCCCGGGGTGCACGGTGGCAGAGCGGCTAGAGCTTCTGCCTCTCAATAAGGAGATCGTGGGTTCGAATCCCAGACCACCCCAACATCGTGGTTTCGAATTCTGAACCACCCTAACATCACACGATCTCTCTGGGTGGATGGGGTGGATGACTGTGTAGGTTAATTGACAACTCTAAATTGTCCCTAGTGTATGAATGTGAGAGTGAATGGTTGTCTGTCCTTGTCTGTCTCTCTGTGTCAGCCCTGCGACGAGTTGGCCACTGTCCAGGGTGTACCCCGCCTAAGGCCCAAAGTCACTGGGATAGGCTCCAGTCACCCGCGACCCCTAACGGGAATAAGCGGTAGAAAATGAATGAATGAATGAATATCAAATTCCCAATTGGAGAACAATTTAAGGTTCTATTATCTTATATCTTATCCCTGGTGTATAGAATTTCTTTCCAGTTATTTTCATATTATCATCTAATAGTTCATGGATCCAAAAAATGACTCAGCCTTTTTGCTTGGATCAGCCAGATGGCCCACTCTGTTGTTATTTGTTGACTGTTGGAGCAGCACTGATTCATGATTAAGGTGGGACCATCTAAACTCCTCTGCGTTTGTGGAGGCTAATCCCTGCAGAGCGACCTGGTAGTTACTCGATTACACGACATTTAAGTCAAAACATAAGGCTAAATTAAAAGGTTTTGAAGGTGAAGAAGCCATTATCATAAAGGCTGTTCATTAACATTACTTATGCATTTCCCTCTTATGTGGGATACATCCTTGATACTACCACATACAAGACAAACCATTTACTCTTAAAATAATCTCTGCCCAGTAAATATTCATATTCAAACCAGAGATATAGTGAATCGCCCATCTCAAAAACTGCACTGAAATCCATTTGGTAAATGTTATGAGAACAAAGAAAGTGAGAGAGAGGAAAAATCACCAGAGATTTTAGGACAGAAGCACATGCAGCGTGCAACAACAAACATAAATCCCTTGTGCTATGCATCTTTGGTCAATGAGTAACATACTTTTTCATATCAGAAACAAATACATATTTACGTTTTAAAAATTAGCATAAATTGTATGTTGAGTGCTGTTTGGGGCCACCCGTCAAAGTTTAATAGTGATGAACTAAAAAAAAACAAATCTAGACTGGGTCAAACTGACCTGAAGATAATATGAGAGAGATAATAAACTACTGTTTATTTTTGTTTATTTGGTGGAGATAGTGCATGTTGATGAACATACAGTACATGATATACATGCTGTAAACACAACTGATTGAAGCCTTGGGCTAATTTCCATGCGTTGTCCTGCATCCACTCTCACAACACACTCTCTCTCATACACCCGGACCTTACTGCTGTGAAGTGAGAGCGCTAAACGATGCAATACTGTGTCGCACTTTTTAAATGTTGCCACACCTTATCCAAGATGGCTTCTCATCTATGTCTAATCATTTGCCTAAAAAGGGAGAGGCTGAGATGTTACAGTTTGTATTAAAATCTCTGGTGTTATAAGTAAGGTTGTCAAAATAAAAAAAAGATACCTATTAATACAAGTTTTAGTACCGATTTGAGCAAGTACCAATACAAAATGGAAAAAAAAGAAATCACATTAACATGACAGATTTTGACTTTTCCTGAACAGGTTTAAAATGATCTTTATTTGAGTTTTATCAGAACTAGTGGATCAAATGATGAAAAGTACTAATGGAGCATTTTTTATTATCTTTGTCGAATTGAAATTGGTATAGAGAACCAAGCCTATTGAAATGTTTGTATTGTGACAACACAAGTTGCAAGTCTGACAGTGTGCAGAAGATTTCCTCTCTTTTATACTTGGCCAGCAGAATGTGGACACTTTTTAAAAGAAGTATGTTCCAATATACAATACAATATTGGCAACATCTTCTTTCATCTATTTCTTACCTTATCTAGTCTAAAACAATTCATACTGAAAGTGTAAACCCTTCAGTTATGGTTGATGTTAGACGCAACTGTTGTGACTAAGCTCTGCGAAATAAATGTGACATAAACAACTTTCAAAGACAACATGCTTTACAAGAAAGTGCTCTGCTCACCTTTGCAGCGAGCGCTCTGACAGCCTTCCTCTTGCTGTCACTCGCACCAGCGCTGAGGTTGGACTGGGACTCAGCTGTTGGTTTGGATCCTGATTTTGAGTGTTTATCTCCACCTGCACACAGCCCGAACACACACACAAAGCTGCCATTTACACTTGTTAAAAGAAGAAATCTCTAGCATCGGTGTTGTCATTTAATTAGTGTGTAACTTGAGAACTCGACATCAAAAGCACATCAGCTGGCAAAAACAGTGTTATTATCATCCCACTATGATCAGTAATTTTAATTTCTTTGGACGTCAAGTCATAGCACACCTTCTGTTCAATGTAAATCAAAATGATAGACCAGACGATATCAATGAATAATGCAGTGATGCAGGACAACCTGATGGCATCACAAGCTTAGAACTCAAAGAGCAATTCCTGCAAACGTTTCTGCTCTTGACATAGGGATGGATATTATTTTACCAGTATTCAAATGATACTTTAAAATACTGAAATCTGAACTAGACTATTTACTGTAACACAATTTGAAGTACAATAGATTGTTTCAGAATACTGAATTTACGAAAACCCTTCTCTAAATATACAATATCGTAAAAAAATAAAAAAATAAATAATTATAATAATCTTACAGAAATGTCCCCACTACTGCAAAGAGTGTTTACAAAGACTGAATCTGGTCACCTCGTGCTCTGCCGCGCCTTGAGGCTTCACTCTTTGATTCTGCAGAAATCCACAATGTTTTTCAGTTCCTTTTCGTCATAAGCAGGCATGTTTGTTTTCATACTGACAAACCATGCGTGTCCCTGATTGGCTAATCCACCTGTCAATCACACCAACCTGAACTCGTAGACATAAACAAAAAATATTGTTCCATCTCTCATTTATTGAAGGATAAGTCAATACAGTAATTATTGTGACATATATAGGTGACTTGCTATTATCAAATGAAACTGTATGGTGTAAATGCAATGAACAGTGCCTTAAAGAGGTAACAAAACCATATTGCACAGTCAGGTGACAGATGTCCAAAACTTTTCATTTTTGATTATAATTAATTAATCTAAGGATCATGCCAAACCATTGGATTATTTAAAAGGCCAGGTGTGGCACAATCTCACAAAAACACCAGTTTGGTTACTTAATCTTGTGTAATTCAGCTTTTGATTGTGTTGTTTTAAAAATATTTTTTCTGTCAAAGTTGCGGCAGCTGAAGTGGTGCCACTCATGTAAAAAGGGGAACAACAAACTCCCATCGCTCACACAAGTGCAATCAGCACAGTGAACCTCAGGGGAGGACTTGAAAGAAGAGTGCATGACCCAGTTACACCCTCGGCCCAAAAAGTGCTAGACCTCACAGCACAGTTTAGGGAGCGGGAATTCAAGTTTTTTACTGACAAAAAGCCTGTACAGCCTTTTAAAATATTTTCTGTAGTGGAATCTAGCTGGATTTGATAATCAATCTAAGATCAAGAGGTAAGAAGCTTTCCTACTTAAATGGCAATAGCTGTAACATGTGCTCTAACAATAAAATCATTGACAACTGGGATCCCATTTACTGTAATAAATGGATATACCTTTGATTTTCAACTACTGTGCCAAGGAAAATCAGCATTCCTTGAGGTATTGTGAAGTGCACTTTGAAAAACTACATTTATTCAACCTACATTCATGTCTTAATAAAGCATGAACAAAGACTTAATTCATCATTTATATAAAGAATGATTTAGGCTTAGTAATCTACAATAAATGACATTTAACTTTTAGTTGAGGGCTAGATGTTCGGGGATTAATTAAGTAGTTACTAAGTCTGAATCATTCTTAATAAACTATTTGTTCACTACAAATTAAGTCTTTGTTCATGCGTTATTATGGCCCAAATATAGGCATTATTAAGTGTCTAATTTGAGTTAAAGCAGAACTAAGTAACATTTTACCTTATCAATGTCTTTGTAAATCCCTGTGGTAGTTGCATTTATCTTTTCGGGGCGTTTGAAGCTCTGTCGTCTCCCCCTGCAGTCTCTGGGAGGACAGCTAGCCATGCAACATTTGCCAACATCCATCCAAAGACAACTCTAGTGAGAAACTCTGGCTCTTTTTAAAATATATGGCAACATGAAAAGTTTTTTGTGCGTCATTGTACCTCTTTATTTCAAGATATTTCAAGAAAAAGCAGTGTATTTTCACAAGAGAGCTGCAGGGGGAGCTCTGTTGCTAAAGTTACTTAGTTTTGCTTTAACAGATTCACACATACATTGTGTAAAGTATATACATTATAAAGATATCATTTTACAATTTTGGAGTCCTGAGCCAACTTATGAACATGAAATATAAGCACAACAATCATTGCAAAAGCCAGACACAGGGGCACGGACCTTATGTGGAGGGACCTAGAACTTCTACTAAAAGGAACATTAACTAAAAGGAATCTGCTATTAATTGTAGTAAAAACAGTCCAAGGACCCGTACTAAAGAGCCGGTGTGTTTATGCCTTACATTTAGGTGATGCTCCTGGGCTGTGGGGGATGCTGGTCGCTCCCTGTGGCGTGCGGAGGCCGTGGCAGCTGAGATTGACGAGCTGCCAGACGATCGCGGTCTTCCCTGATCCAGCGTTGCCCACGATCACCGCCCCGCGCCCCTCACAGCTGCTGCTCTTCTTCAGGACCTCCTCTAGACGCACAAACAGCCAATCACGGCCCACGAACGGAGTGTCAGCCGCCATCCCGGGGACTTCGAATAACAAGGGCTTCAGCATGATGTCAGCTTGTTTGAAAAGAGCCAGTTTACCTGAACAAAAGAAAATTATAAAAAAAATATTGTGTTACGCTGCACTAAGTAACGTTTGTGGAGCAGGGTCTGCCACCGGCCTGTAGATGTAAGTGATTTAGGTGTATGGGGTAATGTGGGGACAGGGTGGTTGTTTGGGTGAGTTCTGGGTATTGTTTTGTTTCTCTTTGTATTACAATTTTTGTATGAAAAGGGCATTATAAATAAAGTTTGACTGATTGACGTTGCCGTATGTGTCCCATTTAGTCCAAACTCTGTGAAATAGGTCAATTTTCAAATTAAATCTAAATGTTATTTTTTTATTATTTTTTTTTTCTTCTTCAATATCATTTTTAACTGTAAAATACATATAGACTGCTCACTAGAAATGTTATATAGTGCACCTTTCAAGAAGAATGAATGTAAAAGAATCCATAAATTGATACATAATAATAGTATTGATAGTGGTTGTAAATCTTGCAGTTGAATATTAATTATACGATGTCAAAAGTACAGTGTGTATCAATAAAGTAGTCTAAGTGCTAGTTAAACCAAACGCCTCATTCATAAGAAAAACAGAATAGAAGGGCTGAGTGCTGAAGTGGGAGCTAATTCATTAGTCATTTGTGAGCTGTTTAGGACATGTAGTGTAGTGTTACTCATTCAGAGTTCACAGATGTTTCAGCGTGCTATATTTACCCATTTTAACCCCAGGACAAACCCCAAAATACCTTTGGAGTCGTCATTTGTGCGCCCAGCTGTGTGGTGTTTGCGGACAGACGCTCGATGTCCCGAGGGCCGATGGTTGTCCAGAAAGCTCAGATCCTCTAGTCTGGTGGTGCTGGTAGCTGAAACACATTAAGCCCAATTATTTAGTTAAGATTTGTAATATAGGGTGAATAGGGGCAATTCATTAACGTTTTATTTTACATTAGAGGTTTTTATAAGAATGGAAGCAGACTATAGTCTAACAAAACTGCTGAAATGCTGTGTAGCCATGGAAACCCCAGATAAACTTGGTGTTTCAGATAAAAACAGTGACCTTGGTGTAAGAAGAGGCAGAAAACAAACTAAAATATGATAATAAATTTAATCCTGAAACAACAGCAGCAGAACATACTGTATTTTCACAAGAATAAATATGTGTTTGTGACCAAATAATCATCTCCATGTCATTCATTATGTCCTCACTGAACCTCGTCTTATTCCTTAGGACATGCTGTACTATACACCATGTAAAATCAATACATGTTTTTATTGCATTATGCTGCTCTACAAGAAATGTAGATCCGCGTCCAAGCTGAGCTACATATGTTTTATTGACTGACATAAGATCCTATGCAATATATGCAGTAAAGAACATTCGGTAATGAGGAGCAGAGAACTAGCTGCAACAGTTGTTTGCTCCCACATTTGCCCATCGTCCTCCCACTCACAATCAAGAGTTTATAGGTCAGCCAAGAGCTTCTGCTATGCACAGCTCAAGATATTCAACACCAGATTCAAGTAGTCTTTTGAGACATAAAGCGTTCCTACGTTCGACAAAAATGTACTAGTAAAAACCGTAATAACGTAAAGCCAAAGATAACTGTAAGTTTATGTGAGGTTACCAGATCCACATAACATTATGGGCCTGAATTGAAGGAATTGGAGTAGAACGTTCTTTTCTGTTCTGTTCTGACGTGACTAGTTGATTCTTATAATTTAAGTAATGATAAATGTATATCATATATATATGGCTTTTATCACAAGCTAACTATTATTTTCAGTTCAGTTTATTTATTTGAGCATTTGTCACAAAATTCATACAAACAAAAGCTCAAAAGGAGTAAGCAGAAGTAGAAGTACTTGAATGCTTAACCCCGCGTCATATTCCATAAATACACAATAAACTGTTGGCAACTGACAAAAATCCATTCATATTTATATTGATACATAAGATTCACATATTCAGACAACCAGCCATGCTCATGCTCACGCACACAGCATGTGCATGATCATGTATGTGATTGAGTGTGTGAGTGTGTATGTTGTCCATGTGTGCTCATGCCCACACACACAGATTCGTTGTATTTGTAATAATATTATACTTCTCTGTATGTTTTTACCATGGTGTGCATGTGAAGCACTTGAGGCAGCTGGTGTTGTTGTAAATGCGCTATAGAAATAAAGTTGACATTGACATATTGACATATATGCTATAAGGGCACCACTGGATTTAGCTTAGAAGGGATGTTGCACTCTGTATAGAAAGTGATTGATAGAATTTTTGATTACACATTTCATTACACATTTTTTGTCTAATTGAAAATCTGAAAGTTCATCAAATGTTTTGATTTCAACATTTCAATTTGAGATCCATGGTTAGCGTTAGTGGCCAAAGTTTAAAATAAAAATGAGGATTGAAAACTGTGCCTAAATCTAACAAAAATGTGAGAAATAAAAGGCAAAATAGTATCATCAGTGTCGTTCTGAATCCTTGAGATGGAGATCCACAAGCAATCAGGAAACGGAAAAGAGGAGAAGAATGTCAGGTCAGGAGAGACTGTGCAACAAATCAGCAAGAATGAAAGTGAAGATGAACAGGACGGCGGTGAGACCAGATGATGTGCAGTTTTTGTCAAGATGTTCATGTAAAAGAGGCCGACACAGTCTCTACATTTAAGACCAGGCTCAAAACGTTCCTCTTTGAAATAGCTTATGGTCAGGCCAGTTAGGAACAGAAATAAAAACCTACAGTTTTAGCTACGCTGCCCTTGGAGCAATTCTGCTGGAGAAGTATGGCAGCTTGAACACTATCCTCTGGTTCTTCCTACTTTATCTATCAACAATATTTAATATTACTTCAACTGTAGTCTGTTCATTGCTGTTCACATGTTTCTCTTTCTCTCCACTTCCCCCGGGGAGTGGAGACTGTTTCAGACACTGCGGCGGCTGCTCCAGTGACGACCCCCCCACCCCCATCTGTCTGGAGGATCGATCTCTACACTGGACGATCTATGCGCCACCCGCCTGGAGGAACTCCCTCAACCCTGGATTAGCCACACCTCGTCTGCCTGGACGAACTCCATCTACTTAGATTAACTGTTCCTCATCTCCTGCTGGAGGATCTCTCTACACTGGTGGACTGCTCCTCGTCCGCCTGGAGGAACTCTTTAAAGCCACCTCCCTCTTGAGTGGTTCTGGCTCCACAGTCCAAGTGGATGTCAGTCCTAGTTCAGCTGCAGCCTGTCCGTCCGTGGGAGTAGGATCTCTCCTTCACTGTGGTTCTCCCCGAGGTTTCTACTTTTTCCCATGGGGTTTTTTGTAGTTTTTCCTCGCCACGAAGGAGGGTCAAAGGACAGGGGCATTCTGGGACAGTTATCTGAACTGCTTTTACCTGTGGCCCATCGAGGCAACTGTTGTTGTGATTTTGGGCATTATAAAAATAAATTGATGTGATTTGATTTGATTTGATGTCGAGGGTGTCTTTGGTTTAGAATAGATAGGTTTAGTGATGAGGTCATGAGAGGGACAGGTGTTTTGGAGATGAAGTCAGTCTGCTATGATTTAGATAGAGGGTGATGTAGCCAATAATAAACATTGATAATTTTGTTAGAGCAATTTTATTATTTTGTTATTAAGACAATTGTCAGCTAATTTAGTAATTGAATAATTGTTATTTGGACACACTCCAAATGCCCTGTGCTGGGAAAGGAGGTTTTATAGCTCAGACAAAGCAGGAATTACAACAGATGACACATGAAACATGTACATTTTGTGTTTTTGATTGAACTAAATTATGTCTGTAAAAATGCTCAATCAAGATGTCACATGACTTAATCACATGACCTTATTCTGTGTCAAATTTAGAAAAATATCTCTATTTCACAGGCCCAAATAGTTTAGATTAATCAAGATTAATCAAAAGAATAATTGCTAGATTAATCAATTAACAAAATAAGCATTAGCTGCAGCCCCTAACCACAATTCATGCACACTGCACAGACAGCTTAATATCGCCTTTAAGATGAACAAAGCTGCTTCTTCTGACACTTCACACTTCACTGTCATTGGTTAAATCCACCTGCCGCTTAATTAAAAAGCATGATTGTCTGTAGAAGTGAAAAATTGATAATTTTGTTGTAATCGCCATTAGATTTGCGAAAATTAGAATATTGAGTGTATCGTCTTTATTAAAACAGTTACAAATGACCTCAAACAAGGATATTATGCAATATTTCTGCTGTTCTGAGGTTATTGTCATGGTCGATTCATGTTTTGTGCAGGACATGACCTCAAACAAGACATTTACACATTTTAACACATTTCTGATGTATTGTTGAAATATCATCTGAATATTGTTATTGAGATAATGCTAAAAAACAAATAAAAAAACAGAGATATTAATGTTTGTTAATATCACCCAGACCTAGATAAAGGTTCACCAATAAAAGAGGTAGCATGTGTTTAAGTGTTGACCTGCAACACTGAATCACGATACAACAATCTCTCCCATATTGTCTCCATACATCAACATTATGTCCACCTATAAGATAAAAAGCAATAGTACAACACGAAGTTAGAGGTGGTAGGTTAGGACTGTAGAGGATGACCAGAAAGATTTATGGTTTTATAAAAAGAGGACAGGAGGCCAGTTACTGCGGGAGAGAAGGACACACTGAATTAGGTTAGTTCTAAGCAGCACAAAATGAGAATTCTGAACTAACGACTCTAAGATCCAATTAGGAGTGGGCAGTATATGTAAAATTAAATTACAATCTTCTTTGAACTTATCTATTACCTCAAACCTTAAGGGAGGCTGAACAGTAGGAGGAGTCAGAATATGGCATGTGTTTGAGCATAGAGCCCCGTTTATCAGGATGTAACAGCTTCTACATGTTGGTAGTTTGTCCCTGGGTCATATCATGATTCTATTTTAATATCACCATTAATATGACCATATGGCACAATCCTGGATCCAACTATATGGCAACAGACAAACATAATGTAGACACTAAACTTAATGTTAGAGCAAATGATCAAAAAAGCTTCTTCTTAGTGGTGTTTTTGAACATTCATGCTAGAAAAAAATTCCTTCCTAGCATATTCTGTATCTCAAAGGAGTTTGAACGGAGTAAAAGCTTTGTAAGAAATAATAGTCTCAAATAACATCTCACTGTGGATTTACAAACATTAACACAGTTTAAAACATAAAAAACATTATTGTGGATTTTCTGAATGGCATCCTGGTCATTCATTATTTCTGTACATGAAAAATCCCATGAGAAATCTGTAAATCTGGTATTACCGCTGGCTGTAATCCCTTCAGAGCAGGATAAAAACGCAGTCACTGAGCCCCCAGTGTAAAATGCCACAGCTGCAATGAAACGACCTGTGAATGGCTATAAGACGCCCTAAATGCTATAATAATGTACTGTACACTGCAGATATGATGCAGCCGTTGGTGTATCGGTATTAGCTTCATACCAATTATTATCACAAGTGTAATACCTATATTGGGCAGAACCAAGTTACTGAATTGTAAGATTGTGAGGACACAAAGTAAAAGGTCAGTGGGAGTAGAAGGTGCAAAAAAACAAAAAAAGTGTTGTGCATGGTTTATTATGGTTTATTTTGCAGTAGAGAATGAAAGTCAATGCAAGAATGTCAAGATTGACTAAACACCTGACTTTTATTTCTTATAGTTCAGAAAATACCTTTTATGGAGCATTTACAATTGTTTGGCCCTAGAGTCCGAAAGTAAACTCCTGATTTGGTCAAAATTTACAACCATTTAGATGAGGTGATTGTGCCTGTGTGAAAGCAGCCTTACTCCAAACAGTAGTTTGGTTGAATTCACTTTGTGTTGTCATTTAGGCAGAGGCCTAGGCAACTTTATGAGAGATGTTTGAAAGAATTATCCAAACTTATGACCAACAAATGTTAAACTTTACAATTTTTTGTTGGCTCCACAAACTTGCCATATTATTGTTGGCTTAAAGTCCTTTCAACTAACAACAATCATGTCTTTGTAGATTAATAATGGCACCACAAGCAATTGAAAAAAAAAAAAAAAATATATATATATATATATATATATATGTATGCTGGTAGAGAAGACATTAAATGTTGTGCCAGTTTTATTTTATGTGGATAGGCCCAGTGATTACAAGGATGTTACATAAACCAGGGCACAGATCTGCAGTCTGAGAGTCAAACAGCTCCGTTTTAAACTAAAGGGGTATGCGACTATCCCAGTTAGGGGCTAACTGTTGCTGCTGCTGAAATATGGTTCAGAATTGGGTGAAGCAGCACATAACCAACACACAATTGCAACTGATCAAATGTTAATAGGGATTACAATTATTGAACCAATTAATTACAAAAATGGTAGAACAAAAACAACAAAACAATTTAATTCTGTTTGGAACAATAGTGGCACCAGTTTTGTCCTCAAAACCTACAACAAAGCCACACAAAGCCATTATGTGATAATATGTCTGTTCTTACTTTTTAAGTAAAATTTTCACAGTTTATTCATAACTGGTTCAAATAATCACAATAATAACGCAGTCCATGCCATTAGGGTTCAGGTAAAATACAGTGGCAAAAACCTAATGCAGTTGAGAATTATCAGCATCATTATCATTTATAATTTACAAAAATACTGAAAGTATTATTTTCCACATCTAATGGATACATGTTCACAGGTGTTTTTTTCTTTGTTGTATTTGTATGCTGTATTTTTCTGTTCTACAGAGAAAATCCAAGTCAATTTTATAATTTTAATCTTAACTTTGTATACTGACAGGAAGGAATTCTTAATATAAATCGTATTCATTTTCATGAACATAAATCATCTGTATATAGCCACGCCTTTTCTGTGTGTCACATTAAAAGAATCCAATTAACTTCTGTTCAGATGGAACTACATTCTGCTCAAATCCAATGACAACAGAAAGCAACATCAAGAACATGTCCAACACTTTATTGAAAACACTTAATTAACTGCAAAGATTTAATGTTCAGCTTCATCTGGTGGAAAATATGTGGTGGAAAGTTATTAAATGAAACTAATTTTCAAATTGTTGATGTGATGTGAATGCTGATTAATGTCTTCTATCACGCTCATTAGCACAAAAGCCTAGTAGTCTCTGTGCTCATTATTGTAGCTTTGTGAGTCAAATGTATTATTTTTTCAGCCGCTCTTTCTATTGGTCAACCTTCATCTTACTATAGCTGAGTTACTGGGAAATTTGAAGGTGCACTATGTAACTTTTCTGGTAGAGGTCTGTGTGGTCCCTCAGTCATCCAGGGAGGTTCAATCATAAAAGAAAATCGAACACTGTCAACTGGACAAACATTTTTAAGAGTGAAAACGTCTGTCCAATTGACAAAATTCAATTTTCTTTTATATTTGCCACCAGCTTGTCTCCAAGGAGAAGTTATTGCAGAATGTTTCAGAGTATGGCATTAAACTTCTCTATCTCTATAGAGAAAAGCAGTTGAAGCGACCAAGTCAAGTTACAACTCAGAGCTGTGGAGAGGCGACACCGCTCACAGTAAGAATGCATGTTTTTCAAGGTATTTGTTTAGCAACAAAAATACCTGTGATTTAATGCATGCAAAAAAAAAAAGGTTTAATGTGCTATACCGAGGAGCATTCCAGACAAAGCAATCAGCAATGGAGACAAACAGGTGGCGGACCCTCCGCCAGAAAAGTCAAACAAGCTTTTAAAGGTCCCATATTCTGCTATTTTGCCCTTTACACAGTCTATTCTAAGGGCTTTGTTGATCAAATTTTGCGTTGTGCAATATCCATAACATAACAGTTTCCAAAAAACACCCATTTCTTGGACTGGCCCCCCTCCTTGCAAAAGCAAATGGCTCACTCTGAGATCTGCCCCCCCCGAACAGAGAGCAGGCTGCTCCCCCGCCCAACTCGCGCGCCACCCCCCCCCAACACGGGCCCAAGCCTAGAGCGGAGATAGTGCGCATGCGCCGTGTGCTCCGGTAAACAGCGATACACAAACACGGGAATAAACCTTTTATCCGTCCTGACGGTGCGTCCTACGTCCTGGATCTGACCTGGAGTTTGACGATCATGCAGTACCTCGACGACGGACGTTGCCATTTGGTAAATAACAAGCTAACTCTTCGATCTGTCGTATCCATCGTGTAATTACTGTGTAGCATTAGCATTAGCTGTTTTTATTCTGCGGCTGCGCGCTTCCCGGAGGCATGGCTTAAACACCGCGTCATCCATGGGAAGCCGCGTCATCCATGGGATGAGCCCCCGTCTGCTGCTCAGCCGAGGGGGACAAAAAAGACAGTTCTCTAGCGAAAACATGCGGGAATCAATCAAAAAACCACTTTGGGCACACATACGAGGCCCAAATAGCACTGTAGGAAGGTTAAAACCTCTGAAAAGTCGATTTTGCATGTTATGGGACCTTTAAGCCATGTTGGGAAGAGTATATTTAGAGTACTGAATACTTGCAGAAAAATGTTTGCAACATTTTCTGTTCAATCAGAGCACTGTATTCTCAATACTTTCTACATTGAGATGTATTATATTTTAATCTTAAAGCCACATAGGATCCGTTAACCAAATGTATTCCTTTGATTTTAGGAAAGCAACTGTATTCTGGATTGCATTATTCTGGAAGTTTTTTTCTTCAAAGCATGAAGCTCAATTTTAAGCTTGCAAATGAGGAACTGAATATTTGAGTCAGAGAATCAAGGATTGAAAGAACATCAACAGAGAACAGTCGGCCGCCAACAGTGTGAGGGAGGTGTGGAGTGGGACGAGAGATGATAGCTGGCTAAAGACGTCGGGCCAAATGGCTAAATGGACCAGTGATGCAGCTAGAGCAGCTTTTGAGCCCGTTTGACACAGGGACAAGCTGGACACTTCATCCCTGTGCCTGATGGGACCCTGTCTGTCCGCGAGCACCTATCCCACTCACAATGGCCTTTCTCCGGCCGCTGACACCCGGCTGATTACCCAACAAACCCTCCTGATCTCTCATCATTTTTAAAGGTCAACTCCGTCGCCCTGCGCTAAAGCCTCCAGCGCCTCTGATGTCATCGTCCACAAAGCTGCAAATCACCAAGTTCACTCACAGGCTTCAAAAGTACTTTTGACCACACACACAGATCGAGAGGAATGACAATGGTTCAGCACAAACAGAAAATATTTTCAAAAGCCAATAGATATAAAAGAGAAATGTACTATTTGTATTGTCCCTCCCGGTTTCCTGGTGAATTTGCCCAAACAACCATAAGTCGTACATATCATGGTAAGTTTAAACACCATCTACCATCATTACCTCATAAACAAATAGTCTGTTGTGAGACAGACCTCACAAAAGACTGAAGAAATGTGCGATGGAACTGGCCTGTCACAATAAGTACTGTATCGATTTTGGGGCGGATTAATTATTAATATTGTACATTTTCTCTGCACTAGTGGGGAAATGTTTGCTGTTTTGTAGTTGAAAGAAAATATTTGAGGTGTACAGGGTCAAATAAGTAACACTGACTGATAAGACCCAACTAACATCTGTCTTTCATTCTGTACTCGTTTTTTATAACATTGTAATTTTAGAAAGTTGGTACTGGAATTAACCTGATTTAGGGTTATGGTGTCATTATAAAGTAGTTTCAATGTAATAGTTATTAATGATACTATCTGTAGTAATATATTCCACTTACAAATTGTATTTATATGGAAAGGTCAAACTTCAACTAAATGCACCTGAATTATCTGAATTAGTCACCATGCTGACCTCCAGTCTACGTCTCTTTGCCTTGTATGTACAAAAAACAATCAATGACAAAAAGTTAGGACATGCCAGTATAGTGTATAGAGTATCTTGATTACAATGGAGTAACACTAAATGGTCATAATGCTGTTATTTCTTTGTGAAAGACATACTCACTTTCTAAGATAACTTTAATGTATTGTTTTGTCTTCTAATTTCAACAAATGCAAAAGATGTATGTCATAAACTAAACATATTCCAATTTATAATCCTCCAAAAAATGATCTGCTACAGGAAATACTTCAACTTTGGTATTGCCTTGTTTAATCCCAGTTATTCCCAGACAGCCACCTACTGTAAATAAGAGTGTGCACTTTATACTTTATATTGTATTTTTATTACCATGTTTAGTAATTATTTATCCTATTTTTATTGCATGCGCCTATTTCATTCATTCCTGTTCTAAACTGTGTGTTGCAACAGTGGAATTTCCCCATTGCGGGACAAATAAAGGATCTCTTATCTTATCTTATCTTATCTTATCTTATCTTATCTTATCTTATCTTAAATATCCTTTCCTGTTGTTATGAAACCGTACATGAAACATACCTTATTTACTGCCAAACCATGAGAGAAAAAAACAGCTTAAGCAACTAATCTCAGATGCTAAAAACAAACAACACTGCATGAGATGGTCCAGATGGCTCAACTTTACCATAGTAGCAGCAGCTCCCACCTTTTTCAATGCTGCAGACGAATGCATAGACATTGTTCCAAATGTAATGTTTATTCCAACTAGGAGTTGAATGATTAATGCCAAAACTGTGTTATTACTGCTTTGTGAAATGGATAAACATCGGTTTGAACACCACAGATCAATGTAGTAATTAATCAGCTAATAATTATCTTAAAATCATCTTAAAACTACTGAAAAATCAGGGTGGATGGATTGAAGGTTCTAAGATTAACACCACATAACTCAGTCACTCCAACACCATCATCCAGTTCTGTTTGTGGGTTTTATTCTGTTGTTTTTATTACTTGTTGTCCTGTACAGTGTCCTTGGGTGTTTTGAAAGGCGCTTATAAATAAAATGTATTATTATTATTATTACTGTTACATTACTGAATAATATAGGTTACAGTTACAATCAATAGAGAAGAAGAATGTAAAGTAAATGTCTCATAGAAATATCAGAAACACAAAAAAACTGGTCATGGATGAGTTGTTCAGCTCAAAATTGTAGGTCAACACCAAAATATATGGCTGTGCAATTGATCGAATTTCAGAGTTCAGACTTTTGGGGGAATAAATCTGACTATGTTTTCTGTTAAATGATAATGATTAAAGATTTGTTTCTCAAGGTTCAAGGTTTTTATTGTCGTTGTCAAAGAAAAAAATGGAAAACCGTAAAAAGCATCAAACATTGCATAGTTTTGAGCCTATCTCTTGTTTTTATATTGTACAAACCAAACTGAAGAACTATTTTTAATATTTTCTGTACAGTTCAAAATCGTCCACAATGTATGTCCCATGTCATGTTCACTTTACATCTTAATCATACATTATTGATAGCACTTTCCTCTGTTGTAAAATCTTTTGCACTGCAGCACATCATTGAGTTCCTTGAGTTTTTAAAATGATTTTCTTTCTCATTTCAGCGCATTAAGTTGAGTTGAGATCTACTTAATGTCTGATTCCTCTATATAGAGCTGTATTACTGCACTAAGACTTACTTCACCCTGATTCTGAGTCTCATCAAGCTCCTTCTAATTGAAAGCACCAGCTGACAGCAGAAACTGGCAGGCATTACTGTGAATCCACTCCTTGGGGAATCTCTTCTTTTGCTCCCACCACAAATGAACTGACATCTAAGAGAAGAGAAAGGGCCCTTGTGCAATAACCAAGAACCATGACTGGAGAGAGAAGGGAAAGTTGTTAGGTCTTTTATGACAACGATGGGCCCTCCCTGGACATTTACTGCTCACACAGTGCTAGAGTAGCCATAGTACACTTTGCCTTAGTGGGAGGAGCAGAGTTCAGCTAAGGCACTGCAGAGATAGTAAGTGTATATTGAAGAAAGCACAGGGAGATGTCACGTTAAAATCAATTTTATCAATGAGATTTGCAGTCACTATTAATCAGTTAATTAATGATTCTCCTGGGTCTGAGCCCGAGCATTCATTATCACACTTAATTGATGGAAGAAAAGCTTTCAATTTTATTGACTGACCTTAACAGTGGCTCTGAATTTGCATTTACGCAAAGAGGCAATAGGGATAAAAAAAATAAAATAAAATTGAAACAGCTATGATTTTATGTAAATAAATTCACTGTTTCCCAAAGCATGTACACAATAATGGCATGGTTATTTACATTGTAATTGTAATATAGCTGGAAAATTATTTTAATTTACCTCAAAATAATACAATCAAGCAATGCTCAAATAGCCTTTGTAAGATGTGCAATTAGTTGGTTTTTTGTTTCCACCTAACATGATTTTTGTATCATGAAACACAAACTCACAACGTACCAATAACTGAGAAGCTACCATCCAATAATATTACTTTACTTATGTTTCATACTGTGGTCTGACATTTAAAACTCAATATAAAATGTATTGGATTTCACACATCACCAAATTCCCTCTTGACCAGCACTTGGCAACTTGCTCTGTAAAGAGTAAAATAATAATAATAATATTGGATTTCTTTTATATCACGCTTTGTATGAGACTAAAA
Source organism: Rhinogobius similis (assembly GCA_019453435.1). Lineage (NCBI taxonomy): Eukaryota > Metazoa > Chordata > Actinopteri > Gobiiformes > Gobiidae > Rhinogobius > Rhinogobius similis. Next base: position 30,009,870 of record CM033621.1, read on the forward strand.
TTGAAACAATGAACATTGAAAACACTGAAAGTGTCTTTTTTTTAAACGGGACAAAGCACTCGACTATTTCTATTTCATTTTTATTTATTTAAGGACATTTATGGCGGTGCGCACAGATGCAGCGGCCCGGAGCACCAACTTTTGTTGCACCTTACATCAAAACTATGCAGTGTTTGTAGCTCTAAACAAATTTATTTTTGTTTTCTTTGATAATGACAATAAAACCCTAGAACCTTGAACCTTTATATTTATTTAATGCACATTTAACAAATGTAAATATGCTGGATTATAACTACAATGCTAATTTGCATCCACAGTCCATTGCCAACTAACAAAACAATGCAATGTACAAATACAGGAGATTAATATAACACATGAACCTGTCAAACTGTTTTAGCCAGTGATCACATGACATGGTTTGATTTCAGCTACAGTCGGTAACAGCCTTTTATACACAAAACAATAACCACAACACAAAAGTGAAGTGCCTAGTTCAAGGGTACAACAACAGCATGCATTACAGACAGCAAGGTTCAAATCTCTGACCTTCAAGTTCCTCCAAAAAAATCAATCTGATGTCAAGCTGTTTAAAATAACAGGCCATTGTCACATAATAGTCTGTCTCATCGAGCTGTCAAAGCCAAGTTCAGCCATGCTTGTAGAACCTCACTGAAAACAAGCAGGAAGACAACTCACCTGCCACTGAATTTGGGCGCTGCATCACCAAGGAGGACGTCCCGTGGACATGGTGCTGTGGTAGAGGTCTTTTGGGCGCAGGTGGTGTCCTGGTCTCCGTGATCTCAGCTCGAGGAAAGGTCTCATCTGATTGGACGGCCAAATTGTCCTTGCTGGACCTGAAGTGACGCTCTTCAGTCGCATGGCCCATTACTCCAGCTCCGCCCCCTGGCCCGTCGTCCTTTGGTAAATCTGCACCGCGTTCCTCATTCTCTGAAGAGCTGGTGATGGTTGCTGTGGCACATGATTGCAAATAGTAGTTTGTCAAAGACATTTATGGTTATATACAGTGTAAAAAGCTGCAATTAAATCTTCAAAGTCAATGTTATGTTCAGCTCATGTCATATAATTTTCTGTCTTGTAAGTGCAATAGGTGACAGAATAGCTCCAATTATCAAGAAAAGCAATGACAATCTGTAAACTAAATATCCACAATTACAAGTGCTCCACCTATTTTAATGAGATAATTATAGTACCTGTTGAAGAAAATGATTTACAGTTTAAAAGAAATAACAGCAAAGAAATTGTTTATTTTTTTAATTGCAATCTACCTTACATTGGCTTTGTCCTTCTGTCAACTAAATACAAACTCTATTTAAAAGTGCCCTATTTTAGGAGAATCAGCGCTATAAGCAACAAAGGCAGCAGTGTCCCAGTTTTGACGGGAGGGTGGTGAAGCCTCGAGGCTAAGGTGCAGTGGTGCCCTTCAGAAGTAGAAACTCAACATGTATCTACTCCACATCACTTTCAGCAATCACCTGTCAGTCACAAACGTCAAAAGTTTGTGTGAAAATATAAAAATGATATATAAAAATTGGTCTGTGTGGTTTTCCCCCCATAACATTGCTCTATACCTGTGATTTATGTTTTAATAGTTGGCTTCTGATCAAAGTGCACATTTTAAACACATTTAAAAATTAACATTAACATTTAAAGATTTAAGACCGAAATATGAGCGGCTAAACTAATACAAGAATTCCATCTATACCAGGAAATGTTTGTTCAGATCTTTACTACATGATTAACAGGTTTTATGTTTAATAAAACAGTTAATTTAGTTTATTTAGGTTGCAAAGGAGAATGTGTTCACTCAAACTTAAATTGAAGCCTTTACAAAATGTTTCTCATTAATGTGTGGTAAAAAGCAAAATTATTTTAAACTGGCATACAATATAATTAAAAATAGGTCCTACGAGCAAATATATCAAACCTATATACTAATTTACATAACAATTATATTATTCTCTAAATTAATTTAAACTAGAGCTGCACAATATTGGAAATTATAGCAATATGTTTAGTGTTGCACTATCAATATTATTCTGTTATTCAAATATGCTTTCTGACACAATAATTCCAGTTATATTAATAACTATGTTCATGCTTTTACGTCTTGATGTTATTACAATATTTCTTGTTTGTTGCAATATTCATTATTGCTTTTGCCAATTTTTTGACACTGATACTTTTGCAGTACGTTGTACAGCCCTACTGCTCCATATTCCCTCTTACATTGTGCATCTGTGCTTTACAAAGTGTAAATTACATCTGACAAAACAAACCTCAGAGATCCAAACTAAAAACATCAGGTCAAATTCTGGCCTGGATTTTCAAAGGGATTTTTCATGGTGCAGTGAGCGCTCACCTATGATCCCGCTATCCTTGCTCTCCAGGGTAGAGGTGGGGCTTTGAGCGGTCGGTCCAGGGATGTTTCCGCTGAGCAGAGCCGTGGAGGGGGCCAGGCTCGTGGGACTGGAGAGAGTGCCACAGGGGCTGCAGCTGCTGTGGGGGGACGGTGGAGCTAAAGGCTGAGGCAGACACTTCCCTCCTGGAGCGATGCCCAGAGTGGAGCAGGGGCTCTCAGAGCAGGGGGACGCCGTGCTGCAGGTCAGAGTGGAGCTGGGACTGCCCCCCTGCATGGAGATATCACACTGTGGAGACGAACAATAGCATGTGTCAGAAAGGCTGTGTAATTTAGTGCTGGGCGCAGATGACGTCATTCAAGGCTAACTGTGTTAACGAGCTGGCGGCATTTAAGCTATTAAGGAAGTAAACTTGTCCTTTTTTTTCTCCAATACTACACAACTGTATTTACTGTATCGTATAACTTCACTTTAATGTTGTTACTGTACTGCAAGAACTGTAAAAGGTCTATGAGCTGGTAAGGTTGTCAAAAGTATACAGATCGATAATAAAACTAGCATTGAAACTAGATACTCATTTGAGTATGAATACAAAAAATAGCTTTAAAAGGACAAAATATGACCTATCCTGAAGAGTTTTACAGCTTCATCAGAAATAGTATAAAACCCCAATGTTAAATAAAGAAAGTGCAATTATTTTGAGTGAAAATGTCAGCTAATTTTCTGGAACCATTACCTAAAAACAGCTTTTTAATTACTATTGTGGAAACAAAATGGATGTATGTATCGAGAATTGGTTACATTCCTTAGTATAACAATTGAGTTTGAAATGTTGGCATACAATTTGTTTCAATTATATGTAGGTTCTGTGTAATGTTTGTATAAATGTAGTGGAGAAATGTCAATTAAACCTAATGTAAATGATTGCATGTTTTTTTATTCATTCATTCATTCATTTTCTACCGCTTATTCCCGTTAGGGGTCGCGGGTGACTGGAGCCTATCTCAGTGACTTTGGGCCTTAGGCGGGGTACACCCTGGACAGTGGCCAACTCGTCGCAGGGCTGACACAGAGACATAGACAAGGACAGACAACCATTCACTCTCACATTCATTCACTAGGGACAATTTAGAGTTCTCAATTAACCTACACAGTCATGTCTTTGGACGGTGGGAGGAAGCCGGAGAACCCGGTGAGAACCCACGGTAACACGGGGAGGACATGCAGACTCCACCCAGAGAGATCGTGTGATGTTGGGGTGGTTCAGAATTCGAAACCACGATGTTGAGGTGGTCTGGGATTCGAACCCCGATCTCCTTATTGAGAGGCAGAAGCTCTAGCCGCTCTGCCACCGTGCACCCCTGCACTTGTTTTTTTAATTATTTATTTTTTTATAATTCTTGAATGAAAATTGTATTTGGGAGTTTCACATCAGTTAAATGATCCAATCTGTATTGTGAATACTTTTAATACTTTCACATTGAGTTGCATCTAATTATAATGTAAAAAAAAAAACACAACAAAGGACTAAAATAGCTTTATATTAGTTCCACCACCTGTTATACATTTATTCATAACTAACTGCACATGCACACACGCAATAGCTGTGTTTTATTTTTTTCTCACTAATACCAGCTCAGGTCAATGGGGGTGCAATGTGTTTGACTTTTCTTGACTTGAGTATTGTTGCCTGTTTTTTAAAGGAATGTATTGCTGTGTCTTCAGACTTGAGCTCAAGCTGTGATCTAGTTTATTATTGTACAATATTTCACAAGGAGCGTATTTATGTTAACACTGCTGTAAATAAATTTCACTTTTCTGACAATAATGAAGTTGAAAGTCGAAATGAAAGAGTAATTGTACCACAATACTGCTCAAAATGAGTATTCCGATGTATTGTGGTATATGTATATAGTTACTTAACAATACTGTGGACTACTAAAGATAATCAAAATTAGTTTTTATATCTTATCTTATTGTCTAGAAGTTAAACTTGATGTGTTTGAGCCTCATAACAACTGAACAACTGAAGAGCATTTTTGCCACCCTAATGTTTAATGGACAAAATAGCTGTTAACAATGTGACAATAAATCAACGTGCCATCTCTCTGACAGCTGCAGGTGCAACAAAATACAATGAACAATCACATGTGCCTGGTTGTCAAGACAACCGTAAAAATGGAGGTCAGTGTATATAGATTCAGTCATATTTCTGAGGAGAAGGAACCGTTGACTGTGTGAGCAAACAAACTGCTTTGTATGTAGAAATAATTGGTCCTCAGAGTGCGAACAGGAAACACATGTATACGGTTTAATAATAATACATCTTGTGCTTTTACTGTAAGGAGTCTCAGATGACAATTAAACATTCATCAGTGGCAATTTAGACTCATAAATTCAAGACATGTTAGGCATGTCCTTGAGTAGCAGAAGCAAAGAAAATGAAAATGCATGGTAGGAGAATATGCTAACTCTATTCAGAGAACTTGTGATCAATAAGGCAATTGATAGAACATGAATTTGAATTTTTTAATTGACTGTAATAGTTTGCAATCAAAATGTTCTGATACAGTACGTACCTGTAAGTGGTTTCTAGTATTACACAAATGTGAATGGAATTTTAAAACATTTAATTAACAGTTTATCAGCACATGGGCCTGCATTCTTGAATATGTGATTTATGCATTATATGGAGTAATACATTGGTGGTAATTGGTGGTTAAGTATATTTGATTTACAGCTATGAATACTGACTGCACTGTATGTGTGTGTGTGTGTGTGTGTGTGTGTGTGTGTGTGTGTGTGTGTGTGTGTGTGTGTGTGTGTGTGTGTGTGTGTGTGTGTGTGTGTGTGTGTGTGTGTGTGTGTGTGTGTGTGTGTGTGTCCACAAAAAAGTGCAGAAATACCACTTAGTTACCTTATCTGGGAGATTACAATAGACATTTCTGTCTTATTTTCTGTCTGTAGTCGACTAAAGAAATTCTTGGTCAACTAAACATGCTCTGTGCGTTGATTGGTCGACTAAAAATGGCATAGTGTGGGACTGGCAAAAGTATCTGCATGATTTGAACAGCCATATCCAAAGTGCAATGACAAGATCACAATATAATGAATTGACTGATTAATCAACTAAATAACTAAAGGACTACTAATTTTTATACTTGATTATATTTTTTTTACATTTTCTTATATATCTCCCACCTCCAACTGATAATAGGCAAGGACAAATCAATTGTATGAGAAATTACTGTAGAGATACTGCAGTAAAAGGGTGAAGTAAGTGAACAGCTCCCATCTGTGTGGCTGTGTTTGGCTCCATGCGCACACAGAGTGACTGAGTGCACGCATGGGAAATGAAAACATAATTCCTGTTACTTTCATCCAGCTGCCATCTTCCCAGAGCTGCTGCTAAAGAGCCAAACTTCATCACACTGAGGACGTTTACAGTTTACTGTATGAATAACTATAAACACCTACTGCAGTTTGTCATGACCGTAATGTTAGCAAAACAAACCCAATGCTATCTTCACCACAAAGTCACGTTGAAAAGATTGGTGTGAGACTGCAGCAGGCTTTGAGTAAGACCTGCTTATTAATCAGACTGGGGTGTGTTAATCAAACCTCTATTGATCTCAATTGCTCATTCCCAAATCACAGCGAGTAGAAATTAATTCATCGTGATTTGTGATTATAGGCAGTGGGAGTGAAAGCTCTTATTGCCTTGCATTCAAAACATAATGAAAAATATGTTTAACAAATATGTATGATATGTATGCTGTAATTTACCATTTTCAAACATTAAGTGCATTTATGTGGTAAAAAGTGTATATACGTATGTGTAAAGATACCTCTATAACACCACTATTGTGTTTTTTTTCAGATTAGATTAAAACCTCCATTAATAAAATGGCTATAACATTAGCCGGTAAACATATACAGCTTTTTTCTGGTTAAGAATGCCTCAAACATAGCAATAGTAGTTCAAACACATACCTACAGTGTTTTGTGTAGTACTCTAATTGTTTTTCGTTGTTAATCAAATCTAACTCTTAGATTAAATATCACATGTTGTAAAATGCCACATACAGCAAGGTATACTTTTTTTTGGGCATGTTTTCCTAATAACATGCATCAGAAGTCTGTAGCTCTCCTGAAGCGGAATCACCTTTTTGCTCAAAGCAAAGGTTGACATTACATTTTGTGTCTGAGCTGGAATAACCTCTAAATCACAAGCAAAAGCCACAACAACAATCTGTCGAGTTAGTTGGGATCATTTTAGCAATAACCATTCACAACAAAAGCCTAGTTAAATGAATGTATTTTTCATGTTTTAATAAAATTGGTGTTTTAAAAAGACCATGTTTCATTTCATAGCAGCGACCTCGATAACATAAGAAACATTCACTATTTAAGCATGCTATGAGCAGAGATTCATTTGCCACTGGGTGGATTCAAATCCCAGATTTCTGGCTTCCTCTCACAGTCACCAATTTTGATAGTCCACAGCATATATGATTTGAATGAGGTACAAACTAAAATCAATCTATACTGTGCACACTGTGAATTATAAAAGTATAGGAATAGTAATGTCAATAGAAATAATGATATCCACTGCCCTCTTTTACTTACCTCCAATGAAGCAGTGTAATCACATTTTGCACTAAAGTGTTTGAATTTAGCTCTATGACTTTTGGCCTTATGTTGTCTTATGTATGACTCTTAATACTTGGCAAGCCCAAACAATATATTGACTTGCATGCTTTAGATTTTAAAAGTGCATACATTGGCCTACTACAGTTCCGATCAAAAGTTTAAGACCAGTTGAATAAATGGCAAAAGTCACATTTTGCATGGTTGGATCTTAACAAGGTTCCAAGTAGAGCTTCAGTATACAACAAGAAGAAATTATATTGAAAATAACAATTAAACTGAAATAAGCTGTTTTGCAGCTGATCAAACGTTTAGGACCACTTGCCTTTAAAAGCCTAAATCTGTGCAAAAATGTGGCATCAGTGTAATTTTCTGTCAAGTATTCACACTGTCATGACGTTCTGATGGCAAAGGCAAAAAAAACCCTCTTTTTGAGCATGTTTGGGTTGTTGAGCTGCATGAGCAGGGCCTCTCACAGCGCCCCATTGCTGCTGAGGTGGGACGCAGAAAGACAGCCATTTTCAATTTATTAAAAGATTCTGAGTGGACGACCCAAAAAAATTACACCAGCACTGAGTTGGAAGATCCGATTGGCTGTCTGTCAAGACACTGGACGATCCTCAACCCAAATTAAGGCCATTACTGGTGCCAACTGCACCCAAATAATCATCAGACGCATGTGACTGAACGCTTTGAACGCCACAGAACTGCCGCCTGGACTTTACAAGAAAGCACCAAACAAGGAACATTAAAAGGTGGAAGATTTTGGAAGTTTTATTTTCTGATGAGAAAAAAATAACCTTGGTGGTCCTGATGGTTTCCAACGTTACTGGCACAACAAGCTGATCCACCTGAGAACAATAGCGCTCCAGGTGGTGCAGGGGCATTAAACGGCCCCTGGCTCTGTGCAGATGTTGCAGAGAGCATCCCTCATGACTGAGGCCCTCGTCTGTGGGTTTTTTCAACAGGACAACGCTACAGTTCACAAAGCCCACACAACAAATGACTTCCTCCAGGAGAATAACATCACTCTTTTGGGTCATCCTGTGTGTTTCCCTGATCTAAATCTAACTGAAAACCTTTGGGGACGGATGGCAGGGGAAGTTTACAAAAATCAACAACAGTTCCAGACAGTAGATTTCCTTCATGAGGTCGTCTTCACCACTTGGAGAAATGTTCCCTTTCACTTCCTGGAAACGTTTGCATCAAGCATGCCGCAACAAATTTTTAAAGTGATCAACATTAACAGAGGTGATACTAATAACTGAGTTTATGTTTGGGACTTTTGATTTCTGTTTTGAGGTTGTTTTTTAAAGTGAATGTCTGTAATTTCCTCTACTTTTACTAAATTTTTTTAAAGAATTCATCATTTTGACCACCTGGCCCTGTTCTTTAATGTAACGTAAGTGATCTGCAACTATAATATATTACATATAGACCTTCCCCTTGCCGGTAGCCGCAACCATTCACAGTTCTCTGGCCATCCAGTTTGACCAATCAGATGTGGCTTTGTCTGTGCTCAGCTGTCAATCAACGAGGACCTGCGCAGTTTGTTTGAGGCGGAAGTGGCTCCAGAATCCACATAGCACCGCCGACCAGAGCAGATTAGAATGGAGCAGCCAACTCTCGGACTGCTTTCCATTTCTCAGAGGACGTTTAGACATTTTAAAGGCCCTTCCACTAAACTTGCTGAAAAACGCAACCGGACTGCAACCGCGTGAATATAGGAGCCTGTTTGAAGCGATGGAGAACTAAAAGAATTCAAAAGCGATGAAGAGTTGGAAAAATTATGTTGCCAATAATGCATATTAACATATTTTTCATATAAACATTTACCTTGTCGTTAGCATTAGCCAACAAAAAACGCAAACTATAACTAATATAGGGGTTTTGGTAAACACTAAAACACCCACCACATTTACGCCAAAGCCTCGTAGAAAGTCCTAGTTGAGCGTGTAAACTTTCTGTTGTTATTTTTAGATAATAAATGGCGTATAACTGATCTGCCGTCAGGAGGTGTGTCCTCTCAGGAAGGGAGGGGGAGCGAGCGGGCGGGAGCTAGAGTTGAGACTTTCTCTCTGCCCCGATTTTCAAAAGTTACGGACATTCACTTTAAGGTGTGGTCTTAAACCTTTGATCAGCTGCAGAACAGCCTATTTCAGTTTAATTGTTGTTCGATAAAGTGTTTACTCAAACTTTTTTTCTCACTCCCATTTCTTGTTGTTTATTTAAGTTCTACTTGGAACCTTGTTAAGATCCAACCATATAAATGCCATTTATTCAACTGGTCTTAAACCTTTGATCAGGACTGTATACCAGTCCATACCTGATCTTGTGATTTTAATTTACTTTTTTTTTTTTTTTTCATTTCAAACATGTCTGTAACGCTTTAAAACAGCATTAACTTTACAATGCACATATTAATACTGCAGTGGTAATGGTAGTGAAACATATCTGTGTAAAGTGAACAAGATGCATTATTTAACTGAAGAAAATACCTGACAACTTTATGAAAAACACAAACAGATAAACCAATTTGATATTCAATAAAACCAATATTCTTTGAAGTAATACAAATCACAATTTTATTACCCACAACATCTAAAGTAGTGGAACAGGGAAAGTGAAAAGCGCATTTTTTTTGTCATCTGCTTTCTCAATAGAGATCAATGTTATTACTTTGCCAAAGATGTTCCACAATATGGCATTAAATGTATCTATTCAGTATCTATTCTTCATGTGCAGGTGAGGCCAAGTTACAGGTCAGATCTGAGGAGAAGCAATCCCTGCTCAAAGAAAGATTGCATGTTTTTCAAGGGATTGTTGAGTAATAAAAACAGCTTTGATGAAATATGTTTAATGTCAAACTAAAGAACATTCCAGACAAAGCAATAACATTACAAGCAGAAAAGTTACTCAGTGCACCTCTACAAAAGCCACAAACTTTAAAAATCCTTTATAATCTTTATTCATAAGTTATTGACATCTTAAGGAGAGCAACTGAAACTAGAAAAATCTCCTTGGCATTACTGCAAACATAGGCTTATGGATTTAACCTAATTTTTATTATAGTGAGTCAAGCAATACATCATGACGTATTCTATATAAGACATGTGCTTTTTTACTGATTTTTACACTGAGCATATCCAATAAACACATGACCTTTCCATGCTGCTCTAAATGTCATGTGCGATCAGTAGAGATAATCTCTTCACAAGATTCGGTTTTGGGAAGTAAAAATTGAAATTATTTTGGAAATCAGTGGTTTGTATCCTAAAATATACTTATATCTTTGTGCAATGATCCTGTGCAGGTCTTATTACTAGTGATGTAACATTTCAGGAACAGAGCACATTGTCAGGAGATGGTTGCAAAAGTTTAAGCTACTCCCATGCAGTTATTCCTTTTATACTGGAGCCTCATCTATCTTAGCCAGGACAACCCACATTCCTCATAGAGCACAGCTATCTCTGTGAAACTGACTGAATCTGGAACTCAGGTGCTTCAATGAGGCTGAGAAAATGGGCCAAGGCTGAGCAATGCCGGCACAGGATCACATACTGCACAATGGACACAAATGCAGATTTAGACATTATGTAGTGTTTTTGAGGTTGAAGAGGTGGATGATGTCAAAAACTCAATGGAGTATTTGAAAGGGGGATACCGCAATATCATATTTTAGTGGTATGAGTATTGTGAGAATAAACATAAACAAGATAATTCACAGTTATTTACACCATGAGTCATGACCATGACATTATTGCCTCCTAACATAACAATTTCTCAAGAATTTTACCATTCAAATTGTCACAATATTAATTTTTAGTATGAATATATTGTGACCTGAATAATTACAATTATTATTACAATCATTGATTTACCTAATCATCTTGACATAACATTTTAAGACTGGGAAGACCATTTCATCCAAAAAGAGAATCCAATGTTCATGATTCTGATTCTTAGCAGGTTGTTGCATAACCTCACTTTATTTATTTGTACATCTTGTACAAGTCAACCAACATTTAACAGCGTACAAATAGTTCAAAAGCTTCATTGTTGATAAAGAGGTTACTAAAATGTATGTCAGATTTAGTTAATTGCCAATAGTGATAGTGAAATATTATTAAAACATGGAAAGTGACCAGCAAAGGAATTAAATAAGCTATCCAACCATATCTAATACCTCAGGCTGTGTATGAATCTTAAAGCATGTAATGAAATCACAAGAACAGTATTAAATATTGTACCAAGAAAGTATTGATTAGTTTGAACTACGGCAAATCGTGTTAAAAGAGACATTAGCTTTATGCATTATGCATGTAAACAGGTAAAAAATCAATTCATTATTAATTAATATCACCTTATGGAAGTGCAGAGGAAGGTCATCTGATGAAGCCAGTATGCCCTACTTATATGACATGACAGCAAAAGCACTGCAAGAAATCGATACACTGCTGGCCTACCTTCTCCCTCTCCCTCCTGTCCTCCATAGGGGACCTAGAGCCGGGCGATGCTTCTCCCAGTAAGAAGCATAGTCTGGTCATCAGTTCCTGGGTAGAAAGGGACGAGCCCAATTGGGGCGCCACGGGGAGGTCTAAAGAACAGCAAGAAAGGAAACCCAAATTAGGCCTATCATGTGATCAAATGCTGCAGGGATTACTATGATAAATGGTAATATTATTATTCATCACAATAATATTTTAACATGTAAGCACATTATGAATACTGTAAGAAACAGAAAAAGTTTTATTGCCATTCTCGGTAAACAGAATTCACAAACAGCAGTGAAATCACTCAAATCAAATATCATTAGAAATGCTATTTAATTTTACATTTATTGCCATGCACATTTAAAAATAAACTGACCCTCTACAGCACCAATATTAACGGACCCCAAGAAAACTTCCTCACTAAAGCAAATAATAATAATAATAATAATAATAATAATAATAATAATAAAGGTGCATACAGTTAGTTCTGAGTTCATCAAAATATTGTTCATCTGTAATGTATTGAAAGATAAGTTGATATTGACAGGCTAAACCCAAATTAATGCTTTTAGTTAAGCTCCTTCTCAATTTTCCCCACCCAGCCAGCAGCATCAATAGTGTGAAATGTATGCATCCACTGGGTCGACCAATCCCCAGCTGATTACGCATGCACAAACTGAGACTCCCCCTCCAACCACCGGCAACACCACGGTTTGAGGCGCTACAAAAGGTTGCATGAGGTTGTGAGTTGGTGCTCACGCCTGCCAGGTGCCCTCGGTTTTAGAGACGTCTTGTGAATTTCAATGAGGTCCATCGCAGCGAGAAGAAGAAGGAGTGGTTTGAATCGTGCCGAGGCAGTTGCTATAGAAGAGGACACGGCTGACACGGCCCCTGCACTGCATTCATTTATCACTGTTTTAAGGGCTCCCCCTGGTGCTTTGACCTCTGAACTTATACCAGCTTCTTCCCTCTCCCACCTCTGCAGAGTAAGTCTTTATCTTGCCACAGCGAAATATCACCTGGAGCAATATGATTCCCACTTTTCCTTCTTGTTAACACTTTTGTCTCTGCGCGCCTCTATCAGCTGAGTAACATGCATATTGAGTAGGCATATAAACAGGATGACAGGACATCGCGGATTACAGGGACAGCTCACTCCTCCTCACAAACATCTTTGCGTTTAGACATTCGTTTCACACTCTCTCCATTTCTCCTTCTGTCACTGCGGCTTTGAAATAGGTGCACCGCTGTGTTTTTTTTTCTTCTTTCAACTATTGTAAGCCAAGTCTGAGATGTAGTTGCAAGTAGATCAAGGTCAATATCAGTAGCTGCTTCTCTTCTAGTTTAGAGCTCCTGTCTTTCACCAGCAAAGCAAATGAGACGATTAAAAAAGTACAAGAAGAGATGTGTTAAACGAGAATAAAAAACTTTGCATTTAGTCCCCCAAAGGCGTGACATCCAAGCTTAAGTAACACGAGGACACACTGGATGTCCACTACTATTTATCAAAGCACCTAACAGTTGCTATTGGAAACGGGAAGCTGAGAGGTGCCTGGCAACCAGAATAGAAGGTGTCTCATAAAATCTGCTTATCCTTCGGGTAGCCCTCTGGTCAAATACACACAGAAACCTAACAGGGATAAGGACGGCTACCTCATTATTTGTTTAATTTAAACTCAGCAACACAAGAGAAACTATAAACAAAGACACCCCAGAGTAAACAAAGACAACCCAATTAAGTCTCTGCCTTGAAAAAACACAGTTAAATTGCAGTCACTTACATATCTATAGCTTGTCCCACCTCTAAGATTGTTACTCATTTAAGTCAATCATCACCTGAGCACAGACGTGACACCACCCTCCCACACCGGTCCTCACCTCTGTGGTCTGATCTGCCACGGCACGAAGAGCTGTCAGCATAGTCCGGCTTCCTTACCCGTGCTTCGGCCACGGAGAGGAGTGAGAGCAGGCAGAGAGGGAGGTGGGAGGGAGCGTGCGATCAGGGCGGCCAGAGCAGTGTTGGGAGGGGAGAGGGGAGAGGGAGGAGAGGGTGGAGATATAGGGAGGGATATGAAAGAAAGTGAGGGAGAGATTAAGCTCATCCAGATGAGATCTGTGGTGCAGAATTTGAATTGTTTCCCAGGAGTATGAAGCTCTATGTTCAGAGAGGCTACCCTGTGTGCAAACACAGCAATACTCGCTGTACTGTGGGCGTTTATCCTTAATAAATGAAGATTGCTCATGTTTATGTGTTTGAAGACAGGGACATAATTATATTGATGTGTGGGTGTGTCTCAATTTATGCTGTGTTGATTTTGAGAGATGTACTCTGAGGGATGAGATGCTTGTGAACCGAAACCGTCAGTATATTTCCACTGAGGGTTATTTATACTTTCAATCACGGATGAGAGCGCAGACACTGAGCTCTAAAGCAAAGCAATTTGCATGACCAGCAGACACATAGTGACCATGACAGCATATTTTAGTTGCTGTAAATTTCTATGTCGTGCCTGTTTGGTTGACTTAGGGACTAACACCGGTCTGCTGCATGCAATGAAGCGTAATCAATCCTTTTTCTCAATGGCTGTACTAGTTGCACAACACTGCCATCTTGTGGAATTTATGGTAATAAAACCGTAGTAGAAGAATGCGTTTAAAAGGGATTAGGTATTTATACTGAACTAAAGATAATTGTAAGAAGGTGTTATCAATTTATGTATTTATGCCAAAAAATATGATGATTATGGGTTACTCGATATGTCTGGAAAATAATATTTCAAAACTTAAGTAAAGAATTACAATTCATTGTAGATGTAATGTAAATGTTATAGGTTACATGTAACATCTTTATTGCATAAAGCAGTCTGCATATAATGGTACACACAAAGACAAGTTTGCTTGGTGTATACTTTGGCTCTTATAATCAGTGAAACAATAAAAAGGAGGGAATTGGATAATACTGTGCCAATAAGCAGAGCCACGCCAGGATTCAAAACCAGGCCATTCTGTTCACGTGGTTGTGTTTAACCAGGTGTGCTGCTGAGATGCTCAGACTGGAACATTTTTTATACAACAGTGTCGTTAGGAGGTTGTGTTGGCATGTGACCTATATGAAGTCCTTGTCAGACAATTAAATCTGCCCATGTGTCGATTCCTAATATGTCAGAGTGACCCAGCTCATTGTGGTTTCTTGGCTGAAGATATCTCACTCAATTATTTACTTTGACAATCTGTCACATTTTTTAGCCCTAGAGGCACCGTCTGTGTATGCTCCTTTCTTTGCAGTCACATGTAGAAACAGCTGAATGCACAGACGATCCCAGATATTAAAGGCAAAATCCATCAAAGCACGGTGCTATTTTTAAATATATTCCCGAGTGTATGGCTTATGATAATTATATCTGGATCATATTTGTATGCATTGTTATTACTGCCCACCTGGGAATCGGATGCAGGACTGGGAGAGTGCCAAGTCGGCCGGTCGAGGGAGCAAAGGAGAAGAAGGCAGAGAAATGGACACGCCTTTGGTCAAACGGGACAGTTTTCTTTCTCTGTGGTTCCTGTCCCGGTCTTTACAGTGTGTGGCACGTCTGTCATCTCCTCTCTGCAAGGAGCTGTGAGCTTGCTCCTTGGCCCCTGCACAAAGACACCATAAATATCTAGACTGAGCACTGAGGTTTATCAATATGTTTTTAATTACACGTTACATAATAGCAGTACCCTATATATTGTTTATCAGTGCTTTATTATTATTTATCTTGAATTGAACTCTTTAGAGAGATGCACTTCTTTTTACAATGTCATATTTTGAGACTTTTCGTATTGTGCTGATTGTGTTGGCTGCTACTTTGGATTCAGATCCAGGTAAAATACTCTGATTCTGAATCTCAATAGAACTGCCTGGTTAAATAATGGTATATCAAAAGATTTCTACAATTGAGATAGTTTTAGTGATAAACATCTTGAATGATTTATTGGACTGGGGTTTCAAGGCAATTTGGTTTTAGTTCAAATTTGGGTTCACATTAGATTTAGTCTTGAGTAGATTTTTGCCTATTAACAAGTCATAAAGGAACACCATTAACTACATCTCACTGAGAGGAGAGGCAGTGAGGCGGCGAGCGTATCTCGTCTTAGAGGCATATTAATGAGTAAAGTAATGGAAAGTTGTGGAAGCGTGTCCGCCATGGAATTCTTAATAAATAAAGACATGCTTGCTTTGTTTGATATGAGCGCATAAAGCAATTCTGTTTGACTATTTGTTGTTGTTTTTTAAACATTATAGCTAACCATCAACATCATGCAATCTGCATCATTGCTCATACATTTTCTAAGCAAGGATTTATTAAGTTATAACATTCACTCTTCTTGACAGCTCAAAAACAAAGAAAAACTCAGCTCATGTCAATACAAAACAGGCACCAGTTGTTGTGTTTGATCAGATTTTAGGTCAAAAAGATCACAGCCCTCTCAGTGTATGCTACTGTAAATACACCATATTATTTTAATGAGACTGGCACAGTTCCTCAGCTTTCTCTCTGTTCTTGAATCCCAGGGCAGTACTTTATTAAACATTAATGACAAACATGGTCGCTCTAATGCTGAGCTCCACTTATGTTCAGATTTCTCAACTGCAACACATAAAATTACATCCGAACAACAGACATTGAACTTTACATAGCCTGTTTTATAGCTGCATCTAGGCCTATTTCTTGAAAAAGCACAAAAGCGTCTGGCTTTATTTGCACAAAATTTAGAGTGCGGTTCTTAGTAGGTCAGGATGTTTCCCAAACTCAACTCCTGACACAGTTTAAATGAAAGCAGCAGGAGACTGTATAAAGGACAGACACTGATGAATTGGGCTAATTGAATTGGCTCTGTAAAATCACCCAGGAGAAGACAACCTGGATCAATGCAACACAATGTGCACAAAGAAGGATTGATTTTAGAAGTGCAGAGGGTAAAAGTACACATAAGTGCATATTGTACTGAAAGTGGTAGATTAAGTGTGGTATGCTACGTTTAGTCTGGTTCAAAAATAGGCTTAATTATTATGATTGAGTTTATTTATATAGCACTCAGGTATGTGCTTGCTTACCTGCGTTTTTCTGGCTCTTTTTTCCTCCATCTTTGCCTTTACCGTCTTTCTTGTTTCCAAAGACAGCTCTGAACATAATTCCTACAAAATAAGGAACTACAAATGTTGTTATTTCACCCTAAGAAAAATAACATGATCTACTAAGCATAGAAGTAGGTGCATTTTAGACAGCCGACATTTTCTAAGATCACACACAGTCCTAAGGAATGTTGAAATTACCTGTTCTTAGTTCCCTTTGAAGCGTGTCTGTCTCCACATAGTCTAAATCCACGGGAAGCTGATGAACAAACTCTCACCACCGAGGAGTCCAATTAAGAAGTGCTGCTGCTTCTTCGATGTCACTTCGCAGACTGATGGAGGAACGAGGGGCGCGCACATTATTACGCACATGCGTCTAAGTCTGCCCCACATCTATTTTCTTCTTCAAGTGTACGCCATTACTTTATAAAAATACTGATATTAAGTAAGAAGAGATAAATTGTTATAAATAAATAAGATATGCACAAGTTTAATTTATCTCCTCCAGTCCAGTGAACATTTAGCCTAAATCAAACTAAAGGAGCATTTTTGGAGGCACCATTTCCCTGTGCACTGGTTTGTATGCAGACCAAAAATCCTTATCTGATTTCAGGAGTTACCAGATTATTAAAATGTCTTGAGTTAGCCTACACTACTCGGTTTTTGACTGCTTTGACTGTTCACGCCTGTGCAGATTTTAACAAGAAAAAACATGCAAAAAGTGGCAAAAACAAAACTGATAAAGAAATGTCAAAGTTTGAAATTGTTATTTTAAAATGCATTGTACATTATTGCTGTATATAGTCTAAGTCTATTTTATTTTATTCCTAATTGTATGCATGCCTTTTTATATATATCTTTCTTCTGTTTAATTCATTGTTTTATGTTGCACCTTACGTCAACGCAAGTTCCTGTGTTTGTGAATTTTGATCACTAACAATGGCTATAAAGCAATTCTGATTTTAATTCTGACCTTGTCTTCCAAGCACAACTTACTCTAAAAACTGACACATATGTTACCAGGTGTTTTTTACGATCAGATTCCTTTTGAGCATGTAATCTACAGGCTCATTAGATCATTCTAGCTTTCTGTTCATGCACAAACCAGTCCACCACAGACAAAGGTTCACTCACTGACACATAGGGGGCAGTCAAAACCACTTGCCCGGTGCGTATTTAAGCCGAGCGTCCATCTTTAAGGGTCTCTTTCTCACGTGGACTCAGACACTTTGCCGGCAAAAGGGTCTCTCTCAACTAGATCACTCATGCCCAAGTATATTTGTAAGTGTTTCCTTTCCGTAATCATTTAGTACTAATGTTATTCTATAAAATATTACACGACAAACGAACGACGTATAACAGAAGCTCGTTTTGTGCCATGCGCTAGATCCACGGCTTTTCTTGCTAACAGTGCTAACCCTGATTGTAGCCAAACTAGTCCTGCACAGAAGTAACTTTTTGGGATACATGTCACTACTAAGTACTAAGCATAGAAGATGTTTTAATCCGTTTTTGCTTCTTTTGCAGACACGAAAGAACCCAGACAACCGCACAATGATGATGGAGGATGAAGATTTGGCTGCTTTTAATCGTGTATTTGAAGTAATATGATGTCAAAATAGACTCCCAGGACATAATGGAGGACTTGATGATGTGTAAGTTTGCTCTGAAACCCCACAATTCGCATCTTTGACAGCCTGGGCTCCCTGTTGTGGGAAATCCTGGGTATTAAATATTAGATGCAACAGTGAAAAGTCCCTGCGCTTTCTGCTAGTCCAGTTCAGTGACAAATCGGATTGAAGAGGGGAGAATATTAAAAATAAAAATTAATTGTAGTGGCATAAAGTACATAGAGTATTTTTTTGGTGTCATTACTGATTGTTGGCTATAAATTCAGACTAGATTTTTGTGTTTCCCCTGCAGACATGAACAAACATGGTGGAGGATGGAGATTGGATGCTGCTGCAAAACGTGTTATAAGTGGAAAAGGGACACCCAGAACATCAGAACACTGTTAGATGATGTGTAAGTTTACTTTTAAGAAATCTTCACAATTTGCATCTTTGACAGCCTGGGCTCCCTGTCGTGGGAAGTCCTGGGTATAAAATATTAGATGCAACAGTGAAAAGTCCCTGCGCTTTCTGCTAGTCCAGTTCAGTGACAAATCGGATTGAAGAGGGGAGAACATTAAAAATAAACATTAATTGTAGTGGCATAAAGTACGTAGAGTATTTTTTGGTGTCATTACTGATTGTTGGCTATAAATTCAGACTAGATTGTGACTTTTTTTGTGTTTCTCCTGCAGACACGAACACACCTGGTGGAGGATGGAGATTGGATGCTGCTGCAAAACGTGTTATAAGTGGAAAAGGGACACCCAGAACATAAGAACACTGTTAGATGATGTGTAAGTTTACTTTTAAGAAATCTTCACAATTTGCATCTTTGACAGCCTGGGCTCCCTGTCGTGGGAAGTCCTGGGTATAAAATATTAGATGCAACAGTGAAAAGTCCCTGCGCTTTCTGCTAGTCCAGTTCAGTGACAAATCGGATTGAAGAGGGGAGAACATTAAAAAATAAAAAAAAATAAAAATTACATTGCCATGCTGTATGTGCTACAACATGACCCATCATATGAAATATCTCTTTTAGGGGGACAGTGGATTGAGTTGCATAAAGATCACCTTGGAAAAAATCCAGACTGTTGCAAGGATCCTGGTGAGCATAATTTGGTGAAATACTTTCTGCATCCACTGATAGACCTAAAGCAGGCTTTCTTGGCTTTTGGGTTTGCATAGCGATGCTAAATTAAACATTCCTCGCGCTTCCTGGCTGCTTCTTAAAATGGCTGCACAGATTGAATTGAGGAGTACACTTGAGCCAGTTATGCTTGATTCTTTACTTGGTGTTAACTGTTTGCTTTGTTGCAGATGTTGCTACAAAACTCAAAGTTCGATATGGAGTGAAGAGGCTGTTGATTACCGCATCAGGCCAAAACCCACCATATCAGCATTATGTAGGAGGATCTTTGTTTGGATATAATGGTGTATCCAAAGAATATGGATTTGTTTTTGCACTGATCAAAGGAAATGTTGTACTAATAATGTAAATAAAGAGAGAACTCTATGGGTGCTTTCTAACAAAATGTTCAACTAAAAATATTCCTTATAGCTTTTTAAAGAAGGTCATAGAAAAAGGCAAGTGTAGAAATTGTACTTTGACTGTTCATTATTGGGCATGAATGCTACTCTTGTTACTGTCCATGAGTTCAGAGTGTTTATTCACTCCGCAAATAGATCTAAGCATATTTTACATTTGAATGGATTAAATGTCCTTTATCATATCAGTGGTTCTCTACTGTTTTCAGTCATGACCCCCAAAAACATTTGACACTCGTGATCCTAAAAAAAAATAGGTGACACACAGAATAGAGTAGTAGGTATGGTAGATTTTTTTATTTTGAAAGTAGACCTAGAAAAATGACTGGTAGGCCAACAAATGGGAACCTACATTTACCACTGCATTTGAATGGTGTTACACCTTCTTTAAGACAGGTGGGTGGAGCCAAAATTTGAACATACAGGTTAACAATACTTTAAAATTTTTCTTGTTAAAAAGTAGTGGCCATAATAATTGGTGAAAGTATTATAGGAGCACTGAGAAACAATTTGGACAAAAAGCCGTATGCTTTCAGTCAATGTAATCAGACAAAACAAAATATTGCACCAATTCTAGTATTTCCAAAGAATAGACATAACTTTGCCTCAGATGTTTTTCTAAGCGTTTGAATTATTACATTTTCTTAACACTTTAGTCACTAGAATTACAGTGCAAAGAGTAACTTTAACTACGGTAAAAGTACTGTCACTTTAAACAAAATATCACTCAAGTACAAATAAAAGTATCCTGAAGCATAACTTTCTGAAGAAATTGTACTGAAGTAAATTTAAGGGATACACACCTCTGAATATAAAGTACTCATCAGAATCACTCAGCACCAAAAAGATGAGAATGACAGATCTGAGTGGGGTTGTCTTCCTTACAGAAAATATCCACAGATGGCCTTTATTCATTAAAAACAATACATGTAACAAGATTCACACAAATCAATTATTTATCAAAAAAATGTGATGTTCTTTTTATCAGTCAGCTATGAAACATTTCCAACTGTAAAAAATCTTTTCAGATTAACCCCCTGTGCTTTATTCACCTAAAACTAAAATTCTTACCTTATACTGCATGACTCAATTCAGAACCATGCCTGTTCTAAAAGTTAGTCCATCCTTAATGAAACCACATTATCCAGGGCCAGTTACAACACACAGTGACCATATAAAAAGCAGTACGTCTATTCATCCGTCTTCTCCTCTCCCTGGTAGTGTCGATACTCTGGCTTAAGCTCCCATGTGTTCTTGTGTGTTCCTTTCATATTGTAGATGCCTATGTCACGCAAGATCTCCTTCAAGTAAATCTAAAAAACAAACCAAAATATGAAGAACGGCATATCACTATCACATTGATAAAATCACGTCAAGCTCTTCTAATCAATTTTGAATGAACGGATAAATGTTCTGGAGTGTATATTATATTATGTAATCTGCTACTGCCGTCATATCAGACAGATCACTCATGGCCAACTGAACCCAAATGAGCCACATCTAATTGCCTTTTCAGTATTTAGCAAGCAGAGCAATCTAATTTAGTGCCGTCGGCCATGTTTAAAATTAGCATTGCAAATGTGAACCCTCCCACAGTTGGGTTTATTTGACACAACTCGGTAATGGCACATTCAAAGGATCATAACCAATTTTCGTTCAAGGTCTTACCACAGGCTGTTTTGTGATGTCCACAAGATCTTTGATGTTGTAGTACTGGTGCTTTTCAAAGGCAGAAAACAACATGTCCAACACCTGCTGTTTGTCTGCCCTCGCCCTCTTCCCTTCCTCTTTCTTTCGCCGCTCATACTCGAGCTGCAGCAACAAGATGGCATAGATGAGTCAGAAATGACACAGATTCATTCTATATTTCACCTATTACATACTAAATCACAGTTTTCCCCTAAACTGATTTTGCTAACACAGTGACATAATGTACATTCAATGACAATATAATAGTATTTAATTGGATAGAACAAGTTAAGTGTTATTTTTCTTACATTGTTAGCATGATTGGCCACAGGCTTGTAGTTGTTTGTGACTGCTTTCTCCAATTGCTGTGATAATCTGGTTGGTTTGGATGACTCCTCAATCTGTAACCTGTTCAAGTAAAATGTATACAATTCAAATGACTTTGCCTTTTCATAAATAAATCTTTTTATTTTACTCAGCTCTTGAAATACACACCTTTTCAGTCTCATGTAACTTTCACTCACAGCTGGTCGGCACTCTGCTCTCTGCACTACCATCCCCTCCAAGGCTATTTTATCTACAAATAGAGAGAAATACTTATGATTGTTAGATTTTTAAAGGTGCACTATAGAACTTTTATGGTGAAGGGTCCACCACCTGCTTGTTTCCTGGGAGATGTTTTGACTTTTCCTGGAATGTTCCACAGTATGGCAATAAGGAAACAAGAGGGTAACACCATCAAGTTACAGATCTGTAGGGCTCACAATATGTTTTTCAAGGTATTTTTGTAAGCAATAAAACACCATTAATTGAAGAAATGCAAGATAAATTTAGAGCATTCCAGACAAAGCAATAACAGAGATGAGCAGGTGGCAGACCCCTCACCAGAAAAGTTACTTAGTAGACTTTTAGGCAAAAGTGTGTACCAACACAACAGTGTAAATGCATTAGGGCTGCAAAAAAGTTGATTAATTGCCTAATCTATTATTGAATACATGTAATCAGGTGAAGAGGTTTTATGACTAAAACAAAGCAGTAATTACACCAAAATGACAATATTGTTGTTTGTTGCAACCCTAAAATGCACACACTTTTTTTTTTTCAGCACCCAAACCAGTGTTCAAGCAAGAAAAAAAGTGTACATAATCAAAGACATGCGTATTTATAACACATAGTACATGAATAGTTGTCTTCTGAGCATTATTTATAAATGCCCTCTGATATTACAACTATGAAAGGGCCATAATAATAATATTAGACGAGACAAGAACTTATTAGAGTTTAAAGGCCATGTGAAAAAATATGTTAAGCATTCAATTAGAAATACCTTGTTGATACAATTAGGACAAATAGGTAGATCGAACTCCACACAAATCTGATATATCAACCAAAACGGCATGTTTAGCCACTTTTGCACCCAAGAAGATTTAAAAGTCACATGTAAATCATTTCCATGATCCACATTTCAAAAAGAAGGCACCACACCAGAAACACACTCCAAAGATGCGGCTCTGTCACTCACAACCGGAGGACTCACCTGGTCCTGCACCCGAACCTAGGCTGCTGCCGTCAGATCTCTCCTCTGACTGGCCTACAGGGACGGAGGCAGGGATGGTAAAAGTGACAACACAGGGGAAGAAGGACGAAGGGAGATTGCCAGGATTTAATTCACAGCAAAATCAATCACGCTGTATCTACATAATCAGCTTATTTATTCATGATGAGCGCACAAGCATGGACAAAGCGAGCATGCCTTCACACCAAGACAACAGACAACCACTCCCACCACATGGACAAAGCACACACAGAATTGTACAACTTGATTTAGTCACAGAAAATTGTCCAGCAGAGACCGAAGAATAGTGATACAAAACGCACCGCGCATATGTGTGCAGATTAGCACAAGCACACCAGCGCCAAAACAATCAAGGCCTGTTATTAAATCAAATTTCAGTTTCAATGCACCAGTAAAACCAACCACATATAAAAGCATAGTGTTGATCTTGGCTGACTAATATTTCAGCCACAATGATTTATAGCCAGCCTGGAGAGATATTAAAATAGCCCAATTCTAAAAAAAAATTATAATAATGAAATAAATAAATTGTTGCACAAATATGTCCAGGCCAAGAGCAAAAATATTTCCCGATAAAGTCAATTTTCGTGAAAGGTTTTTGGTTCATGGCTGCAGAATCAACAAGCACAGCACGCAAATAGTAACATGTAACAAGCCAATTGCCAAATTGTATTTGCTGCAAAGAAGCTGGTATTCTTTAGACCGGACAATATGGTTGAATAGAATTACTATATAATATAATAATATAATATATGCATTTATATTATATATATACCCCACTTTAGTGGGACACAGCCCTGGTATATATATATATATATATATATATATATATATATATATATATATATATATATATATATATATATATATATATATATATATATATATATATATGTAGTATAGTTATATATATTGTTTTGAATGCAAACGTAGAACAGTAGCGTTGATTTTTTTTCCTACTGTCATACATGTGTGTTTTAAATCTATAAATGAAAATAAAGTAACAAAGCAGAATAAGCAAAATTGCACATGTAAAACCCCAAAGGGTATGTATAGCAAGCCAAGTACCAAGACGGCAAAACATCAAGAGATTTACGTAATCATTTTAAAATAGAGTAGGTATCTGCAACATTTGTGTTATTAGTAATACCATAGACATAAACAGTCAAACATACAACCCACCTGATGGTGTCTCTGTGAAGACTGCTAAAGTCTGACCTCCCACAGTCTGCATGGTGAATGGATGTTCTCGTGGGGCTGCGACTGTGTCTATACCTTCAATTACAGTCAACTCATCATTTAACGTGAAAGTCACCTAAAGAGGGAAGCATCATAAACAGTTACTTGTGTTTACGTTGTCCTTAAAGATGAACTATGTAACTTTTTTGCAGATGGGTACATCTGTTTGTTTCCATAGAGATGGCATTGCTTTATCTTAATTGTTCCACAGAATGGCATTAAACTTATATCTCCATGGAACCAGCAGGATATGCCAACAGGCCAAGTTACAAGTCAGATCTCTGGGTAATTGCCCTCGCTCACAGTATGAATGCAGGTATTTCAAGACATTTTAAGCAATACTTTACAGTACAGTAATAGAAACAGACACATGGATACGTTTATCATACTGTGGAATATTCTAGCCAAACCAATTACATCCCTCTGGAGACAAACAGATGGCAGCCCCTCCCCCCAAAAAAAGTTACACAGTGCAACTTTAACAAGCTAAAATAAATAGGATGGATACAATTGTGCAGTTAAAATTACCTCAGGTTTCCCCATGTTCCCTTTTCTGGAAATGACAAACAATTTTAAGTATTTTTTAAATTTATTAACCTTTATTCAAACAGGCAAGAAACCCCTCTTTTTCAAGGGCGACCTGGCCGAATTGGACTGCAGCACACATCAAACATTTACACATTAACACTTAAATACATTTTTTAAAATAATAAATAAATAAAAAAACTCTAAAAATAAAAGTAAATAAATAAAGAACTCTAAACACACGCGAAGATCCACTGATGCTCAATAAGTAGCTATTGTTAATTTACAGAACGTTTACATACTTGCAAATCCTGATCTTTCCAACTTCGCCTCTTCCAGATGCTTTTGCCCATTGTTGGGACAGATATTTTGGAACCTGGATGAAAAAGTAAAAATGTACTCAGAATTCAGAGACAATTTGTAGCACAGTTAACTTTAAACATTAACGTTACCAGAAACGTTACATTGCATTGTTCCATACTAACCTACGGGATAAATATAAAAGAGCCTTGAAGACCTTCTAAACTGCAATGAATGAGCCTGGCTAGTTGCTAATGTTTCCAAGAAGCGGTAAATGCTATCTAAGCTAAACAACATTTATGTTTCTCAAGACAGTTTATAAATAGATAAATAATGAACAAAACACACAGACCTTTACGAGCCATACGCCAGTGTTTTGCTTGGCACCAGTTAAATCCACTTCTCCCTTTTCTGACATAGTTAAAAATGATGTTGCTAAAAGCTAAAAAGAAATATTGAGGTGGAGCATGCGCAGATCGCTTACGTGCTTACGGTTGCCGATGCAGTCCATAAAGCAGAAATCAATTATAATTACAACGTTATTATCAACGTTACTTTCACACAAATATAGATACTTAAAATTATTTAAGAACTTTATTGAAAAACAGTCGACATTAATTTTACATGTTTTAAGGCTATTATACATCAAATAACGTGTAAGAATGACGTGTAAAATATTATTTGTACACCTCTGATTTCATTTGGATTATTCACAGAATGTAGATATTTAGAAAAAAAACAAAACGCAATATTCAATATTACCCAGGTTCCTGACAAGTATTCCACACATAGACTGTGATTCCACACCACAAAGTAAAAGGAAATAATATACTCAACTGCACATTAATTATTTGCGGATTAAAATGGACAAGAAATGGTTATGGTAAGCTTTGATATTCTCCCTCCAAAGAGAGCCATAAGTAAGTTTTATTTGTAAACATAAATCTATTCTTACAGAAACATTCGGTCTCTGCTGTGGGAGAAACGTGTATTAAGTTCTTGAGATTTTTTCAATAGTCTTTTCTTCTGAGCTTCATCAAAGCGGTTTACTTGAAGGTCTGCGTCCCGATCAAACGGCCTCCTCTCCACTGGCTGATCTGCCTTCTCTTTTGCCTTCTCCTTCATCTTCTTTGAGTGTAAACTCATGAGAGACTCAGCACGCTTGGACTCCTGTAGACAATGTGTATAAAGAAATGTAATGTTTTCAGTAACATTTACATTAAACTCATAACATATTGGGTGGAATACAGTACTCACATTATATTTGGATACTTTCTCTGCCATCGCAATGTCTTTACTGGAGAGCTGTGGAGCAACATCTTTATCTTTTTCTTCTTTGTTTTTCCCTTCAAGTCGCTCCTGTTTGTTTGAGAGTACAACTTTCTTAATACAACAATTATGCAACTACTGCCATTTCTTGAACAACAGAGACTTACCTTAGCTTTGCGCTCCCTGTCTGCAGGTGTATCTGTCCAAATTGAGCGGTCACCTTTCTCTGGACCAGATCTCTTTTTGAATGTCCGAGCACCAAGGCCAATATGTTGTAGTTCAGGCGGGAGCTCCATCATCCATGATTCCCGAGTGGGCACAATTGGAGCATCCTGAAACATAAACTTAAGCTTGAATGCGTTAAATGTATGAGCCCTTTTAAAATTTGTAGCATTACATTTGTACAAAAAAGCAATAAACTAAAGCAATGAAAGTATGTGGTGGTGTGATTATTAAAATGTATTTGTACCCTTGAATGAATGAAACGAAAACAAACATTACTCTATTTTAATAATAGAAACACACTATACTAAACATAAACTAAAAAATAAAGTCTAACTTCAGAACTAAAAATAATGCTGCTATGACAGATCACATAATAAACTATAAATAAAATATTTCTGTATGGTTACCTCAAAAGATTTAATCTCATCTATAGCTCTTGTCATAAGCACTTTCTAAAGAAAAAAACAAAACGGGGTACACAAAAAGACCCAGGGAGTATGCAAAGAAAATTTTGGGGGAGAAAAAAGTGCCACCTTAAGTGGTTTGGATTAATCATCATCATGAAGATTAATCATCAACAGTCTCAAAGGGACCTTAAAAAGTTTGGGAACCACTGTATCAAGTATCTTACATTGCCTGACAGCTTATCTTTCATTCTTTGTGCCCTCCGTTCAATGTCCAGAGCCACGGAGTCTTGGATGGGCCCTTTGGATGGCATAGGTCCTATTACATCCTCATCCTCACTGCTGGATGCCTCTTGCTGGTATCCAGGGGGCAGAGCTGGTCCTGAGAAACCTTCTCCATCTTCACCATCATCCTCATCACCCTCATCATCGGATGGTCTACGAAAGCCTGGAGGCAAGGCTGGTCCTATTACAGGGGTCCTAAAGGGACACTATGAAGTTACAGCTTCCATTTGTAATTATTCAACACGCACAGGATTTTCAAATATGCATTTACAGCATGAAGTTTGTTACATTTCAGGAGAGCTCTGCTGTTTCTTGAATCCTGGGGGAAGAGCCGGTCCAAAAAATCCATCGTCATCATCGTCTTCAGTCTTTGAATTTTCTCTGTTTCGAAAACATGTTTGCATGAGTCTATTTAACAGATGATTTTTCTTCTGAAGCACACATTTTATTTGTAAAGACACGCCCTGTCAATTGATAAGTCTACTCATCTAAATGGGGAGGCAAAAGCTCTAAAAGAGTGTCTCCAATATGTATTCAAACTGCACTGACAAGGCCACAAACACAAAAGAGTTCGTGTAAAAACCACCATTAACATTACAAGGAAACTGTATTGCTATGTAAAAAGGCATATTTCAACTTTAATTAGGTTAAAAATCCATTGAAAATAAGTCAATGCTCTAGTCGACTGCAAGCTAAAATCAATCATTCGTTTCATCTTTTATTTTTAATGCAACACATAAATCCGTATGAGACTGTTTCACATACTGTTGATTTTCAGTGCAGTGGCTTGTTTTGGCTCTTTTTACCGACACCTCGTCCTCACTTTCGTCTGATGAGCTCGGGTTGCCTCGTTTGTACCCGGGAGGCAGGGCAGGACCAACCACTACAGTAGAAAAGACAAAACATTATTAAAAAAACACTCTCTAATTTCAAATAAAAAATAAGAGAGACAACACTACACTTACGGCCATTATCCGAATTTGAGTCCTCCTCATCTTTATCGTTACTCAGATGTGGAGGCAACGCTGGCCCGATCGTATCAGACGACATATTTTTATTAAAATAAGATAATTTCTCTCTTTTTAATTAACGCAAAACAAAGATTACACAAATTGCTCTGAACAGACGGCAACCTTTCACTCAGGATATAAATAATAACGCTTCTTCTTTTTTTCCTTTTTTCTTCTTCTTCTTCTGATAGCTTCCGGCAGGCTATACGCTAGGGTGCGTAATACTGCCCCCCACTGTTGGGCTAAAGTCGCCGTAGTTTTAAACAGTTAATTAGTTTTAAAATAACCCAAGCGCTTCTCTACGCTTCTTCTCAGACGCTTTTGAGATCCACTTGCGGAATAGAGCACAGTTGCACAGTATAGTGACGCTGCGTTGCTATTGGTTAATTTTGAGTCAAGTTAATAAATATTAAACAAGATGTTTCCGTTGCTTTTCAAAATTGAAATATTATTATTTTCCAAGCTAATTAAAGGCAGGCATATCAGTTTAAATGTATATACTCTGATTTAGTGATTCATATTTTTTAAATTCATTTTCAAACTAACACATGCATACCACTCAAAGATAGCTGTGATTAACTAGGTTTCATTTCTTATTTTTGAAGTCTCAAACCGGAAGTATGGTGCTGTAACGGACCAGTGGAGCCCCGTGTGAGCTGTTCATGTTATTCTAGCCATAATTTTGTGTTTTTTAATGATTTCGTAGTCTCGTGCTAGTAACAGTGACATTAAATATATTAAATAAGCTTACCCCGTAAACATAAGAATGGGTAAAAAGGATAAAAAAGACCGAGGTAAGTTGCTCATATCACATGCATCCTTGTTGTGTTTAGCTGCTAGCTTATCATCTGAATAAGCTCTGTATTTTTACACTTCTCATGGCTATTTCAAAACATCAAATGATTCAATTTAAATATGTCACAATCATATAGGTATAAATAGTTTTCTGATCAGAAAGTTAATAATAATGTTATTGTTCACAAAATGTATTACCATTCTGAGATCATTAGAGTGTTGCATACTCTTCGTTGTCCCCCATTTACTGCAGCAGTTGTGTCTATAATTCATTATAATTTATTTAAAATAAATATGTTGAATAATAACAGTTAATAGTTAATAGTTAAAAGTTAATAGAGTATATTTTATTAATGATATTTATCATCTGTTTAACAGAGGTGGGGTAGTTTGATTTAGTAACTTTTAGAAGAAATTATTCTTCTCTGAGTAGTTTTTTGAGATGATGCTGTTACTTCTACTTGAGTAATATTTAGTTTAAAGTAACATAAATTGAGTAAGTCTATAATAAACAAAAGCTTTATGCGAACAACATTAAATTATTTGAACAATTGTGTTTCTTACACCATGCCTAATTTTTGTGGCTCTTCTTTGGAAATTCCAGAATCTGTACAATATTTAATGAATAAATCAAACACTTTTTTGAACGTCTTCTTGAGTAATAAGCAATATTATTTTAAAGTAATAATACTATCTGTAATGCGCTTTACATTTCACGAAAATCTCAAAGAGCTACGGAAAAGAGTAACACATTTTGGCTACTTTACCCACCTCTACTGATTAATTGTTCTCAACTCTTGTTTGTTTTTGTAGACAAGAAGTCTAAAAAGCGTGTGTATGATGAAGAGGATGATGAAGATGATTTTGGAGGCAGTGAGCCCCAGGAGGCTGTACCTGCTGCAGCTGGGAAGCAGGTGGATGAATCGGGCACTAAAGTGGATGAGTACGGAGCCAAAGACTATCGCACTGATATGTTACTGAAGGACGACCATTCATCACGACCACTCTTTGTGGTAAGACAAGCTACGTTTTATGTTGATGTAATTCTCTTTCGTCAACATCCTTGGAACAACTGATGGAAATTAGCCTCCAGCTACAGTCTGCTGTGTTTACATTCATCTTGTGTCTGTGCATTAACATGCCATGTGCAGTAACATGTCCCAATAAAAATAATAATAATAAATAAATAAAAAATAAGTAGCAAAATTCTCTCTCAAATGCGCATACATACTACAATAAAAATTCAAAACTCATCCTTGCCTGCATTTCTTCAGTTTTGCCACAAGATGGAGCCTGTATTCTAGGTCTTGATTCTGGAAGTATGTGTTATACCCATCTTAAGTATGTGATTAAAGTATTTTGTCTTTTCCCAAGGCTCCTGATGGACACATTTTTCTTGAAGCCTTCTCACCCGTCTATAAGTATGCCCAGGATTTCTTGGTGGCTATAGCTGAGCCAGTGTGTCGGCCAAACCACATCCACGAGTACAAGCTGACTGCCTACTCCCTGTACGCAGCTGTCAGTGTGGGCCTTCAGACGTCAGACATCGTGGAGTACCTACAAAAACTCAGCAAGACATCTGTCCCTGATGGAATAATACAGTTTATTAAAGTACGTCACTTTTTTGAGATACATTTTGATACAACATGAATTATTATACACAGTATATATTTGTCCTTGCATTTTATACAATCATATTTTCTGTGTAAATTGTTGACAAAATTACCCTTTGCTCCAAACGTGAATGAAATGTCCCTATGCAAATACTGGCAAATGTCCATAGTCTATATCAGCCGTTCTTATGACCCTGAATGAGGATACATGGCCTGCAAATAAACAGTTTTTCTTTTCTATTGGGTTTTAAAATGTTGAAAAAAAACACAAGACCAAAAAACAACAACACTACACTAAAAACACTATGTTATTTCTTTTATGAATAGCTCTGCACTGTGAGTTATGGTAAAGTCAAGCTGGTTCTGAAGCACAATAGGTAAGTGGATTAAGAGTTTAATCAACTGAATTGCTGACAAATTAGCAATGTTTTTTGCCTTCGTCTTTTAAAATGTTGATGTATTACAGATACTTTGTTGAGAGTGCCTTCCCTGATGTGATCCAGCGTTTGCTTCAGGACACTGTGGTCCGAGAATGTCGACTTCGTAATGCAGATGGAGGGGACACTGAGCTTATAACCGAAGTTATCCACAGCAAATCAGCGGTATACTTCATCTTTGTATTGATGTTTTATTCACATATATAATCTAGACATTGAATTGCTGCCACTGTTGCGATAGATAGCTTCAAGTCAAAGAGAGTTGTTGATTTTTTGTAAAAGGATTATTGTAATGATGGTAAGAAATCAAATTTCTGTTTGTGTCCTCTCAGATATCGAAGACTCAAGAAAAAGATGGTGCCTCCACATCACAGACTGATGATGGTTCAACTCAGCAAGTTCCAGAGGATATTTTTAGCTACTATGAGCAAATGGACAAAGATGAGGAGGAAGAAGAAGAGACTCAAACAGTGTCATTTGAAATTAGACAAGTATGTGTGGATAGTGATTTGTTTTTGTTAGTTTTTTGTATTTTATTTTGATTGTTAGATTGGCTGGCTGAAAGCTGATTTAAATGCACTGAATCATATTTTTTTTAAACAAATGTTCAGCGTTATGTGATAAAAATAAAAGTCACCTAATATTCTTTTTAATTATTTTCTACAGGAGATGATTGAAGAGCTTCAGAAGCGTTGCATTAATTTAGAGTACCCCCTGCTAGCGGAGTATGACTTTCGTAATGATTCAGTCAACCCAGACATCAACATTGACTTGAAGCCCACTGCAGTGTTAAGGCCTTATCAAGAAAAAAGCCTGCGCAAGATGTTTGGAAACGGCCGTGCACGCTCAGGAGTCATTGTGCTGCCCTGCGGTGAGTCGAGCTGAGAGGAAATTGAGAAACAATCAAGGTCAACAATATGAATGTGAACATTGCACATCAGTTTCTTGGAGATGGGTGCGTCGGAGGAGAGGGAGCAGCCCAAATTACATAAATAGAAATTATTACCACACATTGCATTCACTTTTAAACATGAATTTATTAGACACCAGGCCTTCATCAAGTCTGAATAAATTCACATTATGTAAGTAAGGCAGTGTGCAGGAATCTTTTAGTAACCATAAAAGTAAAAGTTCAATTGAAATTTCTTCTGGAGAAATAAAATAACAATAATAGCATAGTAATATCTAGACTACAATAATTTTTAAATTATGGTATTATGACTAATTATACTTTCAGTGCTGCAGTTGCTGTTGTTGCAGATGGTACTACTATTTCAACTGCTTTCCAAACAATTTTCAAAATGTATAGATTTTTGTATATATTTAATTTACATGATTTAAATTTTTTGTTGCGTGTTGAAAATAGAACATTTCCGATTATAACTGTATTATTAATTTCTACTTTTTAAGACTGAATTCTTTTAGTACTATTTTTATTCTCACCCTGAATTGTAGTGCAAGATTTTCCTTTAAAAAATACAGTATTTAAGATGTATTTATTTATTTAGTAAAAAGATACTTTGTTCCAATATGTCCTGTGTTTTAATATCCTGAACTATTTGAAATACTTGCAGGTGCTGGTAAATCCCTGGTGGGTGTAACAGCTGCTTGCACTGTCCGGAAACGCTGTCTTGTTTTGGGTAACTCTTCAGTCTCGGTGGAGCAGTGGAAAGCCCAGTTCAAGATGTGGTCCACAATCGACGACTCCCAAATCTGTCGCTTCACTTCGGACGCTAAAGACAAACCCATTGGCTGCTCCATTGCTATTAGCACTTACTCAATGTTGGGTCACACAACCAAGCGTTCGTGGGAGGCCGAGAGGGTCATGGAGTGGATGCGTACTCAAGAGTGGGGCCTCATGATCTTGGATGAGGTGCACACTATTCCTGGTAAGATTCTAGGGTCACCACATTTTAAAATTATACGAATCATGAAATCATTACTTTTTTTTAGCCAAGATGTTTCGTCGTGTCCTGACCATTGTTCAGGCTCATTGTAAACTGGGACTCACAGCTACGTTAGTCAGAGAAGACGACAAGATTGTTGACCTCAACTTCTTGATCGGACCAAAACTGTTTGAGGCCAATTGGATGGAGTTACAGAATAATGGTTATATTGCCAAAGTTCAATGTGCCGAGGTGAGTTATGTTAGTAATGAATTAAACCAGACAGAAGTCACTGACATACATCTATATATTCCTGAAATATTTCATTTATTTCTTTTGCTCATTTTTTCCAGGTGTGGTGCCCAATGTCTCCAGAGTTTTACAGAGAGTATGTGGCCATTAAGACCAAAAAGCGAATCCTTCTCTATACAATGAATCCAAACAAGTTTCGAGCTTGTCAGTTTCTTATTCGATTCCATGAAAGGCGCAATGACAAAATAATTGTCTTTGCTGATAATGTGTTTGCTTTGAAGGAATATGCTATTCGTCTGAACAAGTAAGTTCACTTTTTTACTGATAAATAACACTGAATTAAAATAATTTTAAATATATATTTTTTTCTATAAAGGCCTTTCATCTATGGGCCTACGTCTCAAGGGGAGAGAATGCAGATCCTTCAAAACTTTAAACGCAACCCAAAAATAAACACAATTTTTATCTCCAAGGTAAACTGATCTAGTAGTTTGTGTGGTGTACTGTGAAGTAATTAATCTTAATTGGACCCCAGGAAGAATAGCAACAGCCTGCGCTAATGGCAATCCAGACAGACAACGTGATAAAGCAGTTTTCTTTTAAATATATGATATTGAGGTCTGCCACTGGCCAGTAAAAAGAAACCACTGTATTATCATTGTTTCATAGGTCGGAGACACCTCGTTTGACCTGCCAGAGGCTAATGTTCTTATTCAGATCTCGTCTCACGGTGGATCACGCAGACAGGAAGCTCAGAGGCTTGGCAGAGTCCTGAGGGCCAAAAAAGGTTGGTGTTTGTCTTTTTCACATGTGACATTTTTTCCATATTTGAGTGAAAAACCACACCTGTATTAAATGAGCATGTATTGACATGTTGTTACCTTTGATCTGTCCAGGAATGGTTGCTGAGGAATACAATGCATACTTCTATTCACTGGTGTCCCAGGACACGCAAGAGATGGCGTATTCCACAAAAAGACAGAGATTCTTGGTCGACCAGGGCTACAGTTTTAAGGTGTGTGTTACAATGTCATAAAGAATACATTTCTGCTCGTTGTTGATACATTGCAGATTACATAACTTGGTATGTGTCTTAGGTAATCACAAAGTTGGCTGGAATGGATGAAGAAGACCTTATGTTTTCTACACGTGATGAGCAGTACCAGCTCCTTCAGAAAGTGCTGGCAGCCTCAGACCTCGATGCAGAGGAGGAAGTGGTGGTAGGAGAGTTGGGGGGTCGGCCACAGGTAAGAAAACCATAATAGTGAAACTTCCATTTTGATGTTGTGTTTGTTGTTCTTACATTTTCCTGTTGTTTAATTTTTTTTTCAGATCTCAAGACGGGCAGGAACAATGAGCTCCATGTCAGGAGCGGATGACACTGTTTACATGGAGTATCAGAGCCGTGGCAGTAAAGCTGCTTCATTTGGGAAAAACGTTCACCCGCTCTTCAAGCGCTTTAGAAAGCTATAGAAAACACTGCAGATGTGTGGTATTCTCAACTATTAGGTTTGTTACCACTTCTGATTTAAACTTCTCTTACACTTGTTTTTAATTTAAACAAACATTTTGGGTAATGTACTTGACAGTTGCTTTTGATGGTTGTTTTTCATTT
Source organism: Rhinogobius similis (assembly GCA_019453435.1). Classification (NCBI taxonomy): domain Eukaryota; kingdom Metazoa; phylum Chordata; class Actinopteri; order Gobiiformes; family Gobiidae; genus Rhinogobius; species Rhinogobius similis. The sequence goes on from CM033621.1 coordinate 30,044,785, forward strand.
CAGTTTCAACAATGCAGTGTATAATTACTATTAACTTGTTGAAGAAATTATTTTGTTAAGATATTTTTGTACATGTTAAAAAGCAAAATAAATCAACAGATATTTATTTTTTTCTGAATTTGATTGATGATTGATCTGGGCAGACTCTAGGTGCGAAGCAGGAAGGCCACTTTTGTAAGAAAACTCCCACACTGTCTCACTCTATATTAATTTATTAACAGAACGTTTGGTCCTTCTGACCTTCACTACCACTACTTCACTACTCCAAAAGCGTTTATTGATTAGCTCAGAGCAGTATAAAGTCTAGCTTCTCAGACCAGCTCCTTCAGATCATGATTTTAAAACATTGTGTTACCTTTAATTTTTTTTTTCTACAATGGATCACTCCTGGATAAATGAGGGATTACACCGAATTGACTGACAGTCAAAAAAAAAATCTTATTTGTACCATGCATACATCCACACAAACAGTTATTTTTTGGTGCTGTGGGGAGGCTTCTTGAATTGAAGCACGTCCAAAACGGCATTTCAGCTTTGATTCCAACTGTGGGAACTGACAGACCTACCTCTACTCATTAAACCCCACAGTAAGGGCAGGAAGAAAATGTGAATGGCCTTGTCTGTGGCCTCATTAATCTGTTTTGTGTTGTCTTATAGGACTTGAGCCTTACTAGGATTGAAAGAAAACCATTGAGTACACCAAAGAGAATGAAGACAGGCTAATTAAATTGCACTTTTAATACTCTAGATAGTAAATACACTGCTTCACAAAGAGTAATTATTCAGAGTAGATTCAGTTCCTGGAAGGATAAAACACAGGCAGAGTGGAGAGGTTATTTAAGGATAGTTTAGATATTGCACTCAAATAAATACTATCTATATTTAAAATACCAAATATTACATATTTTGTTTTTGAAAACAAATGAAAAAATGAATGAATGAAAATTAATTTGACTTTGAAAACTACAAAAAATAAATTAAAGTCTGGCTGCATTGTCTGCTCTTCTGTTTGTTGCGCACTGTGCCAAATACTGTCCTATTGGCTGTACATTTCTGGTTAATTATTTAAACTTTTGATTAAGTTAAGTTTAGTTTAATGAACTGCGTATTATTGGTGTGATGTAACTGTGTTTTGGCACGTTGATATCCCTCACCAGTGAAGCCTGTAGCTTTTGAGGAAGAAACGCCCACTACCCTAAACAGACTCAACCCTCCCATTTTTTTGCAAGTGGCCATCCAATCCTCTTCCACTGCGAAAGATTGTACAAGCCATGGTTTTAAAAGAGAACCACAATCAATGGAAATCCAACATTACGTTACAACACAGGAGGGATTCACTTTGCACGTGCATCTACCAATAAGCAAATGTGAACTGGACTAAACGCGCTCTCAGAGACACTATGGTTAGCCTCAACCATTTAACGGCTGCATGCTGGAAAAATGTCCACGGTACTCGGCAGCTGTTGGTTAATTTACGCGCTTTGCACAAGTCTGCAACGAGCGAGGCTCTGGGGATCTCCGCAGCTGGACAGACGGACATGTCCGAGAGGCTTCTCTCACCAGACACGGCCCGCGGTGGCACCGGGGAAAAGACTATCGTGAGGAGTTTGAAGGAGATGCCAGGCCCCAGTACCTTATCTAACCTGGTCGAGTTCTTCTGGAGAGATGGCTTTGCCAGAATACACGAAATCCAGGTACTTTATTTTCAAAGTCATATTCAAAACTTCATGCGCAAAACACCCGCTTGTGCGTAAAAGCGCACCGAAGCTCGAGCCCTTGCGCAAATAAGAGGCGGATACAAATGTTTAAATCACACAGTGCTACAAAATTACATTTTCATATTGAACGTCATCTGAAATGTGTTGTTAAAACTCATGTGCTTATTATTACATTGGTGTTTATTTGTTTTCTTAGTGTCAATCAATAGATAAAAATATGGATAAAACTTATGAAAAACATTAGAAATGGTTTTAACAAAGTTACTGAAAATAAACTCTACTGCAAATGTACATAAGCTTTCTTATTCCATATCCTTTTCTCTCTTTGTAAGTGGTACAAAAGTGCTGCACTAATCAGTAGATGCTTTTGATTACTTTTCATTTAACATTTCATAATTTTCTACTTTTCATAAAGAATCATTCCCAAATGATATCTTGTCATTACTTTCTGCTCCATAGATGGAACACCAGAAGAAGTATGGGAAAATCTTCAAGTCTCGCTTTGGGCCACAGCTGGTCGTCTCCATCGCAGACCGTGAACTGGTTGCCCAGGTTCTGAGGGCAGAGGGCATAGCTCCACAGAGGGCCAACATGGAGTCATGGAAGGAGTACAGAGACATGAGGGCCCGCTCAACAGGACTGATCTCAGCGTGAGTCCACTTTAACCTTTGATCTACAAAACTACACAGGAGTAAGCCAAAGCAGACTCCTTGCACTGTCCCCAACTTTGACTGTAGCAGGATGTGAACATTGCTCCTTCACAGAAACAAAAATGTTTGCTCAATGCTCCAAACAGTAAAAGTAGCACTTGGGAACAAGGATCAAACTGCAGAAAACACTGAAAAGCAGGTACTCCAAAAAACTGCTCTTTTGCAGTTGACTGTGCCTTTTGAAAAGTTGTTTCCCCTTTTTATTTTGCAAGCATTTATAACAATAGTAGAATAAATCAAACTTGCATTGGACTTGAAATGAAAGGTGAAGAGGTAGGATTAAGAAGTTCATACACACAGTTTTACTCTGCGTTAATATAGTGTTAGTATATTACATTTACATTCTTATTCTTCTGTTTTCCAGTGAAGGGGAGGACTGGCTGAAGATGCGCAGTGTCCTGAGGCGACTCATAATGCGACCGCGGGATGTTGCTGTTTTTTCAGATGATGTGAATGGTGTTGTGGACGACTTAATTATGAGACTTGACATTCTGCGCTCCCAGGATCTCAATGGAGCCACTGTCTTCAATGTAAATGACCTCTTCTTTAAATACGCCATGGAAGGTTTGTAATGAGCTTACTCACATTATTACTAGAGAAATTATTTGTGCTGTTTTGCGTCACGGATCAGTAAAAATAATCTTACCAAGCCCAACCTTGGAAAGTGTAATACAAGTATTGCAAAATACTAAAATGTTCAGAATAAGTACTTATTTCTATAACTATTACAAATCTTGAATACATGACCATATTATACAATAACTTGATCAATTTTTACATGCATTACTGCAATATTTATCTTGATCTGTTCTCTCATTACAGGTGTGGCAGCCATTTTGTATGAGTGTCGACTTGGTTGTCTGCAAAATGAGATTCCAAAAGAAACGCAAGACTACATAAGTGCATTGCACCTCATGTTCAGCTCCTTTAAGACAACGATGTATGCTGGAGCAATTCCCAAATGGCTCAGACCAATCATCCCCAAACCGTGGGAGGAGTTTTGCCTCTCCTGGGATGGCCTTTTCAAATTCAGTAGGTTGTTGAGAAACCCCAACAAAAACTATCACAAAGTTATCTTTTTAATCAATTTGTAACTTCTTAAATTGGTTTAAATGTTAAACTTGTTATTAGGTTAAGCTTTAACTTTTTGTTCATCTGTAAAAAAACATCCGTCTGATGGGTCTTGGGATTATTTACCTAATATAGTTGGATAAATGGTGTGTCCTCCCCGTGAAAAAATCTTAATTTGCATGTAAATCTCCTCCTGCTGAATGATGGGTACTTGTGTGGGGTCCCTCTGTTACATAACTTTTTTCAGTCCATTTGCTTTCCCTTCACACTACGCCTTCCCACCATTTCCTTGTGTTTCTTTGGTAATCCTAGGCCACATTCACGTCGATAAGAGGCTTGCTCAAATCAAGGCCCAGCTGGAGCGCGGAGAGGAAGTTAAAGGAGGGATACTCACACATTTGCTCGTCACTAAGGAGATGAACATGGAGGAAATCTACGCCAATGTCACAGAGATGCTGCTGGCTGGAGTTGACACGGTTTGTGCATTCAAATGGATGTGTTTGTCAACAGAAAACTATAGGCTTGAGTTTGAAGTTGCAGAAGAAATGAATATATATATATATATATATAAGATGTGTGGCATGACAAAACAGTTTTAGCTTGCTATCTGCTGTGTCTTTTTTTTTTTTTAGTTTAAAAAAAAGATATATATGATTACATTTTTTTCCATTAACCTTTATTTAACTAGATAAGAACCTCTTTCTCAAGGGTGACCTGGGGCAAAGTGAAAAATACAGCAGCACACAAATCATAAAAATATTTACCAAATTAAGAGACATTAAGAAAAAAAAAATACATTGAAAATCAGACAATTTGGTTTTGGTTTGGCAAAAGTATACTTGCTTTACTTAATAATTATAGTTGTTATGGCTTAATGTATAATTTGCAATGTAATACTGTATATAAATACATACGGCTATAATTCTAACCGAAAATATATTTTACATAAGTAGATTAAGTTGAGCACTATGCATAACTGAAATTGAAGCACATACACATTTTTATTAAAAATGCTAAAAAATAATCTATCTTTATTCGGACCTCTTGAGATATTTTTGACAGTGTTGGTTTCAGTGTAGTTCATGCTCCCTTCGGATAAATATTTATACCAGCCCCTTACCAGAACTGTGTCAGTTATTGGATTATTGGTGAAATGTATGAACTCCTTTTGTCTAATTGACAGAATTCAACCTTCTCTTGCTTTATCTTGACAGTATTTCTGTTTCTGTAAAGTTTGTGTTTAGAATGGGTCATTTGTGAATATATAAGAGTTGAAGATGTTGCGGTGAAGGCTACAATTGCTCTCTATTTAGATCTCGTGCAGAGATTGAACAAAAGGGTGATTCTAGATAAAAAACTAAATTGCAAGAAATGTATAGGAGAGTTACTGAGGTACATCTAAGTAACTTCATTGTACTTTTAATCATACTTTTCTAGCTCCTTTACTCCTACTTGAGTAAAAGTTTTGGTTACTCTTCGCACTGCGAGTATGTGATAAAAGCTTTATGTTGACAAAATTAAATTATTTAAACATTTACGTTCCTTGCACTGTTCCTTTTAATTAGGTTTTTGTCTATCCTTCAAAAAATACCAGATTTAGTGCATCAGTTAATGTTTCGTACCTCTAATTACTTATAAATTGTAAGTAATTGGATAGTAATCCAGACAGTGCAGATAGTTACAATAACTCAATTGAGTAGAAGTTTTCCTACATAACTTTTTACTCTTTAGTAATTTCTTGGACTACTACTTTGAACTTTAACTTGAGAAGTATTATTTTGAAGTAAGATTACTCTTACATACTGTTTTTGGCTCTCTACCCACCTCTGAAGAAATGTCACTGTACTTCACTATAGTTCAGATTTCTTGGTTTTAAAATGGTTACATTTCAGTCCAAAGTGGCTGTCTGGGGACTCTTGGTTAATCCTTAGTTTTTCCTTTCTTAGCTTTGGGTGGAATCATGGTTATGGTTTCTATCTGGCACCTACTGTTTTTTTAGCCCAAGTTACATACCAGTTTCACTCTTTTGTGAAGTCACATTGGCGTTTTTGTAATATATCAATGTCTCTCTTTGTCTATGTGTTGAAGAGCCTTGTTGAATATTAGAACCTCTTTGTCCGTTTGATTATATAACAGCTCGCTGTGGTACAGTGGTGTCAGGTGATACGGGCGCGAGGTGAGCGGTGCTACTGTCTTGGTTTGGCAAGCTGTGAGTCGCACGTGTGTGTTGGCCCGGGCTTTGGTTTCAGGGCTTGGGTTTCTGGCGCCACATTCAGACCTGTGTAGCTGTGCCAGCGTCAGGTCACCACAGTGAATCAGGGGTTACACAGCATCCCACTGTTAAGATTGTTCTCACTCAGATTTAGTTTCTCATCATTTGCCTTTGTTAAGATCCATACAGGGGGCCCAGTAAGAGTGACAATTATGTATATGATTTTTTTCTCTGTTTCAATTTTTATATTTATTTTGTGTATATAGCTCTTGTAATTTTATATTATATTCATTCAGAATACTCAACTTTATCAACTTTGCACATATGTCTTACAGCTAGCTCCTTTTGAAGAAATAGCTGTCAAGTTTTGTATATTTCGGGACATTCTCGAAACATTATCATTTTTCCAGACACTTCTCCTGTGTGCACATTTGCATCTGAGTAGGCATATGTGCAGCCAGCTCTTAATTTGTTTTGGGTACTGTCAGATTAATAAGAACTGGGGGTGTAGAGTGTTTTGTGCGGAGCGGGGGGCCATGGGATAAAGGGGTGCGCATGTTTTTGTTCAACTTGTTACAACGGCCATGTCCTGGCGGGGGGTGGACTGTGCCGAGCCAGTACCTGACCCCTTGCTGCATTTGCCTTTACTCAGCACACACTAGAGCTGTCAAGACACGTTAGCCCGAGCCAGAGTTATAGCACCAACCAGCCAACTTGAGGCTAAGGGGGAGCGCTGGGCTGGGCTTGCAGTGGAGATTCCCATAAAAGAGCCCAGAGAGCGCGGTAACAGAGGAGCTGATGTATGTCTGAAAACACAGAAGCAATGTGGGGGGAGGAAAGAAGGAAAAGGAGAGTTTTTTTAAGCCAGATTTGATTTGTCATGTGATTCCTGAAGTGCTTTGTCTGAGGTGTTGCCAGCATCTGTCCCAGCTGGGGTTGATTAGGATCAAGTTGTTAAATGTGGAATGAGTGGTGACAGAATCAGTGGGGGACCAGAGGAAGAACAAGGTGATGAAGCGCTATGAATGCAACGCGGTCATCTTCAAGAGCTCTTCTCTTTTTGATCTTAAATTCGTTCCAAGACGCTGACGTTCAGCAGACTTCAGTCAACATTTCGCAAGCTGATATACACTGTACGGTTGTCCAAATGTGGTGTTATTAGATTAAGTTTTATTTATGCTAGTTTAAGTTACAGTTTTTGACAAAGAACAGTCTTTCAAAATATATACGGCAAAAGATAATTTAATTTAGATTTTTTAAGAATTACACCACTGACAATTACACCATCCTCAGTTGTCACATGGGACAAACAAAGACCAGTTTACACGAAATCTGTTTTCTTAGCCTTATGTTGCAGACACACAATAGAAAAATACTTGACCATCTGATTTCATAAAATTTTGTCCTTTGTTTTTCCAGACCTCTTTCACTCTGTCTTGGGCCACTTATTTATTAGCACATCACCCAGAAATACAGGAACAGATCCACACAGAAGTGGAGAAAACTTTAGGACCCAACACAGTCGCTTCAGCTGATGATGTCCCTCAACTGCCACTCATCCGCGGCCTGGTCAAAGAGACACTCAGGTACAAGCTACAGAAATTTGTCTATGTTTTGTTTTGTTGTAAACTGTACATTTAGAAGACTATTTTAATGCATGTTTGATCTGTCTCCCTGAGTGTAGGCTTTTTCCAGTTCTCCCGGGCAATGGTCGAATTACTCAAGATGACTTGGTGGTGGGCGGATACTTCATCCCTAAAGGGGTAAAATTAATGAACATTATATGCAGTTGTACATTACTGTTTGCATGACCTCAAGAAAAATCAGCATAGCAACATCCACAGCAATAACACTGTAATTTGAAATGTGATCTTTCATGAGTCATACACTTTATTTAATTGTCCCATGCCACAGCTGTTTTCATTGAGGGCTGCACATTTTCTGCATTTGGCTTTTATTAGACGCAGTTGGCCCTCTGTCATTACTCAACGTCTCTGGACGAGGAAAGCTTTGCGGATGCTACAGACTTCAGACCAGATCGCTGGGTAAGAAAAGACACAACGGACCATGTCGATAACTTTGGCTCCCTTCCTTTTGGCTACGGCATCAGAAGCTGCATTGGCAGGAGAATCGCAGAGTTGGAAATGCACCTGGCTCTCACAAGGGTAAGAACTGAATTGTAAAGACAGAATATAGTCACGATATAGTTTTAAAAACTGGAAACATTACAAAGCTTTTAAGGACTTACACATAGGTTATTATTAGATTACATGTTTTCCGTGATCACATTTAAAAATATGTTTTTGGATGAGTTTGTAATTTGATTTCATCATTTGATAACATTAAACTTTATGCTAATAATATATTTATGTGCAAAGCAAAAATCTAATAAAAAGTTTCTTTTTGCAGATACTTCAGAAGTTTCGCATTGAGGTGTCGCCAAAGACTGATGATGTCAAAGCCAAAACCCATGGCCTGCTCTGCCCAGCTGCCCCCATAAACCTTAAGTTTGTTGAGAGGGAATATTAGATGCACGTGTTTGTATATACTGTTTTATCATAGTTAATTGTGTTGATAGACTTTTTTAAAACACTTTTTAGAGATTTTAAAGGTGACTGAAGAGTTTTCTCTGCAGCAAATTATTTTAAGTTAACGTTTCTTATAAGCTGGACTGAAAATATTTGCATCTTTGTATATGTATATTTGTACTACTAGATGAAGGCTGTTTCTTTGAGAATTACATATGAAATGAGCACAACTTGGACAGTCAGACTAAAACTACTCTTTGACCTTTAGAAAGCGTGTGTCCACTGTAGCCTGAAATTGGTCAACTGTCTCAGTGTTACCACTGAGTTTCCTCCATTAGTACAGACAGACTCTCAAAAAGGAATCTGCAAATGTATTCAAATTTAATGTAATGTTCTTTGTATATCGTGGGCTTTTTTGTATCTGAAATTTTTGGACAGAATATTTTGTATCATAAGAAGCGTAAAGGACTTGGGGAAACGTGAAAGCAATGGATGACAAGTTTACTTGTCAAAACTTACTTTACTTTGTCAAAAAAATTGAAATGTGAAATGTGGCTTTGGAAATGTTTTGTTTTCTCTGAATCAGTGTGTCTCAAACTATTTACATCAATTAACACTAAATATAAGTAGGACCATTAACCAAACCTTATCTAAAACAAACTACAAAAGGGTTAAACTAGGGCAAAAACCAGGACTAACTCACTTTGTTAAAAACCAGGACTAACTAAAGAGAACCAAAACATACAATAAACAAAAAAAACGATAACAGTTGCAGACATGTGCACCACCTGTGGTACCAGTACCACCATAGTTGGAGAACCACTGATTAAAGTCTGACAATAAATTGATTGAAAGTGGAAAGCCACAATGTATGATGACAAAGGTACTGAACGTGTGTGAGAAATGTCAAGAGCAAGTAGTTTGATCATGACATTTGAAGGAAAATAAAGGCCTATTATTTGTACTGTAACTGTAACACACTTGGCCAGTAAAACTGGATAACAATAAAAACTACCACTGAAAAAGTACAATAGACTACAGTATCTGTCTGGAGTTCGACATGTGTTTTCTTAGTCACATTATCCCAAGCCTTTATCATAGTGAGTGAGACGCCTAGTGATGATCGATAGCAAATGTAACCAACGTTTAAGTCAATTGGCTTGTGCAAACAGACTATACAAGGTCCAGAAGACTTAACTCAAAAACGTGAAAGTTTTATCATAGTTTTAAGAACACTTGGCACACATTGTAGTGCAACTTTTCTCATCAAAGATACATCTTATAATCAATTTGAGCTGAGTGTTTTTTATGTTCTTAGAACATTTTACATCTTTAATAATGTTTATGTAGGATGATTGTGGAATAAATATAATCAAACAAGAAAATGTAATAGCTTATATAACTTATGACCAAAGAAACACTGGTGCATGTTATAGGGGTACTGAAGAGTGTGACAAAAAGACTTAAGGCAATAAAGTTTGGTAATCAACCACTTGCATCCCTGGTTTGGAGACTGTAAGCATAGACATATTATTATATTATCATATTATTTATATGTCTAAGACTGTAAGCGTGTAACCATGTTCTCGCGATACTTGTGGACGGGACCACAGGCGGAAGTAAATAGTCGCCATGACACATCGCTGATGCGAGGACCACAGGGGAAAATCAAGCGTGGATAGCCCCTAATTTAGCGGGTTGAATAAAAATACGTGCTCTTAAATGTTCGGATAAGCAGCTGTCAGTTAGACAGCCCCGTGAATGTTTTACACAAGCTACACTTGGATATTTGAAGAACCGTACGACATAAGTAAGGGCTATAATGACGTATGCTAACTTCACATAGCCGACATTAGCGCGGTTAAGCTATCGCAGCTTTAGCACTGGATTTCTTCATGTTATTGATGTTGTGTTCTTGTCAACACAGATAAATAAAGTCACTGCTGACAGCGGCAGACCCGACTGGAGTGCACGGGAACTCTGGTCGGATATAAAATGATCATTGAAAATCTTGAAGCGCTGAAATCATGGCTGTCTGAAACCCTTGAGCCCATGTAAGTATCACAGCTAACTTAAGCTAAGTGAAGCGTTCTGCTCCTCCATCGTGTTATGTAATCATGCACAAGAAAAACAACCGTCTTGTTTATGCCATAAAGCGTTAAAAGATATTTATTTACATAATAGATATTTTGAATAGTATCGATTCTGGTAGTATCAAAGCTGAGCTGTGCTAAATAAAGGCTGTGCTTCTCAGCTGTGACGCGGACCCCTCTGCTCTGGCCAAGTATGTCGTGGCTTTGGTGAAAAAGGATAAAACAGAAAAAGAACTGAAAGCCCTTTGTATCGACCAACTGGATGTGTTTCTTCAGAAAGGTATTTCATTTGTAAATGTACTATGTAGCCTTGCAGGATAATACCGTGGGAACCACGGCATAACCTAACCTGTTGGATTTATGAATTGTTTTGTAGAGACCCAACAATTTGTGGATAAACTTTTTGAGGCTATAAACGGCAAGAGCTACCTTCCTCAGTCAGAACAACCAGCACCTGTCGCAAAACTGGAAAAAGATGAGCCTAAAAAGGAGGACGTAAGTAATGAAAATATACTTTTTTTAAGCAATACATATTATGGTCAATTAATATCCTTATTTTTTTATCTTAGCCAATTCAAGAAGAAGACAGAGAGAAAAAGAATTCACGGCGTGTGACTCACAGTCCTCAGTCCAGCTCTAGATACAGCCGAGACAGCAGGTATGTTACAGTTTTTTGTGTGAAGTATATACACGCCATCTTTGTTTGACACTGCAAAGAATTAAAAATATTCAGTAAGTAATGATAAAGTAAAAGAATTTGGATGTAGTAGGGGTATTGTAAGTATATTTAAAATGTGTATAAGTCTTGTTTTATTAGCTGCTTGTTTGCATTCAAATTGCCATCGAAGTTGTCTTGTTTGTATAATTTAAGGAGAGATGACCGAAGACGAGACGACCGGACGAGAAAGCGGGACTACGACCGCCTGCCTCCCAGAAGAGACTCGTACCGTGACCGTTACAACCGCAGACGTGGACGTAGCTACAGTCGCAGTCGCAGCCGCAGTTGGAGCAAAGACCGGGTCAGAGACCGTGACAGAGACCGAGAGAGGGACCGGGACAGGGACCGAACACGGAGCAGGTCTCACACCCGGAGTCGATCTAGGAGCAGGAGTAGAGGTAACAACATGTCAATTAGTTTGTTGATCTTCATAACTAAATGGATTGGTAGGGCTGAATAACATGTTTAAACAATCAGTTAATCAGCAGTTTCACAGTGTACATTAAAACATTTGAGGAAGACTGAAATGTGAATTCCTAAACTACTTCAGAAAACACTTGCATTACAAAACATGTTTGTAGAGGTCTAAAATACAGGGCTGGCAGTTTTGTGTGTAAAAAGTCCCCAATGGAGACTATTGGAGGATATTTGTTGTTTGTAGGCCAAGATAGCACCGAAAAGGGCAACTTTTTTGCTAATGGCAACCATTTCCTTTTCAATTGGATTGTGGTTAATCTCGCCGGCCTAACCTGTCTAATTGACCTGACTATTTGTCCTGGTTTTACTCTTGTTTAGTAAAGATTTAGCCCCTGTTTAGGTGGAGCTTCCGGAGTGGGAGAACCATCAATCAAGTAAATTAAAAGTATATTCATTTTGAATTTGTATTTGAAGCACATATGTTAGATGTGTGCATGGAGACGAGCTCTCGCCTCCCTATAAGGAGGAGATGGGTTCTATTCTCAGGCCAGACCAACAACACACATGATCTCTCTGGGTGGAGTCTGCATGTTCTTTCCCCTGTTACCTTGGGTTCTCTCCGGCTTACTCCCACCATGCAAAAGCATCCATGTGTTGGGTTAATGGGCAACTCTAAATTGGCCCTAGTGAATAAATGTGAGATTGAAAAGTTGTCTGGTTGTTTATGTCTTTGCTGTTTGCCTGTACTTAGTTGGCTCCTGTCCAAGGTGTATCTTGGTGTAGATCCATCACTGGGATAGGCTTCAGTCACCCATGACCCCTAACGGGAAGGATTCAAAGATGGATGAGTGAATGACATGTTAAACTACACATTTCACTAAAACAGTTAATGTAATTGTTTTAAATTTTAATAACGATTAATTTGAATTACATTTTTGGTGAAGTTTACTTCCTTGTTTGCCAACCAATTGATTTAAAAACTGCCATAATGTTGCTGAACAAACGAAAACAACAGTAAAGCTGCACAGAGACACTGTACATGTCACTGTCTGTTAGTGATGGGGAAAGTGAACCAATGAGGCCTCACAGCTCAAAGCTTCACCAAAATGAAGCCTCAAAATACTCCCTTCTTCTGGGAATTTTAATGTATTACAAATAATATGAAGTGTATTTTAAATGTGGCGAAACAATGTTGATGTTCTTTGATTATAAAAATAACATGAATATTTAGTATTTCTATATATGCTGTTCTATATAGTATTTAATGATTTTTCAGATTTTACACAAACCGAAGCTTTGATTACATGACTTGTTAGTGACACATGGTTCATTTTGAGGCTTCTTTAGACACGCTCACTTTAGCTTGAACCAGGCTTTGAAGTCTTGCTTCATTTCGCCCATCACTATTGTGTGTACGTCTTTTATTGTTGTGTTGGGTTTAGGGCTGGGCAATTAATTTAAATGCAAATGAAAGTGCATTTTTATTGGACGCAATTAGTAAATCGTAAAGCCTGCGAAGTAAAAGCTGAAGTACCATAATTTCCTCCACAGACAACAAAATATCTTCATATTCTACATTTGTTTTCAGTAGGCTAGATTACTGTAACAGCACTCCAAACAAGCTGTAAAACAGCTGCAGTACATCCAGAACGCTGTTGCCCTGACTAGAATCAGGAAGTACGATCACATTAGTCCTGTGCTCAGGTCTCTGCACTGGCTTCCTGTAGCTCAGAGAATAGACTTTAAAGCACCACTACCACTTCCAACCCTGAAGTTTAGATCTGTACCGTTGTTCTAATGTTCTGAATTACAGGTGATTATTTTATTCATTTGTCAGTTTAAAGACCTATTCGAGCCGTTTTGTTAATTTTCCTGGACGCGTTTAAAATGTGAAATTTGAACAGAATCCGATTTAGTAAAACATAAATTGCAAATCTAATCACAATAGCAATTTGATATTTTTCTCAAATCGTGCAGCCGCAGTTTTGTTGTAACTGGTTGTACTCCAGCCCGAGACAAATTTAATTCTTGGATAATAAAGTAATCTCTGATTCTTATTAGACATGGACAGCCAATTTGATATTCACCTTATTCCGCCCCGCCCGCTCTTTTATGTCTTTGATCCGCACTCTTGTAGTACAGGGACTTCTGGTTTGACGCTAATGGTGTTCGCGCAAATGGCGAACGAGGGAAAAGTCTGAAGAAGAAGATTGATTTGTCTAAAATGTTTAATGTACTCGGGCAAAAACAAGTCAGAAACGCACCGATTTCCTGGGCGGCCTGAAAGCGGCTTTTTAGTCCTTATTTTCTGTTGAGCTCGTTTGCCCCATGTAAACTACAACTGAAAAAAGATGGCAGCGCCCACGGCAACTTCTGGAATAAGGTGAATAGGTAGAGGTAATTCCAGGTAATTACCGAGCGACCATACTGTAAAGAAGGGCCAAAAGTAAAAAATGGCCAAAAATTTGTACACCGCGTGTAAACTGTCGCTTATTGATGACATACGAAAAGGGGTTTTGTTTTAGAACTCTGCTCTACTTCCTGTAAATTTTAACTTTTTTTTTTTTTAACAAACTGACACTTGACTGATAAATGATGAATACATATTTCCCACAGTTTTGATTCCACCAAACCAAGTCATAATTAGAAAACATGAATCATATGCTCTCTAAGATTCATTATTAACATTTGGCCTTTACTGTTTTGTGACAGAGAGAGATTCGGGAAAGAGTCGGCCTGAAGGCGGTGATGTTTTTACACCTGCAGTAGTCGTATCCTCTGCATCCACATCCCACTTCCCCGTCCCATCGCTGAGCAGCACTATAACTGTTATCGCTCCCACTCATCACCATAGCAGCAACAACACCACGGAGAGCTGGTCAGAGTTTCGACCCGAGCACCCTGTGGAGCGTGGACCTTTCAACCGTGGCCCACCACCGCAGAGGAAGAGATGCCGCGACTATGACGGTACATTCATAAGCTTTTGAATAAAGTTCTTATTAGGAATAGTAATAATATCTATATTTTGTGCTTGTTGATGTACATACTCAACATTCTAATTTTTGCATATGATAAAACAACTGTTTCCATTTTATCTTGATTGTACATCTCTCCTGCCTGTATTATTTGGTTATTTAGCGATATACAGATAAGGCCTATTTTGTTCGATACTGCATATTTTAATTTACCAGAATTAAATTTAATATTTCAATTCCTCGTTATTAGATCAGGAGCAGTTTGCATGCCTTTAAATGTTAAAGGTGCAGAGAGCTTATAATAATCTGCTTCTATGGAAGGACAGGTTGTCAATGTACAAAACTGACGCACATCCATTTGCAGAGAGAGTTCAACTTTGCAGCGCTAGAATCCACTCAGGACAGAGAGACGGAATGTGACGTTCAGAAGGAGGATACAACATGTTTATTATATAGGGTTAATACAGCTACTTTATGTTATTGCAATGTTCTTTACAATTATTTGTTCTAGACATGCTTTTTATAAATCAGTTTGCTAAATTTTATTATTTCCTTTGTTTGACAGAGAAGGGCTTTTGCATGCGAGGAGACATGTGTCCGTTTGATCATGGAAGTGACCCTGTGGTGGTAGAAGATGTGAACTTGCCAAATATTCTGCCTTTCCAACCCCCACCTATCCCGGGCGTGGATCCTCCTCCTCCAGGACTGCCACCTCCTCCTCCGCTCTTGAACCCTCCACCCGTGAACCTGCGGCCCCCAGTGCCCCCTCCGGGCACACTTCCACCCAGCCTTCCACCGGTAGCAGGTAGGCCTTGTAAATCCTTCAACAGTGACAAACTAGTAGAGAATTTCAAGTGACCACTTTTCCACCACAACCTACAATGTTGATTGTGTTCTAACAATGTTTAAGTTTAGTTTTAAGGTATTATTCCATATTGTTTATTAACCTTGACTTGGTTGAAGATAGCACTAGTTTGTTAATAATTTATGGAAAAAAAAGATTCCAAAATGTTTATATGGTATATATTTCTTTAATTTCTTTGCTTTTATTTTGAAACTTAATGTGCTTTTTTTAATAAGTACATTTCATTCCATTGCATGATTTACAAAAGATCAAAATTAAAATGGTTAAAAAGGAGATCACCCTAGCCCTATGAAGTACAAATTAAATGCATCTGAAAAGTTATCGCAAAAATAATCCAGAAACCCCTCTAGAAATTGTAGTTTTCTTTTCTGTAGCCATATTGGACATTGACGAGACAACATATTACATATATAAAATGTTGCCTCGTCAATGTCCTCAACTTCTGTTTTGTATCCAAGAGTATTTTTCTCATGGTAATATGTTCCTCTGGGTCAGGTCCTCCTCCACCTCTTCCTCCGCTTCAACCCTCAGGAATGGACGCTCCTCCCAACTCCATCACCAGCTCAGTGCCCACCATCGTCACTTCTGGGATGCGTTCCTCACTTCCTCCAGGCCCACCACCACCAATGTTCAATCCTGGTGAAGACTATATTTTATCCAACTCCACCTCATATATATTGCAATTTATAAACAAAACAGTTTCCGATGCAAACTATCAAGACAACAAAGGGTGTAATAAATTGTAATAAGTGCTATTTTAAAACTCTCTATAAGATTACTTAGACTTACTTTCTCCATGACATAGATTTTACTTTACATTTATATTTTGAGGAAGAGAACATGTTAAAAGGTATTTCAGCATAAAATAAAATTATACATTCTGTTAGTCAGTTCTGTTAGTTTACCTTATCCAAAGAAAGCAATGACAATCTGTGATGGCTTTTGACTGTTAAGGCCTCTATTTAACTTAATGTTTTTGTTTGGCCAGAAGTATTTGACACCGATGTATACAACCCTGAAGCTCCTAGCATTACAAGTTCCTCCAGGCCTGTGTACCGCCATCGCAACACTCAAAGACCCAACCTGATCGGCCTTACAATGGGAGATGTGGATCAGCCACCGAGAGGTTAGCTACTGAAGCCTTCTTTATTGTGGAAATGTATTTATTGCAGTGTTTAATGCATTATTAAAACATATATTATTTTGTCTATATTCAGAAAAGATTCCAAATAACAGCATGAGGATTGTGATGGAGTCTGACTCGAGAAAAAGAGCAGTTGGCTCTCATGACGGGGGCATTTTGTCCAAGAAACCATGGTTTGAAAAGTGAGTTACACCACACTACAAAGTTAATCAAAATAGTTAAACGTCCCACACATCTGTCATATCTCTTTGATTTTATTGTAGGCCCAACTTTAACAAATCCAATCACCATGGTTACCACAAGAGAGGCCCATTTAACCCTCTCAACACCAAACTGCTGGTTCGACAAATTCCCTCCGAGCTCAACAACATCAGCAAACTCAATGAACATTTCAGCAAGTTTGGCACCATTGTCAACCTTCAGGTAATCTCCACTTATTTGGAATGTAAATGTTTCGTTTTTTTTACACAATTATGTCATCTTGGAGTTTTTTGATGAAGCATTCATTAACTAGGAAGAGTTTAGAAAATGAATCATTAGATGTTATGTTGTAATTTTAAACATACGTATCATTATTATTATTATTATCATCATATTTACCTTTTTGTATTGGGTTTTATTTTTTTTATATTAGATTGCTAATTGGTCATGGTCATTTAGTGTCTGCTTCTTTTAAGATAAACTGTCATGTCTCTAATTTGAAATGCATGGCTCTTCTTGCAGGTGGCCTTCCAGAATGACCCAGAGGGCGCCCTTATCCAGTTTGCTGCTCCAGATGAGGCAAAGCGCGCCATGCAGAGTCCAGAGGCTGTGCTCAATAACCGCTTCATCAGAGTGTACTGGTATCGAGAAGACGGGGGAGACTTACAGGGCCAGACGCACTCACAGCAGCAACATAATGCCATGGTATGGGCTTTTTACTTTGCTTTTTGCACTGAATTAAAATTTTTGGTTTTATATAGATGGGTAAAAGGAAAAGACATTATGCATTATTTAAAACATTATAAAAAATCTTAAAACTGTCAAACAACACTTCTGATAATGAAATATTTTATAATCAAACAGAAATGAGCTAAAACATTGGTGTTCAAATAGGCCTATTGCACAAAAAGTGTATTGATTGGAAAATTAAACCCAAAAGTGCAGAAATATTGCACATTTGCACTACACACTACAATGTTTAGTGTTTTTTTAAACACATTATAGTCTGTATATATGGATTCTAATTTTGCATGGCTTCAGATAAAGAACAGTAATTGTAATATCATTGTCTAGACAGCATATCACCCTCCTATGTTCTCCGAAGCATAAAGGCCACAAAGATAATTCCTGTAGCGTTCTTTAAAAAGAGTGTTTTTCGATGTTACTGCAGCCCCCAGCCACATCTCTGAAGCAGTCTGTCAAAGACCGTCTCGGACCCTTAGTCACGTCGAGCCCTGAGCCAACGCAAGACTCAAGTTTAGATTCTCAGGTGTGTGCTGCGGTGGACTGGGTTTAACTGCTATGAAACATCTGTTACTAATGCTGCGCTGTCTTTACTACACAGAATTCATCAAAGCTATCAGTGAAGGAACGTTTGGGTTTCTCTGCCAAACCAGCCTCTCCAGTTGAAAAGGTGTGTCCATTGGCTTTTTCTCTCCTTTAAAGCTGGGGTACCTGACTTTTTTTCTTGTATCTATTCCAAAGTTATATTAAGTATATTGTAAAAGCAGCACTTTGTTACAAAATAAAATCGCTGCACGCTGTTTGCAAACTTGGAAGTAAATGTTGTAAGCATCAGCAGCAGTTATAAAGTAAAATGAATGCATCTGAAAATTAATGATGTGCTGAGGTTTGTGTGAGAGCTAGAAACCAGTTGGATGGATTTATAAACATTCTTTCTTGCTTTCATGGTTTTAAAATCAAATGATACAAGTGTATGTCTAGAAATGAACTTTATTATTTATTTCAGGTCTTTTCCACTTCCAAGGGTCTAACGAAGACTGTGTACAATCCTGTTGCAATGAAGGCTGCTCAGAAAACACAGAACACAGAAGTCCTGAAGAAAAAACAGGTGCAAAATGGACATAAAATAATTGTTCCTAAAATGGACTTCCTAAAATCTTGAGTCTAATTCGTTAGGGTTTTTGCCAACAGGATGCTCTAAAACTACAGCATGATGTCAGGAGAAAGAAACAAGAGATTCTAGAGAAGCACATTGAAACTCAAAAGGTAAGAAAGAAGTTATTTTTTCTACTTTTCAACGCTCACATTCCACACTAGCACCATATATGGCATTTCATTCGGGCCTGTAGATTTACAACGACAGGCTCAATGTAAAAGAAGTATTACAAAGTTTCCACAAGTTATCATCACACAAACGTTTGATTAATGTTCACCTTTTAGTTAAGATAATGCTTTTCTTCATCTTTGTGTTTGTTTTGGCACAGTTTATGTTGACAGTTCTGCCTCTCTGCTCCTACAGCTCCTTATTTCTAAACTGGAGAAAAATAAAACAATGAAAGCTGAGGACAAGGCAAAGATTATGGAGACGTTAAGCACCTTGACAAAAAGCATCACTAAACTACAAGACGAGATTAAAGGGATCTCGGCCAGTACTCCCATTCGGACGGCTAAGACCAAGGCACAGGTACAACCTCCGCACAACTAGAACTGTACTAGAAAATTTAGATTTACGATTACTGTGAGAAGAAACATCACAGCGATTTTATAATTCTTCAGGATACCACGACCAAACATCAGTGACATTCTTAATAAACTTTCATTCACGCGGTTTAATAGTTTATAATAGTTCCTTTAGTATTTGACCATCTTAATGAAATCAAACTTTCTAAAATATTTTTGGAGGATTGCTGGAAGTTATTTTTGTTTCTAAAACTGTCATGATTATATACATTTCAGTTCTTTATGACTGTTTTTTGACCTGAATAATCACAATTGATGATAATCTTTATATTCCCAAATGTTAAATTATGTGAAAAGGCACAAAAGGAACTGTTGGATGCAGAGTTGGACTTGTACAAGAAGACCCAGTCTGGAGAAGACACTGCACTGCTGAAGATTAAGTACACACAGCTGCAAATCGAGGTAGAGATCATAATTTCCTGAAAGGAGGCTCCCATTTTAAGATTGTTATCAAATAATGAATTGCATATTTAAAACATGATATTCGCCTTGGTGTTTTTGAAATGAGGTAACTATAAATTTAACACGATTTAGACCCACAATATAATCAGCAAATCGGAAATGGACAATTTCTCAAGCAGGGATGATGCAATGGAAACATTTTGGTGTCAGAATTGTTGCATGGATAAACTGTACTTTTACAACTTTACAACAATTATGCAGTGGACAAAATTAGTGAAATCCTTTTATCAGTGTCATTCACTGATTATTTTTACTTTACCATACATTTTATGTAAACAAGAATTTAGTTTTCCTGTCAGTTTTCTTGTGCTCTTTTCAGACATGTATATGTAAAGATCTAAAGGCAAACTATTTGTTTCCTTGAAGGCTGCCAAAAGGGGAATCTTGTCTCCAGGCCGGGGCCGTGGGCTGCACAGTCGCGGTCGTGGGGCGCACCGAGCAAGAGGAAGAGGAGTTGCGAGTAGAGGACGAGGACGAGGGGTCCCAGCGCATGCCGTCGTGGACCACAGACCGAGAGCACTGGAGATTTCAGGCTTCACCGATGCAGACAACGTTAACCTTCTGCCACACTTTGCTGTAAGTCCAGCTCAAATGTGGGGTTAAGGCAAACTATGTTACTACAGGGCCATAGTGCCCTCTGGTGGATATTATAACACTTTACAATTATAAACCCCAGCTGTATAAGTGCAGCAGTAAAAAGCATGTGCTAATAAAACAACAACAAAAAACACACTTATAATATTGATTTATTGTGGTGGACCCTAAAGCAAGCAAGTAAGTGCAACCAGTTTGTTGAATGTAAGTTTGTTTGTCTCGGTGTTTTATTATTACTTTATTTGAGGGAAATTGTTCCATTTTTGAAAAGTAAATAACTGGAGTAAATCTGGTCTTTTCCCATTCTGAAGCAATTTGGAGAAATTGAAGATTGCCAGATCGACGAGAAAAGTTTGACTGCAGTCATCACTTACAAGACGAGAGCTGAGGCCGAACTGGTGGGTTTTTATAATCTATTATAATGTATAAACCTCAGACATATTATTATTTTGAATATTTAAATTTTGTTTGTTAGGCGGCCATACACGGAGTGAGACTGAACAACCAGACACTGCGTTTGGCCTGGCACAAACCTGTTGTGAATCTCAGTCATGCAGATGCAGAGGATGCTGAACAAGATGAAGAAGAGGTATAGTTTAACCTTCTCAGGCACTTTGTGAAATGTTAAACTCTAAATGAATAATTTTGAAAAATCTGTTACATTGTTACACTTTTGTGATTACAATTACCAATCCATGCATATAGTAGACTTTAATTATTTCAGAAAATGTTATCCACTCTGACAGCATAACAATTTGGAGTTAAAAAAAAAATAGGAAAAAAAAGTATTATCTTGAGCTTTTCCTTTTCTGCCCATGAAAATGTCATGCTTAATTTTTCCAGCTTCCACAAGAGGGAGCCATTGTACATTTATAAGACTAGTTGAGAGTGCATCTATTGAACCAAACCCTTCAAAAATAGAAACAAGACTTTTACATCTGGATTCTGCTTCAGACTGAGCAACATACTAACTCCTTTCTCCCTCCAGTATCCGGACGAGTCGCTGAGTGATGATGCATTGCTTCAGGACGACGATGAGGAGGACGACGAGCCTCGCTCCTGGAGAAGATGAAGACCAGTGTCCATCAACTTTCAAGACTTTGACCCTCATGTCAGAAACATATGGCTTATTTCTTTTTGGATGGACTTTTGTTTTTCTGTAACAGACATCTAACTGGCATTGAAACCATGTTCCAAGTTTAGATTCTTTTTAATGTTTCCCTAATGCAACAGAGGTGATTTTTTTAATGCTCTTAATGTAGTTAGTAGTTCTGTATTTTTTTTTGCTACACAGAACACAATTCTCTGGATATGTGAATGCTGGTCACATAGACACATTAGTTAATATGGTTTCTTAATACAAAGATGTGTTGTAATTTAACAAGACTGTAGCTTTTGCAGACAGTGTTAGTTTCGGACAGTTACAATGCTCATGTGTAAATATTTTATGTATGGGTTTGAATAATTTGTAAAAAAAAAAATGCTTGGCTTCTCAGTTCTGGTTTTATTTTGACTTGTAAAAATAAAGAATTGAAATGGTCTGAAAACATCCTGCCAAAAAGCAAAAGCAAAAAAACACCTTGAATGAAAAAAGCAACAAAAAAAGCAAAAAAAAAAAAAAAAACTGGCAGTGAATGAAAAAATATTCAAAGACCATTTCAAAAAACAAAAAAAAAACTTCATCTTTCCTAAAAGAGCAAACTTCTAAAAACCTCTTACTGCACCCACATGAACACATCGGTAAGGTAAATTGCACATACTTGTACGGTAATGTCCTCTGATCAAATACTGCATGCGGATTGCTGTTTCAAAATTCTAATGTGTTTTTTTTTTCTTCTCTACATTACAGTCACGAGAGCTGAACCAGGTTTTCTTCAAAGGACATCCAAAGCCAACTCTTAACCTTTCAGAATAGATGCACCTAATTTCATGTATTGCACATAATGTCAACAAATGTTTGTGTCTATATTTTTGTAATACAAATGCACTTTGATTTATACTTCGTCTGATTTTTCTTTGAACATATGCACATTTGTACATCAAAATAATCCAACTCATAAATATGAAACCAAATCATTTTAAGATAGTTATTTATCACAAAACAGTTTTAAAGCATTTTATCCTTCCATAAATCAGACTTTACCATAGTGTACTGGTCTTTAGAGGTGTTTTTGACATGATCGCAATATATTTTTTTAATGTATTGCTGGGTGATAGGCTTTTTTTTTTATCATAATACACATTGATCACTGTTCTCTATTAGATTTTGTTTATTTTATTATGTCTTTACTTTTGATGTTTGGTTTTCCTGACAGGTGGTTGGCTCTAAATTAAAAGCCCCAAGCATGACTAGAGGGGCTTTATTGATCAACAAAGGAAATTACTTGAATATCATTGGGAATTTAAAATAATCTTGATCAGGTTAAAATTCAGTTACACAGCCCTACCTCCATGTTTATTCAACCAAAACAATCCAATATATGTCTTTCAAATGCACAATTGCAGGAAAACATATTGCACCGTAGACCTGACTAATACAAGGTGAATATGAGGAACCAAAGACATGGATTTTATTTACATTTTATTTTGCCAGACACACACCAGACCAATAAGTTGCCATTTACGAGCTTAAGACTATTGAAGTTCCTCTTTTCCGTTACCAGACTCCTGCAGAGGTGTTCACCACTACAGCTCCCACAATCCTTCACTCCAGAAAAACACCGGACGAATAACCCAATCAGTGCCCAGCGGTTCAAGGTTCCCCTGCCTCCTGTGGTCCTCCTGTCAGGCGCGCAGAGATAATTGTGAGGAATCGGATTTTAGCCATGTAGAGTAGGAAGCTATGAACTGTTTATCACATAAGCTTTTTCCCACAATGCACCCCTGCCTGTCCCCTCCACTGTTCAGTATAGGTGTGTGCAAATGTCTCCTACTGTTAAGTCATTTACCTACTGTGGTGCAACTGATCTTAACACCTACAGCAGGGAAAGCAAAACAATCAAATCATTGGAATCTGATAAAATATACATTTTTACAAAAAGTGTTAATATTTTAGGTGTTGAAAATGCAATATTCCTGTGATACCGTGACCTATTTTATCCAAAAAGGTGTTGTGGCGTCAAAGAAGTTTTATTTTAATCACCCCCCTTTGTTTCTCAGTTGTACACGGCTATTTCTAACTCAGTGTGAGCTTAGAAAATAGCTGCTAACAAGTTTATAACATCTGTGACAAAGCCTAACCTCCTGATTTGTGTCAAAGAGAAAAATGACGTCCAAAGTTAGACTTGGGTTTGATAATATTTGCGCTCCCTTGAGTATTGAAGATGTGCTAAGAATTCAGAGCACCAAAAACAAACCTTTTCAATCCAATTTATTGAAAATACAGTCTGTGATGTGATTTTATTCATTATTATAGAGACCCTTGGGTGTCAATAAGTCGGTCATGTGGATATGTTCTAATTCCCAGCTGTAATGTTTTTATTCATAATGATTTGAATATCATTGCTTCCTGCTGCAAGATAATTAGAAGCAATTGTGTGAAACAATGCCTACAAAATGGCTCTTAATAGTAGCATTGCATTATAATGGTAAAGTAACTTGTTCATTTAAATCTATACATTTTGGTGCATGGTACATTATAACTGGCCCCTCCCTCGCTGCTCTGTGTTGCTTGTGTCCTGTTGGTACAATGCCGATTCTGCGTAAAAGCTATTAATATTTGATGTGATCATAGGCCTCCATAAGCAAATTTCAGTCCCCAGCAAGTTGAGCTAAAGCATGATTAATTTAGTATTTATGCCCCAACAACCCTTTAAACACAACACAGGGCCCCCGGACACATAGAAAGCCCTGCACGTTCAAAAGCAATAGCAGCCTCTAAATCATAATCAGCATTTACTCATTCAGCATCATTTGAGGTTGGGGACACATTTATTTCTGTTTTGTTCACAGTAGAAGAAGGCAATTTGAGCTTCAAGGCTTCACTGAGACCATTTCAAATCCTCTCTATCATGACCAGTGCAAGCTTAAAGAGCATTTTAGTTTTTCCAGCAATTGTGTTTTTTTTTTTTTCCTATTGCAGGTTTTGGCCAAAATACAAAATTTGAACATTGGGACATTATAATTAGGCCTCTGCGTTACTGTTCAATTTAATGTTTACTCGCACACAGCATCTCCATCAAGACATAGCATTGTAAAGATTCACTATGTAACTCCATACTACCAACTAATGTTCCACAGTATGGTATTAAAGGTATCTGTCTCCATGTACACAAGCAGATGACTAAGCCAAGTTACAGGTCAGATCAGTGACGATGTGTTTTAGTCAATTTGACATCTGTAATCGAATTTATACCTAATGCTGACAAAGCAATGACATCTCTATGGAGTAAAGCAAGTAGCTCCGGAAAAGTCACATAGGGAACCTAGTAACTTTCAGGTTACTTAACCAGATCTCTGGTCATTTGAAGGTCTGTTTGCTATCCCTATATGATACAGGTCCATCATAATATTCCATCTAAATCATTCTGTTTTTTATTCTTTTCCCCAGTGATCCATTGACTCCCTTGAATGTGCAGTAATTTTCACATACATATTTTGAAGATTGATTAAACCAAATGCTTTTCTTTACGCAGTGCTCTTCACATTGTGTCCAAGATGTGGGCACCAAGTGGCATTATGTACTGTATATTTCTATGTATATTTTTTCTACGATTCAAACCCTATCCTCACCTTTAACTTGAGAGTTTCTTCTAATAAGACAGTTGGGCACATGGACCATCAACAGAGACGAGGGAGCTTTTACTTTGCCTCACACATGCGACTCACTTCTTCAGAGACCACCACCAGGGGGCAGGCGTGGTCAGTTTGACAGATCTATCAAACTGGGACTGGGAACAACATCTGATAAGAGACATGTCACATCCATCAGACGACACCTCTGACGAAGGCGGAAGTCCTCCTGCCGAAACCTGAGGTAAATGAATTTATAGCTATAACTGTCCTATTAGAAGAAACTCTCAAGTTAATAAATAGAAGAAGTCCAAATATACCCACCCTCACCTTATAACTTGATCCTTGATCTTGAAAACCCCTGTAAATTGTAACATGGGTACCACCATAATAACCAGGCCTACACCTCAATCAGCCTTACTAAAGCATGAACAAATAGTTTGTTAATGATTCAGGCTTAGTAACTTAACTTCGTACTGAGGGGTTTAGGCAACAATTTGTTCATTGTGAATTAAGTCTTTGTTCATGCTTTAAGGCTAATTAAGATGCAGTTGTTATAAAGTGTTGCTGTAACATGTTTAGGCCTATTATAGCATATGTACACACGGTGAGTCCTTATCAGTCTTCCTCAGAGCACTGTGTTATAGTTAAAGTCATTCAGAATTAAATTAGCCGCGCGCTAACATGATCCCAGTACAGTTCAACTTCATTAAACATAATCTGTGCTCGGCCATACTGCTGGCCCCGGGCCCCTGTGTCCTGTGTCCGCTCTCACACATTGATTGCTACAGTGATTTGCTGCGTGTAATCCAATGCGCTGTGACGGCTCGTAACTGAGGTTAAAGATGGCGATTTAATTATGTGTCAGGGGTCAAATTAAGGGCTGAACTTTGACCTCTCTGTACAGACCTCTCTGATTAGTGACAGAGCTGTATTATTGTTTCAGTTGAACTTTACACAATGAAGGCACTATACTGTAGACCCAATTAAGTTATTGTTAAAATGTTGTATCAATATGTACACATAACTTTCACTTCCCATCTTGATTTGTCCACTTCACCCACATATAAAGATATCTTGAAAAGAGTAGGCTAAATAAACACATATCCATCTGTTTTGCAAATTGACAAAACCATTTGCCAACTTTCTCTGACAATTTATGATATAAGTATTAGAATTGACCTAAAACAAAACATCAAAAACACTCCCAGAACTACATTTCTAGTGACCTTGTTTTATTATGCCTGCCCATTTTAGTAGTTACTTGAAATATATACTATACAATTGACAGATTATTTGATATTTGGGTACCACTTTATAATAACTGCATCTTCATTTGCCTTAACAAAGCATGAACAAAGACTTAACTCAAAATTAACAGATTTATTAAGCATAAATCAGGATGAATAACTACTTAATTAACGTTAGATTAAGAATTAGGGTTAGAGTAGTTGAAGTTGAAGTTACTAAGCCTGAATTAATGTTATCAATCTATTTGTTCACTTTGTTCAAGCTTTATTAAGGCAGGAATAAGTATAGTAATTATAAAGTGTTACCATTATTTGCTGATAGTGGCTGTTTTATTGCAGCCTAAACGTAAATTCTAGTATTCTATATTTTTTTCTCTGATTTATTTGTCTGTGACTTGAGTGTGAGTGCGCAGACCAGTCCAAGTAGTTTTGTTGTCACTTGCCCTATGGGGAGCAAACACCAGCCAACGTTTCTACAGCCAGCCACATCTATGCAAATGATGGGACAATTGTGGATATACAAATATGTACCGAGCGTCCGGCGGCTAATGGCCTCCCTCCCCCTGCCCGGCTCAATGGCTCATTTAGATATCTGCTTGCTTTATTATGTGAATAAGTCACGGCTGGCTTGTTATGAGCCTCTAGGTCCCTGTTTCTGCTGTGTGGAGGAGATGGGAGGTGCTCAATTAGGCTGGCAGAGTTAACCCTTTGTGCCAGATAAGCCGTTTTCTCCTTCACGTACAGGACTAGTACAGTGTTGCGTTGGAGGCAGGGATCAAAAGATCAATCCTAATACAATGCTACCAGGCTGACCCCTCAGATGTAATAAAGGCACCATCTTTCACCCTTGGGAGCCATCGGGAGCCTCCAACCCCATGAACCAACCTAGTATCTTTAAATTAGCTGACTCGCTGGCCCTGCAGGTAATTGCATTAGTTTATCAATGTTCAACACAATTTATTAGTTGGCGGTGCAGCGGTGGGATCCTGGTGTTAATGTGCTCTGTGGAGACACGGCCAACAAGGTGTTTGTTTGTTTATGTGAGTCTGTGAAATGAACACACACAGGGAGGAATCAAGAACATTTTATTACCATTATATTTTTACAGTGTTAAATCGCCAAAAAACACTGAACAAAGAAACAAAACTGTTATGGATGTACAGACATTTTACTCCTTGTTTGAAGTGAGACGATTTAATCTGGATGCCCTTCCCTTTGTAACCTATTGCATTTTACTCATTGAGAAAACTGTCAAATTACATAGTTACAAAACTGACCTTATGCATCAATACACATTGCCAAAACTATGTAAGATTGAAAAGATTAAGTGAAAAGAAAGAATAAATGAAATCGGTTTTGCAAATTTACTGACTGTGACAATTTTCTAATATGATTTTTATTTAAAGGCACAGTATGTAACCTTTTGTTTATTTTTATGGTTTTATTGTACTAAAAATGTATTTTAAAAAACTGTTCTTACTCTGGGTGGGCTTGCTTTTCTACAAAATGGACTCTTACCTGGGGGAGCCTCCTCCTGCTGGTTTTAAATTGTTCTTCATATATTTCATAGTATGGCATAAAACATATCCCATGGCATGTTCCAAAGTATGGGTTTAACTTTCTTTGCAGGTGACTCTCTTCCTCCAGAGGTTACATACTGTGCCTTTAACCTAACACTCCTTGTTTTATTGTGGCTTCTCAATTTTACGCTCCTTTGCTTCTCTACTTCCCTCTTTACCTCTCATAACTCTTGTCTGAAAACATTGAATCTCAGTAATTTGTCTTAATGGTTGCTTAAATCAGATCGTCTTTTTAATTATGTTAAAAACAATATTCCTGGATCTACTCTGAGTGGGACTGCGGTGGCCAGAGGCTGCAGCATGCCACCGTACATCTGTATGCATTATGGATCTGTCAGAGGTAATAAACATGGCGCCTTTTATTTCAGCTTCCTGCGATCATTCCTCCTGTCCTCAGATGGATTACGGCCCGTGTGCAACATGTAGATGAGTGGAGCTGCGGCTCTGATTGCCTTATGGCTATCAGGCTTTGCATATTTACTGCCCATGAATCAGAGAGCTGGGCCATTTCTCTAGCCCTCCCCAGCTTGGTCTATTTTACACTTTTCCCTATCATTTGGCCTCTTAAACTGGCAACTTCTTCGAGGAGTAGTGCTGTGTTGGCTCAAGCATCGAACCTGTGTATGTACTTCTTATGTATGGTTGTCTATTCTCTGCTCAGTATACGAGATAATGCTTGGTCAGTAATTTTGTTTGTTTTGTCTAGACAGTGATCAGTATCAAAGCTGAGAATTGCCCTTCCGACTTGAATATTCACATTGCATGTTTGCCCTTCCTTAAGTGTTGACTATTTAAAGGTGCACTAGGTAACTTTCTTTGTTCTGTAAAGCACTTTAATTTACTTTGAGTACCAATTGTGACACAAATGAACTTTCCACGGTATATTTCTGTCTGTCTATTTGGGATGTCACTGTATGGCATTGTCTATCTTGTATTTATTCAATTACAGATTACAGATTACAGTTTTTATTTGTAAATTTACTTTGAAAAACATACATTCTCACCGTGAGTGGATTCGCCTCTCCACAGATTTGACCTGTAACTTGGACTGGTTTTGTTAACTGCTTGACTCCATGGAGATAAATAACCTTAAAGCTGTGTTGTAGAATATTACAGCAATTTTACAACAAAGCAATAACATCTCTACATAGACAAGCAGGTGAACACTACACCAGAAAAGTTACACGGTGCACCTTTAACAAAATATAGACATAGTGTTTTAATGATGTCTAGATGTATGTAGTAAAAATGCAAGCATCTTCATTCACCTCAGGGCAGACACTAGTATTACACAGATTTTGGGTTGTATTAGGCCTTTTTTAAGCAATACTAAGATAAAATCACGTGGAGTCGAGGCAGGGACTCCACTTCTGACAGGAAGTCTGAGATCAGCACCACACCAGGACTTCCACAGCACAGACTCTCCCCGTGCCTTGATCGTGGTCTATGCATTCCCAGCTGCTTAATTAAACCATGTATTATTAATATAACTTTATCTCCGTCCATCCTCTCCCTCCATTCACGCGACACATTAAGAATAAACTGTTTCGCTGTAATTCCCTTGTAATGTCCCTGTTATAATCAGTGTTTCTGCAGCGGCGACAGAGATCATAAGACTTTTACAGTAACTTACCGTTTGATGTGTGGCTCGCATACCACCGAGCCTGTAATTAGGTCTGTTTTACAAGTCAAATTTACATGGCGGCAATCTGAAAAATATGAGATCATAAAGAAAACGTGTCAGATATGAGCAGCGTGGGTTTGGAGGACCCTAGGGAGAGAATGATATCCTGTTTTATAAAAATAAGTCCATTGTCCTATACAGAGGGAGTGTGTGCATACAGTAACCTTAAAGACGGTTTGTACAGCATGAGATACAGTTTGACATTTACTGCTAAGAGTCAAGCATTTCCCTCTAGATTTCATGTGACAT